>OU696696.1:18556365-19233355 GCA_916050605.2 Platycheirus albimanus | reverse complement strand
AAATTAATACATATAAAATTAGGTGGTACCCGATACAATGATAATACTTTAATATTTGCTATTAAAATCCCAAAAAACTTTGTAACTATACCACTAAAAATGTTAGCCCCAGTCCCCAATAAATATATGATGGAAGCTAATGCTGAAAAAGAATTTGTTGTAGAATATAAAAATAAGACATATAAATATGAACAAGAAAAAACTATTTTTGAATTGGAAGAAAGTAAACATTGTATTACAAAACAAAATTGTCAAATGATAAAAAACTCAAACACGGAAATATTACAATAAGATGATGAAACTATTTTTATAAAAAATATCAGAACAAATTTAAATCAAACTTGTGATGACAGAAAATTTATTCTTAAAGGAAATTATCTCATAAATTTTACAAAGTGTACTCTATACCTTTTAGACCATAAATATTCAAATGTTAAACAAATACAAAAGCAAGGACTTTACTACCCGAATAATAAAGAAACGTGCAATATTAGTAAATCTTTGAAATTTAAAAATATTATATTAAATTCCGTTGATAATTTGGAAGAAATACAGGAAATAGAATTTAAGAAAAGTTCTACAAGAGCAGCAAAACTGACAAGACCAAAGCTCACATCTGAAAATAAATCTTATCTTCAGTCTTTAGGATTTGTTTTAAAATAAAAATATAAAATAATAAAAAATAAAATAAAAAAAAATAAACATGAGTGATATATTGAATATATCCCAAACACCTGGTTATGATAATAGCATTTCCAAATTTGAATATCACAGCTACTCTCCGTTCTTACAGTCTTACAATACAAGCGACGAAATACGTATTTCTATTCAACAACAAGATGTGTGTATTCTACCTAGCGAAAGTTATATTTACATTGAAGGAACCCTCAAAAAATTAGACGGAAGTAATTCTGATTCAGCTAAATTATGCAATAATGCTATGGCCTTTCTTTTTGAGGAAATTCATTATGAATTGAATGGTGTGGATATTGAATACAATAAAAATGTGGGTATCACAACAACATTAAAAAACTATATATCTTTGAATGAGAATGAAAGCAGATATCTTCAAAATGCATCATGGTATGGAAAAGACATAATTTTGACCTCATCTGGTACTTTCAACTTTTGCGTACCACTTAAAAGTTTGTTAGAATTTGCTGAAGATTACAAAAGGATTATAGCAAACGCAAGACATGAATTGATTTTAATACGTACTCGAACTGATGAGAATGCTTTTGTTTCGTCGGAAGATGCACAAATTAAAATCCTGAAAATGCAATGGAGAGTTCCTCACATCACTTTGGCCGATGCTGAAAAGCTAACCTTACTTAAACAAATACAATCAAAACCCATTCAAATGCATTTTAGAAACTGGGAATATGAATATCCAACACTACCAGCTGCAACCGATCATATATGGACCATTAAAACTTCGAGTCAACTTGAAAAACCTAGATATATTATAATTGGACTACAAACAAACAGAAAAAATCAAAAAGATAAGGATGCTAGCAAATTTGATCACTGCACGTTGAGAAACGTTAAGATACATTTGAACTCTGAGTCATATCCGCGTGAAGATTTGAATGTTGATTTTACCACTGACCGATACGCTGTTCTCTATGATATGTACAGCCGATTTCAACAATCCTTTTACAGCAAACAATCGCAACCACTCTTATCACGTGAAGAATATAAGGAAACTGCACCAATTATTGTAATTGATTGTTCCAGACAAAACGAGTCCATCAAGTCGGCTCCTGTAGATGTAAAACTTGAAATCAAAACAAACGTAGCTGTACCAGCAAATACTTCAATATATTGCATGATCATACATGATCGTATTATTGAGTACAGTCCCCTAACTGGAGAAGTTCGAAAACATACATGATTTATGAGAAACACCTGCAGCTGTTAGAAAAAGAATATGTTTTTCTAGGAATAGAAGCACATAAAAAATATTATGAATGAAGAAAAACAAAACACGTATAAACTTGTCCTAAGAAGGTAAAAAAAAAAAGGAGAACGAAAAAAAAAATCAATTTTCCAGAAATAGAAACACTTAAAACATGAAAAAGAAGAAACAAACTAATAAACTTTCCCCCTAAGAAGCTAAAAAAAGAGAGAACAAAAAAAATAAAATCCGTATAAATTCAACTGTTTGAGATGAAATTTTATTAGTATAATCTGAAAAATCAATATTATTAAACCATGTCTCAAGAATTTGAAAAAGAAATTCAAGAAATTGAAGTTGGAAGCAGTTTTAATACTGTGATTAATATAAAAAACTTAGAGCAAAATCATTGCTATCCAATAATAAGCATGAGAAGGATCCAAACTAAATTCGGAACGCAATTAGTTGTCGATCTGGGTACAAACGATGTAAGTAAATTTTTTTTTTTTTTTTTTTTTTTTTTTAATTTTCTATCAAATTTTTAATATGATTTTTCTTTCATAGGTATTCCTTCCACGCCGCTACAACAAATTAACTGAAAAGGCAGTTGAAATGATCAATATGCAAACAGGATCATACTGTATCATATACAAAGGTCCAATGGGAAGATCTGTTAAACTAGAAATAAGAAAAAATAGCGAATAAGAGCGAAATAAATACAAAATTTGGTTTTTTCTTTTGAAATATAAAATTATTTTTTTTATTAGCCAATAAGAGACGAATATGTTTAAATGAATAAAAACAGTTTTTTATATAAAATATTTTTTGTTTTTTGTTTTTTTTTGTTTTCTTATTTAATTTTTTCTTAACTCTAAAAAGGTAAAGGTGGACCTCCAAATAATGAACCATAATAATATGATGGAACTCCAAATGCCGGTTCAGAAAAAGGCAGAGCTCCTGATTCATCATATCCTTGTTCAAAATCAAAATCGACTGTTTCAAGAAGATATGTGGGTGGCGGTGCTTGAAGTAGCCTTCTTGAGGTTGGTGGTGCTAAGAAAAATGTATCCTATAACTTAAATTATAGCAGCTTGAAATATTTTTTCTTTTAATTTTCTTTTAAATATATTTTATTGAGCCTAAAATGTACTAAAAATAATCATAAACCCTTCTGGTAACACTATATTTCTGATAACTAATATTTGTAGTACTAAAATAATTAAATTAATATACTGGCAATACCTTTTATACCATTAAAATATCAAAAGCTCTATTTCTGTCATAATAAAGAAGAACGAAAGAAAAGCTCTTCAAAAGAAATGTATAAAAGAAAAAGTCAAATGCAAAATAAATTACAATTGTCTTGAATCTTAATCAGCACGGTAGAGCTCCTCCGCCTCTGATTATTTAAGAATTATTGTGTTGTAGTTATTTCAAGGGATATTTCATTTCAGCACATTTATAGTTATCCACTCAGACTCTGCGTAACCCAGAACCCGTTCCTCTTTCTCCGAGAAAGTATACATTAAATAGTTCTCTTGTCTGCTTGTCACAGTGTTCAATCGCAGTACGGTAGAGCCACCTCAGCCTCTGTGCATTGACACACACACACACAGACTACACGAACTTTCATTCATCTTTGACAAAGGGGTTTAGCTGTGGACTGTGATAATTAAATACACTACAGTACGACCCGGATAAACCTCACTTGTTACAAAATGTAATTTGTTTTGTAGTAATTTTAACCATGTTTTTTTAATATTAGTATTTTTATGCGTAGGTACAACACAAAAGAATTCAAATTAAATTAAATGCACCTAAAATTCAGGAGAATTTCAATCATAAGGAGGGAGAAGTTACATACAAAACACAGGAACCGGATACATATGATACATTTATAAGCAACATTACCAAGAATAACTGAATTGCATAAATTGCTGACCTATTGTCTGCAATCACCTTTTTATGAAATTAAGTAAGCCAACTGCGATTAGCAATAATTCTTAGCATTATTAAAAATAATAAAAATGCCAACTGCGATTGATTTGCTATTCTTGGAAATGTATAATATGAAAGAATTAAAAATAATAAATATCAATGTAAAACACGAATGTGGTGTCAGTCTGTTTTAAGTTTCGATTCTCTATTAATAAAGATTTTCAAAGAAAATTTGAGTGCGTTTTTTTATGTTTCTGTTGAAGTTAAAACCCATTTCTTGCGTGCGTCGATTATGGAGTTTATCTTAGACAACTTGCTTGGAGTGTATATAAAAGTAAACATTTGGAAACAAAATATAAAAAATTTAAAAAGCTAAGTAATCCCAGTGATTCATTAATATCCAATGAGGATATTGTTCTTTCAAGTAAGTAATAGCAGTTCAGTTGTAAGTGCTTTTTTTTTAATTTTAATGCGACTTATTTCTTATTTGCAATTATTAGTTTTTAAGGCGAAAATATAGAAAGTGACTTTGTTTTAAAAGATCGGGACGACGACGAAATTCCCGTGGACATCATAAGTGAAATAGTGATACAGTGCTCAAACTGTGCCTGCTTTTGTATAAAGATTTGTCCCTTTATCCAAAAATGTGTTGATCCTGTCGGAGACTTGAGAAAGCAGGACGCAGCTGTAGGAAGCACTCTCGTTATATACAAGGAAGTAACTTACTTTTTTGATAATAAATATGAGTGTACTTCACTTCCTTAATTTAAAGGGTTTGGAATCATATATCAGTGCGAGCCAATCGGCATTTATATTAGAAGAATACTCCCGCAACAACACCCTCAAGGATTCTTCTCGAAGAGCGTTACTTACGGTCAATTTGTGGAAATTATACGTCCAAGGAGGCAAAACTAGCTATTATATATTTTAATATATATATATATTTATATATTTAATGCCAATTCTGACACCTGTAGGTGTCACGCCTTGGTGATATAGAAAGAGTATAGGATCTACCTTAATATCGTTATTTTCTATAATCAAGTCACACGAAAAATATTGACTACACTGCTACAAAGTCAAGTGACGTATTTCTTCGAAACGTTCCAGTTCAGTTATATAACAACTTTTCGGAATCTTCAGACTTTGCGTCAGGATTATCTACTAGATCCAACAACTCCCTATAAAATATTTTTACTATAGCTTCCCGACACTTCGGGCCCAGCATTAACTAAAACAACCCCCCCAAGGTCTAGTATATCAAGGCCGTAGATCTGCTATTTAAACAATGTAACACTGTCTACCTTTCCTGTACAAAAGGAGTTCCTCTCGTTTGGTTTCCTGCTTGCTTGGTTTTTAGAATAACAGTCAGACGAGGATGAGTGAACTGTGCGTATAGGTGGGGAATTTGGTTATCATTTTGTCTCTTTCTCTGCGACAGCTTCAGAGGCAGAGAAAGCAGATAAGAAACTTAACAGGTTTAATATCGGAGCTGAGGAATTTGCTGTTTCTTTACGTTTTAGATGACGCCCGGCGCACCATGATTCGGGAACGAAAGAGTGGCTTTAGTTGCGATAGTTCAATAATATAAAAAGGCAGACAACAACAAACAAACAATAATAAAAACTTCTTTTTCAAATTTCTACTTAAAAATTAAGATAATTTACAAAACGATGGACAAAAGAGCAGGATTGAAGGAAGGTACAACAACCAAACGAAAGACCGTAACAAGGAAGGAAACGAAAGACCAGGAAGGGGAAGGTTTGGTAAATAGCCAATATTTATTTGAGAAGGCAGTCCATGCAATTGCAAGGATGAAGGTTTTTACGGAAGGAGAGGAATTCCAACAGGCCTCCATGGAGATGCTAGAGGTCCGCATGGAATTACTCACGGAGACATTTAAACAACTCCAGATCCATGAGGAAAGGATTGCAACGAAAGAGGATTTGCTAACGACGATGGAGATTGAACGAAGGACCGCGGAAGCAAAATCAATTTATTTCGGCTTCTGCAATCATGAAAATAAGGATAAAAGAGCTGACACCAAGTGAAACAGGGAAGGAAGGTCCGTCAATCGCGGTGCAGGTAAATTTCCCGTTCTCTCAACACAATGTGGAGAAAACCTGGGACAATTTTGATGGAAGCTTCACAAAGTGGCAGGGCTTCCATGATCTGTTTGTAGCGGCCGTTCATGAGAACGATAAAATATCTCCGGCCTACAAATTCTCTTATTCGAAGGCTTCGTTGACGGGGAAGGCACTGTGGGATCTTGGCGAATGGCAACTAACCGAAAACAATTACTGCGCGGCCTGGAACAGGATGTGCCAGGTGTACAGCAAAAATATGCTACCTGCAGGGAGCTCTTAAGAAAATTTGTCTCGCTTCGACCATTGAAAGGACAACCGAAGGCAGACAGCCTGCAAAGGATGTCAAACGTATGCCATGAAACGCTAAGACAGCTGGCTGCGCAAGGCGTCCCGACCGAGCATTGGGACATGATTGTGGTCCATGTGTTACATGAAAAGTTGGACCAGGAAACTGCCTGCAAATGGGAGGAGTATCGCACGACAGAAGAGCCAACTGCCAAAGAGCTGTGCCATTTCTTGGATAAAAGGGCAGAGGCTCTGGCTAGCTCCATGGAAAATAGAAGGAGGGACCAACCAGCCACTTCGCAGCAAACATATAATATTGGAAGGTATGGAGGGTTCGCAACATCAAGTCGCGCTATACGACCTATAGGGAGCATGGATGCCAAAAAGAGACGCCGCGGCGTGGAACACCAGATACGTATGTCCAACGGATCGCATTTATGCGTGTAGGCGGATGACCCATAACCAATCCAATTCCTTTTGAATGATAGAAAGAGAGTAGTTTAGTCCTTCGATCATTGGTTTTTTAACGTTACAGATGGCGACTATTAGCGAGCATAAGTCTTGAATGCTTCACGAACCCCGTTTTTTTGCGCGAATGTCAAAATCTATCGTTCTGCAATTTAGTTATGTTTATGTTATTATGTCCTTGTCTCTTCGGGCCTTGTCTGTGCACGTTGACGGGATGATGGTCCCTTCTTCTCTATTCCTTCTTTTTATTACACTTCTACTTTGTACGTTACAGACGGCACCTAAAGTGAGGCATGAGTTTTTTATGTCTCTTCGGGCCCTGTCCGTACACGTTAATATAAGCAAAGCAACATTTATTCGTTTGTAAGAAAAATAATTCTTAACAATATGTTTTCCTTGTTGTTTTCTTAAAAAGGTACCTTACAAATATTTAACTCCACCTTAACAACACTTATCGACCACCATTTAAATAAACACCGAGCATAAGGCATTTCAGTAATTTTATTTACTAACCAGTTAATTTACAGGGCATTGCAAATAATTTTCTGCAACCCCAATCTCCCTCTAGTTGCGAATTACTACATCAACGCCTTAGCACCTGAATCCTAGCAGTTTTGCCAAAATCATTACATTCCGCAATGTTGAAACCCTGCAAAACCACTTTCAGCACGATTGCCAACTTTTAAAGGAAAAAGTCAGCAGACAAAAAAATTAATTCGTTCAAGAAGCATCCAAAAAAAAAGATGGCCGGATTTTTTTTGGTGTGGCGTACGTGACATCGAAGTCTGTTTAAAAAGGTCTAAAGAAAACCTGGAAGTGATTAGCCAGGTAACAAAACCGAGGTTAACAGCTCGCGTCGCGACCAAAGTGCTTTCTTTTGTGCCCAAGCACCCAACCCGACACAACCAGTGTTCACGCGAGTGCGCGTCGTTACATCTCAGTGCTCCGAAACATTTTTATAAATATATATACATAATACTAATAGTCCCAAGTATTTCCAAGTGAACCATAAGAAGTGTGTTTTTTTTCTCTCGTTGGTGACCGTCAAACCAACCCCCTTTTTATCAATCCCTAGAGGTAAGCGGTTATATTTTAATCCCTGCCCCTGTAAAGTAAAATTTTAATTGAAAAGAAAAAATATATATAAATCTATGTCCCTGATCTGAATGCCCCGCCTACCGCATGGCCTCATCACTAAAATTTAATTCCCATACCCAGGTCACCCGAGTTATGTTTACATCCAAATCATCAACAATAACTTCCGCTGCGGACATCCGTGAGAACATAAACAATGAACTGGACCCAGCGGCCAATATACAAACAAATACCAACATGATTGGTATGTCATCATATTGAGTCATTTAGTTTCGATCTCCAATTAGATTTAAGAAACATATTCAAGTTAGTTTTTAAGAGACAACTGACGCAAACAGTTCGGTCTGAATAAAGATTCTATTTTTTAAAAAAACTAAAAAATTAAAAATATATTTAATTCCCGGTTGGCAATTAAAAATCAAGAAATTAACCTCGTGCCGCGTGCTCTGAGGAGCAACACAACACGCCAGTTATATCCAAAGACAAGCGAAAATCAGACGTAATCCCACTCCAGGTGGCGGGACGCATCCATAGACGCCCTCCCTTCAAAAATATCAGGTAACCCAACACTTTTTTTTGTGCCTTTACAACGCCGTGTGTACTATGCCACGCTGAACCACGTGAGCGGTGTACCCAATTATGTACCCACAATCCTAGAAAAATTAGTTTTTTTTTGTTGCTTATTTCGAATAATGTGACTCTTTTATTGAAACCTGCTAAAGCAATCACATTTTTCTTTCTTGCTCGTACAGACCGCCCCAGCAGGACCAATCCTCATCACGCGGCAAACAAAAAAAAATTACGCTCAGTAATCTTGAAGTGTTAAATTTTTTTTTCCTACCGACACATTTATGCTGATTTGTATGTACGAAGCGAAGCTCGGCACGCCTAGAGCCACATACACCAAGCGACGCCCCTCAAAGGCTATCCCTCATGCAAGGATAACATCACAACAACCGCCCTACAAATCACCTACCCTCCGACAAAGAGCCGGACCTACCCGCAGACCCTCTAGCCACGACGAAACACGCCGTAGCGTTGGCGACACATCGCTCATCGAAAGAAAAAAAAAATAATGTTTTTTTTTTTTCTTCCTACTATGGTTCATTAAATAAAATAACGAACCCAAAAATTTACTCGCGTCTATGCAATTAGATAACCATTATACCCAGTCGACACTCGATCCATAGCTCAGATAGCTAATCGATTTGAGCAAACTTATGTGAATATAGCATCAATACTAACTGATCAAAATTACATATATTAGTAACTTTTCACAGGGAATTTCAGAAGTGCACTTCCGGAACGACGCTTAGTGATTTAGCGAGATTCGAATAAGTATTTAACTTGATTTCTCACAAGTCTTTAGTACTAATAAGAGATAGTGTATAATTGATTTTTTTTTTATATTTTCACTTTAATAGATACAATAAAATCAAATTTTATAACGATCTTTAACTTCAGTTTTTTTCAGTTATTTATATTTGATTTCAGGTTATGAAGCTATATAATTTGCTTCGGCATTGTTGAAGGTTCTGACATTTTGTCATGCAGTTGTAAGTTTGTTTGTGTTGTGAGGAGATGGGTGGGGGGATAACGTTCGTCGTCGAGGAGCGAGCATCCGTTTAGGGAGTTCTCGACTATTGATTCCTTCTTTTTCCAGATGGAGACATCGTCGAGCCGTAAAGTAATTCCACTTATATGGTGGTATTGAATCACTGTAATTAAGTTCCCTTTTACTATTAATGATGAAATAGGTGTGAGTGTTCTTGGTTAGTTCTATTTGTAGAACTTCTTTTTAAATTTGGGGATCTACTCACATATGTATTTGCAGTCAAGTAGATCAAAGGTTGGCGACCCTCTGGGACGATACGGAGGTTAGCCAATGGGCGGGTTAAGAGACTGCGAGGGGGAAACTTACCATCTCTTTCTCCCCCTCACCCTTTTCGGTTTTAGTTCCAGAACATCCAGGGTAATACGGGAGCTAAACCAGGTCACGCCAGATCCAGGAGGCACTAGCACCTAGGCTCTCCCATTATTTTTCTCCAGTCGTTAAGTCATTTATGGATGACGAAGATGATGAATAAGGTTAAGTGTTCATCGACCTAGCATCGCGTGAGCTAGGGAAGATTATTTTCAGTTTTTTTCTAGGTTTGCGACGTTCCACATCTACCATCCTCGGGCCTCAGTCAACCCCAACATTATGCTGTCAACACCACCGGACAGGCCTGCTTAAATCAACCTGTAACACCGCCTAGTACCCCGCACAAGATCCCACTCCCCACCCGGCGAGTTTAAGCAATGGCACCCAGAAGCAGGCCGTGCTGCTAGGGTAACTAGTGCCCCCAATTCTGCACACCTTCTTACTAAGAGCAATGAGGACGATATCGTCGTACCGCGTTTGGAGGAAGTCTGGAATTGGGGATTCGAAATGGAGAAGGTCAGTTCTGAGTAATATGTTTTACGGGGGGATAAGATACGATTTGGTATTACTAGTTCAGGTTCAAATACCAATTCCTGGCAATGAAAGTTTTAGGTTATACTGTCCCCTTAGCAATTCAATTCTTAGTAGTTCTCGTTTGAAGTTTTCTTGGTGTAGTTATTTTGGAATTTTTGTGGAACATTCATACTATCAACGGGTGTTCCCACCCCTTCAAAGGTAGTGAGGTAGGGTTGCCTCACTATTTTCTGTGCGCTGTAGATTCTTATATTGAGGCGGAGTTTGCGTTCGATATGTGGCTCTTTTCATTCGGCCTTCATACTTTTCCAACCTCATTCAATGGGAAGTGAATTATTTTTGCTCTTACTTTTTCAGGAAGCACTGATAATTTTCTTACTTCTTCCGTATATATATTTATATATATACGTGTTGTTGTTTATATATAGTTGTCTTCTTTACACGTTACATCTTGCTAAATAATTTTTTGTTCGGAGAGAGAAAATTTATAAAAAATAGAAAAAAAAGGTTTTATTGCTCAGTTGAAGCGAATTATTAATGGATTCATATGATTCTCTTCGGTATTAATAAAGAGCCTGAAAACTCCGTATCATGAATAACTAAGATATTTTGTTTTCATTTTGATCGTTGAGAGGGCGGCATGAGATAGAGGGTGTTTCTGATAGGGGGTCGATGCATTATATATAGGGGCTATCATCGATCGTGAGGTAAAAGGGGGATATTGGCCCGGCGCAAGTCCAGCAAAGCGCCTATTCATGCGGCGATGTCTTAACTAGGTCCATATGCAATTATTCTCTTCCTCCCGATATTTTCTCCGTTTTTTTCTTTTTATAGTCCGTTCCGCAACTATACTCGTCGTATTCGGTTTCAGAAACACGTACCTCATGAAACTCTCGGGTATGCGAGAACCCAGGGACGTAGGCCATAAGAAAGACTTTCCCTAATACCCAAGTGGCACGAAAATTTATTGTAGGAACGAAAAAGCAGCAAAAACCCATCCCTCCGGCGAGCTAGGAGGCTCTGGCTGTGCAACCCGCCAGCGTGCCACAGCTACTCGTTTATTGTAGTATGAAAACAAACCAAAATTTCAAGTTCACTACACAATATAACTATTGTTTGCGTCTATCCAATGTATATAATGGGGTACCTGCACCTACACCAATAAGTAGAACAGTTATTTTTTATATACATGACATATTTTCCCCAATTTGAATGATAACTTAGTCAGTCGATTATTAACACGCGAAACGAAAGCATTAAAAATTGTAAGCCTAGGCTTCCAGGCATAGCGAAGCCACAATAAATTCAAATCCTTCTTATTAGTAAATAAAATTAATCTTTCATTTAGAACGGAAACAAAAAAAATACGAAAAAAAAAAAACAACTATCGATAATCAGTTTGTTAAAAATAAAGTACATACTAGAACATATTAAAAATACAAGGTATGAGCAGCTGGAAATTGTAAAATACTTAGAATCAAATAATAGTAAACTTTAATACAATAATATTGGTCTTATAGAGCCATACATAAGTGACGTAAAGAAACACCCAATATTGTGGGGTATAACAATAAATGAAGGTGTTGTGACCAATAGTTTCGGAACACACCGAATAAAGAAGAATCAGGCCTACACATTTGAAGAATCGAACAATCTTTTTTAAGATGTCAGACTTCTTTTTCATTCATATTTATGTATGTATCTGCATATTGGGAAATTGAAGTACCTACTGCAAACGAGTATCTCTTTCATTTTCAGGGTAGGACATTCTTGAATCATCATTTCTAATGCAATACGATTTTATATATTTACAGAAAAGAGCAGCGAATAAAAAAGATTGACAACCAGCAGGAGAAAAATCACCAATATGTATTATTTAATGCTGGTGTATTTTCAGTGAGCATAATGCTTGCCTTTGTGAAATCTCCAGATTTTGGAATTTGTACGATGGCAGCAGCGCAGGTCAGGCTTGAGGCCTTGGAAGAAGCCTGGTCGCAGGTCAAGATCAGCGAGAGCAGGATTGCGTTGGCCGACGATATGTTGGTCAACGTGGAGATACAACGCAGGATTGGTGGAGCGGAAGAAAGTTACTTTGCTGCCCACGCAGTGTTGCAGGAAAAGCTAAAAAAATATCTCCAAGGACACGCATAGCAGGCATACCAGGTAGAGCAGAACAGGCATTGACGAAGACGTCATGGAACATATGCCGATAAATCGGAAAGTCGTAGACAGACATATATGTAGCCTCGAGAAAAGTCAATTTAAATATAAATAAAAAAACCACTAATCTTATAACTTTCTCATCTGACGCAAATTCAACTTTAATATGGGAGACGAAAACCAGGGGAAAAATGCAATGGAGGATGTTCTAAACGTGCAGGATTCTATCATAGCGACCGTTGGAGCTTTTACCGGATCTAGGATTGCAGGGATTGAAGATCTAGACCTGTCATTCAGTCTCGCTGACAACATAGGGGTTCAATTTACCTTCGCTAAGAGAGAGGATATATTCTTATCGTTAAGAACTACACAGTCAAAGCACTGCATAAAAAAGGTTATCAATTTACAGATTATAGCTCTAAATACTCCTCAAGAAAACCTTCCAGTTGGACCACTTATTGCCAAAGTGTGCCATTATAGCCATGGTACATTGTGGAGTTACTCTAACTTACTAGCTAACATGACACTTCAAAAACACTCGAAAAAGCTAAGACTGATTCACCCACAACACACGAGGATTTTATGAAGAATCTAATGCTCTCGGCTTTATATTTTATACCTGGCTTTGCTAACTTGTGGGAAGAATTCGTCGATGCTGGCGAAATTTCAGTAGTAACAGGACAATCTGTCACACTAACAGGAGAAACAAAGATGTTTTCCTGTCATAATCAGCAATGAAAAATTTCTCACAGATGCCAAAAAGGAATCAATAAAAAAGAGATACTCTTCTTATTTCCTTCAGAGAGGACTCGTTGCTAACACAGCTGCCATACCTGACATCTATATGGGATTTTTTGGCCATCAAAGATTAGCAACCTTTAATAACTTCATCCCCGAAGTCGTAAGACCAAAATTTCTAGACCTCTTAAGAACTCAGCAATTTGGCAGCGTATGCACTTATGCTCAAATCCTGTTAAGAGGCGCAGGGATGACTATGCTCCTGTATACTGAGAAAACGCTTGCTCTCCACCGTAGCATGAAAGGCTATTTCGTTAGTGATATTGCCAAAGATGCGTAGTATTACTATGTAGTATTACTCACCAACCAACGCATACCAACGCACAGACACGTTCTACAAGCCACCACACGAATGCGTTTTGAATAACTAGGCAGAGTAGAATGGATCGTGTGACGGTACGGTTGGTTGGTGAAGTTAAAACTAGAATAAGAAAGAGTAGATAAATGTACTTCACATAAAAACGCTTTAAAATGAAATAAACAGAAGACTAATTAAAATATAAAACAACATCTTTCTTATGGTGTGACGTATGCAATGTACAGACGTATATTTGTTTGCGCAGTTAAAGATTATTTTTTAAAGGAAAAGTAACCGTTGAATTGGTGTTTTGAATTCTGAATCAAATTAATCAAACGCGATCGCGAAATTCAAAGTAATTTTGGAAATATTAATAAATTAATTTTGATCGAACTTCGAAATTCGAACATCGAACATTAGAACAAAGACAAATAAAAAACAAAAGAAATAAAATACATTCAAACGTTTAATGATAGTGCATAAATATGAGTGCAAGTGGTGTGTGGTGTGTGCAACAAGACTAACCGAAGTGCCAAAAATGAGTCAGTGTTAGTGTCATGCAGAGGTTGTTGTGGGTGCACCATCCAAAATGCATAAACCTTGCAGAGTTTGACATCGCAAAAGTGAGTGAGAATAAGCCATATTTGGTTATTTTGTGTGAACAGTGTCGCGAAAAACTTGTCTCTCTTAAAAATATTGAAGAAAACATTAAGATTATTAAAGAGAGTTTCGATCAATTGGGATCGAAGTTTGAGATTGTGCTGACAAATGAAAATAAAGTGCAAAGTGAAACCAAAATAATAAAGGAAATAAAAGAACAATAGATGCAAGTCTTAACATTGACAAGAAATCGTACGCAGATGAGTTAAAAAAAAGTGCTTTAATTATTAAACCGAAAGAGCATCAAAGTGCCGATAAAACAAAGTCTGAGGTTAAATTAAATGTTAACCCAGGGTTAACATCACAGATGTCATTAAGTTCAGAGAATCGTTGTGAATTTGGTGGAGACTATGAATACTTGAAGTACGTAAATCCGACTGTACTGAGAAATATGACCTTAGACTCCTGTAAGGGATTATTCAATTTGATATACCACCATGGAAAGGGAGGGGAACTAAATCAGTATGTTGCCAAAGGGATGACTGAAGTCTTTGACCGGTCATGGTTGGATCCGATGCCGGGCTACGAGGTCGAGATGAACAAGGCAGATAAGACAATGACCGCTAAACTCATCAAGGAAATGAATCTAAAATACACGCCTCCGTGTCCTACTGACAACTCTGCTCAAGGACTAATGGATATACTAATACAAGAGAAAAAGAAGAGAGGAGAAAATATAGACTCCAACAAGTAACACAATAGCGGTTGCTATGGACATGCAACAAGTTATTTTTATTCCAACACTGACACATAGTCAAATGTTTTACAGCAGGCAACTATCATGCTATAATCTATGCCTATGTGTTCATATTGCTGATAATCAACAAGCATTCATGTGCCTCTGGAATGAGTCATATGCTGGAAGAGGCGGTAACGAGGTTGGCTCTTGCATATTCAAAGTACTTAACACAATGTCATCCAAAACATTAAAAAAGCAAGCAGTCATTTGGAGTGATAACTGCATAGGACAGAACAAAAACAGAATGGTCCTTTTTGCCTTGATCTACTTAGTAGCTAATGGAATTTATGATGTTATTGATCATAAATACTAGGTCAGTGGTCACTCCTTCATGTCCTGCGATCGAGATTTTGCTCAAATTGAAAAACGAAAGAAAGTTATTAAGTGTTTTGGACCAAAGGATGTGGATAAAATGATACGAGAATCATGTCACAAAAATCCATTTAGTTAATTTGAACCATTTTCTGACAATTAATTGGAAGATTACACGGTTGTAAGACATTGTAAGCATGTTTTTTACTGACAGATCTGACAATATTGTAAGATCTACCAATCGTGTATACTTAGATTCAGTTACTGATTTTTTTTTTAGAAAGAATATGAAGACATAAAAAGGTGTTAAACGACTTACACTATTATACTTAGTGCAACAGTAAAAAAGAATGAAAGAAAGCATAATAAATAAGCACACAAATCAAACATGTAAAGGGTAAACTGGCTGTCGGTATAAGTTGGAATAAGAAAGAATACAAAATTAAGCGTAAGTTCGCAAAAAAAAAATCAGCTCTGGTACTGATTCGGATTTAAGAACACAAACATCGGCCTCAGAATCAGAATATACTACGCCTACGCCAACTTCTTCGGCTGAAGGCATTGTCGAAACAAATATTAATATTGACCAGAATACAAGCAATGATATTGAGTTGGGAACAAACAAAAGTGCGCACCGCGTTTGCAAACAGTCAGTTGTCAGCGAACTCTTGTAGTGAACGGACCTATTCATTTAAATTTTATCATTTGATTATTCTTATTTAGTTGCAAAAATGTCTATAAAAACTTGCGCAAAGTGTAATATTGAAATTTCCGGCACTAATTTTATTAAATGTGAATCTTTCTGCCAACTTAAATTTCACAAAAAGTGTGCAGGAGTTACAGAATCTATTATTAAAGCTTTGACTTCTCAACCTAATATGATGTGGCGTTGCAACTCTTGCATTGTCAACCATAAATTAATTAATTTGGTCGTTGATAAAATAAACTTTTTAACATCTGAAATCACAAACACCGGTCCATTGGAAGTAATAAATACCATCACTAAAAATTTGATTCAGCGAAAAGGGAAAACAGTTTGCACATTGCAAAGTCTGCAACCAGAAATCACCATTGCAGCCGGAATAAAATGTTTGGTGTGGCATAGTGGGACAACAAAGCAAAAAAATAATATAAAGGCTACAAAAACAAAACAAAACATTGAAGATATGGAATGGATGCGTGTGCCCTTGAAAAGGAAACTAGCAGAGGCAGAAATTAAGCTCTGCGTATTGATAGCTGAGCATAACATGTTAACGTTCACATTATTGCATGATTCAATCAAAGCAATCATCCATGCTAAAATAAGCAAAAGATTCCACACTCGTATCACGCTAACGTAAATAAAAGACTCCATGTCCGATAAACTAAAGAATGTTAACATAAACATCCTTGCGGACCGTACATAGGCACATAGACTATGATGGAAAAATACCAGAAAACAGATAAGCCAAACAACAGTATAAATAGGATACAAGATAAGAATATGAGTAAGAACGATAAGGTATATTTGGCAACATGCACATGGTCACGTATTCAAATGGAAAAATAGCAGAGACCAGATAAGCCAAACGATAAGGATATGAATATCAACCAATAAGAAGTCAACACAAAGTTTGGATGACAGAGGTCTTTATCTTTTTTAAAGAGCATAAATAGAAATGTCGTACTCAACAAAGGATTCTAACGCAGTGAATAACGTCGGTAGTAAATTAAGGCAAATTAGAACTTAAGACTATTTTAACCATTTATATTACATTAGAATTAGTTTTGATAAATAAAATAAAATTTTTTTTTTATCAAAACTGTTTGATATATAAATTAATTATTTTAGTAGCATTATTTCGTTTATCATTATAATTAAGAGTGTGTTGCTGTAAAATATTTCAAAAGAGGAAGTATATTTTGACGGTATTTTCGTCTTCTGCACCGAGTTAAATCAGCTCAAAACTGATAAAAAATGGTCAAGCTACCACTCTTACTGGCTTACTCTTTTAGAAGGCGATTGGACACAGGGTTACTCGGGAGTAACCCACCTAAATTTCCTCGTTTGCCACCAGCACGACAGGGACGGATCCCACGGGTAACGTACGTTGTAGAATTGAATTTAATTTTGGTTTATATAAAGTTTATATGAGTTATTAAGAGTAAAATGCATATTGTGACTTAGAAATAAGTAGGACAATTTAATAAAAATGGTTGAATTTAATCCAAAATAAAGTTTTAACCACTTTCTTTATTTTATACCTTGGACCCTACTGTCGCTGCCCCCCAACTGGGAAACAAAAAAGCATCACAATGCAGTTAAGTATATAAACAAGTGTCACGGCGAAGAATGACAAACGTAAACATATTTACATTCGCCGACGACAAGAAGTTTCGCCGCAAACGAAACCAGTTGACGACGGATATTCATCGGGACCGGTTGCCTTGTTATTCGTATTTAACTTCTTTTTTAATGTTTTTTTTAACATTCATATTTATGTACTTTCGTATGTACAAATATTCTTATGCTTTTTAATTAATAAAAGTACACTATATTAATTGGACTTGTCGCCTTATTCATTTTATTAAAGCCAACCTGACACAAGTTTAACTTCAAAAATGAATGTGGATTATATAAATATATTTTGAACTTATGTATTTTAAAGATGAATCGTGAGTAATTTGTTTAATATAGAGGGAGAGTGATGAAAGGGGAAGAAGCGAAGTAAGAAGATGTAGATGCCAACATAATGGGTACCGAGGCGGATAAGGTAACAGGAAGGGAGTGTAGAGGCAACATTTCCGCTGACGAAAACACCATCGTCAATTTTTTTTTTTGATGGGTCCACAGGTCAAAGAACCTGCCCCACCGACGAGCTACTAGGGGGACAAGCATACCAGCAACGAGCTATGGCCAACAAAACACCTGTTACATATGTTTTCATCTAAATATACGAGAGAAGGGGAAAATATGAATATGTGTAGAGAAGATGTTGAATCTAATCTACATTCTGTTGTTGGAGAAGAAAATTTTTGTTTGTAGGTTACAATCTATGACTTATTTATAGTAGAGTAGAGAGGTTTGAGGGCCTATGCAGAAATTGAGTTAAGTACTTAAAAGAGGTTTCATTAGTTATTCTTGGAATGGGAATGATTTTTCTTATCAAGGTTCGATTGCTCCTTTTTGGTTTTGATTCGGTTCTCCCTGATGGTTAGAGTCAAACGCGAGTTATCAATGAATCTGTTATAACATAATTCTTGTCTGGGTCCATCAATTTTCTTCAAAGATATCTATATAAATTTGGATAGATAAATATAGGTATAGAGACATTTGTTTTCTCGTTTCTAATATTTCTACTTTAGAGGCTTTGTCCTTGGATCTTTTTTTTTTAAGGTTTATAAATGGTATACCTTGTTACTTATTTTGAGTTCTAATGCATTTGCTTATCTTAACTTATCTGCTAGATTTTTTTCAATAATATGAGTTGATTTTTGTTTGTCTCTTAAATTTCTAAAAAATACTTAAACCTAAGTTAATTTTAATGTCTGTTTTCCTTCTTAAAATAGTTAGTAGGTCGCTAGTTCATACTCAATTAAGTGTAAATATTTGTACTTTTTTGTTTTGTATTTTCCCATTTCGTGAACTAATGGGTTAGTCTTAAACATTTACTACTTACGACTTGATGTCAATTTAGGTTGATTCTTCTTTTTTGGTCGCAAGTAAATGTTGTTGACTCTTGTTGTTGGTTGATTTGAGATATCAGTACAATTTTTACGGCTTCTGAAAAAAAAAAAAAAAAAAAAACATTTATTTAGGTTTAAAGGTCACGTAAGCAAAGACGAGTATGTATTTTTATTCATCTTAATATTTGGAAATATATCACTCTGTAAGGAATTAATTAATTAGCTATAAGGACTAATTTTTAAGTTAAGCTTTCAAAAGCTTACAAGATTCGTTCGATGTCACTGTCAATCCTACTTGAAACAGTTCCATAATTTTCAATACCGTTTCCTTAATTGCGCGTGTTGGACGCTAACGTTATGGGCCCGGAGTTATCTTCTCAGGAACAAGATCCAATTTACAACAACAACAAAAACTATCTTTCCACTATTCTTTAATGCACAGGCCTCAAAAGATGGTTATGAAAAGGGAAACCATATTGTGATGAAAAATTAAAAGAGGAAAACAAATTACATATATGTACATGGAACTTTCGTCCACTGAACGAACAGCTAGCCGAGTCTTGAAAATCTCAAAGCTGATGTAACTGCCCTTCAAGAGATGCGATGAAATGGGCCAGACGGGAGCGTATCGGAATCCCGCTTTTTAAAATCCCGCTTTTCAAAAATCCCGAAAAAAAAGTATTAAAATCCCGTCTGCTAAAATACTGCTTTTTTATAATCCCGTCTTCTAAAATCCCGCTTGTTCAAAATCCCGATCTATTATAATCCCGCTTTTTAAAATCCCGCTAATCCCGTTTTTTTTATAAAATAAGCTAATGTTATAAAGTCACGCGCAGTAAAAAAAAATAATGGGAAATAGAAAAAATATGAGTAAAACAGGTTTTTTGCGTCGCATTGCTTATAATATACACAACTAATAAAATACAAAAAAATTGTTAATGGTTTAAAGATTTTTTTTGTTCCCTTTTGAATAATATCGTATAGCATTACTTTATACTTTTTTTTTGTAATTTATTGAAGATTGTCATATTCATTGTTAAAATAAAATGCATTTTAAAAAATCACTAATTGCTTAATTTATTTAAATATTCTTATTATCCCGCTTTTGCAATCAAAAGTAGTTGTTTTATTTTAAAAAATCGCGCGATTTTTTAAAATAAAACAACTACTTTTGATTGCAAAAACGGGATAATAAGAAACGGGATAGTAAAAAACGGGATTATAAGAGACGGGATTTTAAAAAGCGGGATTTTGAAAAAGCGGGATAATAAAAAGCGGGATTATAAAAAGCGGGATTTCAAGATCGGGATTTTAAGAAACGGGATTATAAAAAGCGGGATATCGAACCCAACCCGGGCCAGACCTATGAAAAATAAAAAACTCTGACTTCTAGTATGAGAAGTGTCACCTTGAAGGGATGTCGCGCTTGTTTTGCTTTTAGACGAGGACCTAGGCAAATTTTAGTGAGCTTTCGCGAAGTCAGGGAGAGAACAATGACAATCCGCATCAAGGCCGAGTTTGACCATCTTAGCCTTATAAGCACTTGTGCTCCTACAGAGGAGAAACATAACGCTACCAAAGTAAGTTTCCATGAGCTCCTCGCAAAAACATACAAGCAAGGCCCCAAATATGGCATCAAAATTATCTTGGGAAAATCGCGCGATTTTTTAAAATAAAACAACTACTTTTGATTGCAAAAACGGGATAATAAGAAACGGGTTAGTAAAAAACGGGATTATAAGAGACGGGATTTTAAAAAGCGGGATTTTGAAAAAGCGGGATAATAAAAAGCGGGATTATAAAAAGCGGGATTTCAAGATCGGGATTTTAAGAAACGGGATTATAAAAAGCGGGATATCGAACCCAACCCGGGCCAGACCTATGAAAAATAAAAAACTCTGACTTCTAGTATGAGAAGTGTCACCTTGAAGGGATGTCGCGCTTGTTTTGCTTTCAGACGAGGACCTAGGCAAATTTTAGTGAGCTTTCGCGAAGTCAGGGAGAGAACAATGACAATCCGCATCAAGGCCGAGTTTGACCATCTTAGCCTTATAAGCACTTGTGCTCCTACAGAGGAGAAACATAACGCTACCAAAGTAAGTTTCCATGAGCTCCTCGCAAAAACATACAAGCAAGGCCCCAAATATGGCATCAAAATTATCTTGGGAGATTTAAACGCCATAATTGGCCAAGAGGACATCTTTGGTAAGAGGATCGGATACGACACCACTTCTGACAAAGGACTTAGGCTTATCGATTTTGCAGCGGTTAAAAACATAGTGCAAAAAGGCACGCGATTCTCACTTCAAGGACACATGGTGGTCACCAGATGGTCAGGAGTACAACCAATTCGTTTATGTTGCGATTGACGGAAAGCTTTTTTCTAACATTCTACATGTACGGATCGGTTTCTAGTTTATGCCAATCTGCGAGTACGGATATCAATGGAAATTCAATGTTAAACAAATTCAATTGGAAGTGCCCGCAACAACCACGACTACGTATCTCTTGAGCTACCACCACCAAACCCTATAAACCAATGGCAGCTATGCCAAAAAGCCATTAGAAACGCAGCGTCAGAAGTGCTGGGCTTCTCCAACCATCTCCAAGAAATCCCATTTTGATTCCGAGTGTACTCAGTTAAACAAAGCCAAAACGGTGGCATACAGGTCGTGACTCAGGAAGAAAACTAGATAGTCCCAAAAGATCTACGTTGAGAGAAGAAATGATGATGGAGTCAGCAGCAAGAATAATGGGACTGAGTTATCAACAAACTACTTCCCACCGCCGACTTAGCAAGAACGTTACTATTAAAAGGTATTCGTAAAGTATTCAACGCCCTGCCTGAGGGAGTCAGAAGCCAAATAAGGCCTCATCATCGATGAAGCGAGACCTCTGCCAATTTGTAGTGCAAAATTGAAGATGACAGGCTGGAGATCGATCCACCTGAAGGGGCATATTGAGTCAGACTCAGGAGCACCACATGGTATTTTAACCTATACATTTTAATGCTCTTTTCTGTATCTGTATCTAGGACACGCAAATGCGTAACAGGAGCACCTGCCCAGATATGAGAATTATACTCAAGCTTCGTGTGAATGTAGTGGGCCTTGTAGATGGTATCCATATCAGAAGGGGACAAATCATTTTAATCCCTTTAACACTACCCATTCAAGAGTTTTAGTTGATGTTTCACATGATCCCAGATGTGACCGTTCTACAAGTTCAATGTCATGTGGTGAGTGAACCAATCCAAGAGATGATCAGTCCACCAGTTTTATCTGCTTTGTGCCCAGCAACCGTCTCGAACATTTGAATTAAATGTGTTATTTTGCATTTGTGGATAAACTGTTAGAACACTAACTTGCTCCCCTTAAAAAACCCAAAAATAGATCCTAACCAATATAGTTTGTATGAAACATCCCACCATTACTTCTTAAACTACCACATGATCCATTTTTCATATCTCCTACGCAAAGTTTTACCATGAACTGAATTTAAAACTTCCACCACAGACACCCCCTAAGGCGATAACGATAAATCTACAGTACCGCCCATTAATAACTAAGATCTGGGCACTTTTTGCAAAAACAATTTTAACTGAAAATTGATTTTTTTTCTTTTAAACTGAACATACAAGTAGGGCGTTCAATTTCCAGTCGAAGCCGATACAACGAGTGACTTAGATAGTCAACAATTCCTGTCTGTTGTATAATCATACTCCTTAAGAATTGATTGAAACTTCCGCCTACCGGCGGCCGGAACTGGAAGAGCGTTATCTTTTGGGAAATTTGTTGCTTTCTTTCTTTCCGAAGGAAGTGTGTTAAGCCTTGAATGACTTTGCCAAGATTTAAAAGGCCAAGAGCATGAAAAGCAACATTTGAAAAAAAGTCAAAAGTAAGGATTATGCAAAGCACTGTTTAATAGTTTAGTTTAGTTTATGCATCAATTAGATTAGATTATAATCTCTTAGACTATGATATAAGTACATAATTTAATAATTGCTGGTGGGTAAAAAAATATTAAATTTATATTAATTATTAAATAATACAACAGCATTAAATAAAAGCAAATTTAAGTACAATTTGGAATAATTTATGAAATAATATTTAAAACAAGCGATTTAAAAATGTCCCTAGAACAATCGGAATAAAAATCAACTTTGTTACAGATTAAATTTGCCTCTCTGATGCAACGGGAAATGGGTTCATTTGGACCATAATTGCTACGATGAAACTGTTCATAAATTAGAAATCGACAACGTGTAGTTCTTGATGGGGCGATTCCTCCAGTTACCAATAATAGTAACGGAGGACAGTTAATATGATTTGTTAAAATGTCTCTGATAAACATCACGGAGAAGTATACCCTCCGATTTTGGGGCGATTGTATTCCAAACAGTAAACATCGAGCATTATAGGATGGCCTTGGAATCCTCCAATTTAATTTGTAAAAAGCATATCTTGTGAAATTCTTTTGAACTCTCTCAATTCTATCTCTCGAGTTATTGTAATAAGGATTCCAGACTATGCTGCAATACTCGAGGACTGACCTTACTAGAGAATTATATAATGATTTTAAGGTATACGGATCTGAGAACTCCCTAGTGTTTCTTTTGATAAAACCAAGCATTTGGTTTGCTTTATTAATCATATAGTCATAGTGGGGTAAGAATGACAAGTTAGTATCTAAGATAACTCCTAGGTCTTTCTTTCTTCTCACTCTTTCAAGATTTATATCTTTGATATTATATTCAAACAAAATCGGATTGCTAATCCTAAAACATGACAAGACTTGACATTTAGAAATGTTGAGAAGAAGGTGATTTCGTTGGCACCAATGATCAAGCCTAGCTAGATCTTTCAAAAGAAGAAAACAATCCGATTCACAGCTTATCTTACGATAAAGTTTAAGGTCGTCCGCAAAAAGAAAGCAATCCGAATCGTTAAAAATACTTGGAATATCATTTACAAATAGCAAAAACAGTAGTGGCCCTAAATGACTTCCTTGCGGGACCCCTGATGGATCTGAGATATTGTATGAGACCGAACAATCAATTTTTACTATTTGGAATCTATCCGTCAAATATGATTTTAGCCACTTCAGTAAAGAAGAGTGTATACCTAAAGAAGTCAATTTATGAAGTAAAACGTTATGATTTATTCTGTCAAATGCTTTCGCAAAATCCGTGAAAATAATATCCGTTTGAGACTTCTCTTCCATATTTGATATGATGGCATTTGCCATTAAAGCTAAATTTGTTGCCGTTGATTTTCCTGACACAAAACCATGTTGGAAAACTGATATGTGGTTCCGGAATAAATTAGAAAGTTTGTTACAAACTAATTTCTCAAATATTTTTGGTACGTCTGAAATCTTACATATTGGCCGGTAATTAGTTATTTACTGCTTTGACCCCGATTTAAAAATAAGAGACAAAAACGAAGTTTTCCAGTCATCCAAAAATTTTCCTTGGACAAGGGAAAGATTAAAAATTATTGAAAGTGGTTCAGCCAACGCAATTGCACTTCGCTTTTACTAGCATCTAATCCAGAAAGAGCTTCTTCAATTTCTATACGACTAAGAGTTATCTAAGAAAAATCGACAATTTTTCTTACGGAGGGCATCTCTTGGATAGAAGGAGCGTCCAATGAATAGACCGATTGGAAATAATTTGCAAATAAATTGCATATCTGTGGCACCTCACTAGCCGTAGTGTCGTGGTACTTCATACAACTTGGTATTCCATTTGACTTACGTTTCGAACTTATGAAATTCCAAAAATGCCTACTGTTTGATTTTAAATCACTTTCAATCGATAACAGGTAGTTTCTATACAAGAATTTGTTTAAAATTTCAAACTCACGTAGGTATCATCGATCCATTCGATTTAGACTATGACGGGCAAAACATCCGTCCACCCAACCAAGAACAAATTTATTCATGTAGCGATATCTTAACTTAAGTCCAACAAGGTTGCTGGAGCGGATAGCCTTACAGCTGAACTATTAAAGGCAGCGGGAGATGACTTCATGAGGAGCATACACCAACTTATGTTCACAATCTGGTCGGATGAAAGTATGCCTGACGAATGCTCAGCAATGTGTGCCCTATCCACAATAAAGGAGATATTCTAAACTGCGCCAACTACAGATGCATAAGTCTCCTCATTCCCAAAAGTCGCCTATAAAATCTTGTCGGCCATTCTGTGTGCACTTTCGCACCCTCTCAGAGTGGTTTCGACTTAATTTTCACACTTTGACAGATTTTAGAAAAGACCCGAGAATTCCAGATCTATATTCACCCTCTGTTTATCGATTTTAAAGTCGTCTTTGACAGCGTTAATAGGAACGAGCTATATAGCGCCATGTCACTTCTTGGCATCCCTGTTAAACTCTTTCGATTGTGCAGGAAGAGTGTGGAGAACTCGCGCTGTTCCGTTACGACAAGGAGACGCGCTGTCATGTAACCTCTTCAACATCATTCTTGAGACAATCGTACGCAACTCGCATGTCAACACCAGCGGTAAAATTTTTTTTAAATCCGTTCTGCCCTCGGGTGCAGAACATCATCACCGAAGGCTCGCGCAAACGCCACGATGGACAGATATAACTTGTCAAGGACTTTGTCTCTTTGGGTTCCACCATAACCTCTCAGAACAACATCAGTGAAGAGATTTGATGAAGACTCACTCTTGCCAATCGCTGTTTCTTCAGGCTTAGAAGGCATCTTAGCATAAAAGCCTTCTCTCAAATGTCCAAGGAGACACTATACAAGACCTTAATCATCCCAGTCCTGCTGTATGAGACAGAAGCGTGGACATGGACACAATCGGATGAGTAGAGGCCGGGGTGGTTTGAGAGAGATTCATCGGGTGATATTCGGCCCTGTATGTATCAATGGAGTATGGAGGAGAAGATTTAATGAAGAAGTACGGGCTACACAGCGACATTGTCCTGGTCAAAAGGCTTAAGACACAGCGGCTTAAATGGCTGGGTCATGTGGAGCGTATGGATGAAAATGCACCAGGCTCCATAGTTTTCTATTCCAACCCAGAGTGCCGAACTCATCTAAGATTACGCGATCAAGTGGAGAACGACTTCAACCAATTGAAGGCCACTGGCTAGGGACCAGCCTAGCTGGCGAGGTTTGTTGGTTGAGGCCGTGGTCTACAATGAACTGTCTGCGCCACCTTAAGTAAGAAATGTATCCCCTTCTAGATATATTTATAGTTCACTGAAAACTAAGTTAAAAGCTAAAGAAAGTAGTTATAACACAAAATCTATTGACTTAAGCGAAAAGTCCATCCTTTTTTCTTTTATGGAATAGGTTTCAACAAGGTTTTTGACGCACTTTTTTAATATGTAGCCTTGGAAACGAATAGATGTTAGTATTGGACTGAGCATTAGGCGAAGACGCTTGGGTATTGAAAAAAAAAAACAAGTGCAAGCCTTTAGCGTAGAACAAAACCATATAAACAACCCTTTAATTTAAGATCTAAATACGCAGTAGAAAAAAGTAGCCCTGGAAAAGGATGTACAGGTAGGCACCTATAGGAATTATTGAAAGAAAGCCAGAGTATAAAATATTAAAATATCAAAAATATGATTAAATCTGTTAAAAATCATACCAAGACGATATCGCCAACAGCAGCAACTGGTGTGATCAGCTTTGTGTGTGTTTTGAATTTGATCACTTCTTCCTGATGTTTTACGGAACCGCAGCAAGTGGGTCTATACTATATTGTTGTGGTGTCTTCTGTCTTGGCTTTGGTAGGGAGACTTCTTTAAACTTTGTCGTCCAGCAACTTGACCTCCGAACATGTCCGCTTGAGTTCTCTGGTTGGTATTGAGAGATGACCGGTCAAGCAACGTGAAGATATCTACTAGGAGTGGCTTTCCTAGATGGTAAATATGACGTGGATGCATGCGTCAAAGTGTAGCAAGAACTTCTTTAAAAAAGACCATCTCCACGAAAGTGTCCAATCGAAGCATGGAAAGCGTTTAGTCTCTTGGTTTAGTTTAGAAAACAAACTCGTTCTCCTTTGGTTTTGGTGCCTTCGGCAACGTTGAATTTTTTTCTTATGCGTTTTAATTTTAAGTCAGTCCAAACCAAATGTATCTTTGTTTTTCGACTCTTGTCGTTCTTTGTAATCAAACGTTTATATAAGCAGCCACTTTTTCATTGAACTAACTAAATCATATTGTTTGTGATAATATGAACGAAACAAATTGATCAGACAGTTAATTACTTACCAATTATTCCACACGCCAAATAAAATTTGAGCTCATCGCAAGCCACTTTGACTTGAAGTTGGCCCACGAGTTGGAATTCATTGCCAATATTCGGACCTAAGCATAGCATACAAAATGCTTCGTTTTTGGGAAGTGGCTTTTTGTTTTAAGGGCTCACTTTCTTAGGCACTGATGTATGTATAAACAATTGTTTACTTAAAAATAATTATTGTCTTCAGTGGAAATCTTTTGCAATAGCTTATTATTTGGGTTGTGATTAATGTACATATTTGTTTTATAGTTTACTGCTGGACTGGAACTCGTATACTCGGATTATTGGTGGAGCAAAAAATTACATTTTATTTTTGATCACTTGTATAATAATATATATAAATTTAATTTATTAAAACTCCAAATACAAAACTTTACTTCATAACAAAGCTGTTAAGCAAGCGCAAGTTTGGTTATATTTAAAAATATATACCAAACAAAATGAAGAATGAACATAACTTCAGCATTAAGAATGTCAGCCATCATTCAGATTGTCAGCATCTCAGCATAACTTTATTACAGAACAGTTACATCAGCGAAATTAATAGCTTAGAAATTCCATATGTAGCGCTACGGTGCTTAGAAATTGAACCAAAACTCCATATAATATAACGATTTGAAAGAGAACAAACCAAAATAGTACTTTGAACATTGTATGCATATAGAACCTATAGTAATATCACTTGGGAGTTTTTAGTTATGTCTTGTTTTGCCGGTAAGAGCGCTGCAGATGCATCAAATATCTGGAAACAAAATTCATCTTATTTTTTCCTCCCTTAAATACTTGTCACTTTTTTAAATATAATAATGTAGAGCTCTCGTTTAATTATTTTCAATGCCGACAATAAGCTCATCATGTTTTTTTCTCCCTTCCATCTCTTCTTTCTACACCCACAATCTGAAATGAGTTCATGAATTGTTTTACCGTCTGTTACTACAGGTACTATACCTATACAATGCTTTGAATATGAACTAAATACTGTTGAATTCAGTGCGAGTACTAGGCTCCGCTGGTATCTTCAGATTGTATTGTATGAAGCTATAAGACTAGATACGAAATGTTGAGGCACTGATGCCGAGACAGTAAGACTGAGATTTTGTGAGGAGTCATTTTTGCTATTTAAACTATAGTTCTATGAATAAGAAGTAATTAATGTTGCAATCAGCGGTTGGCATTTATAAAAATCAGCGATATCTTCAAAATCACGTTTAAGGCTGAACTATAATAGTCGGAAACAATGGGAAGCTAGTTTCAAAACCGAACGAAACGTTGCCGTCCAACCTGTAAAATGAACACGCTACCCATAATGAAACAGATTGCAGCGGAAGTAAAAAAATTTATTTTTCTCTGAACAATAAAGGCTGAACCACAGACCAATACAGACTACCAACTCGTATCCCTCTTGCCTGAAACAACTCGAAATATTAGGGGTATTCACGATCTGGTGCAAACAAGTATTCTAAAAGTGCGAATTTTTTGCATTTCTTGCAGATCGTGAACTCACTTCTTCCAATCAGTAGCAAAACTCACACAAATGTCAAAATCAGGTTGACACAAATGTCAAAATCAAAAGTACAAATTTTGCACCGCTGTGTTTTCCTGTTGCAATGGGGTTAAGGTATAGATAAAATGCAAAAGTGTAACAAATGACATCCAGTATATTTTGTTGTTGTATTGCAAGAAAACGTAGCACTTCTACACTTTTACAATGATGCAAGACAAGTTACGCCAGATCGTGAATACCCCTATTATTTCGTGTCTGCATTGTAACTATATGAAATCTATAGTAATATGGAGAGCAGGATCGACTGTGGCAACACCGTGAATCTCCAAACATTTTTTCCGAATTTCTCGTTTTGGAGAGAACATGTAAGTTTAAATATGTAATCATTATTAGCGACATTTATGTGCCTCAAAAGCCCGTTATCTCTCACTCGTTCTCCAGACTACGATGTCTGTGAATACGTACATCTCTGTGTGTGCATTTTGTGATGGCATTTTGTATGGCAACCATCCCTGCATATGCCATTTTTTGTTTGGTGTGTTTAATGCTCCGACGCAGTTCTGGAAGACCCCATCTAAGGTGGCGCGATCAAGTGGTAAACGACCTCAACCAACTTGGTGTGCGCAACTGGAGGCCACTGGCTAGGGACCGGCCTAGCTGGCGGGGAATGTTGGTTGAGGCCGTGGTCCACAATGGACTGTCTGCGCCACCTTAAGTAAGTAAGTTTAATGCTCCCATTTAAAAAGCACGGGAGAGCGTCACACTATCAAAATAAATGGCATATCAGCTTGTAGGCAAAAAGAGAGACCATACAGTAAGTCGGCGGTCTGTATCTTATTGGTCTGTGGGCTGAACTATACTAGTCGGAACGGTGCGGACGGTCAGTCCGTAAATGTGCGAGAACAAGCAATTCATATCTCACGCCCGAAATAGCGGATTGCTCTGTTTTGTCAAGTTCCGATCAGTTTAATTTACTGACGTAAGCTGCGCTCGCTATCGCACTTTACGGACGTAAATTTTTGCATCTGACTGTAAATGGATATGAAAGTTAGTGTGAGAGTAAGCGAGGTATGCTGACTTTGTGTGTGACTTCACAGCAGAGAATATATGAATTTTTTGTATGTATGTCTTCTCTGCTTCACAGTCATAAGGTGGCTTTACATGGAGCTGCAGGCCATGATCTGCAAAAAAAGAGGATGCAATATATAAATCATATTTGTGTGATAGACAGGGAAGGCCAACATACAGACGTCTTCATGGATGCGGATTATAGGAAAATTATAGTGAAGACGAACATGTTCATCACGATTGTTGTTTTCTTTTTCGTCTGCACTATAATTAGTTGCAGCTCCATGTAAAGCCACTTTAAAGTGCGATAGGGTGTAGTTTACGTCCGGGCCCGGACGAGTCCGTCCGCTTCGCCCGTTCCGGGTATTATAGTTCAGCCTAGATTGAAATTGTGTTGATTTACTTGGCAGGTTTTCTTAAGTTATTCAAAAATAGTTGCGTGTCGAAAATTTGCAAAGTAAAACAACAACAGGTTAATAATTATGTATTAAATAACAAATTGCTTTCGCAACCAAGAGTTGATTTCATATTGCTGCACTTAAAATATTTAATAATAAATATCCTGACTCCTAGAAACTTGGTGTACTTTTAGATCTCATTTATTTTCACGGCTGAATTGTTACGCAGTGTTTTGGTACATAGGAGCACTTGGCTTTTTTTACATTTGTTTTTAGTGTGATAGTTTTACTGTGTCGCCATCTAGTGTCTCAACACTTCATTTCGATAAGCTTTATATACTACAATCTGAAGATAGCAGTATAAGTATATGCCAGACATATTATAATATGAACTACTTGTTCAATTTATAGCACATTCCATTGGTTTCACTCGGGAATCCATGCATTCTGAAAACCAGTGGAATAAGCTGAACTGTTTCTGTTCAATTTTAACACAATGTAGTATTCAAAGGCATCAGTTTCACAAGTTTTGTTAATGTCAAAGAGGTGCGCGTAGCCCGATTCGCGGTATAAAGGGATTTTTACTGGTTCTTCGTATATCGACGTCTTCATCATCAGATTTGGATGAAATAATATGACGCGTTTGGCGACATTACCAAAACTTTCGGCATTGCTGCATGCGAAAAGACTTTCTACAATGAATATTCTATGGGTGACATTTGAGTTTTAATGTATTTGTGCTTCTTGAGTGGATTCTGGCTTCAAATCGATAAGCATAATTCTCTTCTCAGAATTGTCAGAAATGTAATTTGCTTACGAATGAAACTGTTTCAGAGGACTTCCGGATGCTTCTTTTCCTCCAATGGAAAGTGCTATTAGTTTCCATACAAACGCTGCTTAAAATCCAGAAAAACGTATCGCGCTCCACTCAATTATAGTTGCAAATAGCAATAATAAAATCCGTTATATTTTTTTGTTTCATGATGCTGCAGTCATTCTCAATTCAAATGTCATAATGTTATTCTGTTTGTTCACAAGTTGCAGTGGGTGTAGTTAAAGTTTTATTTACTATTTAAATATTATTTCTATAAAGTGATTCGTGGTTGTAGTTTAATGATGCTAAGGGAAAAACGAAAAAAAATGTTGTAGTCACATTTTGAAAACATAACCAAAACCCTAACCAAGTCTTTTGACCATGCCTTTTTTTATTTATCTAAAAACTGGAAGAAAACCAATGCGAGAATACAATCTAATATAGTCGGATTTAAACTCCACAAATAAACTGAAATTGAAATCGAAAAATTTCTCCGAAGCCCAGCCCTTGAAGTGCTGAATGAAGTTAATATTTTTGCAAGCACAAACAAAGTGTTCAAGGTGTGACCAACACAGTTAATAAATATCTGAGTTCACATCTATTCTCTAGTAGTAGTACCCCGTGGCGTAGTGGTTAGTGTGTCGGACTGCTACGCCGAAGGTTCAGGGTTCGATCCCTGACGTTGCCACTATAAGTTTGTTTCCGGGGTACTGCCTCTTGCGAGGAAGTGACAAATCCTCCAAGAGTAATTAATGCCATGGAAAGTGCTTCTCTGTTAGCCGTTCGGATTCGGCGGTAAATTGTAGGTCCCTTCCATTCCTGCAGAATATCAACGCAAACACAGGAATGGTTGAGAGTGTAAGTCACAGGCCCCGGCCCCGCTTGGAGCTGTTGTGCCAACAATTTATTTTTGTACATCTATTCTCTGGTGCCATTGAGTGGCGCTGTGAGTTATAGCCTTCCATATAATATATGTGTAGTATTGTATGTCAATGGTAATATCCATTGTAAATATTTTCTATATTACCTACTCTCAGGTAGTGTTTGACTGTGTTGCCCTCTTGTGCCAATTGTTGCAAGGTAGATGGCACTGCAATCTTCTTCGTTAGTTATACATTAGCGATTAAAAACAAATTCTGGTGACCAGAGGGCACCACAGCCCAACGACATGACAGAAGTGCCACCTAAATACTTCTTTCGCATTAAAGATATTATTTTTAATTTGTCCACATTCGACTAGTCGGCTGTGACATAGAAAACTAAACAATATTTCTAAAATTAACGCACAGAGTTCCCTTTTTCTAATATATAAGGTACTTACCTTCTCACCTAAAATTCAATATAAATTTATCAGCTCATTAAAAACATTTACAATTTCTCGTTTAATTACTATATCGAAACACATATGAACAATTTTATTCGTTTATTTAAAAAAAAATTTTGCTCGTACATATAAATAAATATCTTTAAATTTAATGGTTTCATTTCTTTACATACAAGTGTTCTTAATAAATATTCCAACAATAAATAAAAAAATTATATATGAAATATAGAAATAAAACTATTTATATTTGTACATGGTTTGTTCATATTAAAAAAAAATACATCACTATTAAATTATTGTTTCACAAAACTTTGGTTAAGCTTATATTTCTCATTTTATTTGAACATTATCTCTGTTGTGAATTAGTCTGAAGTCGCATTGTACACTGACCAAAAAGGAACGACCTTCCCTTTGGTCTTTAGCGGACGAGTCTTGACTCTTGACTAGACGTTAGTTTTAAGTTGACATGTATACTAAGTTTTTTTAAATATATTTAATTAGGAAATTGATTGGCGCCCGTGAAAGAACAACTAACTCCTAAGTAAACCAGAACATAGAGCATGGTAAACACAAAAAAGTGGAAAAAGTATATGCTAAAAATTATTCGATGCGGAAAATGTTGAAAAAATAGGTATCCTTCCAAGAAAGGAGAAACAATTACTTAAGTATCCTAAGAAAATAGGAGAACAATTGAAAAAATTTATAATTAAAAGTACATATCGTCGCTTGAAAAGCAAACTGACATAAGTCAAAATTTGTCGATTTTGAGTTGAGTATACAGAACGAACCGAAAAAAAATACTAATTTTCTATCGAACCGTCATAAGTATAACTAACAAACTGACATCAAGAGGGCGTAAGTGTCGTTTTGCATTTATGGTAACATCCCTGATCTTTTTTCCAGCAAAATGACTTTTTTTTAGTTTTGTCTCAGTCTTCACTGTGAGTGGTTGTGTTTGTTCCTGGAGTTAAGTCATAACAAAAAAATGTCAGACTGCACCGAAACAAACCGGTAAGTTTTGTTTTTTTTTGACACTTTTTTATTTGTAACACTTTGCTTTAAAAAAAATATAAAATCGTGATAAATTAGCATCTGGAAAAGTGACACTTTTTGATTTGTGTCATTTTGCTGCCAAATTTCAGTCAATTATTTTTGTAGTTTCAATTTGCGTTAAGTCATTTTACCTTGGAAGGAAACTAGTTGATGAAACGCAAATATCTTTTTATTACTTTGAGAAGTGTCACTTTACCAATATCCTAGGAATTATTTTACCTCATAGACTATCATCTTATCGTCATTAATTTTTGTGTTTGTTTAGATTGCCTACTCGATCAGAATTACTTGTTAAGCTGGCACGCAGTAAGAATAACAACAGTTCACAAGAAGGGACGATTTCTAGTCATGAAAACCCATCATATCAAAATGTCACAAAATGTTTGCAATGCAACGAGTATAACCGCCGAAAAAACTGTACCATCTCTTGGCTGCGACTGTGACTTATCTACAAAATTAGCATGTACAGCTATGGAGCACAATACAGCTTCTTGAAGTGTTCAGTTGAATTCACATACCCCAACTTTCGATGAAAAAACTTCTGTTCCAGGATGTAGCAGCACCATCGCCAGTGGCTCTCGTTTAATAACCAATAATCCTCAAAGTGACTTATCCTCAGACTCAACATCAGATTCCGAACTTGGAGACTTTTCACCAGATGATGACTGCAAAGACCCAAATTACTGTACAAGTGGATCATCGGGAACTTCGGATGATTTGCAACCATCAAGTCCGACACCAACACCAGTCGAGATAGAATCCACCGAAAAAGAAAAGCCCAGCTCCCGAAAAAGGGAAAATCGTAAAAATGAATGGACAAGAACTAAAGCAAAGATTGCAAGGAACTTTGGAAAATCGTATGTTTCTAGTTCCAAAACTCAGAGAATAATTGAAGAAAGAAGATGGGTCCTGCGTGTAAGTGCCGTCTTGGGTGTTCATCGAAAATAAATGAAGAGAACAGATTAAAATTATTCAGCAAATACTGGGACTATGGATGTACAGAAAAACAACGAAACTTTATTGCAGCTTCAATGATTACAATAAAACCTAAATACAGGTATACTCGAGTACGAGTTGAAGAAGGTTCTACTTCCAATACCAGAAAGCCTCGACAAAACAACAATGCATTTTATTTCAACGTTGAAAACTCAAGAATTAGAATCTGCAAAAATTTCTTCAAATCAACTCTGGGAATTAACGACAGGCCTATTAGAACCGTGCTAGATAAAAAAGATCAATATGTCACTATCTAATTTAAGGGGTAAGCACACCCCTTCGAATAAAACTAATGACAGTATCCTTAAGGGAATAAAGGATCATATTGACCAAATAGCGCGCATTCCAAGCCATTATTGCAGAGCAAACTCAAATAAAGAGTACGTTGATGGAGGTATGAGTGTTGCGGAGATACACCGAAACTACGTTGAACAGTGCAATGCTAAAAAAGTCCCTTTTGCAAAGTATAAAATATTCCACCAAGTGTTCGTGAATAACTACAATATAGCTTTTCACCATCCTAAGAAAGACCAATGTGAGGACTGCATTGGTTTTAAAAATAGCGAAAATAAAGAACATCTGCAAGAAAAGTATGATGAACACTTGGCAGAGAAAAAACTTTCTAGGGAGGAAAAAGAAAGGGACAAGGAAACTGCAAATGAAACCAATATCGTGGCTGTTTATGACCTGCAGGCTGTTCTCCAGTGTCCCAAAGGAGAGTCAAGTAATTTTTATTACGTATCGAAGTATAACATTTTCAACTTTGCCATCTGTCAGCTGAAGAGTAAGGAAGTTAACTGAAAATGCCACAGCAAGGCAGTTTTTCAGACAGAATGATGTTTTCGTTTTAGATAAAGGATTTAGGGATGCGATTTCCTGTTTATAATCCTACGGTTACAAGTGTCACATGCCTGAATCTGTTTGCGAAGGTAACTTACAACTTACATCTGCACAAGCAAATAAGTCCAGATGTTGAGATAGGTCGTTGAAGTTGTTAACGGCCGATTTAAGAGGGATTTTAAGTTGTTTCGACAGGACTTCTTTAATTTAGCAGGAGATTTCGTTGTGGAGCGAAATCTCAATAGAGCAAGAGCTGCATTTGTTCACATCAAAGGACAAATTCCAAATCTGGATAACTTTCCTGTACTTTTCTTAAAAGAAGTGCGTAAAATATCTTTAGGGAATTATCAGATCAAACAAGCTCGCTCATAATGCGGAGAACATGTTAAAGAAAATGAGAGTTACGTGATAGAAGTCTGTCAAAACCATGATCGTATAAACATCACTCATCCAACACTGATCGGAAGGGACGAATTAAATTAAGACATATAAGTGGAAAAGTCTATTTTACATATCTCTACTTATTTTGAAAAAAAGGATCGTTGGGGTAACAGGTTAATTCAAAAAGACATCTGGTCATTAATTTAGAAACAACAAATTAAGAAAGAGTAAGCTAAGAAAGGTCAAGTGACAAGTTTGGTCGTCATTAACACCTACACAACAAACTGCACCAACGATTTCAAATGCGTAAAATGCAACGTTCCATATTTCCTCGGAGAATGTACAGTCACTTAAACACGGGACCACTGTGACTTTTGTCAATTATAGTAGTTATCCTACCGCCAATTTTAGGGGTTGCAAAGCATTTAAAGACTACAAGGAAAGAAGAAAGAAATGGATATACATGTACAAACTTGCCCCATCACCATAAGGGGCAAATTTAAACATATATAAAAAAAAACCCAGGCATCTATGAGCCCTTCCCTGCTAGGGAAAAGTTACAGCGCCGTATAAATGTCAGCCTTAAAAAACTAGCTGCGGCTCAAAAATATTGGGCCTCAGCCAAATGCCCCTTTCACAATTAAATAGTCACATAAAATTGTTAATCAAAAATCGTAGTATAAGTTAGATTTAATTATAAAAGAAATGATTAAGTCAATAAATTATTAGTATAAATAAAGATATCAATCATACTGTTTCATTTTATCAGCTGGAACTCATATACGTGAACAATGTCAAGTGCTTGCTTCATACAACATCAAAATAAAGTTTATGTTCTTGATATTAATTAACTAGACAAACGAGTCTAATCAGAAACCTTAAAGACAGCTTAAGCATCAATAGTAAATACTAATTTAGTAAAAGAATTTAAAATCCAAACGAAAGATGACAATATATCATGTAGTGAGGGCTTAGATGTAATAACAAGTTTGCCAGAATTTACAGGAAATACAAATGCTTATGTGAGGTGGCGTGAAGCCGCAAATAATGTAAGGAAAACTTTTCGAACATTTAATTTCCTATTTTTAAACGTCAAATAATGATACACCAAGATATGGAAGAAATTGTGTTCATATGTATTCATCTTGCCATCACCACCGACTTGCAGGAAGAATGAATAAATCGAACCAGTAGGTATGCACCATAAAGAATTTTGCTACTATTTGACAGTTGAATTAGCACTGAACTCCTTCCCAAACTGTAGCAATCAGCTGGTTTCCACAATCCACAATTTTAGAAAATCGACTTGTTGTCTAGTGCAGTTTTTTTTTCTTCTGGAAGAATCGTCGTAGAGGAAGGTTGATCGCTCCATTAAGATTAAACACATCTCGTTCCAACTCTTGGTTTTTTCTTTGAAGAAGTTTTATATATCGATACAAATATTAGTGCCACCGGTTTGGCCATTTTTAATTTTTTCTTTATATATAATGGACACCTACAATAGGAATTGCGAATGGAAGCTCTCTAATAATAATTGTAAGTACATATTATCAATGTTTTTAAAATTTATTTTTAACAGCGATATCGGAAAAACACCTCATCAACAACCCAGGCGTACACCCGCAACACTCTGCTAAGAACAATGCAAAACGCAAAAGCGTATTCTTTCACCTTGGAAGATGATAAAACATTTAACATGGTTCTGAGAGGTCTCACCTCTGACTACGTTGAATCGGAAATCCTCGCGGAAATCCAATCAACAGTTCACAATGTGGACAAAGTAACACAATTTGAGACATTGCGCTCTAAACAGAATCAAATCGACTACTTCTTCCGGGCACCAGCCCCACTGAAATATCTTAAATAAATTTTCTGTTCAATACAAGAGTTCATTGGGAGAAACCCAGAGGAAACGCTGGTCCTCTCCAATGCAGACGCTGCCAAGAACTCGGCCACCTCACATCCCCCTGGTGAATGTACACTAAAGCTGAGGGGAGCTCCGTGACCTGTGTGAGTTGTGGTGGTTACCACACTGCCAATTTTAGGGGCTGCATTAAATTTAAAGAGTTCAATGAACGACGGAAGAAAGTTATTAGCGAGGCCAACACCAAACGCAGCAATGCCCAGGCAATGCGCAGCAACATCGCCAATAGCATTAGGCTACCTGGTGCTTCATATTCAAGTCTCTTCCTCACCATCTCTCTCGTTGTCCACCAGCATTTTAAAACCAGGCGAGCCAACGTGGGATCCAATAATTTCCAGTTTCTCAGTACCTACATATTGTGTACCACCGTGGGAGCACCTTTATTTGTACATAAAATCTGTACCATCGAGGGAGCACCAGTTTTCCTTTTCATCGAGGGATTTCTCCACCCAGGAGAGTCAGCATAACCGTATACAGCCAGGATATTTTGTTCCTTATGTACCCCCATCAGATATAGAATAAAAGTAGAAATAATACCACGTCATCACAGGTACCCTTAGTATATTTTTCTTTATCTATAATATGACGATGTGCTTCGCCTTTCCAAAGGGCGTAAGAAAGGAAAATCATACAAAAAGTGCCAACCCTATATTATGTGTGTGTTCAGACGAATCGGTCGATTCAGTTCTTTTTTTTATGCATCGCATGAAATACATGTGTGCCGACGTTGTCCATAAGCACGTTCCATGCTCCGAAGAGAAACCGATTGCTTTTTCTTTGCATCATCAGACATACATATATGCATAGTCTACAACAAATCTACGCATAATTAATCGGCAAAATCTGAAAGTTCATGTTAATAAAAGCATAATCAAGAAGGTACCACGTGAACCAAAGGCTACACATCTGGAAGTTAAAGAGAAAAAAACTAAGCATCCATATTTATTCATCTGACGGTTAACGTCACGACGAGTTGATCGACGTCACAAACATTCAATTTGTTCTTCATGAGATCTAAGAACATATCGATCCCGTCCTATATGCATATATATTTTTTTTTTTTGAACACAACGCTATCAGGAACCTGAATGTGTCAACGCACAACCTTACGATACACACACACCACATCCTAGCTACGCAACGTTGAAAAGATAAGAGAAAAGAAAAAAGAAAACAATTTTTTTTTAGCACATTTTTTTTTAATCATACATATTTATGTAGGATGGGGGGATGGGGCAAATCCTGGGAGTGTTCTCTAACGACAATACAGACAATGACGCACGCAACTGGTTCACCAAGCCATACACACGACGAACAGACGAAACACGAAGAATATGCGCCCCTCTACATTATTTCTATTCTTATTTGTCTCATTCCATTCCATTCTTCTTTTCATAAAAAGTTTAGTTTTGATTTGACCGCCGAGAGAATACTATCGTTTTGCCACAACGCCATTACCACCGTATTTTGTTTTAATGAATAAATTGTTCTTTACTTAAATAATAAACCATTGTATTGATTTAATTATTGGAGTGTTTCATAATTTGATGAATAAAATTAAGCATACTCACTGTAAGAATCCTACATTTATATATCGTCGCTTGAAAAGCAAACTGACATAAGTCAAAATTTGTCGATTTTGAGTTGAGTATACAGAACGAACCGCAAAAAAAAAATACTAATTTTCTATCAAACCGTCATAAGTATAACTATTAAACTGACATCAAGAGGGCGTAAGTGTCGTTTTGCATTTATGGTAACATCCCTGATCTTTTTTCCAGCAAAATGACTTTTTTTAGTTTTGTCTCAGTCTTCACTGTGAGTGGTTGTGTTTGTTCCTGGAGTTAAGTCATAACAAAAAAATGTCAGACTGCACCGAAACAAACCGGTAAGTTTTGTTTTTTTTTGAAACTTTTTTATTTGTAACACTTTGCTTTAAAAAAATATAAAATCGTGATAAATAAGCGACACTTTTTGTTTTGTGTCATTTTGCTGCCAAATTTCCGTCAATTATTTTTGTGGTTAAACGTTTAAATTTGCGTTTGCCAACTGTGGGAACGCAACGTAGCATAGGTAGATAATTTTAAGAGACATTTTGTATCTTTAGTTTTTAAGTGAGTTTTGAATAAAGAGGTTCGTCTGATGAAAAATATTTTTTTTAAGTTCTTTAATGAATAAAATTAACTTATATAACCAAAACGTATAAGAGCAACCGTCAATGAGCACACACATACACATAATTCCATTTATTCGACGATTTTTTTTTTAATAAGACACCACATAATAATCTATAAAATACAAACGTTAACAATTTTCCTACTCATGAATTGAAAAACATATCTTCGAAAGCACATATCGATAATATCAATCGTCAAGCCAGCGGTATCGACGAAAACAAAACTCATGCAAGTTAATGTCACACATTGAGATAAACACAGTGACAAAATCGCTGATTGAGCACGTTCACAATAAATTATCAGACAATCATCATAACTACAGAATCGCTGACTAATCACGTTCACAATTACAAGTCGATCGAGCGATCAATCCAATCAAATAGCAATAGCAAAAACAGAAGATGCAACACGCACCAACAAGACAAAGGGATGATGTAATCATGATCAAGAACAATGGATGTTTATGTCTCCCACCACTCCTGATATAGATGGACCAAAGTTAGGATTAAGAATACGAAAAATGTATAAGTGAGTTTTTAAGAAGACACCGAGATAATAAATCTTTTCAAAAATTCATTCCTAGTTTGGAATTAAATAATTGGAGACCGTGACAGGACGACACATTTTCTATTAACCTGAAAAACCAAGTAAGGGGGAAATCTATATCGTTTCGTGTGTGACAGTGAAGTGTTGCAACACACATTAAAAAATAAGTATCCTTCAAAGAAAGGAGACAAAATTTTTAACAAGTATCCTAAATATAGGAGAAGAGTGTCAAAGAAGTAAAAAATTAAAAATATTTAGTGTAAAAAAATATATTCTTGAAAAAAGAAGGAAATAAAATTAAAAAAAATGATTTGCAAAGAAAATTTCTCTTAAATGGAAAAAACAAGTGAAGAGAAAACCAAAGAATTAATTGAACGAATTAATAATATAAAAAAGGTGTATATTCTATTCCCCATATTTTTGTATATGTATATGTATATGAATATGCGTTCGCCTCCCGCAGCCAGCCGCTGTTCCAGTTTCAGAAAAAAAAAATTCTTCTTTAGCGGGCAGGAACAAATTCAATAAAATACATTTTGTTTGGCCGATGTACAATGCTGGCACAATAATAAAAAGGCGTGTGCCACGCCTATAGCTGAGACTTTTTATTGCCAGGGTAATCACTATATGAGCTCATCATTCAATTTTAAGCTTGCATGTCGATTTGAACAAAAGACAAAAGACAAAACTAAAATTTTTAGAAATTAGATTTTGATTGGAAATAGCGATTATGGGTGTGTTTAACAATTCTTGAACTACACTCTGCTACGTAACCAAGAAATACAAATCTAAGTGTTCAACTGCGACCTATGGTTAAAAAACATCAAAAAATTAATGCATATTAAGACTTTTTACGGTAACGCCTCTTAGAAGTGGGCGTGTCCCAAAAAATGGAGGCACTAACTGGTATAAAAAGAAATAAGTATAAGTGAAGTGTAAAATAGGTATATCCTTTAAAATATTCAATTCCACTTGTGAGACTGTGGAAATCGAGTTGGACAATTTCGAAGAAGAAATCAATCACCATTGTTCGATTTACTGATGGACATTTTGTTCGGTTGATTTTAATATGTGCCCCACTCGAGCAACTCTACAAATTCTATACTCAGAACTTTATCAAAAAAATTAGTTGCAATAAAGGAATTAACAGTAAAGGAAATTAAGGCTCGTACAAATAAAAAAAATATTCTAAGCGAGTTAGACGAAAATAATAAAGAAGGAAAAGAAGTGACGCAAAAAGACGTCAAAAAAATAAAAAAAAAACGTTTAACAGAGAAAAAAATATAAAACAAAAAGGTTTCTATCTAACCTATAAATAGATAAACAGTGTGAAATAAATACAAAAAACAAAGACAAAGAACTATAGAAAAAACATTAAGTGAAATAAACTTTGAAGACAAAATATACAACCATTAGCAGCAAACATCAGTTTCAGAATAAAATTTATCGTAAGAAATAATACGTATTTTCTATAAGATTTAAAAAATTTCTAAAAATAATTATTATATTATAAACCTTAAATTACTAAACTGGACGACCTACTTAAATGATTTAAAAATTTTCAGTAATAATCCCGGAAATATATCTCAATTACCGATCAGACCGCAGGCCTTTCTAGATGCTTTCACGTGATTCACAAGCAGGCGTGGACCCTGCCCAGACTTATAGAGCGATAACGGGACGGCCTTTGTTGGTGCCACTTGAAGGAAGACTTGGCGGCCTTTACGTGCCACTATAATCACCAGGCGATGGCAAATGGAGGAACATGGCACTTTATTACGCCTGGAGCTCCCCATTAAGGTGGCTAATGGGAAGCTGCAGTCAAATCCACTAAACACCATTTGATTCGACTGTTGGGGTCCCAATCTTTGTGGTACCATCAACTCCATACTTTGGCAGCACGCATCGAGGCGTGTCTCAATTCACGTCCTCTGGTTCCACTACATGATGATCCTGAGAACAAGCTAGCCCTGACGCCAGGGGACTATTGGTAGTCCTCTCATTGTGGTCCCTGAGCCCGAAGTGGGCGACGTACCACCCAACCGACTCAAGCAGCACCAGTGGTTGAGGAAGGTGCATCAAGACTTCTGGAAACGATGGAGTGACGAGTACCTGGTGACACTTCAGACACGCAGCAAGTGGGAAAAGCGCGAGGCCGATCTACAAATGGGCGAAATCGTCGTCATTCGTCACGAGAACCTCCCTCCAACTCATTGGCGACTTGGACGGGTGATTGCTGTTCACCCAGGCATTGATGGACTGGCCCGCAATGCAACGATTCTTACTCATCAAGGGGAATGTCGGCGACCGGTACAGAAGTTGTGAGGACTAGTGGACAATTAACGACATTTTCAACATTTTTACAACATTTTTCAACATTACACAAATTCTGCGGCAGCAGATCCTTTTTGGCCATCCATTATGTGGCTCCTTGTACACTCGTACTCTACGGAGTCGGATCCTTTTTGGCCATCCATTATGTGGCTCCTTGTACACTCGTACTCTACAGAGTCGGATCCTTTTCTGACCACCTACATTTATGATGAGCTCAACTCACCACAACATTTCTTTGAACCTAAGGGTTCAACCGAGCAGGATGTTCGGTCAATATCCCATTGACCTAGAAATGGCACCTTCGAATTCAACGGCAAGAAGACCCAACGCCTATCGCTGACGTCGCACATTGGGTACGGCAACGGCAATGAAATCTTCTTGCCTCCCGCCCCACCACACTCGTCATACTTAATTCTATGCGCCGCATATGCTCCCATTATGCGCCATAGAATTATCAACGTTTCAATGACACACTCCACCAGATACTTTTCTACGGTAGCGATAGCCAGGCATGGATATTAGCTAGCAGCCAGATAAGAGATACACACTGGCTGCTACAAAGTATATTGGGATACAATGGGTATGACTGAACTGTCTCGTCACCCACTCATGCAATGGCCTGGAGTACGGATATTTGATACCTCGCGTCGCCAATGGATTGTTCGATCGTCTGTATTTATGATGGATAAATACTGCATCGAAGGCGACCACCTTATCAGTCAACAGAGAGTGAAAATGAGCCCTCAACGGATTTTAATGGCTATCGCTGGAGTTGTTACGATATTTCTGGTGTTCCGATGGATGTCTAAGGCCTGTGCCTGGTACCAGCTACTGGATTCGTTCCATCTATGGGACTTTTAATCGTGGGACGATGCTTCACAGCCGTGGCGCAATTCTTGGAATGGATACGACGCTGCCTGGGACTTGGTCGTGGTTTTTCTGATGGAGAAGCAATCTGGTAGAGTCTTACTTCAACAGTCAACAGACGTGGTCGCGTTCTATCTTTGTACTCGTTCATGGAACCTTTTATTTGTACTTTATCGTTTTAATAAATATAACTTACATAATACTTAAACTCAATCACTGTGTCGTGTCTTGAATTGTTTTTGGACATTTGTGTGTACTTTCTCTGGCCCTTTCAGCAACAACGATAGATTTTCCCCTGTTAATAAATTGGCGTTCGGAAGTATAAATACCCGAAAACCCGTTTGGGAAAAATAAGTGGCTTATTGGAAATGTTGGAGCAAAATTTTGTAAGGGCTAAGGCCCCATTAGAAGTACTGGCTGTGAAAAATTCAATGACTCAATTTGAGGGATCTTCTAAGAAGCTGGAGCTTAGAACATTTAACCGATCTGTTTTTGAGTAAGTATTCCACTTTTTATTATTTTTTCAAATATATTCAATGATGTATGTATATCTTATATTTCAATTTTTCTTAAAAGCTCAAAAAATTAATGTTCAAATCTTAAAAATTATAAAACCTCACCACATAACTTTGCTTTTCAAAAACCAATCGATTGGTGACATCGTGACATTTGAGCATAATTTATATCAGTGGAGAAAAGATTTATTGGGAGGACAGGATGAATCTTTTATTGAAAGACCTCTGTCTAAATCAACAGGAAACATAAGTTATTCACCATCTTCACCATCCACTTCCGTTCACCGTAGAGTTCACAAGAGGCCTTTACTTTTGTCGCTGAAAGTGTGCAGGAAATGGATGACCACATTTCCTTTTTAAGAACTAAGGCGGAAAATATACAGCCTTTCATAGCAATAATTGGAGACAAAAATTTGGAGAAATGTACAACTTACTATGTATACCTAGATGGTATAAAATACAATTTCAATAGTTACTTAAGGGCTATTGATGCGTGTTTTAAAAATTCACAAAATAAATGAAAAATGTAATAACAGTCAAAAACAAAATGCATGAAATTAAAGACAAATCTCTGAGCGTTAATGATTACTTACATACATTAAATGAAAGAGTTCATATGTTTTGTGAATTATTGCAAGAAGTATTCAATGACTGTCGTTCCTTGATTTAACGCAGGAGTCCATAATTTCAAAAACCTTGCATAGCCGTTTAAATCATCAGTGTCGTCGAGCCCCAAATAGATAAGTTATTTGTAGTTTCTAACATTAATCATAATTAATATGTTTTTGTTTAAGGTCGCCGATTCCGCTGATAAAGCCACCCACTTCTTGCAATATCGTATAACCTAAATGATGATTCAACGCTCTCCAACGCCTCATAACTTGCACTTATGATATCATTTACAACGAATCTTTTCTTTCAACCCAGAATAATAAAAATGTATGGTGTCCGATTTTGTTAAACTAGTCGAACACCAAATAAATAATGCAAGGAATGAGCGTTGGAGAGCAATAAAATTCCCAGAAGTCAACGAACAAACATGCCACCTCTGAAAATTGCCATCTTAATTGGAGGAATGTGCTGCGCCGCCGGCTATTTGGTGCATTTGTTATGCAAGCTATGGACGGCATATAGGTTGCTGAAAGAAGTCATGCTGTGGGATTGGCTTGGCTGAAAAAAGATATAATTCGGCAGTCGTATTTTTGGTTGGCGAGACAGCGGCATCGGCGATCCAGCGGTTTTTTTTTGTTTTAAGTGGAAAATATGTTTTGATAGTAATTGTTCATTATTTTGATTTCCGTAATTTTGTTTTTAAATAAAATTGACATAAGTACTACTAAGGAAACACGGAGTAAATTAATATTTATTTGTCCGTCGCAATAACAATCAGAATTAATTTATAAAAAATATGTTTATGACTTCTTTGTTTTAATGAACTCGATTGTTAGACCGTTTTTGATGAATTTTTGCATTAGAAACATGCAGTTTTTCCTTGAAATCAGGTACCTTTTCGGTTCAGTGATTGAAGGATAACTATCCATTGCCATTGAATTCAGACTTACAAGATAATGTAAGCGGACTGCCAGTAACTGTTCATAATTCGTTATATAATAATAATTTTGAGTTGTTTAATTGCATATGTTTCGCGTATCTCAAAAGATTTGGATTTCAAAGAAAAGGAGAGAGGTGACTATTTTGTTAAACATACATCTGTAATTGATTTCCTCACTAAGGGAACCTTTGCATTATTTGGTGAAGATGGAATACAATTATCTGAATTAATAACCAGCAGAAATAATTTTGAAGATGTCTTTTATAAAAAATTTGATTTTTTTATTGAAGAGGGATCAACTGAACGTTCCATATTAACAATTTTAGCTTTTTTTGAATGGCTCACTTTTTAAATATTTAAACCAAGTGTAATTAATTATTTCCAACCATTGATTTCTTCGGATTGCTCGGGGGCAGTGGTATGGGTTATAGAATATGGTTTTCAATATTGTATATATGTATATACTAACATCTTTCTAAAAGCTTATGAAGATGAGGGAATATCTGTATCTTTAGGTGACCCAGATAATAAGGATATAGATTGGACAGAACTAGTAGATGGTATGTATAATGAAGTGAATTCACGTACAATAAAAATATTTAAATGGAAGTGTTGAAAGTGAATTGGAAAAAATATTGACGTATACTGGGACTAACTCAGCCAATAATCTAGATGGAGCAATATCGATGGCGTCTCCTAAAGAGAAAAGAAATTTGGAGAGAGGTAGTGATATAAATTCAAGACCAAAATTCAATGATACCTCTGCTTTCCCTTGGCTAGATTAACGTTTAAAACGTGGGAAATCCGAATCGACTTACTCAAATGCGAGGTCTCAGAATGCGGTAACCTCTAATAGAAACACATTTAGCAGACGGAATGCTTCTTCGTATTCTATTGGAATAGTGGCGCCTTCGGAGAAGAAGGTAGAGCCTGGAAAGGTTAAATTGCCATTTGTTAAATCTAACAAAAGTGAAGCATCACAAAAATCTGGAAAACCCACTAGATTACAAATAAAATGTATTATTTGAAAATTAAAAAAAAAAAACAAGCAAGTATTTTAAATTTAAATTGAAGTTGGGTTTTCTTAATAAATCTGTTTATTGGAAAATTGATTAGCCAGGAGTTCCTCTAAGCCTTCAGTTACCTTCAGAAAAACAGCACATAAGTCATAGGCGAAGTAGTTGTTCTTCAGCACAGTGTTGTTAGTTAGGAGTTTCTCCCGACGACATTGCCGTTGCCAAGTTTCATTCTATTTATATTACAATAATGTAGATAATAAAATAATAATGATAGATTATAATTAATCCAATACCGAAGGTAACCTTGCCCGAATTTGATGGGAACTATACAAAGTAGAAGCAGTATAGTGATTTGTTCACCGAACTTGTTGATAAACAAGACAGAGCAAACTGCCAAAAGCTGTTCTACTTAGAAACAACGTTAATGGGTGAAGCCGAAAATCTAGGCATTTTACGACATCCGATAACAACTACAATGCAACCTGGAAAGTAGTTAAGGCCTTGCATGACATTACACAAGAATGCATGCTGAGTTTAAAAGGCCTCAACTCATTCTAACGATCACGTATACTCAAGTAATTGCACAAAATTGTATTCTACTATGCCTGAATTCCGCAGTGAAGAAGTTCTCTTTCTGAGTGATCTTTCAGTTGTTAAGGTATTTGACTACTCCGAAGAGAAAAGTGCTCAATACCCTTCTGCGTGGTACGAGCACAACGGGAAACCATCAATCGCATACAACACCGGACAGAACACCTCTCTAGATGCAATCAGACAATCAATATATGTAGGAATAACCACCAATTCCCTTGAGAAAGCAGAAGTTTTGCTTTACCTTGTACTCGTGTCTCAGCAGAGAATAAAACAACAGCTTGATACAGAATGGAAATCCTACAATATAACGACTGGAGAGGCAAAGTCAGACGTACATCCAACCTCATGCCTAGAACTTAGGGGGACTGCCGGAACATTTACCGCATTAAAAACCATCGTCGGTGTGTCTGAGGAAGATGACAAATGGATAATTACTTATTTAGGTTTGATCTACCGAGCAACAAGAAGTAGCACTCCGGACTACAGAGAGACAATATTAGAACGGAAAGGGTATATTGAACACTATAAACCAAAGATGTGAGCATTTAAGCCTTCACTTGTCCACTCTTCACACAAGGTATGCCGTTATAGCAAATGATGCAAATTATAAAAAACTTATAGCGGCATAAGATATGTTCTTTGTCAAGTTCGAGAACCACGAATTTTAAGTCTGTCGATTCGGCATGATCAACTCGAGATTCAAGGATTGCGCAGCTCTGTTATCCACCATTTATGCTTCCAAAGTCCTGGGTATGTCCGGTCCTTGGGAATTATTATTTTGGATTTACACCATCAATCTGGCAAAGGACTGCAAGAGGATGTACGAAAATGAAGAAGAATACTATAAACCGGATTCCTACTTCCACTACCAGATGGATCTAGGCCTGGTGTCTAGGTCTTTCTATTCCGCAACTTTGAACCCATCCATGCATTTTTTCAATAGCTTAATTATAGCCTTTGCCAATGATCCAAGGGGACTCAATGCCGTACAAGTTTGTCGAGTAGATGTTTCTGACACCTTAATGAATGCGCAAGTGGTTTCATATGTATTTAAGACAACCTCTGCATTGGCTGTCCAGGTGGTCCGCAAAAGGCCTTAAAATTGATTTAAGGCAATTTACAACATTAAAATTGTCGGAGCAGCTGAGAACGTTTAGTGTATGACACTACTAACATGGACGATCACAAGCACTGATCCAGCCTTTTCCACCTATTCTGGATATCATATCATAGTTTTAAACAAGATAACCAGCTTAAAGGTAACTAGCATTTTAGAATTATCTGATAAAGTCGATTGTATTGTAAGAGAATGCCATGAATACGCCTCACACGAGACGAATAAATAAGAAATTACTATGAGTTAGTAAACTATTTTTAGTTTCTTAAATTAAAGAACTAAGTGAAGGCTATATAGGCGCCCTATGCCCCGAGCGGGGTTACAGGACTTGGTAATGATGAAGTGAAGGCTTATTGTCCAGAGAGATTAGGAATAATTTCGATTTGAAAAGTATTGCATCGGCCCTTTGGACTTATATTGTTCCGTATGGGAGCCATATGTAGTAAAATCCCTACAAAGATCTGAAGAAGACAGCACTGAGGAGCGAGTAGCTTTTTACATCAACACAACAATCAACGCCTATACGTATTACCTTATATATTTCATGTCAGCCTGTGAGCGGTGTACTATGAAATATTTTCATATTCTTACTTTAGTCTTCTTGAAGCAAGCGAAAAGCAAGCGTCTAAGTAAATTGGGTTTTTTCCTCTCGAGGTTTCCTAAATAAAGTTGCTATGTATTACTTTTCCAGTTTTGATATAAAGCCAAATGGCACCGCAACTGAATGGAATCTTAAAAAGAGTAGTCAAATCAGACAACCGTTTAGATACCAAGCCCAAAATACATACAACACACATTCTTACAATAGACCAGAACAAGCTAGCCATTATATAAAAAGAGAAGTGGAAACTTATATTGTTTTTGAAGCGAAAATTGGAAGATAAATAAATTGTGGTATAAAGAGAAAAGGAATTGTTGAGGAAAACCTGAAGTGAAATTCTAAATACGTTGAGAAGAAATATTCTTGTTGGAAAATTTTAAGAAGCTAAGTATTTTTGCGTCTGGTTGTCACCAGAAATTTTAGCTTGTCTATTGTTTGTTTAATTTGTTTTAATTCGTTTTGTTTGTGACCCTGTGTGGGGCAAACAAATTTATATTCGAGTAGACTTTCGCTGTTGTTCGTCTTCTCCCAATCGAACTCGATTAATAAAATTATTGTTCTAATCGAACCCACTCCCAGCTCAGCGAACGGGAGACAGAACTATAGTTGCTGTCTTGCTAGGAATATATTTGTTTTTGTTTATTGTTCTCTTTTTATTAAACACATCGGCGGCGCGGCGTTTGACGTTTCGCGTTCAATTGTTTTCCAAGTCGTGTTGCCCAGCGTTTCAGTGCATTGGTTTTTTTTGTTTTTTTTTTGCTTTTTTTTTGTTAATTTTAATAATAAAAGAATCGTTTTAGCTGTATGATTCATTGGATAATCCAAATAGTTTAAATTAATTCTATCGCGATCGTGGTTGTGTGTTTTGTTCATAAAATATATTCATAGCAATATCTAATTAGGATTTTTGGCCCTATCGCCACACAGGCAACTCAGACATAGAGCGCCTACATTCCACTCTAAACGAGCACATTCGATTTTTTGAAAAACACAATTTAGTCGATAACGTAACGCGTACCATAGAGGTTTATAATAACACTATTCATTTGACTACACGGGAAAAACCAAATGATATACATTTTGGTAGAACAGACAATAAAATTATTTTTGAAAGAAGTAAGAAAATCTTCAGTCTTCGAGGTACTCTCGTCCTTGGTTACAAGACTAAATAAATAAATTTTTAAAAGAAAAAACTCTTAGTTTTATTAAACAAAACTGGCGTAATTTTTTATTTTTGCAGAGCAAGATGGCAAAACAACATGCCCACCGGACGGTGATAGCCGCCATAGAGCGCTCTACACGCAAAGTGTGGCCTTTGAGGAGGCCGATATATAGTAGAGCTGCAATAGCGCCAGCAGCGTTTGGAGGAATGCTGGTCACACCTTAGCAAGGTAAATGACAAGCTGGTAGTGGCCAAGGGCGCGGATATCAATGCAGCTGAAGAAAAATACTATGTCGCAAAAGGTGCAATAATGAGAAGAATAGCTAGCATCCAGCCAGCGTCAAGTGGGATTTAGCCCTTGTCGACAGTGGAAAGCCACTTACAGCCAGCGGTCTCCATCCAGATGCAACTGCCAGCTCAGCAGCTTAACATAGCGAACTCTTGGAGACGAACTGGAAAGGGTTTTATCACCCGGTTTGTTGCAGCCATTTATAGGAACAGCGCTATAGCACTAGCCCACAAATTCTTATACCTTACGAATTCTTTGTGAGGCGAAGCGGCCAAAACCATGGGCAAGTGGCAGCTGACCGACAAAAATTATCACGAAGCGTAGGATCGATTAAACCAGCTGTATAATCGGAAATACTTTACATGTCGGATGCTGCTTAAAACCTTCACTGATGACACCTTTACCTTCACACAGACAGCGGTGCCAGTGGTCATTGAACTTTTTTGTCGTCCCTATGATCCATGAACGACTGGATGCGAAAACGGAATTTACAACAAAAGAAAAAAATTTATTTGTCAAGGTGTATTTCCCCCGTATTTCAAAGTGTCCCTTTTCGCTCTTCTATCTCCCTCATATCCTCATATCTTACCCCCTTTTGTTTCCTTGTGTTAATCGTGTCGTGTTTTTTTTAATTTTTATTTTAAGTTAGTTTTTTATGGCTCAGTTCAACAGCGACGCTCTAATCGACTCGCTACCAAACCTGAAGTCACCGCCGCCCCAAGACAGAAGACACCGATGCCCCGAAGTAGCAATATGAGACCTGACGCAACTGATACAAAAGAAGTCCGTTGCTACAACTGCACACAGATGGTTCATTACCAGAGCAAGTGCCCGTATGATAAAAGACCAGACAGTAGCTGCTTCCCCTGTTGGAAGACGGGACACGACCACCATAGCTGTCCTAACCCGAAGAAAATATTGAAGCCAATCAGGAGTACCGCTGCTGCTGTTGCCGATGCCACTGATGAACGGTGTTGCCCTAGTTGCCACGGTGACACCGACGTTGAAGACATTGTAGATGCTGTAAATTTGGTAAGTGTTGCCTACTTTATTAACAAAGTTAAGCGCAGAGAATCTAAGGAATGTTTATCCCTTTTTGATACCGGTAGTCCAACAAATTTTCCAAAACAAAAATTTGATTCATTTCAGAGAAGTTTGGATTAGAGTGATTCATTTTTTTAGGTGTTTCACTAGTTCCATTTAGCCCCATATAGTTTCAATTATTTTTATTGAGGACTGCAATTTAATTGACTTTTTTGATTACTATCAGTTGTGTATCCATATCCAAATCGTCAAGAAAATTATATAATGAAGAATTAAAAAGCCTCTTCCGACTATGGAATCACACTATTAAAGGTCAAAAAACAAAAATATCACTTCCGTGAATTTTAATGGCTTTCAATGCAAAGCGAGTCTGCGTTAGAAAATTTAGTGCAGGGCAGTGAGGGGGAGGTATAATTTACGATGGCTAATGCGCGGACTTGAACAACGGCGGTAGGGTGGACAATAGGAATGAGCAGAGGAGTCAATATATAGTTGCTTCGAAACATCAAACAGGTAATGTAGACTCACCAATAAAGTATGAAAAGATGTTCCGAATGGGGACCATTCGTAGTAAGGATTCCTACCATCTAGAGACGACAGCGCTGAGAAGCCAGCAACATTACACTAATACAATAATCAACAATTATATATATTAACTTATGTACTAATATTTTTCCCTGCCAGCCTGTGAGCGGTATAAAATGAAATTCAGTCAGTTATCTCTGAGCAAGCGAAACGGCGAGTAATAAATTGGATTCTTTACAAAGGTTATGTTCCCAGTCATTCAAAGCGTTGTTTCGGAATCATGATTATTTTGTGTGGATCTTTAAATATTTTGTTTAAAAAGGTCAAGAAAATAAAATGCGTAGGATGAGTTCCTTTACACAAATAGACAAATTGTGTGCCGATAACTACGCAACGTGTTCGGTGCAGATAAAAAGTCTGCTTATTACGTTAGATTTTTGGGCTGTGGTTGAGGTTAAATGTCCGGAAGATGCTGCCGTGGGATAAGTGGGATAATATCGATAAGAAAGCATTGGCATATTTAACTTTGTGTGTTAGAGCTTCAGAATTGATTCTCATACAAAACTGCAAAACCAAGGTAAGCTCGAAAGGTAAATTTGTCTAAGAAACTAGTGCGTTTTAAATTTGGGTCAAGTGAAAAGTTCGCAATCCAAATGAATAATTTCTGTACAATTTTTGATAGTCTAAATGAAATCGAGTTCCAAGTACCGAAAGATCATCTATGTATTTTGCTTCTCTGTAGTCTACCTGATCACATAGAAAGTTTTGTTGTCGCAATTGAGATTAGAGACAGTTTGCCTACATTTGAACAATTAAAGGTTAAGGTGTTAGAGGAGGAAAGGTGGAGCAGGGAAAAAGAAGAACGTGGTAAGGAAAGTGTGCTAGTTTGAAGTTCATTCAAACTGGCGCTACATAGTTTAGCGCGAACTGAGTACTAGGCTTAAAGCTATAAAAACTTTGCTATTAGGAAGTCACCTTAGGCTGAAACCCTCAAGATAAGGCATGCGAATAATGGATATGTATACCGCAAACTTCCTCATGATCCATACGTGTTGTTCTCAGGAAAGTGCGTTCTTTCTATTGCGTATATTCCATGCTCTACTGTACAGGTTTTCCTTTTCAATTGAACGAGTTAACGTAACGAGAACTAGTTTTACAAATTCTTTTTATTATTTACGTTACAGATGACACTCACCCCTTCCTGAGTATTGTAGGATTTTTCTTTCATTTCTGAATAGTACTTTAACTTTTGTTAATACTTTTTCTTATATATGAACAACCTGTACAGTAAAAAGAATATTCCTTAAACACTTACAAATGAAATGTTTGGTGATATAAAGTCATATCACCAAATATTTCATTTTTAGCTATCTTTTGCTGGAAAAACGCATTAAGTCCATTAAACGATTCAAAGCGAGAGAAATTGCTTTGGTGTCACCCTGTTCTAGCATAAAAACAACAAAAGTGTAACACACACATACCATCTGAGCAGCCTGCATTTACAGCTGTGGCTTCGCGCTTGGCTTCTAAATTGAAAATTGAAATTCCTTCATTCGATTATTGTGGTTTATTTCGTGAACAAGTCGCGCGAGTTAATGCCAGCAGGCATTATAAACTATTGAATAAAAGAAATCGCACAAAGGACAGTCATTCATTCCAGGAAGTCATATCCAAATATAGACATCATCATCAAGCAGCAAACAATAGAAAATCGTCTACATGAAAAAGGTCACGTAGTCCCGTAAAAAATTGAACACAATACCTTTTTTTTCTAGTTTTGTTGTTGAAGTAAAGTTTTCTTCGTGTCGTTAAACACACATAATTATATATCATTGTAAATGTCATTCTGCCACTTCGTTATTTCCTGTCGTCGTTTCAACTTCGTATTTTACTGATCATCAATAAACGTATATATATTTTATCAATTATACAATCTGTTTTTTTTATCTTTGGAGTCCCAACAGGCTATGGGTCCAGAACAATTGATAAAAACTCGCAAGATCATAAAGTGAACGTTGTTTACAAATTTTCAATAAGAAAATGTCGAATACCTCGGTTTTTAGCATCGAGAAACTGCTCGGTCGTGAAAACTATCACACATGCACATTCGCAGTCAAGAATCTTCCCCAATATGAGGATCCAAGGAACTCCTCCGCAGGGATGGATGCTAGATGAGATACGAAAGAGAAATCAAAAATAATTTTGCTGGTCGATAAAATAAATTATGTTCACGTGGAGGACGCTGAAACGTCCAAAGATGTATGGGACACATTGAATGCGGCGGGCGTTTCAAGATTCTGGTCTCTCTCGCAGAGTTGGTCTTTTAGACAACTTTTTACAACACGTCTTGAATCCAGTGAGAATGTAGAATACTAAGTTAGCAAAACAAGACGAGTGGATAGGAACGTTGGTGCTAGCTGGTTTGCCCGAGGAATACGCCCCCTTGATTATGGGCATAGAAAGTTCTGACATTGATATCTCTTGCGATGAAATAAAGACCAAACTTTTACAGAATATTAAGAAAACAAATATGCAGGGTGCACTATTTTCCAAAACGAAATATCATAAAGTCTACTCGATTGCACTGAATGTCACTCAATAGTAATAAGATCCTATTTTATGCATTGTAGCCAATAGGAACCTCGAACAGTATTGTAGAAAGTTAAATGATAAGTAGAAATAAGATAGAAGATAAGTATAACAGTTAGAATTATGTATTAAAGGAACATTGAACTGAAAATTAAAAAAGACTTAATTTAGTACTCGATATAGCAGCACTGCTTAGACTATTTTATTTTTGTTTCAAAGAACATTGCGGCGAGACATCGCCTTACCATTGAAGCGTGTACGCTCATATACAAAAAGGTGAGATCCTATTACGTCTTCAAACACTACATGGCGATCCTGCCAAATCTTCATTAAAATAGATTTCGGTTACTACATCGGTTCAAAACTTACCAAACTCCATGTTAAAAGACAAATCTATTGACAAGATAGTAGAAAAGTGGGAGAAGTACCTACTCGAATTAAAAAAAAAGGAAGTCCGAAGAGTACATACCTGTACCTCTAAGCGAAAACAACGAAGCAGAAACGTACATCCCGACTCTAATCAACGCCGGACCAAGGCCAATCTCTATTGAAGAGTACAAAAAACGAGAAGAACATTTGAAGAATAATACAAGACTGATAAGAGAACAAGCTGCAGAACAACCACACAAACGAAACCGGACACGTGGAGGAAGACTAGTGAGGACAAGGAAAAAAATTGCCGACTTGCACCGAATAATAGCGATAACTACGGATCAGAAAACAAAAAAGAGGCTGATTGAAAAATAAAAGAACTAAAAAAGGACTATTATGGGAAAAACCCAAAGCAAGCCATCGGCAACGGTAGTAAACAATAACAACAACATACAAGAACAGATGACCATGCCAGCAATAACCGAATCAATCACTACAGCAGCAATCATTATAGGAATATTATACGTAGCATACAAAGTAAACCAAAATTAAATAAGAAATGTTAAATTAAATAAATATACAAAAATGAGTTATGACTTTTTTTCTCTCGTCCAAAGAAAAGTTCTTCCAAGGAAGTTGAAAATGACTGGAACGAGACTGGAAATACATTCGATGCTCCTTTCTTCTTTCCAATGGCAATTGCAAACGTCAAGTACATCAACATCATCAATCTGGTTTTTTTGTTATCGAAAGTTTTCGCGTTGTTTGTTTGTTTTTTGGTAAGTAAATACATATTTATTATTAGTTTTAATTTGAAAATTACAAATTTTATGTATATTTATTAAGTGTTTCTCCCTTTATTCGAATCTTATCTGGATTAAGATATCAAAAGAATCTCTGGAGAGTTAATTTGTATGTTGTTTAAAATTTCTTCTATAGGTACTTATTAAAGCTTATAATTTACCATAAGAATGCAAATTAAAAAAAGCATTTTTTTACAAACGGAATGAGTAAGGTTGTTTAAATATATTCATGTATAGTTTTTTTTCTTCCCAAAATGCCAGCAGCTGCAAGCATGAAGCCAAAAAGGTATACAAATTAATTTTCATTTTAAACTAAACGTAGGTATTATATTATTAATTCTATTTACTTCATAAATGTTTTAATTATTATCTACATGCATATTTTTTGACCTCTTGTGACGTCACAAACAAATTCTGCAAGTGTAACATGGGCCCAAGAAAAGTTCTTCCAAAGCAGTTGAAAATGACTGGAACGAGACTGGAAATACATTCGATGCTCCTTTCTTCTTTCCAATGGCAATTGCAAACGTCAAGTACATCAACATCATCAATTTAGTTTTTTTGTTATCGAAAGTTTTCTTTTTTTGATAAGTAAATACATATTTATTATTAGTTTTAATTTGAAAATTACAAATTTTATGTATATTCATTAAGTGCCTCTCCCTTTATTCGAATCTTATCTGGATTAAGATATCAAAAGAATCTCTTTAGTCCAATGATCGTGTATCTCAATTTTAATCTAATAAGTAAAACCGAAACTTTTTTTTCTTTTTAAAAATCATAAAAAAACTAAATTAGAAAATATATTTTCTTCTTAGGACCTTGACGGTTTTTGTAAAAGCTATAGTAAGTTTAAATTTGCATATGAAGCTAATTATATTCTGCCTGAATATTTAAGAACTGAATTAGTTGAAGAAGCTGTGAAGCACTTTATCCACAATCAACAACTGATGAGGCATGAACACTGGCAAATAGGGTTTGCTTGATTTTTCCAAACGAGCCCAAGGTAATATGATAAGTAAAATAAATATTACGCTTTGTAGTTTGCCTACTACAATGAACACAACCGCAAAGGAAGGCTGCTCTCAACTTATAAAACAATTTTGACAAGACTTCGTCGAAATGGTCTTCCTATATTCAGTAAGAGAAGAAACGCTTAGACCTATCCCACATCCATGAAGAAATAGGTTTGTAAGTGTTAAGATTGTGTTTGGTAGTTACTTTTAATTTTTAAATCTTTGTTTAAATGTTAAATGTATCCCCATCTGAAGACAAAAAGTGGTTAAAAACACATACCACACCATTTGCCACTATAGAAAACAAATGGAAGAACATGTGGTGGATATGCATTCACCATCAACATAGTTTAAATAATAACTTTAAACGAATTATCGCTTAACAAAATAGCAGGGAGTAAACTTCAAGAAAAATAATTGTTTACACAAACGCGACACATTAAACTTAGCACGCGCCCTTACAATTTCCTATCTTCTGAACTTCCCCTAATTGCCTATAATGACATCTATAAATGTCATAAATAGTTTCTTTAGCGCATCTACTTTTTTCTGGTCTCATTTGATTTTGATTTTCTATCTAATCTTGATCTGTGTGTTGGACCAAATCACTCCCTACCAAAATATTAATTTTGTAGAATATACATTTTAAAATAATAAATTGTTTCTTATGAAGAAACTTTTATAAAGTTAAATAGTTATGAATATTGATTTTTATTCGTGATAAACCAAGAAAGTGAAGAGGAACAGCCACCACTGGCTATAAACACACCAAAAGAACGTGCTGAAGAAATCAGTTTAAAAAGCAGACATTTCAAAAATTGTTCATGAATGGCAAGCTTTTAAAATTGCGGAAGGACCACGATTGGTAATACCTAAATTTTTGTATATTATCTAAATTTTATTTTTATTTTAATAACATAGGTTGATATAGATTTTGAGTACCTTTTTTCTGGCAAAGACCCAATTCTACTGGAAAAATGGGATGAGGTCATGAACAATGTAATACCTTTAATGAAAAATAAAATCAAAGACGAAATAAGCATAAGCAACCTTAAGCGACTGGAGGAATATACAGGACAAAAAAAAATATTCAATTTGCATTGCTCTTGCATGCACTTCTGTCACCTGGAGGACATGCCCGGGATTGCAAATAAGGAATTTGCAAATGTAGAAATGATCCATGTAGTGTATGGCAATATAGTAACAGTTTTGATTCCTTTGTAAAAGCAATATCGTGCGCATTTAAAATTCATTCTTCTTAACTTATTTTAAAACCCAGCGTCAAATTTCATTTCATGCACTCACAGTCGCAGTCCAATGGAGATTCCCTTTAAGAATGCTAGGTCAACAAAAAGAAAATCCATGGGCAGTGTGACGTACGAGGCGATGACAAACAACTTCAGAAAAGTTCTTCCAAAGCAGTTGAAAATGACTGGAACGAGACTGGAAATACATTCGATGCTTCTTTCTTCTTTCCAATGGCAATTGCAAACGTCAAGTACATCAACATCATCAATTTGGTTTTTTAGCACAATGAGGTCCAAGACCGAAAAAAAACTCAATTTGTTTTTAGTCAGACTTCATCCTGGCAAGGCCGCCACAGAAGTGTCAGACATCAAACACCTGTTCAACTTCAGGGTATCGTGGGAAAGACCGAGGGGCAATGTGGGGCCACTGCAATGCAGAAAATGCCAAAAGTTTGGGCATCTTGCCAAGAATTGTGCAAATTCATATAGGTGCGTAAAGTGCAGCATCCAGCACGGTCCAGGTGAGTGCTTGACTAGAGCAGAGGAGGGGTCAAAAGCGTTCTGCGTTAACTGCTCTCAAGACCACCCAGCCAATTACAGAGGGTGTAGTGAGTATAAAAAATTCGAGCAGAAGAGGAAAAGTATCTTTCGGGAGGCAAAGGAAGCAAGGGATAATGCCAAAGCTAGCAAAGTGATGCCATATATTAGCAATAAAATCAATTCCAAAACTGTTTTTGCTAACCTTTTCAGAAATAATGATCCGATCTCTAGCGATCCATCTTCGGTTTCGAACCAGGTTTCTGGCTCTTCACCCCTCCTCAACTCAGCTTCGGTTTCCTACTGCAGGCAACAATTATCTTGACGAATTTTTAGGCTTTCAAACGAGCTCTTCGGAATGGAGGTATCCACTCTTCTGAGTGAAATCGAGAACTTCGTAAAAAATTTTAATACTTCAAGAGCCACAGTCCAAGAAAAAAGGTTGGGATTTTTAAACATCCTTAACAAGATTCTCTTAAACAAAGCAATATAATGTCACTAAACCTTACCACTTACAACATTATGTCCTTAGTAGATCATGGTAGAAGGATTGATCTACTTAGATCCCTTCTATCTAACAAAATTTCTATAGCTTTCATCCAAGAGACAAGACTACTGGCAAACCACAATCCAAGATTAGACCTATTCCACCCATTGTGGAATTTAAGAGAAGACAGGGGGCCGGGCGTGGCCATTCTCATAAGGAACAATATTAACTTTATACCAATCGAAAAGGCGGAAGGGGAGTTCCCATCAATATTTGCGGAAATAAAACTATAGATAGCAGGTGCTCTAAAAAAAATTCTAATAGGATCAATATATTTTCCAGGTAACAGCTCTCCTACAGCTATGATGAGGGAGCTTAATATAATTAAAACTTTATCAGACTCTTATGATTGTTGTATAATCGGCGGAGACTTGAATGCTAAACATCCCAGTTGGGGTGATACTTCTGTTAACCAGAACGGAAGAACCTATTATAAATGGCTATCCTCAGTCTCTCCAACGCTTATTAATCTAAACGCTGAGACTCCTACCTTTCCTAGAGGAATGTCTTACCTCGATCACTTCATTATCTCAGCAGATATCGTCAATCAAATAAATCCAAATTTTACCATTTATACACTACATTCCTTTTCAGACCACTTTCCACTTATTCTCAAAATAGACTTTTTGGTTTACCCATCAATAATTAAAATTAGAGAGTTTTGGCCTAACTACACCAAACTGAATGAAAATCAAAAAACTTACTTACTTATTCTCAAAATTAAATTTTCGAACTTGGAGTTCGTCCCTACACTACCAATATTATGTAGAAATTTTAGTAAGACCCATTGGCCATCCTTTAAAAAGATAACGGAGGAAAAATTATTAACTCACCTTCCCCCCGAGAATAGCTGCTTAAGCAATCAATCAATAGATACTTACATTGAAAAATTCTCTAATTCCATCAAAGAATCTATCGACTCTGTGTCACCCTTGCGTGAAATGTCACAAAAGAAAAAATACTCCGACCTTCCAAAAAATATCAAAAACCTGTATAAAACTAAAGCCAATTGGCAGAACAAGTTGAAAGCAATCTATCACAGCTCATACAACAGATCCTCAGCAGAATATAAAACATTAGAAAAAAGAGTCGCACTCCTAAAAAAATTATATATGACAGTGTTAGAATATGGCTAAACAACAAATTCGAGGAGAAGCTCTCCAAGATACAGCCCGGCCCCCAAGCGTTTAAGAATGCCCATAGCTTTATGGGGAAAAATAAAAGTCTCGGGTGCTCAAAATTATTGATTAACGGTAATAAAATAACTAACAGTGAACAGATGGTAACTGAATTCAGTAACTTCTTCCAGGAAGTCTACCAGGAGAGAGTACCGGTACATGATCTAAGTTTAGTAGAAGAAGTCAAATTATCCATTAGAGAGGCATATAACAACAACATATTTTCATCTTTAACAGCACAGAATCTGCACTTGACAACTCTACCAGAGAAATTTTCACTTCCTTCACGGAAATCAAGGAAATAATAAGAAATCTAAATGGAAAAAAGTCATAGAAAAAATATTTAATTTGCATTGCTCTTGCATGCACTTCTGTCACCTGGAGGACATGAACGGGATACAACTTCAAAAAAAGTTTGGAAATTCAGCATTCCTCACAGCCGAAAATCTTTCTTAACCAGAATTGAAGCGGCCAATTTATTTGCGGAAGCAGTTCAAACAAGAAGAGCAGTTTTAGGTAAAATATGTATAATTTACGATTACAACCATTTATTTTAATAGTTGCAAATGAGGAATTTTCAAATGTAGAAATGATCCATGTAGTGTAGTGACAAAATGGGATGATGTCATGAATAATGTAATACTTTTAATGGAAAATAAAATCAAAGACAAAGTAAACATTAACGACCTTAAGCGACTGGAGGAATATACAGGACAAAAAAAAGATATTTAATTTGCACTGGTCTTGCATGCACTTCTGCCACCTGGAGGACATGCCCGGGATTGCAAATGAGGAATTTTCAAATGTAGAAATGATCCATGTAGTGTATGACAATATAGTAACAGTTTTGATTCATTTGTGAAAGCAATATCATTCGCATTTAAAATTCATTCTTCTTAACTTATTTTAAAACCCAGCGTCAAATTTTACTTCATGCACTCACAGTCGCAGTCCAATGGAGATTCCCTTTAAGAATGCAAGGTCAACAAAAGGAAAATCCATAGGCAGTGTGACGTACGAGGCGATGACAAATCCCAATTGAATTAAATAGAATTAATTGAATGAACATATACGTCCAATGAACATTATTTAATCACACGTAAAGATTTAAGCTAATTTTACATTAGGACCGTTACAAGGAGAAAAGAAGAAAATAAAGTAATTTTCTAGATAATAAAAATGTTCGTTTTTTCCTTTAATTTAATATTGTGAGTTATTGAAAAAAGATACGAAAATAAATATTGACGGTTGGTCGTTAAACATTGGAACATTCTGCTTACATCGCATTTGCAGTGGATGACACAACTTATGAATACTATTTGTAAGGGGGTTAATGCTCACCTATAGGGAAGTGATGGTACTGGTGCCAATGCAATATTAATATGTCAAAAACGACTGGTTATAGGAATTGTGCAATATAATACAAGCAATGATAATATAATTGCATGGGAATATTGATATCACCAATGAAAATGCATGCGATCGATGATAAGTATTGAGGACTGATCGATATCCAAAATTGTATAAGAGGAGTGGTTGGAAAGGGTAATAGCAGAGAGTAACTTCAGAATTCATAGAAAACGGTTGCAGCCATATACGCATCGAGACAGCGGACCGTTCTATGAATATTTAAAGATAATATAATAATCAATAAACAATAAAATTCTTGTAAACCATTCGGTATTGCCGGTGGACAAATTAAAGAAATTTGTTTGATTTATTGTAACCTCTCTGGTTTTAACCCTCGCAATAGAAGGCACGGCTTTATAACCGCTACAATACAATAATGAGAACATGATTTTTTGTTATCGTTCACTAAACAAAGATATAATGTGTTTTCGCTAAATCATTGAAAATTTCTTATTGTGTCAGCGAATCCTTGAATTGCAAGATGAAAAAATTCATCAAATTGGAACCCATCAATATGATTTTCACCATTCAATTCAACCATATGCAATACATGTATTGCCATCCTAAAACTCATATTTTAATTCAAACCTAACGTACATTTCATTATTTATTTCATTTACATTCAAATATAACGTTCATTTCACTATCCCATTTACTCATATTTAAATTAATTTAATTTAGTATTTCCTTAATTCAAATTGTAACCGTTCTCTTGACTTATGTAAAAGTAACATCATTTTGTTTCGTTTGTTATAAAAAAGTTCACATTCACTTTTGTCACAAATATTTGATAAGTATTGGTATGAATTTCATATATTTTTGTCTTTTGTCTTCAATCTTTTGTAAATGACAATTAAAAGAGTTCAAAGTACTTTTTAAATAACAAAAATTGTTGTTAGAAGTTAAAAGTTGAATTTGTGTCGTTATTTTATTTGGGCACAAAGTTGGATTTAGTGTTTACAGCTTGACCCACTATATGATCAGCCAAGAGTTAATCTGGGCAACCATAGAGTTATATTTTGGTGAAAGCAGCTCATCGTTTGTTAGGCAGGAGTTCCTCCAGACTACCATAAAATTTTTGGACTAAACAACACGAGTTCGGTTGGTTGCTAGTTAAGAGAAAAATATGTTTAATATTATGTATGATAAACAAATTAATTTTCATTTTAAACAAACTAATTCTATTTACTTCATAAACAAATCCTGGAAGTGCAACATGGGCGAAAGAAAAGTTCTTTCAAAACAGTTGAAGATGACTGAAACGAGACTGGAAATACATTCGATGCTCCTGTCTTCTTTCCAATGGAAATTGCAAACGTCAAATACATCAAAACATCATCAATTTGGTTTTTTTGTTATCGAAAGTTTTCGCGTTGTTTGTTTGTTTTTTGGTAAGTAAATACATATTTATTATTAGTTCTAATTTGAAAATTACTGGAATGAGACTGGAAATACATTCGATGCTCCTATCTTTTTTCCAATGGCAATTGCAAACGTCAAGTACATCAACATCATCAATTTGGTATTTTAGTTATCGAAAGTTTTCGCGTTGTTTGTTTGTTTTTTGATAAGTAAATACATATTTATTATTAGTTCTAATTTGAAAATTACTGGAATGAGACTGGAAATACATTCGATGCTCCTATCTTCTTTCCAATGGCAATTGCAAACGTCAAGTACATCAACATCATCAATTTGGTATTTGAGTTATCGAAAGTTTTCGCGTTGTTTGTTTGTTTTTTGGTAAGTAAATACATATTTATTATTAGTTCTAATTTGAAAATTACTGGAATGAGACTGGAAATACATTCGATGCTCTTATCTTCTTTCCAATGGCAATTGCAAACGTCAAGTACATCAACATCATCAATTTGGTATTTTAGTTATCGAAAGTTTTCGCGTTGTTTGTTTGTTTTTTGGTAAGTAAATACATATTTATTATTAGTTCTAATTTGAAAATTACTGGAATGAGACTGGAAATACATTCGATGCTCCTGTCTTCTTTCCAATGGAAATTGCAAACGTCAAATACATCAAAACATCATCAATTTGGTTTTTTTGTTATCGAAAGTTTTCGCGTTGTTTGTTTGTTTTTTGGTAAGTAAATACATATTTATTATTAGTTCTAATTTGAAAATTACTGGAATGAGACTGGAAATACATTCGATGCTCCTATCTTCTTTCCAATGGCAATTGCAAACGTCAAGTACATCAACTTCATCAATTTGGTATTTTAGTTATCGAAAGTTTTCGCGTTGTTTGTTTGTTTTTTGGTAAGTAAATACATATTTATTATTAGTTTTAATTTGAAAATTACAAATTTTATGTATATTCATTAAGTGCCTCTCCCTTTATTCGAATCTTATCTGGATTAAGATATCAAAAGAATCTCTGAAGTTAATTTACAAAATTGCAGCCATTGTTGTTTCAAATTTCTTCTGTAGGTACTTATTAAAGGTAATAATTTGCCATAAGACTGCAAATTAAAAAAGCATTTTTTATCAACGGAATGAGTGAGGTTGTTTAAATATATTCATGTATAGTTTTTTTTCTTCCCAAAATGCCAGCAGCTGCAAGCATGAAGCCAAAAAGATAAACAAATTAATTTTCATTTTAAACTAAACGTAGGTATTGTATTATTAATTCTATTTACTTCATAAATGTTTTAATTATTATCTACATGCATATTTTTTGACCTCTTGTGACGTCACAAACAAATTCTGCAAGTGCAACATGGGCCCAAGAAAAGTTCTTCCAAAGCAGTTGAAAATGACTGGAACGAGACTGGAAATACATTTGATGCTCCTCTCTTCTTTCAAATGGCAATTGCAAACGTCAAGTACATCAACATTATCAATTTGGAGACTTTTCTGGAAGATCTCGAAGAAGTAGGTTGTGGAAATAAAATCTACCGAAATCTAGCAAGTGTAAAGGAAAGAATTTTTAAGTATTTAAATCCGCTAATTCCCATATTATTGTCGGTCATCCGGCGTTTAAATAAAGTTTTTTACTGTAAAAAATACCTGCAGTATATGTATTTTGGACAATTTATTAAGATTTCATAATAAAATATAACATAACCACACAGTGTGGATAGCGTCCCTCGAGACGCAGGATTGCCAACCTGAGCAATTTCTATACACAGCAGCATATATACATCTGCTTTCCCAAAAACATCCTTGATCAAGGACAGAATATTAAAATAAATTACTCTGGATTTATCCTACTCCATTCGTCCCGTAAGTTAAATTGTTCCCTCATGCGGAACAAAGTTAAAAACAAAATGTCAGTGTAGCCTCAGTAAGCCAGAAAGACCTAAAGGCAGCAAGAATTCTACTTTTTCTTAGAAATAAGGACAAAGAAAATAAAAGTACGGAGCAACTAGAACTATCGCAAGATTTAGAGGAAAATTGCATGAATGATGAAGCCATCCACCCGTGGCAAGAAGAAAAGACAGGAAGAAGCAATAACACCAGCTCTCCACCAACATCACCAAAGCAAATCCAGAACACAAAGTGACCAAAATCGATTCAGCCTGTTGAGAGATATCAACGTGCTTAAAAACCAGCTAAGGGAGGATACTAACTCATCAACAAAAAAAAGGAAAATACATGACCAACCAACAGTAGACTGGCCTATAAGCGAAACACAAAAATCAGCAGTCAACGACAACGAGATGGATATAATTGAGGAGTTAGACGACAATGTGCCATCGACTAGCCAGCAGCATCCAACTCAGACAACAGAAAGGCAGCAACACAAAAAGACGACACCATCCAAGGAAGATTCAGCAGACGGCAGTAGTAGTACTGCCCTCTATATTTAAAAAAAATGTTGACACAACAAAATTAGCTACCGACTTAAGAGAAAAAGCCAAGCTGACTAAATTCAATTTTGAGTTCAGACAGCTAGGCAACGGGAATTGCAAACTGTTCATTAGCGAAGCGGCGGCTCATAGGGAACTGATGAAAAATTTCAGAGCTAACTCAAAAATCCAAGCACACTCTTTCACGCTAAGGGAAGACAAAACGGTAATCCTAATCTTAAGAGGCCTCTGTCCAAGCTTTAGCGTGGAAGACTTGAAAAATGAAATAGCAGAAATAGTTCCGGGTGTAGTTAGCCACGTTTCGGTTTTTAGTACAATTAGATCTAACGCGATGAAAAGACAACTTAACCTATTCCTTGTTAAACTAATCCCAGGGAAAACTGAAAGCGACATCAACGGCATCAACTATCTTTTCAATTTTAAGGTATCTTGGGAGAAGCCCAGAGGCAATTTGGGGGCACTGCAATGTAGGAGGTGCCAGGAATACGGTCATTTGGCAAAAAATTGCGCTTATAATTATAGATGCGTGAAATGTGATAAAACTTATAACCCAGGCGAATGTAAAGTGGGAGCTGAAGAAGGAGCAAAAGCCTACTGTGTTCGGAATTCAAGAAATTTGAACTAAAACGAAAAAAAATGTTTATGAAGGCCAAGGAAGATAGGGCATCTGCCAAAGCTTCACTCGTTTCGCACATAATCGCAGGAACCAGTTTAACTTCAAAACCTGTTTCACAAAAAATTTCTTTTGCTTCCACTACCTGAAGACATTTTTGTGAAACATGCGGGTGGCATGTTCTTCACACACATTGACCTGTCAGACGCATATCTTCAGGAAGAAGTAGAAGAAGAAAGGAAAAACTTCCTCACAATCAACACCCACAGAGGCCTGTACAAATTCAACAGACTACCTCCTGGAGTCAAAGCAGCACCAGGAAGTTTCCAACAAGTCATGGATAAAATGCTCAGTCAGCTTGAAGGAGTTTCAGCGTTTATTGATGACCTTTTGGTATCAGGAAAAACAATTGAAGAGCACATCCAGAGACTAAAGAAAGTTCTCATAAAACTACGTGAGCATGGTTTTCACATCAAAATGGAAAAATGTTCATTTTTTCAGCCCTCACTCAAATATTTGGGCCATATTATCACTGCAACTGGTCTCAAAACTGATCCGGAAAAGTCAGCCGCCATAGTCTCGATGCCAGAACCCCAAAATGTATCGCACCTCAGGTCTTTTTTGGGAGCCATTAACTATTATGGCAAGTTCATACCCAACATTAGGAAATTAAATGGCCTTGCATGAGCTACTGAAAAAAGATAGCAGATGATTATGGACCAAAGCATGCCAAGATTCTTTCAACGACTTCAAGAGCATTCTTACTTCAGATCTGGGTCTTACGCATTACGATCCACAACTACCAATCATAGTGGCAGCGGACGAATCGAACACATGCATGCATATCTCACCGAATCAAAGACGGCACCATCAAACCGATTCAACACGCTTCACGAACGCTCACTTCAACAGAACAGCATTACAGCCAGGTGGAAAAGAGGGTCTTGCGCTCACATTTGCAGTGAAGAAGTTTCACCGTATGTTGTTAGGACGTCACTTCACCCTTCAGACAGACCACAAACCACTTCTGTCAATTTTTTGATCAAAGAAGGGAGTTCCTATTTATACCGCAAACCGGTTGCAGCGTTGGGCGCTCATTTTGCTCAGGTATGACTTTTCTATTGAATATATTTCCACTAGTGACTTTGGAAACGCGGACGTTTTATCGCGTTTAATAAGCCAACATCCAAGGCCTATATCTGAAGAGTATGTCATAGCTACTACTACTGTGGAAGAAGAAGCCTGTGCTGATTTGAAGCATACCATTCAGCAACTGTCACTTACATTCGACATGGTGCGCAGTGCTACATTGAGCAATCCAGAACTGAGTCGAATAAGTAAATTCATCAAATCAGGGTGGCCAAACAAAAAAGATCTATCTTTAAACGAGCTTCAGTACTACAATAGACGGGAAGCATTATCACTCGTTAACAACTGCGTCATGTTTGGAGATAGACTAACTATTCCCGATGATTTCCGTACCAAAATACTGCGCCAAGTACACAGAGGTCATCCAGGTATCGAAAACATGAAGGCGATAGCTAGAAGTTACATTTACTGGCCGAAAATCGACAAAGACATCGAACATTTCGTGAAGCAATATTCAAGATGCCAATCAGCATCAAAGTCACCAGTGAAAACAACACTTCAGTCATGGCCTCTCGCAACGGAACCTTGGGAACGTGTGCATATTGATAACGCGGGCCCAATTCAGAAAACATTTTACTTGCTAGTAATAGATGGTCATTCCAAATGGCCAGAAATCATAGAAACGTCATCTTCAACCTCTACAGCTACGATCAACATCTTGCGAGAAATTTTTTCCAGACACGGATATCCGAAAACACTGGTTTCCGACAATGGAACGCAGTTTTGCAGCCATCAGTTCAAAAGCTTCTGTGAAGCAGCTGGTATTTCTCACATGAGAACTGCACCGTTTCAACCCCAATCTAACCGTTTCACCCCCAATCTAACGCTCAAGTGGAAAGATTCGTCGACACGCTCAAACGACCGCTTCAAAAACTTAAAGGGGAGGTAACGATCCAGGAAGGTCTTCAGCAGTTTCTGTTCATGTATAGAACGACTCCGAACCGCAACACACCGAATGGTACATCGCCAGCAGAAGCATTATATAATAGAAAAATCAGAACATCGTTGGATCTTCTATTACAGCCAAATTGAAAGCAGCCTCTCATCAACGAAAAGCAAAACCAGAGTTTCAATAAACATCACGGAGCAAAGCTCAGATCGTTCGCAGTAGGAGATAAAGGTTTCGTTAAGCTTAATCGCTTAAACAAAAGCAGTTGGATTCCTGGTGAAATACTAGATAGAGTTGGAGCAGTCAACTATAATGTGCTAGTGAGCACAAGAGACAAGTTAGTTCGTGCTCATGCAAACCAAATTCGACCAAGATCAACTACACAGACAGCACCGTCACCAGCAACACAACTTCCTCTTTCATTTCATTTGCAGGATTTCAACATGGAACAAATTCCAGCAATCAGAAGTTCCCTGAGGTCCCAGCCAGTACATGCTCACACCCAAGAAGACTTAACTTAGAGGTAACTGGCACCAATCTTAAGCATTCTAGATTGCCAGAACTCATCGTTACACCACCACCTATCCAGAGAACATCCAATCGAAAACGCAGGCCTCCCAAGCGGTATTCTCCTCCCTCGCCACCAGCTAAAAGGGGAGGTGTTGCCACCTTAAGAATAAACACCCTCCAGGACAGCTCTGGATGACAGCGACAGATGTCAGGAAAAAGAAAGAATTGTCCTCTGAGTTGTCAATTTTAGAAGAAGCATTGTGAATATTCTAGAATGATTATTAAATTATCTTGTTACTGAATTATTAAATAAACTAAATAATACTAAGTTGTTAATTAACTTTTAGTCTTTTCTTTACATAGAAAGAAAAACAACAGAGAAGTTGGTCTTCTCCGCTAGATAACCCTCACAAAGAGTGAGTGAATATTTTGATTATAATTTAATAATGTATTTTACAAAATATTTGTTTGCCTAGATTTGTTAAATTGGTTTGACTATCCAAAAAAGCCTTTGTTTATGTATTGGAAGAAATTAAAGAAGATTTTAAAAGCACCCATAGTAGCTTATTACCTCTCATATTAAAACTGGCCGCTTCCCTAAGATTCCTAGCAAAATCTGTAATTTTAAATTATAAAAATTAAATGGATTCGATAAGTGTGTTGTTAAATGCCGAAAATGAAGAAAAAAGGGAAGAAAAAGAAAATGTCATCAACTTAAAGGCTCAGAGGAAATTTTTGAGAAGTTGGTCTTCTCCGCTAGATATCCCTCACAAAGAGTGAGTGAATATTTTGATCATAATTTAATAATGTATTTTACAAAATATTTGCTTGTCTAGATTTGTTAAATTGTTTTGACTATCCAAAAAAGCCTTTGTTTATGTATTGCAAGAAATTAAAGAAGATTTTAAAAGCCACCATAGTAGCTTATTACCTCCCATTGTAAAACTGGCCGTTTCCCTAAGATTCCTAGCAAAAGAGTGTGGGTCAGGATTACCACATAGCTATTTTTTTACTTACAGGTCACTTGGAGGAAACCTGCAAAACAATTGCTATTTTTTTCATTGTCAAAATTTCATATTCTCATCTCATTTCATTTCTCCATTTTAAATATTCTCTATTCTATATACTATATTTTAAATATTCTTTTTTTACAATATTGATTTTATATATTTATTTATATATTTCTTACTATATTAATTTAATATATTTATTTATATATTTAGCTATAAATATATAAATATATTGAATTTAATGGCTTCAAAAAAATCAGTTATGTTTTGTAAAACGTGTAAAAAGAATGATCATTGTCGGTCGTCGTCAAAACTCTGCTTGGATCGTACTCTTCCGCAAAAGAGCGATTCCTGCAGACATCAACAGAGGAAACCATTGAAACCTATACAGTGAAAATGGGTTTCAATGCTTTTTGCCGGATGAAGTTTTAAGAAAAAGGATCGTTGAAATCGTATTGGAGATTTCCGATTTGTGCATCGAAGCCTCGCTGTACGTGCATTTTCACCATATGAAAAATTTGCACGAAGATGGTGATAATTTTCCAGAAATGTTTACATACAATCATTTATTGAATTTTTATTACCACTTGCAAAACAAAAAACAACCGAAGGAACGTGTTGCAAGAGATGAAGATTACTTCACATTGCGAGAAAACAGGAGAATATATGATGGCTCGCACCGTTCCTTTCTCATACAGGCAATAGCGAAGCAGCATGAGACTGCGATGAAGAACTGTATTTCGGTACATCTCATCAAACGCATTGCACGATATTTGTATGAGAAAATAGAAACAAAGACAATATACCAATGGATGGGTATTGTCGAAGATGAATTGTTTGAAAAGGATTATACGGAAAAGCCCTGCAAGGAAGTAGAGGCATTCTTGGACGAATTTAAGTTCGATTCCAAAAAGAAGTTTATAAATTTGGACAATGACTGGTGGTCATTGATTCCTTTTTTATTCAAGTTAGGACAATGGTTCGCCGGACGGAACCTGAAGTCCTTCAACATTTTTCCAATATTCAAACCGGGACGGAAACACGTGTGATACGGTGGCGAGGCTTTGCGAGAACTGTTAAGTGCAAAAGGACTACTTAAAATTAAAAATAAAGCAGATTATTCAGCATCGACTCCGAAATATTGGTGGAAATATTGCGATTTGGAGCATGCAGTGTATAGAGACCTCGACGGGTCAACACTGAAAATAGAGCCCAAAAACGGAAAATCTTTTGGTATGACATTCACAACGAATGGCATAGATTGTTGCGTTGGCATGAATAGATATGTCAGGATTAGCGTGGACAACGCAGGACCAAAGAAAACGGCAAAAACGAAAGCAACAGCGCAAACATCGGAACCTATACCGAAAAAGAAAAATTCATATTCATGTAGGATGGGGCAACTCCGGGGAGTGTTCTCCAACGAAACACAAAGACAATGACGCACACAACTAGTTTACCAAGCCATACACACGACGAACAGACAAAACACGAAGACAATGACGCACACAACTAGTTTACCAAGCCATACACACGACGAACAGACGAGACACTAAGAATACGCGCCCCTCTCCATTATTTCCTTTTTTCATTTGTCTTTTGCCATTCCTTTTTCTGCATAAGAGTTTTAGTTTAGATTCGACAGTCATTAAAATATAATCGTTTGCCACAACGTCGCTTCCAAGTAATAATAATAAGTGTGTAATAAATACCTACATTGATCTTATTTTTTCCAAAATTAATAAATTATAAATCGAATTAAGTGTCGGAGTTTTGATTTTCTATGTTAAATTGAGCCAGAAGACAGAAAATCCTACAAATTGAGGACTCAACCGGGATAGTGGAATTAAATTTCTACCGCGAACCTGAAAAGTGCCGTCGCTGCCAGCGTTAACATCAGTGCCCATGAAAAAATTCACCGCTAAAAAAGTGTTTAAAGAAGTTGTGTGTGCTAAGTGCATATATATATATAAAAAAAAAAACATATTTTGTCAAGAAGTTTCGAGACGACAACGCGACAGAGCACATAGCAACAACGGGATTGAATTGCGTTACCAAGACAATCCGTTGAAAAGAAAAGAAGAGTGAAAAAAAAAAAACAAAAACACACACACGTTAGCAGAAAAAGGGGAAAAGAAAAAAAAGAAGAAGAGAATACCGGCATTAACTGGTATCTCTCTAAAAAGAAAGAAAAACATTTTGTGAGTTCTGATAAACAGTGTTGTGCAAAAATTTTCCACACTTAAAAAGTAAAATCAAAAACAGTGGTGTGAAAAATTTTTTGGCCGGAAAAGAATAATTAAAAAAAAAAAACAGAAAATTGAGAAGAGCGTTTAAAAAAAAAACTTTTATTGGACAACGACATTAAAGGGCAGCAACTTAAGGCATCATCAAAGAGATTGTTGCCGTTGTGTGCTCCAACGAGAAGCAGATCAGTATTGAAGAAGGAAGACCACCAAGACGAAGAAAGATTACTGTAGCAGCGGTAAGTGGCGTTGTATTGGCAAAAAATAGTAGATTATTATTTTTCTTTAATAAAACATAGCTTAAATTAGAGTTCATCTCATTAATCATTACTATTGTAAAATGGAGAGGGAGGTGATTTTAGCTTTGAGGGTAGACGGACTTAAGGACAAATTACTCGAACTAAACTTACCAACGACGGGGTTGAAGGGCGCTCTCCAGGAGAGGCTCCTTCTACATTTTGGGTTGTCCAGGGATGCAGGAAACGCGGACGGCGTGGGTTTAGATGAAGAAGATGACGATGAGGACGAAGAAGAAAGCCCGTCGGTATACGAGGACGCTCGACCCCAAAGAGGAGGAATTTTCACCCTGCGGAATATCGAAGATTCGATGATGCCTTTCTTCGGCAGTGGCAACACAGACGTTAATCTGTGGTTGCGCGAGTTCGAGGAAAACGCAGTAGCCGTGCAGTGGAATAACTTGCAAAAGTTTATCTACGCAAAACAGCTGCTAAAGGGGGCCGCCAAACTCTATGTTCGAAGCCAATCGGGCATAAAGGATTGGAAAACCTTGAAGAAGGCGTTGGTGGACGAATTCGGAGTTGTCGTCTCCGCAGCGGAGGTCCACCGTCAACTCAAGAACCGGAAAAAGAGGCCGTCGGAATCATTGAGGGAGTATTTGTACGCGTTAATGGAGATCGGGAAGACTATTCAATTAGACGAAGAAAGCCTTATTGAATATTTTATCGAAGGCATCCCAGATAGCAGGCAGAACAAAGTGGCCCTTTACCAAGCATATTGATTTACAAGCGAATGCGAGGAACCAGTCAGCAGTCAAGTTACCAAAGAGAAGCAGCTCAGGCTGGGACGAGCAGCCAAGCCGTCAAGGTCGAGGGAAAACAACAGAAATGCTTCAAATGTGGAGATTTGTCTGATGTTCAGGTTTTTCTTACATTAAACAACAGGATCTTCAAGGACATCTGTATCAGAGGGCAATTTGTGTCGGCATTATTCGATACAGGAAGCGATGTCAATCTGCTGCGATACGATGCCCTAATGAGGATGGAGTACGTCGCGCTGAGGCCAACTTAGAAGAGCTTGTCTGGAATCGGTCAAAAGAAAATCGTCACGATGGGTTGTCTGGAAGCAGAGGTGCAGATAGATGGCATTGAATTAGTGCTCATGTTCCACATAGTCCGAGCGTCAGATATTCCGTATTCTGCGGTGGTGGGAAATGCAAAACAAAATTAGTGTGCTACATCGATTTTACACCCCATTGTGTGGGAACACACATCGATTAACATACGTATTCCTTGCTATGACAAACAGGAGAAAATTGTGTTTTTTCTTTCTTATAAACCCATGTGCTTACCAATCCCGACGAATCTACGCATTTCCTCGTTTTGCTCCGACTAACTTTTTAACCCAGAATTCTTATCTGAAAGTGGAAAACCCAGTAAAAAAATGTTATAAGACAGAAAGAGAAGAAAAATTAATATCTGGACGAGAAGAAAGATAAAAACATGCATAAATTAGCAGATCGGTCGACGGTTAACGTCACGCCAAACTGCTCGACGACATTAAATCCTCGCATTGTTCGTATATGGATATGAAAACACGCCAAATAATCCTTCTGGTAAATGCACCCTTCATTCTGCCGTACGTTTAATAATTTAATGTAATTGTTATAATGACATCCTTTTTTTTGTGAACTCCGATCTAACAGACACGTACAAGTGTCCATATTCTGCAATTCTACATGCAAAATACACATACTACATTACATCTACGCATCCACGCTTAGTTGAATCAGAGAGAAGAAAAGAAAACTACATATACACAGATACAGATTTGTTTATTTTTTGTTGAAGCACATACTCATCATCTTCGTGCGTATTCTTCGCCCGAACTGATGTGCCTACGCATGACCTACGACAACACAATATATGTTGTCTATAATACAAACCATTGTAACCCACACCAATGCAACCCTTTATTTTCCATTCCCACGTCTCATTCTCTCCCTTATTCCACATTCCTTTCCCATCCAAACGACCATTCCAATATTCCAATCCATGGGCAGTTGATGTAGAGCGGCGGTCGAGAACGGTTGAGAGTCTAATAAATAAACACTATTTAGATATACGAGGGGCTTATCTCAAGATGTAACAAATGCATTGATGTAAGGGGAGATTATATTGAAAAATAAAACCAATTTAAATTGAATTCGCATTTTCCTTCATATCGATACCGAGAATATATTGAACGCCCCTCGTATAAAGAATTCTATTTTATTTCGGTCGGAAATTGAAGTTTTTTTCAGGCAGAGAACATCCTGACTTTACACCATTGAATACCTACATCCGTACACTCATTGCAAGGCCAGCGGTATCGACAAATACGAACACCAGTTTGGGTTTGCTAAGGCTGCAATTATAAGTGTTGAAAGGATACTTCGTCTCCGGCACATAGCACAAAGTTCTCGATAGAGTTGTCGACGTAGCAGTTAAGTTATTTAGATATGTATTATAGATATTTATTCCAGTGTCAAGTATAGATAATTAACAATCAACGTACATTCTGTCTGCCTTACTCAAGGGTAGAAGAAAAAAGTTTTCTTCCGGTTTGCAAGTTATAATCATGCACCACAATTAAAAATGCCACCCAAAAATGCGGATAAATCATTTTCTTAAATCCCCATCTAAAGTTACAACATCCGCGCATCCAAACACCCACTCATCGATATCTGCGCATCCAGACACCCACTCATCGATTTGCCATCGATGATAATAAAAATATTAGATTACAGCAAGATGCAACCGTTCGTCGATTCATCATTTCTGGTGTTGGCGATCGCTGCATCAATATTAGGATAATTTATCTTTAAGTTGAAAATGTAAAGTTAGTCTTAAGCCTGATACCCAAATGAACAGTAGTTCATAAATTTAATAAAGTTCTTTTTTTAAAATCAAAAAGATCTACAGAAAATATAATTGGCGCCCAACGTGTCGGCCAGGTTTTTAAATTAAAAAGAAGACTCGCCGGTTATAAAAAAAATTTAATAAAAAAGGCTCAAAAATGTATATTCGTGATCTAGGCAGTACCACCTTTCAATTGATGTATCGCATTATAAAAAAAAAAAAATCAAAAAAGTGGCCACAAAAATGACACTTTTAAACGTGAATTGTGGCTAAACTAAGCAACCTATCGACTTCAAAGATGCATATTCGTGCTCCAGGCAGTAACACCTTTCAATTGATGTATCGCATTATAAAAAAAATCAAAAAATGACACCTTTAAACCTGAATTGTGGCTAAACTAAGCAACCTAGCGACTTCAAAGATGTATATTCGTGATCTAGGCAGTACCACCTTTCAATTGATGTATCGCATTATAAAAAAAAAAAATCAAAAAAAGTGGCCACAAAAATGACACCTTTAAACGTGAATTGTGGCTAAACTAAGCAACCTAGCGACTTCAAACATGCATACTCGTGATCTAGGCATTAACACCTTTCAATTGATGTATCGCATTATAAAAAAAAAAATCAAAAAATGACACCTTTAAACCTGAATTGTGGCTAAACTAAGCAACCTATCGACTTCAAATGATCTAGGCAGTAACACCTTTCAATTGATGTATCGCATTTTAAAAAAAAATCAAAAAAAGTGGCCACAAAAATGACACCTTTAAATGTGAATTGTGGCTAAACTAAGCAACCTAGCGACTTCAAACATGCATACTCGTGATCCAGGCAGTAACACCTTTCAATTGATGTATCGCATTATAAAAAAAAATCAAAAAAAGACACCTTTAAACGTGAATTGTGGCTAAACTAAGCAACCTATCGACTTCAAAGATGCATATTCGTGTTCTAGGCAGTAACACCTTGCAATTGATGTATCGCATTTAAAAAACAAAAAACAAAAAAAGTGGCCACAAAAATGACACCTTTAAACGTGAATTGTGGCTAAACTAAGCAACCTAGCGACTTAAAACATGCATATTCCTGATCTAGGCAGTAACACCTTTCAATTGATGATATGTATTATAGATATTTATTCCAGTGTCAAGTATAGATAATTAACAATCAACGTACATTCTGTCTGCCTTACTCAAGGGTAGAAGAAAAAAGTTTTCTTCCGGTTTGCAAGTTATAATCATGCACCACAATTAAAAATGCCACCCAAAAATGCGGATAAATCATTTTCTTAAATCCCCATCTAAAGTTACAACATCCGCGCATCCAAACACCCACTCATCGATATCTGCGCATCCAGACACCCACTCATCGATTTGCCATCGATGATAATAAAAATATTAGATTACAGCAAGATGCAACCGTTCGTCGATTCATCATTTCTGGTGTTGGCGATCGCTGCATCAATATTAGGATAATTTATCTTTAAGTTGAAAATGTAAAGTTAGTCTTAAGCCTGATACCCAAATGAACAGTAGTTCATAAATTTAATAAAGTTCTTTTTTTAAAATCAAAAAGATCTACAGAAAATATAATTGGCGCCCAACGTGTCGGCCAGGTTTTTAAATTAAAAAGAAGACTCGCCGGTTATAAAAAAAATTTAATAAAAAAGGCTCAAAAATGTATATTCGTGATCTAGGCAGTACCACCTTTCAATTGATGTATCGCATTATAAAAAAAAAAAAATCAAAAAAGTGGCCACAAAAATGACACTTTTAAACGTGAATTGTGGCTAAACTAAGCAACCTATCGACTTCAAAGATGCATATTCGTGCTCCAGGCAGTAACACCTTTCAATTGATGTATCGCATTATAAAAAAAATCAAAAAATGACACCTTTAAACCTGAATTGTGGCTAAACTAAGCAACCTAGCGACTTCAAAGATGTATATTCGTGATCTAGGCAGTACCACCTTTCAATTGATGTATCGCATTATAAAAAAAAAAAATCAAAAAAAGTGGCCACAAAAATGACACCTTTAAACGTGAATTGTGGCTAAACTAAGCAACCTAGCGACTTCAAACATGCATACTCGTGATCTAGGCATTAACACCTTTCAATTGATGTATCGCATTATAAAAAAAAAAATCAAAAAATGACACCTTTAAACCTGAATTGTGGCTAAACTAAGCAACCTATCGACTTCAAATGATCTAGGCAGTAACACCTTTCAATTGATGTATCGCATTTTAAAAAAAAATCAAAAAAAGTGGCCACAAAAATGACACCTTTAAATGTGAATTGTGGCTAAACTAAGCAACCTAGCGACTTCAAACATGCATACTCGTGATCCAGGCAGTAACACCTTTCAATTGATGTATCGCATTATAAAAAAAAATCAAAAAAAGACACCTTTAAACGTGAATTGTGGCTAAACTAAGCAACCTATCGACTTCAAAGATGCATATTCGTGTTCTAGGCAGTAACACCTTGCAATTGATGTATCGCATTTAAAAAACAAAAAACAAAAAAAGTGGCCACAAAAATGACACCTTTAAACGTGAATTGTGGCTAAACTAAGCAACCTAGCGACTTAAAACATGCATATTCCTGATCTAGGCAGTAACACCTTTCAATTGATGATATGTATTATAGATATTTATTCCAGTGTCAAGTATAGATAATTAACAATCAACGTACATTCTGTCTGCCTTACTCAAGGGTAGAAGAAAAAAGTTTTCTTCCGGTTTGCAAGTTATAATCATGCACCACAATTAAAAATGCCACCCAAAAATGCGGATAAATCATTTTCTTAAATCCCCATCTAAAGTTACAACATCCGCGCATCCAAACACCCACTCATCGATATCTGCGCATCCAGACACCCACTCATCGATTTGCCATCGATGATAATAAAAATATTAGATTACAGCAAGATGCAACCGTTCGTCGATTCATCATTTCTGGTGTTGGCGATCGCTGCATCAATATTAGGATAATTTATCTTTAAGTTGAAAATGTAAAGTTAGTCTTAAGCCTGATACCCAAATGAACAGTAGTTCATAAATTTAATAAAGTTCTTTTTTTAAAATCAAAAAGATCTACAGAAAATATAATTGGCGCCCAACGTGTCGGCCAGGTTTTTAAATTAAAAAGAAGACTCGCCGGTTATAAAAAAAATTTAATAAAAAAGGCTCAAAAATGTATATTCGTGATCTAGGCAGTACCACCTTTCAATTGATGTATCGCATTATAAAAAAAAAAAAATCAAAAAAGTGGCCACAAAAATGACACTTTTAAACGTGAATTGTGGCTAAACTAAGCAACCTATCGACTTCAAAGATGCATATTCGTGCTCCAGGCAGTAACACCTTTCAATTGATGTATCGCATTATAAAAAAAATCAAAAAATGACACCTTTAAACCTGAATTGTGGCTAAACTAAGCAACCTAGCGACTTCAAAGATGTATATTCGTGATCTAGGCAGTACCACCTTTCAATTGATGTATCGCATTATAAAAAAAAAAATCAAAAAAAGTGGCCACAAAAATGACACCTTTAAACGTGAATTGTGGCTAAACTAAGCAACCTAGCGACTTCAAACATGCATACTCGTGATCTAGGCATTAACACCTTTCAATTGATGTATCGCATTATAAAAAAAAAAATCAAAAAATGACACCTTTAAACCTGAATTGTGGCTAAACTAAGCAACCTATCGACTTCAAATGATCTAGGCAGTAACACCTTTCAATTGATGTATCGCATTTTAAAAAAAAATCAAAAAAAGTGGCCACAAAAATGACACCTTTAAATGTGAATTGTGGCTAAACTAAGCAACCTAGCGACTTCAAACATGCATACTCGTGATCCAGGCAGTAACACCTTTCAATTGATGTATCGCATTATAAAAAAAAATCAAAAAAAGACACCTTTAAACGTGAATTGTGGCTAAACTAAGCAACCTATCGACTTCAAAGATGCATATTCGTGTTCTAGGCAGTAACACCTTGCAATTGATGTATCGCATTTAAAAAACAAAAAACAAAAAAAGTGGCCACAAAAATGACACCTTTAAACGTGAATTGTGGCTAAACTAAGCAACCTAGCGACTTAAAACATGCATATTCCTGATCTAGGCAGTAACACCTTTCAATTGATGTATCTGTTATACGCTGGCTGAACCCGGTTGGCAGACGTATTTGTGCATGCCAACCGTATATAGTACTTATATCTGGCAGTTTAAATCCTGACTTCAGCATAAAGGAGTAGCAGGATGGAGATTTGTAAAAAAAAAAACCTTAAAAATAATTCCCGTTCCTTGTTTCCCCAATTAGCTTTTGGTATATGCAAGAGTTGAGCTAAACTGAAAGTTTTCAACTCTTCTGTTGAATTTTCTAAAAGATTACTAAAGTGTAGTTTCAGTCTGAAAATGTGCGTTTACCATACTTACATGGTCAAATTGAAACCACGGTTTAACTCATTTTAAGCAATTTTATAGCAGCTTGAAATATTGTTTTAATTTAAATTTTCTTTTAAATATATTTTATTGAGCATAATGTACTAAGAATAATAATAAACCCTTCGGGTAACACTTTATTTCTATTAATTAATATTTCTTGTACTAAAATAATAAATTAATATTCTGGCAATGCCTTTTATACCATTTAAATATCAAAAGCTCTATTCATATTTCTGTTTGTCATAAATCATAATAAAGAAGAAAGAAAGAAAAGCTCTTCAAACAAAATGTATAAAAGAAGAAGTCATTTGCAAAATAAATTACAATCGTTGTCGTCGAGCCCCAAATAGATAAGTTATTTTATTCTTCTTATTAATCATATCATAATTAATATATTTTCGTTTAAGGTCGCCGATTCCGCTGAAAAAGTCAAATAACCTAAAGGATGATTCAACGCGCTCCAACGCCTCATAACTTGCACTCATTTACGAGTCTTTTCTTTCAACCCAGAAAGATAAAAATGTAGGGTGTCCAATTCTGTTGACCTAGTCGGACACCAAATAAATAATGCAAGGAATGAGCGTTGGAGAGCAATAAAATTCTTAGAAGTCATCGAATAAACATGCCACCTCTGAGAATTGCTATCTTGATAGGAGGAATGTGCTGCGCCGGCTATTTGGTACATTTGGCATGCAAGCTATGGACAGCATATAGGTTGCTGAAAGGAGTCATGCTATGGGATTGGCTTGGCTGAAAAAAGATACGAGTATAATTCGGCAGTTGGTTTTTTGATTGGCAGACAGCGGCATCGGCGAACGAGTGTTATTTGTATTCTAAGTTGAAAATGTGTTTTTGAATAAGTAAAGTTTTGATAGTAACAGATTCATTATTTTGATTTCCGATAATTTTGCAAGACGATGTAAGTTAAAAAAAAAAATGTAAAAAAAAAATATATATCTTTTAAATTTGTTTATAATTATTCTTTGTCCAGAAAAATTAAATTTACATTAGTACTTCATCAAGGAGTAAATCAATAATTATTTTCCGTCGCAATAACAATCGTCTTGAATTATGATCAGTACGGTAGAGCTCCTCCGCCTCTGATTATTTAAGAAAAGAATTGTGTTGTTATTTCAACGGACATTTTGTTTCAGCGTATTTATTTATCCAGTCAGACTCTGAGAACCCAGGACCCTTTCTCTCTGCTATATTCTTTCCTGTGTATAGCTATTATCGAACACAGTACGGTAGAGCTACCTCCGTCTCTGTGCATCGATATATAAATATATACAGAGCCAGAAAGAAACCACAGCAACTATCTGCGAATAAAGGGGAGTACACACCAGTTGTAAACACATACTACAAAACCCCCTTGTTACAATTTTGTAAATACAAATTATATTAAAAATATTAATTCTTGGTCAGAATTTGATTTAGGAAATAGAGATATTTATTAACCAATAAATGAAATTTGTATTGGAAGCAAAGCCGAAGAATATTTAAAAAAATCAAATCTCACAACTTTTCAAAAAAATGAAGTTGAAACAAACGCTTTAAATTTTTATTTAGAACTTTTGAAACAACTGCTACTGTTAACCGACAAAACTCAAATTCAAATAGAACGTTCATGGACAGGGAAACCCCTCCTGTTCATTAGTTAGTTAGTATTAGTGTAGGACTGCGATCGCAGCTCGGTGGATGTGGCAGGATATATGGGGTTCAGTTCTCTTTGTGTCACTGACCAGCAAGGGCGTCTTCCCGAGTTCGCGACGAGCCAGTATATTTTAACAACAGTAAATAGATCGTTTAACAATTCAGAAGTGCGATTCGAGTGCCAAAAAAAAAGACCTACTTGTGCCATTTAAGTGTAGAGTGTTATAAATGTTCGTTCTTATTGTTCGATCAAATAACGATACCAAAACGTCGTCGTTGTCACCTTGCCGTTATTGCGTATTGCCTTTAAACACATAAGAGAAGAAGAAACAATAATAAAAAATAATTCTCAAAAAATTCCCCATTCTAAACGGTAACGAGCAAGTATCTAGTTTGTCAGAATTGTGAATTCCCCACTGTGTAGTTTCCAACAGCTTAGTATACTATGTGTGTATACGTTACATACGATCTTGCAAAACCTAAACAAAATAAATGTATCTCTATTTTCATGAGCATCATTATCCTCGTTGCACTGTGTGTGTATTGCTGTGTGTAGTCTATATGAGTAAGAACAGATTCCTAAAAAGAAGCAACTGAAAATAGTCTGTGTGGATCGTTGTAAAAACAAACAAAAAACATACCTAACTCGCGCTCTTTTAAAAAAAAATTTAGATACATGTTAACACGACAAACATTGAAATATCCAACGACACCACATGCCCAGGTCAACAAACAAAATCAAGGGCAAATAATTAATGTTCCCATAAGCTGCTCTTGCTGCTGCTTACTGCTGACTTGCACTCCCACGGTCGTCGTTCCGTTAAACATAATAATTCCAGGAATATGGAAATGCAATTTCCACATCGAACAACACAACAACTTGAATGGGAACATACTTATAAAAAATGTGTCATTATAAATATGAATGTAAATTAGTTTTAAGTTTGAGTTTCTTTCGATCAATAAACGCGATCACGTCGCAACGAGAAATTAAAATTGTTTTTTTTTTAATAACTTGAGCAAGAAATAACATAACTTACATATTCTTCTCTATTGAGAACGGTGTACTACGTTACATATAGCGTATATTTGCTTGCACGAAAATTGAAGTTGATTTGTTTGTGTATGTGATATGCGAGTTTTATTTTGAAGTGTATCTTCTTTATCGAAATAAAATCACTTTTCATTTCGATAAAGAAGATACACTTCAAAATAAAACTGGCGACGAGGATGGGATAGGATACGTAAAGTGATTCTATGAGTGAATTTTTTAATAAGTTATACATATGAAATTGAAAAGTGGAAAACAGTTTACGAATTTAAAGTTAAAGTGAAGAATTGAAATAATTCAAAGCAAAGAACAAATTAAATAGCTTCAACATAAATTTTTGTGAAATCAAAATAAAGTGACTCATAAATAATTTAATTCATTACAAACAAATACAAAAAAAAAAAAAAAAAAAAAATGTTACCTTTAATCGAAAATCTTAAAGAGGCAAGAAGTTTGCCCTCATTTAGTGGAACAACGGAGTATTCCATTTCAAACTATATCCGAGATGTGCAAGCAGTACTTTCATTAACCGCTGAAGAAAATCAGCAAATTATAAAAAGGATTCTGGTTAACAAACTCCAAGGAAAAGCTTTAAGGACAGTAGAAAAACTAAACCAACCATCATGGGACGACATATTACTTAAACTAAGACAGGAATTTGGAGTGAACAAGTCGTATTTTATTTCGATAAAGAAGATACACTTCAAAATAAAACTTGATAAAGAAGATACACTTCAAAATAAAACTTGCGATCGGGTTAAGGATAACTGAGTGGGAATCTGAGTTGTTGCTTTGTTTGTGATACTCTTTGGTGAGTATACATACATGTTGTTGTTTACCATTACCATGTAAACTAGAGCGTTGGTTAGAGTATCTCTAACTGCTTTGAATTTAAATTTACTGTCTTCTTGGATGCGATTGACACCAGTTGTGCGAATTTTTGTGTAAATTGTAAAATACCTTGCAAATAGTTGAAAGAAAATATACATTCCCTAGAACCGGTAGTAATTTTGTGTACGTTTTAAATACTTTTTAAGTGAGCGATAGCGGTTAAAACGGAAAATGACGAGTCGTGGCAAAAAAATCGAAATTAATTTGCTCTCGCAAATCGAACTGTTAAAAAAAGAAAATGAGCTCCTACGCCGGGAAAAAGAACTCATTCAACGCGAAAGCGAATGTAGATCGCAGAGTAGTGTGAGGTCAGCTTCCCCTGCCCCAGTGCGATTGGGCGCAGATGAAGTAAAGAAACTAATTCCGACTCTAGATCCATCAAAGCGCGGTACGGCTTTCGGCGTTAACCAGTGGTTAGAGTCGATTGAAAACATTAAAAATATGTATGCTTGGGACGACCAAAGCACCCTGTTTTATGCTTCTCTTCGTCTTGAGGAAGCTGCTCGGAAGTGGTTTATTGGCAGCGGCTCGAAGTTTGCGTCGTGGAGTGCGTTTAAAGACGGGATCAGGGATGCTTTTCCTGATGATACAGATGAGTCGCAAATACATGTACAGTTAATGTCGCGACAAAAGATGGATAATGAATCCATCGAAAATTATGTTTACAGCGTAATCGCCCTCGCGAATGGGAAAATTAACGACTTTACTACAATAAAGTACATAATTTCGGAATTGAGTGATCGGAGATTAGTAAATATACTCACCGCGTCCGATTGTTCCACCGTTAAGCAACTTCTTGCTAAGGTGAAGGCCTATGAAGGCATCAATGAACAAGAAAATTCAAGAGAAAACAAAAGATTTACTTCTTTGGGGTAAGGATTAATATTTTAGAAATATTCAATGGACTTCTGTTGAAGGACAAGCTGAGTAAATATAAGGCGTGAGTATCAAACCCATCTCTATGTGGGTAAGTATGATCTCTTAGTCGATTGTCATTTATAGTAAATGATTGATGTATTTTATAAATGCTGTGTGCGCTTACTATCCAACTTATATCTGTGTGAAAGAACTAATAAGAGCTGTGTGAAAAATCTTATTACCGTTATACCTATGTGGAAAGGTCTATTTGACCTGTGTGAAATCTAAAACTATTATATATCTGTGTGAAAGCTATCTGTGTGAAAGCTTTTTGTGTGAAAGCAACGGCGACGGTTAATACTTTGTGAAGCAAAACGAGATGTTTCAAGACCTAGATTTATTAGTTCCACTGCGGACAGTGTAGTGTCGGATGGCCGAATGTTAACCGACAAAACTCAAATTCAAATAGAACGTTCATGGACAGGGAAACCCCTCCTGTTCATTAGTTAGTTAGTATTAGTGTAGGACTGCGATCGCAGCTCGGTGGATGTGGCAGGATATATGGGGTTCAGTTCTCTTTGTGTCACTGACCAGCAAGGGCGTCTTCCCGAGTTCGCGACGAGCCAGTATATTTTAACAACAGTAAATAGATCGTTTAACACTACTTAGAATTGATCTCAGTAATAATGATTTGAGAAACTTATCAATTATAACTCCAACAAGTGTTTTGTCGAATTCTGAAGTTTCAATATCACCTTTAATTGATAGTTTTCCTAACTTGATTCAGGGTGATCCGGAAGATGTTGCAATAGAATGGAATATGTTAAGGTTTTCAAACCATAATCTAAACGATAAAATGAACATATGTGAATTTTGGGAAAAAGTCAGTTGTCTTAAAAATGGTTTAAACGAGTATTTATTTGAAAATTTAAATAGGTTCGTTTACAATTTGATGTCTCTTCCACACAGCTCAGCTGCAGCTGAAAGAAAATTTTACGAGTTAAGTTTGATAAAAACGAAATTAAGAAAAAGACTTAATTTGTCCACTATAAATAATATAATTCTTTTTCTAGTCTATATGTTATACATAAGTCTCCTAATATACATAAGACTCCTAAGAATAGCATTGCAAACGCTAACATAATTTCATGGAAAACAACAAATTCATTAAAAATTAATGTAAACAAAAGCAAAGGTAATCGACCAATTTCGAACGAAAATTAAGAAATACAAACTGCACCGTCTGGGTAACATCCATCCCAGTTTCGCAACAAACAATTTATTACTTGGAATCGTCGATGACCTTTGCTTACGAAGCAATTTGAGTAATTTCAATAGTAATATAATTTTATCGAATGAATTGTTAAGTTAGTCTTAAGGTAGATTCAATAAAACGAAGTTCACTTTTCTCGCTCAAAATGAAAATTTGTTTTTTTTATTTTAATTTCGAACTCAATATAAAACTGGCGCAGTCGGTAGGATCGTGCATGTTAACTTTGAAAAAAAATAAAAGATTAATTTTTTTTTAAATAAGCAGTGCGTTTCAACGCTTAACTAGTAAAACTACATTAAAGTAACATTTTTAGATAAGTGTTCGTAGCCGAAATGAGAAAAAAAAAATATATATCGATTTATAATTAACACAAAAAACCCATGTATGTGACTTAATTAAATGAAATTTGTTCTGTGAAATATCTTAACCAAAATAGTATTCTTTTTGGAAGTACAAATAATAAATAAAACCTTTTTCTTTAATAAAAAAAAAAAAAAACACAACAATACAACTCAAATAAAGGACAAAGAAAAAAAAATAATATCATTTGAAGGAACCATCCGAAACAACTTTAACAGCAACTCAAACTAAGATACAACTCTTAAAATAGAGACAACTCTAAACAGGAACTTTAACTCAACGCACGAAATAAGGAACAGACTTCCAAAAATGATGACAATACTAATATTAACGATGACCGTAGCAATACTATCAACAACTATAAAAACACAAGAAATAACGCTACATGACCTTAACAATAATAACGGTTATATTACTCTTGATCTAAATAAAATTAAACTCATAAAGAATTACGTAAAAGTTCTTCATATCATTAACATTACCGAATTTGAAAATACAAAGAACCATATCAAAGCCAATATCTTTTCATTCGAAAACAAATCTCATCTTATAACTCCCATGTAAAAAACCATAAACCAGAACTTTAATTTGTTGGAGATAAAAATAGAAAATATGAAACCGCATTATAAAACTAAAAGAGCCTTGATAAATATTTTGGGAACTGGATTAAAATACATCGCAGCAACCATGGACAATAATGATGAAATAGAAATTAAAAACAAATTAGACGAATTATTCGATGTAAATAAAAAACTTACCACAGAAAATAACAAACAAGTCCTTGTTAACCAAAATATTGCTGAACAGATTAGAAATATTACTAACCACATTAAAAACCAACAAAAGACCATAGAAACATATTTTAATAATTATAACCTTGAATTAGATAAAAGAATAGCTACTTTAGAAGAAGAAGTACAATTAATGCAGTACATGTATCAAATCAACAATGATATACTTCTCTTTAGAAATCATATAGATGACATCGAACAAATCCTCTTTTCCAGTAAACTAGTCGTACTTACCAGAAACATTCTAGGAACAGAAGAATTGAAATTAATAGAGAACATAGAGAGTTATAACGAAGTTAAATTATCTGTTACATTTTACAAAAATCAAATCATAATAATATTACTCATACCCAAAATTTCCGAAATTATTTACTCACAAGTTTTAATTGAACCGATCCCAGATAAACAAAATATGTCAATTCTAATAGAAAATAAAGAGATTTTAGTAGACCAAGAAAACAATATTTATCAATATTCTGTTAAAGAAAATAATAAAAGAAATTTAGTAGCAATTAATGACAATTGTGTTAAAAATATAATGAATTCCAAAGAAGCAATGTGTTCTAAAATTGAAACAAATGAAATTGAATTTAAAAAATTACAACTGGACATAACTGTATCGAACTGAAAGCTGAATTGAGCTTTCTGTTAGATGTTTGAGTATTTCCCTTCTTACAAAAGGGAACTACTCTATGAGCTTGAGCTTTTCCCTTCCTACAAAAGTGAACTTCTCACTCAATTTTTATTACTCAAATCGAGAATAGCGAAGCAATAGGTTGTGATAGTTTTGTGCTTGTTAATAAAATGTGAAAGACAGTGGGTTTTTGGCCTATGGCTTTTTCCCACTTTAAAATCTTGTTTTACTTTATTTCAATTTAAGTTTCAGTCCATAGCTTCTCGATACATTTGGTCATTCGAGCCCGATGGTTCTCAGTGCAGTATTTTGGAAAATATATAAAATAATATCGATTTGTGAAAGGTTTTGAAATGTGCAAGTGTAAAATCAGTGATAGAAAAAAGCAACATGTGAAAGGCTAATTAAAAAAAAAAAAAATCAGCGTAGTGAGAAAGAACGACAAGGTAAGAATTTCATTTCAAGTTCTAAGAGAAAAACCGTTGGGTACGAATAAGTCACGTACGCCACAACATAAGAACAAGCAAAATCCATAGGTAAGTTGCCATATAATCGCACATTCATGTACTCACAAAAAGTAACAAACACAAAGCCAGTCGACGACACCACCAAAAAATACACGAGAAAGAAAAATTATACAGACAGACATACACAAAAAATTATACAGAGATAGGCACACACGAGCGAGAAAAAATTCAAACAGAATAAATAAAACAACAAAACGAGAAAGAATATCGTCATACAGTTGGAAGCGCACGCAGCTGCCTGCCTTACAACAACAGCGATAGATAAATAACAGATACACATTGTGTGTGTAGGCACATAATGTGTTATATAGAAGAATATGAGCAAGCGGTGGTTGAAACTCCCCGCTTGCTTCATTCAATGTGTATACTTGGTGGTGTCAACATCGATTTTAGTACAGGTTCAATCTTAACAAGTTTTTGCAAAATAAATCAAAAGGCGAGGAGCAGTTTGTTTGTGAAAAAAAAAATAAATTTTTTTTTGGAAAGTTTCTCCAACAGTAAAAGAAAATTTTATACACAAGAGAAAGATATAGTAGAGAAAGATACAAAGCGAAAGGTAAGACACAAAAAAAAACTCCTAATAAATTCTACAGTCCACTACGATTAAAAGTGCTAGTCAGTGTACAAGATTGAAGGCACATAAGTGCGAGTCTTTTGTATATATCGTGATAGGGTGACAGAATGGCGAAAAATCAGAGCATTTATTTGCGAGTTATTTGCGGCGGGATAGAGTGATAGGGCAAACTACTCAGAAGCATACAATTAGCGAGTTTTTTGCGCGATAGGGCTTGCAAGCATGAGAGAGATGAAGCCACAAAAACAACAACACTGAACAAAAAGCACAGCAAATTAATTTTCAGCGTAGACTCTGACTCTCTCAGCAATGAGATCGAGTTGGGTCAGGGTTATTTATTTATGTTTTATATTTTTTTTTATATATAGGCTCTGATTCTCTCAGCAATGAGATTGAGTCGAAACAAAAATTTATTTTTTTGTTTTTCTTCTTTTAATTACGATAGGTAAGCTCTGATTCTCTCAGCAATGAGATTGAGTCAGGGCAAGAATTTCAGGGTTTAATATTATGACTCAAGCACTATCTGCCAAAGCTGCTCTGGTTAATGAGAGTGAGCGATTGAATCCATTGTGTTAGTCATATCTGATTTTCTTCCCCAGGACATCTCTTGGTTATCGAAGATGAGTCCGGGAAGGGAATCAAGCAAGGGAATACTTATTTTATTTGAATAGGCAATTTTAATTTTTCAGCCATTCTTATTTTTAGCAATCATTTATGATATCTAAAACTAATGCTTTTTATTTGTTTTAGAAAAGCCAGAGATAGACCAAAAGAGATAGATCGAGAAAGGCAAAAAGAAAGACCAAAAGAGAGATAGATCGAGAAAGGCAAAAAGAAAGACCCAAGAGAGAGAGAGAGATCGTGATGGAAAGCACCAACGAACTGGAGTATAGATTCCAAGCGGCGATCAACGCGATTCACAGGATGGTGACCTTCTGTAAATCAGAGCAAGCCAAGAATTATCCGATAGAGGGCATCATCGTGAGGATCGAAGCGCTACGAAACTCCTGGAGCTCCCTCAAGGAGGTAGAGGGGCTGATGGCAGGCCAGAAGGACCTGGTCAGCATGGCTGGAACCGAGAGACAGGGTGCTGGAGCCGAGGAAGAGTACTTTTATGCTTCCACCGCGCTGAACCAGCTCCGTTCTGAGAAGGAGAAAGGAAAGGAAGAGAGAGAGGGACCAATTGCCGTCCAGGTGTCACTGCCGTTCTCTCAACACGACATCAAGAACACTTGGGACGAGTTTGACGGCAGTTTCACCAAGTGCCAGGGGTTCAGAGATAGGTTCATCGCTGCCATCCACGAGAACGACATTTGCCTACCTGAAGGGATCGGTTACCGGAAAGGCTGCACGTGCCCTAGGAGAATGGCAGATCGCCGAAAGCAATTATAGTGAAGCTTGGCAGCGCCTCAACGAGCTCTACAACAGGCAATATGCCACATGCAGAGAGCTGTTGCGCCAGTTCTTCAAGCTCCCGGTACTTCAGGGGCAAGTGAAAGGTAGCGATTTGGAGAGGATGCCCAACACCACGCATGAGGCCATACGTCAACTCAAGGCCCAGGGCGTACCCGTGGACGGTTGGGACATGATAATCGTCCACGTCCTGCACGAGAAACTAGACACTGAGACCGCGTGTAAGTGGGAGGAGAATCGAACATCAGAACTCCCCACTATTAAAGAAATGTGCACCTTTCTGGAGAAGCGAGCAATAGCGATAGGCGGTGCACAAGACATCCGTAGGAGAGAGATACCCAGACCAACAATTTCAGCAGACGGCCTTAGGGAAGCTGGAAGGCCAGTGCGGCCGCAAAGAAGCGATAGAGATAGAACCAGCGGACAGAGACAGAGGACAAGCAGCGTTTGTGCTTCCACGGCCCATTCAGCCTGGGGATGCCCGAAGTTCCTGGGTCTAAGCCTGCTAGGAAGGGGCAATTTTGTGAGAGAGAGAAAGTTGTGCCCAAACTGTCTGAAGGTTGGACACCAGGTGAGAGATTGCTTCCAGGGGCCATGCGTCAAGTGCCCCGGCCGACAATTCCACAATAGCGCACTGTGCCCCCTGGGAGACTTAAGGAAAATAGAAACGGTGTATCGAGCTCATGAGCAACCCCGCTGTATCGAACACCGAGAGATGGCAACTCTCGGGTTCGATGATTGTAAAGAATTTTGAATTGTATCGAGAGAGGCTTTTCGAATTCGAAAAGCTTCGAACAAGTTAAATAAATCCAACGAAAGAGTTAGTTACAAACGAATTGTAGCCATGGAAAGACATGGAGAGTTCGGAAAGAATAAACGTTTGAAGTGGTTTTTTTATAATCTTTTTTCCACTATAAATTCCACACTATAAAATCTATTGTGTTTTATTTTCTAATTGGTTTTTTACTATTTTTGTGTTCTGAGCTACGAAGCATTTGGTCCATGCCGAGTCGGATCGACGACCCAGTCAACGGAAAGAGAAAGAAATCGGTTAAAAAAACAAAAAAATTGGAATTAGTGAAAGAATTTGGAAAGAATCTACATAGATTGGAAAGATAGCCTCACTATTACCGTAAGCAAACAAAATCGTTGCTACCTAAAATAAAGATCTTTGCTACTGTAGTATGCTTACGATTGCATATCTATGCCATAACGACGTTCGTATTGGATAACGAGAATTACTCGTCACCCGATGCGTCGCGACGCTGATATGCGACGATGTGCACATCGGCATACTATACTTCCCACGAAATATATTTCTCACGATTTAATGATGACTCCACAAATGTATATCAATTTATTCTGTCCTAAGAAATATTCTTTTTGATATCTTCAATTCAATAAAGCTTTAACCCTAATATAAAACGGACGTGTTTTCATTATATGTAAAAATTGTTTTACATGGCGACCGTGATCAGTGAATTTTAGATATCGAATCATAATGACCATTTTAAGTAAAATAAAAACCTTGTTTAAATTCTCCCCTTTGTTTAGTTTAAGTGCAAATAAAGTCTAAGTGAAAATCAAGTAACATAAAAATGGGCATGAATTTAGTAACAAAAGAATAGGTGAAGATTAAAGTGAGATTGAATCTTGGTGTCGAAAACAAAAATAAATAAAGTGCAACTACTTAAGCGGTTTCAATAAACGCCAAAATAAAAATAAAAACAAGTGAAATTCAGCGATAAAATACACAATCAGCGATATCACACAAAATATGAATGAACAAAATTGTTTTACATAAGTTAAATTGTTTTACATTGTTGAAAGAATTGTTTTACATGACCGCCAAATATGAATGGAAAACTAAACGGACTTACATTCACTAAACGGAAATATGGAACGAAGCTGGAAAGTGTAATCTCATCATGCTACCTGGTTCCCGTTATTTTATTAAGTATCCTTTTTTTTTACTATTTATTTATAACAATTCTTAAATTACTAAATTATTAATTGTAAAAAAAAATAATAAGTAGTAAATAAAAAAAAAAAAAAAAAATGGGAGGTAAAAATTCGAAAAATGAAAATGCCAAGGCAAACGTAATAAATGAAGTGAAGTTAGAGGAAAAAATAGAACAAATGCCAGAAATGGAAAGTTTTAGAATAATGTTATTTATAATAACAGCACTATTGTGTGCAAATTTTATTTTTAAAATATATAAAATACAAAAGAAAAAATTAAAAATAAAATACTTACAAAGAGCGGCTTCAGTTAATACATTAGCTTAAAATAAAAAACAATCAAAACTATTATTCAAAAAAATGTGTTTTAGGTAATATTTTATGTACCTACACTAAATGGATTCTTGGACAGACGTCCTAAAAAAACTAAAAGTATTTAAAGAAAAATTTGACAAATCATATAAATCGGTTTATAGAAAGCAAAACGTTTCAGAACTAACTTTTACTAAACATTATCAAATATTGCTAGGTAGTTATAGACAAGCAAAAAATTTAATTGACAAACATAAAAATAATTTTAGTTCAAAAGAGCAATTAGCTTCAGTTGTAATAATAAAAGGGTATAAACAAAAATTAAAAAAATTACTAAGGCATAGAAATTTAAAAGTTAAACCTGAATTCGATAGCTCTGAAGAAACCATAAGCTCGGAGGAAGAATTAGTTGAGGAATCTCCAACATTAAAAAATAAAAAAGACATGCCTCAGACCAATGTAGAATTTTTAAGTACGGCATCCAAAATCATACCAGATTTTGATGGCTCTGCCGAAAATTTGCAAAGTTTTATTGATGCTTTAGATCTTGTTAATCAATTTAAGGGCGAACATGATGGGTTAGCTGTCTCCTTGGTAAAAACTAAATTGAAAGGAGCAGCTAGAAATCTTATAACTAGCGAGTCGACGCTTTCCGCTATAAGAGATAAAATTAAATTGTCAGTGAAAGGTGAGTCAGTCCAGGTATTGGTGGCTAAGCTGATGAACATTCAACAGCGAAATAAAACAGCCAACCAATACACAAAAGAGATTGAACAACTCACAAAATCACTACAAGGTGCCTATATATCAGATGGTCTAACCGCAGACCAAGCTGATAAATATTCAACTGAGCAGGCAGTTAATGCCATGACACAAAACTGCTCCGATGAAAAAGTTAAATTAATAATGGAGGCGGGACAATTCACTAATATGAATGAAGCCGTCTCCAAATTCGTAAGTAGTTGTACGAAGGCTAGCGGACAAGCCGATAAGGTATTGTTCAGTAAATGTCGATATAATGGGCAGCCTCGCGGTAGTTTTCGTGGAAACTACCGTGGTAATTCTTTTCGCGGAGGTCGCAGTAGTTATAATCACAATAATTACAACAGACCAAATAACAATTACAGAAGAGGCGGCCAAAACAACAGAATCTATAATGGCAACCGATCTCAAAATGTGCGAGTCACTGCACAAAGCCTAGACTCGGAAAACTTGAATCTCCCCTTGGGAAATTAAAAAATCTTAATAAAAAAGTATACAATCTTAACTTAAGTCTTAGCATATTTGTAAACGCATACAACAACAATTCTAATAACCTTTTAACACTCTTAGTTGACACGGGTGCAGACATTTCATTATTAAAACAAATAAATAATGAATATAATTCCTTAAATATATTCCACACCACCAATATTAGTGGCATAGGACAAGGCACGATACAATCACTAGGATCACTACAGTTAGATCTTAGAATCGAAAATTTTTTGGTACCTCATGAATTTCACGTGGTAGATAATAATTTTCCGATACCTTGTGACGGAATACTGGGTATGGATTTTATAAAAAAATATAATTGCATATTAGACTTCACCAAAGAACACAGTTGGTTCATACTTAGACCTCAAAATTTTCATACTAGTATTCAATAAAGTGACAACACGATCAGTGACTCAACAAAATAGGCAGACCTGTACAGGTAATGATTTATTTAAATCAAATAAAATACAATATAATGATAAGCCCAACGTTTATGAAGTCATTAAATATAATGACGTTAAAAAATTCGTAAAATTAAAATTTTCTTACAATAAGTGCTTCTTGAAGCAAGGGAAAAAAGTTTTAACACGAATAAATGTTGATGACCTATACATTAATGGAAAATTTGACCTAAATCAATTTTTCCAAAGGCTTGAAAAAGAGGCCGGTGTTCTCAAAGTCATTCAACTGCAAATGGTACCTAGTGAAGAAATCTTCGAATTTATTTCACTAAAATCATTCAAAGAAATGGGCAATAAAGTATTAAAAAATTTAAAAGTAGCGCTACTACCAAAGGTAACCATCATAAACGATAAGCAAGAAATTGAAGCCATATTGTTGAGATACCATGACGACCCCTTAGAAGGAGGTCATACAGGCATTACACGAACGTTCGGAAAAATTAAAAGATATTTTTATTGGAAAAAAATGAAACAAGATATAACAAAATATATAAAAGCATGCAAGCAATGCCAACTGGCAAAAACTACGCAAAATACGAAGTCACAAATGACCATAACGCCAACACCTACAACAGCCTTCGACATTGTATTGGTGGATACAATAGGTCCTTTCCCGAAATCAGAAAACGGTAATGAGTATGCTGTCACACTAATATGTGACCTTACAAAATATCTTGTTACCGTACCAATACCAAACAAAAGTTCAAAAACTGTTGCAAAGGCCATATTTGAATCTTATATATTAACATACGGTCCAATGAAGACGTTCATTACGGACATGGGTACTGAATATAAGAATTCAATAATAAATGACCTCTGTCAATATCTTAAAATAGATAATATAACATCAACAGCCCATCATCACCAAACCCTTGGGACTGTAGAACGAAGTCATCGCACTTTTAATGAGTATATACGCTCATATATATCTGTTGATAAGAATGACTGGGATGTATGGCTAATGTACTTTACGTACTGTTTTAATACAACACCCTCAGTTGTACACGAATATTGTCCTTATGAATTGGTCTTTGGCAGAATCCCCAACGGATTTAAAGTCTTTAACACAATAAACGAGATATCACCTCTTTATAATGTAGACGACTATTCAAAAGAAGTAAGGTATAGATTAGAAATAGCATATAAAAGAGCTAGATTAATGCTCGAGCGAGCAAAGCTAAAACAAAAAGAAATCTTCGACAAACAAAGTAGAGAGATACAATTACAACTAGGTGACCTAGTTCTTCTAAAAAATGAAGCAGGACACAAATTAGAAAATAGATATTTAGGACCTTTCAAGGTAATAGAATTAAAAAATAATAATAATGTAAAAATAGAAGATAATAAAAAGAAAAAAATTCAAACTGTGCACAGGGATAGATTAAAACATTATAGCTCGTAAGAAGGATCAATTTGGCAATTATATAATTATAATAATTTTTGTATTCATTCTTTTATAATTCATCTTAAATAAAAATCCATTAATAAAGTTTAAAATATTTAAGCTAATGTAATAAATATTCAAAAAAAATATCTAAAATCATCATTGTAAACACATTTTATTTACAAAAAAAAAAAAAAAAAACTAGTTTAAGGAAATTTATTTCAAAAAAAAAAAACTATAATTTTTTCATAATAACATTTATTTTCAACTTTATGCATTTTTACGAATAAAAACTATGAGAATGATCTAACACAAAAAAAAAAAACATACATTTATATAATAATAAGATCATTCTTTGTAAAATAGGAGGTGTAGTATGCTTACGATTGCATATCTATGCCATAACGACGTTCGTATTGGATAACGAGAATTACTCGTCACCCGATGCGTCGCGACGCTGATATGCGACGATGTGCACATCGGCATACTATACTTCCCACGAAATATATTTCTCACGATTTAATGATGACTCCACAAATGTATATCAATTTATTCTGTCCTAAGAAATATTCTTTTTGATATCTTCAATTCAATAAAGCTTTAACCCTAATATAAAACGGACGTGTTTTCATTATATGTAAAAATTGTTTTACACTACCTAAGAAACAGCGTAAGAAAACATGCACAGACATGAACGCTCAAAATATATACAATACGAAAGACATGGCGCTAGAACATGCACAAGCATGTACACATGAACAAACAGACACACAAACGAAAGACATTGCCTCGAGCATCTTTTTTTCCTAAACAAAATACAAACGAAAGACATACCGAAAGACATTCAGCTACGCGACCGTCGTCGCGACGAACAAAATCAACATATACTTCTTTTTTCCTTCCCTCGAGTTTATTACAAAAGCGCACGACAAAAAAGAAAAACGAACGAAAGACAAAAAATGAACACCTGCGCTGTGAATCTAAGACAACGAAGCATATACCCTTTTTCTGTGGTTTGTTGTTTTTTTTCTTTGTGTGCTCGTACATAATCATGAAAAAAATTGCGGACGCGCATGTTAGGTAAGACAAATAGGAAAGAGAGAGAAAGAGCTATGCCAAGCGGCACAGTAAATAAGGGAGTTTATTTTACATTGCAACGAGCATCGTCATTCGATTGTCGTACGCCGATTGCGAAAGTTTAAAAAATTTAGCTTCAGTGAGACCTCCATATAAAAAAAAACCCAAAAAAAACAGCAAACCCAAATATAAAAAACGTACAATTATTCCCAAATCAAGTAGTGCATATTGTGAAGGAAAGTAAAATTAAAGTTCAACGGAAAGAAAAGCGACTAAAGGAAAGATTTAAAGTAAGAAATTACGAGAAAGACAAAAGCAAAAACAACAGGAAAGACCTAAGAAACCGGTAAGAGAATAAAATAATTATTATAATAAGTGTTGTGCTGTGTCGTAGGGACAATTTTAGCTGGTAAAAATAAAAAAAAAAGAGCAAAACCAACAATCCAACTATTCGCGTGTGATTTAGGATATTTTTTTATGTGTGTGATTTGTGATTTCAGAGCAGGAAGAGGACGAGAAATGTGGGTATGTGGTGTGTATGTGAAAAATAGGGATGGGAAATAAAGTAAACACGCTGAGTGGTTGATGGGTTGGTTATTTGCGATATTTGAGTTTTAGAGAAAAATTACATGCGAGAGACGGAAAGAGCGAAACTCAAAGCACAGTGGTGCGAGTTGTCGTAAATGAAAGACGGTAAGAGCGGAACTCAAAGCACAATGGTGCGAGTTGCCGACAAATGAAAGACGAAAGAATGGAACTCAAGCACAATGGTGCGAGTTGCCAATATAGGAAAGAGAGAAAGAGGTCTTGCAGTCAAGGCACGGCAGTGCGACCAGCGTATCAGACCAAAACAAATCAACGACACAGTCAACAACAATTTTTTGTATGTTTTTTTTTTTTTTTTTAGGTTCCTTTTATTTCAACTCAAATTACATTTGATTTTGTTTCTTTTATTGTCACAGACAGAGGAAAGACTTGACGAAAGACAAAAGAGGAAAGACGATGGAAGGAGAGAATTATGAGTATGCCTTTAAAGCGGGATGCAATGCAATGTCTCGGATGGCAATCTTCACGCGCTCCGAGGGGTTTGAAAACAGCAGACTTGAGGCCATCCAAGTAAGGCTCGAGGCCCTCAACGATGCCTGGGCCCAGGTCAAGGCGGGCGAGAAGGAGATCGCCAAGACTGAAGACGACCTCAAGCTCGCCGAAGTGGAGAGAAAATTCGCAGAGGCGAAGGAATACTACTTCGCTGCCTCTAAAGAAGAGGCAAGCCGACCTCGAAAGACTTGGGAAAGTTATACTTGGCGCACTTTTTACTTTTTCATTTTATTTAGAAGAAAAAAGTTTGTAAAGTTATTTAAGCGAGAAAAAATTGAAAAATTAATAAAAACAATAATGAAGTGTTTTGTTTTTGGGTGCAAAAACATTTGTTCGAATCGTGTTTTCTTTCACAGGTAATATTTATTGTTTTCTTAGTGCTGTGAGTGAAGAAAATCAGGTATTTATTAAAAAACTATATGGAGACATCCTTAAAAAAGTTTCCAATTTGAAGAAATTTCATGTAATTGGTACTTACAAAACGCCGCATTGCAAAACTAAAAGCTTGATTTTGAAGATTCAAATGGTCTAAGCCTGCTGGGAAGGGGCAATTTTGTGAGAAAGAGAAAGTTGTGCCCAAACTGTCTGAAGGTTGGACACCAGGTGAGAGATTGCTTCCAGGGGCCATGCGTCAACTGCCCGGGCCGACAATTCCACAATAGCGCACTGTGCCCCCTGGGAGACTTAAGGAAAATAGAGACGGTGTATCGAGCTCATGAGCAACCCCGCAGAAGAACCGTGCACAAGCGAGGCAGCGAGAATAGAAAGGAGGACTGACTAGCGAAGCAAATGAAGCTAGACAGTACCCAGGAGACCAGGAAGAGAAAGGACACAACAACAGAGATAGATAACATACGCAACAAGAGAGAGGTGTTAAGAGATAGGGTAAACGAGAAAGGTTCCAATGAGATAGGGAGAAAAGAAATCGAAACAGACGACACGACAAGTCGCGCGTCTTATGAAAATTTTAAAAGATTACATAAAAAGAAAAATAAAGGCCATCAAGCAAATTACCCAGAGAGTTTTATTGATAGGGCGAACCACCAGTAGCCTGGTACGGGCACTTATTGACACTGGCGCTCAGCCAAATCTGGTCAGCCATCAACTTGCAGAGAGTTTGCAATTGAGAAAGATACAATCTACGAGAAAGGTTTTAGGGATCAATGGTGAACCCTTCCACATTAAATATTGGGCAATGATTAAGATAAGACCGTGGTTTGCTTTAGAGATTGTAGTCGAGCAAGAGTTTCTGATACTGCCCCGAGGAGGTTCATTGCGGACAATGCTGTTAGATGCTGGTCCAGGACACTCCGAGGCAGAAGAGATAGATGGTCTGCCACTTGCAGACCCAGAGTTTTGGAGACAGGGCCCAGCAGATTTGTTGCTAGGATGCAAATTTATAGTCGAGATGCTTGGAGCCGTTATTATCCAAAGGCCATCCGGGTTGTTCTCGTTGAACACCACATTCGGGAGTTATACTTGGCCAGCGACAAGATTCCCCACTGGTGAAAGAAGAAAGAGCATACGTTGTCTGTTTAAATGATGACAAAATGCATGAAGCCCTAAAGAGATTATGGCAGTTGGATGAAATAAGTTCACCAACGACAAAGACAAGAGAACAGGAATTAGTCGAAAGAAACTTCATCAATACGTACACACGTGATGAAGAAGGCAGATTCGTCGTCACTATTCCATTGAGAGGCGCTGAGCGATATAGGAACTACCGAACTCACAGCCAAGAGGCGATTCTTTGCATTAGAGCGAAAGTTAGAGAGAGATCCAGAATTAAAAGAGAAATACGTTGATTTTATGAGAGAGTATGCGAGCAGGGGGCACATGACCCCAGTTATTGGAACAGCAAGAGCAAGAATGGTGTACCACATACCTCATCATTGTGTCACCAAGAAATTCAGAGTAGTATTTGACGCGAGTTGCAAGACAACCATGGGGATATCACTTAACGAAGTGCAGATGGTTGGAGAAAAGTTGCAGAAAGATCTGCATGAGATTCTGATGCGCTTCCGTAGGCACAGAATTGCAATCAGTGCGGACATAAAGATGATGTCTCGCATGGTGAAAGTGGCGAGAGAACAATGGGACCTCCAGAGAATATATTGGAGAGAGAACCCAAGAGATAGGCTGAGAGAGTATTGGCTGACTGTTGTCACCTATGGGATGGCATCATCGGCCCACAATGCGGTGAGAGCGCTTATTCAGTGCGCGAAAGACGCGGAAACGGAGTTTCCCAGAGCAGCGAAAGTCATCAGAGAAGACTTTTATATGAACGACTGCACTACGGGTGCAGATTCAGAGATAGAAGCGATCAGGTTATCAAAAGAGATAGATTATATTCTTAAGGGTGCTGGTTTTGAGCTACGAAAATGGAATTCAAATTCCAAGACATTAGTGAAAGATATGAGCTATGAAGAGAAAGATTCTGTAGTCTTCCAAGAGGACGAAGGCATATCGATATTAGGGCTGAAATGGCTACTTGCGAAAGATCAGTTCACGTTTGAGGTGAAGACACCTACGACAGAGAACATGATGACGAAAAGAAAGATAGTGAGCTGTGTGGCACAGCTATATGATCCAAACGGATACATATCTCCTGTAATCATATTGGGAAAGATTCTCATCCAAGATGTCTGGCGATCCAAAGTAGACTGGGATGAAGAACTTGCGAAAGTTATCCTAGAGAGATGGAAAGAGCTTTGGAGAGAGATCATTTGTCTAGAGCAATTCAGAATCAATAGATGGCTAGGTACATAATTTGATACACAGAGAGAGATACATGAGTTTTCAGATGCTTCTGAAAAAGCATTTGGAGCAGTGATCTATGTCAGAACAGAGCATGCAAACGGAGACATCTGGTCGAAAATACTTTTTTAAGAGAAAAGTTCACATCCTTCAAACATAATGAATGCACAATCTGAGCCAGATTCAAACAAACTTCAAGACCCTGAAAAAACTACAAGTATTCCGAATGTATCCATTGAAAACATTACATCAGAGAAAAATGGTTTAGATTTAAACAATGATACTGAACTAATAATCGAGAGAGACATCAGTTTATGTGATGGATTCAACAGGACGTTTAAGTCGCGTTGATATGAATTCACAAAACTTTCAAGAAACACATGATGGTATTTTAAATTCAACGGACCAAATATCACAAGAAAATCAAAATGATGAGCTAGCTAATCTCTTGAAATCATTTAGTTTATATGACGAACTTTATACTTTTTTAAAAGGTAAAACTAATAAAAATTCTTATTTCTACCAATTTGATACTAGTATGTTTATAATATTAACAGGCAAACACATAAATGTAGAAGGTCTAAAATATATACAGAAACATCACATAGATAACTTGTTTGAAGGATTTGACAACTTTAATACTAGAAAAGTTTTTGAGCACAAACTTGGCATCTGGCAAAGTACTAACGTAAGTCTTGATTTTAATCGTACTATATAACAACCTAAATTTATAATCATTAATTTTCTTTTCTCATTGAATTCATCTTTGTTTTGTTATTTTGTATTATATAAATTTTCATTTCAATTTAATTTTCTTGATAAAAAAAATGCAAATCAAAATGTTCAACACAATTGTACACAATGTATAAATGCTTAAGAAAATTTTCGTTCTTAATGTACACAGAATGTTTTTACAAAGCTCTATCAGCTGTGGTGAGGAAAAAGCTTTTATTTGTAAAAAGCTTCCCACAGACTTGTATAAAAGGAGGATTTCGATCGCTGTAGAATCACTTCTGATTTCATCGGGAGTTTGGAATGGTCGATCCGTACGGAGGTATACTACCGCCTACCTTTTCAACCCTTTCACACTTCTGCCGCTACTTTTGTTTATGCTTATTCTTCAACGATTAAACGATCAAAAGCAAATTAAATAAAATATTGTTAATTTTAAAATACACATTTTGACTTATTATTAAACTGAAAAAACGGACTTTCAGCTCTACCGACACAAAACTCAAAATGGTTTTTAGAAACAACTTAAGGACCTTAATTGCAACTAAGAACTGTTTCAATTATCAAAATCGAGGAAGAACTTTTGAAATGAAATCGTGTCATAACCAACACTTATAAGAATTTCGTATGATTTTCCCTGAAATTCTTATAAGTGTTGAACATAAACAGCTGTCATTTCAATTCTGCTTGCTTGATTTCGATGATTCAAACGCCCCCAGTTATAAATGCTGTCCTCTACATATGTGTTCTTAAAAATAAAGGTACAGAAAAATATACAAATAAGAACTTTTTATTACAAGTCTTACAAAATACTAATGTGTTTTTACTAAATATAATATGTTTTTTGAAATAATTTAATATTATTAAGATTATGGTTTTTGACATACTCAACAAAACTGAGCAGGGAAAAGCTTTAATTACGAACTACAAGAAAAACAATCATTTAAAACCTGAAGATCGAACAAATGTTGTTAGAAAAATTATTCAACACTACACAGAAAACAACAAAAATCTCTCTGTCAACGGATGTGCTAAGCTCGCGCAACAAATTGTTAGCATTTTCCCTTCTGAGCAAAAAGTAATTAGAAAATACACTACATATTTCAAAGTTTTCTTTCTCATAAAGCTTTTGATTCCAACACAGGCAACCTACTATGTGCAAAGAGTGAAAAGATGTCCCCCAAAAGGCAAACTTTATGACAGGTATAGAGGACAATGAAGGGCGATGAAGAAGTTAAGAGTGGATGAGTGCCCTTCCACTTCCAGTTCGAAAAAAAACAAACAGGCAGATGTTGCCGAGGAAGATATAAACAAAGGTGTGTGTTTTCTTATGTTAAGTAATACAAATAACAAATAACATTCTTACAGATTCTTTAAGCGAGGTTGAGCTGGTAAGCATTTGTAACCAGCTAAAACATGACCGGAACTGGGAAAGCGTTCTCAAACAATGGGTCCCAACAGTGAGATTTCGTAGAGGCATGATCGACAAAAATAATGACTCTGGGCTACAACAAATATTTTTGGACTGGCCTCTATATAAATATTCGAAAGCACAAGAACTGGTAAGTAAAAAAGTACCTAACGCTCCTTAAGTTAGTTGACAAAATTAGTTTATGAACAAAATCGATTTTTTTTTTCACTGTAAGTAACGTACATAATATTGAAACATCAGCCTATTTTACAAAATACAAAACAAAAAAATGATAGATTTAAATAATAGGGGAGACCAGGGACAAAAGTAACACGTCATGAAAGTAACAAGCCCATTCACAGCCTGTATGAATGTGTTAGAGCATTTTCTGGTATGCAGTTTTGTAAACAAATTTACTTTCCCCTTTCCTAATCAGTTGTTGTCGATCGGTTGTGAGATTCGCACGTGCCATAGTGAAAAGAAAGAAAAAGTGCACTATTTGAAATTTTTTTGGCTGCCAGTTTTTTGAATAAAAAAAGTATTAAATATCAATATTTAAAGGTAAGTTTCTACTTAAACATTCTTTTATATGTTCTTTACCTATTCTTCATCGCCATTTAAACAAATCTAAGAATCTGAGTGAATTATTTAGTTTTTTTTTTTTTAAATGAAGGCACGTGGACGAAAGTAACAAGATACCATGGGGACGAAGGTAACATGTTACTTTCGTCTACTAGAAGTTTAATTTTTTTTATCTGAATGTTATCATATATGTTTTTGGTATTTAGAATGCCTCGTACTCGTATAAGAAGAACTAGTAGGGGAACGATTGCCACGTCTGTTTATAAACAGGCCGCTGAGGAAGTTCAAAAGAAGAACAAGAGTGTAAGGGCCGCCGCAAAACAGTTCGCTCTCTGCCATGTAACTCTTGCCCGGTACATAAAAAAAATTTCAGCGGGTAATCCCTCTGCCAAAGTTGGCTATCGCAGTGCGAAACGGGTGTTTTCTGAAGAGGAGGAAAATGAATTCGAGAATTACCTTATTTCTTCATCCAATTTGTTCTATGGACTTGCACCAAAAGAGGTTAGGCGCCTATCCTACCAAATGGCAGTTAAACATAAAAAGCGTTTAAATAATACCTACATTAAACCCAAAAATATCGTTAACATCGGAACTATGTACATACCTATACTAAGAAACTTTCAGTCCTTAACATTTTTCAGCTTTATTGACTCGACTATATCTTAAAACTTTTTTTAATTATATGTACATTTTTTTTTAATTCTCTGCAGATTGAAATAGACTACAATTTTATTAAGCCGGGGAAAACATTCCAATTTGAAAAATGGGAAATTTTTTGCAAAGCATGCCCTAGAAAACTTTTTTCAGAGCGGATCAAAACAAGCTTTCTCAAACTGTATCTTCAAGAATTTCGAGAAAAATTAGATACGAGCATGCTTGATATCGGTAAGTTTTGACGTTATTTATTTTACTAAATACATATAGGGTGATCATTAAAGTGTTTTTAAATATGATAGATCTAAGGCAATTTTACACATTCCGACGTTGTTTGGATTTACGTAAGGAAAATAAGTCAATTTACCTTAAAACTAAGTAGGCTCAAACGGGCGCTTGAGCATAGGTAAGTTAACACGCGATTTAGGTTAATTTTACACCGATTTTTCTTTGGGTGTTCATTGCGTGCTACGAGAGATTCATTGCACGCAAAGGCAGATGAGAGAGAATATACAGTGACAACGGCACAGCCTTTGTCGGAGCAGCGAAAGAGTTACAGAAAGCGAAAGAGATTTGGCACGGGAAAGAGTCCCTCGATTTCTTGGGAGCGAAAGGAACAGAATGGAGATTTATGACACCGGCTGCACCACATCAAGGTGGCATATATGAGGCCGCTGTCAAGTCGATGAAATTTCATCTGACGAGAGTGATAGGAGCAAAGATACTTACATACGAGCAACTTTTGACGCTGACTGTAGGAGTTGAAGCAGTGTTGAACTCACGACCGCTTCAAGCAATTAGTGACCTGCAGACCTACAAAAGTGAAATTCTCACTCAATTTTTATTACTCAAATCGAGAACAGCGAAGCGATAGGTTGTGATAGTTTTGTGCTTGTTAATAAAATGTGAAAGATAGTGGGTTTTTTGCCTATGGCTTTTTCCCACTTTAAAATCTTGTTTTACTTTATTTAAATTTAAGTTTCAGTCCATAGCTACTCTACTGGCCGTCGATACAATTAGGTCCTTTTTTGTCGGGGGTAATTTCTTTTGTTCTAGAAGATTTAGTTTTCATTTGGTCATTAACTGCAGCAGTCGTGCGTATCGTAAAAGTATCTAAGTTTTTAAAAAGTGTTCATAAAAGTGTCCATAAGTGTTCATAATAATAATAAAAAAATATAAAGTTAATAATTTGGTGAGTTAATTATTGACAATGAGTGGATGTAGCAAGAGAAACATTCAATTCAACTTTATTTCAAAAGATGCCACAAAACAAACAAAAGAACGAATTTTCTTTTATAACATATATCTACAGTTCCTTAAAATATTTTGATTTTTTTTGTTTACATATCAGATCGAACTTTTCAAAAAACTGGTCGGTGGAAATGGTGGAATTGAAAAAAATTCTAAAAATTTTATGTCACCAAATGTTGATGTGAAATTCAATTTCGACGGAACAAGTGGCAAAAAAGCATTCAAATCGCTTAAAGAAATGAACCTGAGTTTATATAGTAAGTTCTAATATTTCTATTCGACAAATTAATGGCAAATGAAATTATTTGAATTTAATTTACAGGTGCTGTGAAAAAGGATTTCCCGTCGTATACACTATACGAGAAAAGTATACGGTTGGCTTTCAAGAGAATGAAGAATTTATACTTAAAAAAAAATTCCGGACATAAAAAACAAACCACACCTACAGGAAGAAAACAAAACGGAACTTTACATGCGAACAACATCATTTTAATTTTTTTTTTTTGTATTAATTTAAGTTAGTATGAAAATATATTTTTTTAAATATAACACCGCCTAGTACCCCGCACAAGATCCCACTCCCCACCCGACGAGTTTAAGCGATGGCACCCAGAAGCAGGCCGTGCTGCTAGGGTAACTAGAGCCCCAATTCTACACAAGGAAAAAGTAATGGGAAGCTCTACGAAGTAAATTTTTTTGTGACCAGAATCATATACGCTGGAATGTGCAAAAGTGTTAATAGTTTTGAGCTGTGGCACAGACGACTTGGTCATTTAAACAACAAAGACATCATAAAATTAGCGAACAATAATATGGTAAGCGGAATAAAGAGGGTAAATACAGATTATAATTTCAAATTTTGTGAACCTTGCATATTCGGAAAACAGAACAGAAAATGATTCAAGAGTGTTGTTGGAAGCAGGTCACAAATTAATTTAGATTGAAGAAGACTACTGGAAACTGTTCCATCTACCTTCCTATTAAGTGCTATATGAGCACTCACCCTAAATCAAATGTCACTTTAACAATTAATTTTTCTTAGTCATTCTTTTGTTAGATGTCTATCGAGTTGTACACGAGTTTTAATAACATTATATTTAATAAAGAATATTGATAGTTGTTTAAAGAATATTATTGTTTTCTTCTTTAGCTCCCGCAACGCAACAGTGGCGACGAGGATTATTTTATTTTTATAATCGGATTACTCCGCAAATTGAAGACTAATATCTACAACATAACCCCACAATGCCGCCTAAGCCAATAGATCAAGGTGATCAAACATTTATGGATTTGTTTTCAGCGTTGATGACGAACCAAAACACCTTGATAGAGAAGCTTGCAGAGCAAGTGATGGCTGAAAAGCAAGAAAAGTCATCACCAGAGTACATTTTGAAGGTACTTAATAAGAACATTCAGGAATTCAGATTCGACGAGGAAAGTGGAGCTACGTTCGAACAATGGTACACTCGCTACAAGACTTTGTTTGACAAAGATGCCCATTCACTAGACAGTGCAACAAAAACCAGAATACTGATCAGGAAATTGGGAAGTGCAGAATATATCCGCTACAGAAATTTCATCCTGCCAAAAACAACAGGGGACTTTGATTTTTCTACGTCCGTCTCTGTTCAGCACTCGATTCAACTGCCTTCAAACCATCAAAAGTAGTGCAGAAGATTTCACACAGTATGCCAGTGCCGTTAATGTCAAATGCGAAAATTTTAATATTGGTTCTTTGACAAGCGACGAGTTCAAGTACCTAGTTTTCGTTATGGGATTGCAGTCACCACAAGATACCGATGTTCGTTCTCGCCTTCTTACATACATGGAAACAGAAGCTGCGGATAAAATGACGATTGAGAATTTGCTTCTTCACTGCCAGCGCATGGCCAAACTTAAGCACGACGTAAAATTAATGGAAGCAAGCACTATTCCTCAACTCGTTCACGCCGCCCACTCCGCCGTCGCATTCATCAGCCAATACAACAAGAACTCACAAGCCGGTCCGAGGAAACCGACGACACCCTGCTGGGGATGTGGTCAAATGCATTTCATTATTGAGTGCAATTACAAAAACCACATCTGCACATCTTGCCAGTAGCGGGGGCATAAAGAAGGTTATTGCCGTTGTTTTCAGCGGAAAGTTTCCTCAAACGTCGAAACACCAGCCAGCAGTAAAGGCAAATCAAATAAAAAACATCGACACAGAAACTTTCATACATTTTAGACGGGTTGCATCCTCGATAATTTGACGTTGCCACCGCGATCGCTTAAAAATCCCATTATTTTTTTAATTATTTTTATTTTCTTTAATTTTTGACTAATAAATGGTAGTTTTATTTGTAGTCTTTCGAAATATAAAGGCATTTTTAAATAAATGTTTCATAAATCATAACTAACAGTTTTTTTTGTTTTTGTGTTAGAATCTGGGAAGGTGTAGCCGACTTGGTTGCACCCGCAATAGCACTTTAAACCATCTTCGCGGCTACGTATGTATATATTCTATTGACTTTCTTAGTAACAAATAAAAAAATATCAATTAAAAATGTTACCCTTCGAAGAATAATTTCATTCAAAATGTTTTTTATATTTTTAGTAAAAAGATTGAATGGTTGTCATTATATGTGGCGTCCAGGGACGTTATAGAGAAAGAAGCCAAGAGTAAATTAGGAAATGAATGTGATATTTTAGTCCCTGAATTAAAAAAACCATGTATAATAGTGTGTGGAATAAATAGTGAATGGGAGCATGAATAATTCGAAGTAGCTTTAAAAAACCAAAATAAAATCGAAGGGCCGGTTAAATGTCTTAAACTTTTTGGTGCAGTGAAGAAAAATAAAAAAACGAAAATTTATATAAGGCACTAGTAGAAATTGAAAGCGCGGACTATAAAGATATAATGGCTAGAGATATAAACATTGGGTGGGATAGATGTTTCTTATACGATTTCGTCCCTATCAAACGCTTTTTGAAGTGCAGGGGCTTTAATCATGAAGCCAAAAATTGTAAAAAAGCAGTGTTTGTGCGAAGTGTGCTGAAGAACATGAAATAAAAAGCTGCACTACAAATATTTTCAAGTGTAATAACTGTGATGTTGCAAATAAGAATTTAGGGTTGAATTTCGATGTAAATCATTGTTGTAGGAGTTCTTCATGTGAAGTCTTAAAGAAAAAAATAGAAACACAAAAAGGGAGAATTGCATATTTGTAGGAAAAACACTTTCGTCAAGTTACAATGGGTAAAACAGTATCAAACCCCCCTCCCCCCACGAGATCTATCAGATAATCTTCCTGCAAAAATAATGCGTATCCGTCAGTTCCGTCAATAATAAAATATCAACCATGTGTAAATCACATGAATTGGCCGCTAGGTAGCAACACATTCGCTCACATAATTTAGTGAACTCATCCACGGGAAATTTTGAATGAGAACCTCATAACAATCCTGTATTTTTGCTAGACGAGCAAAGAAATATGGAGGAAAAAGCTTCTCCGATAATGAACTTCCTTCTTTTGAAATTCACTCTCTGGCGAGGAAGGTTGGCTGGCTTCAGCATAAGAAGCCATTTCTTTGAAATTACTCACAAGTAATTTCTTAAAGTTCCTTTTTATAATAAAACAGAAAAACCAATTCACGGAAGAAGATTAATAAGGGTAAGGCACATGAATTAGGTAACATTCATAAAACAGTGAAATTAATTATTATATCGGTTCAGCCATTTCGGCATTTTAGTGGGCAGCTGCGCGTCGTATTCCAGAAAAAAAAGATAAGTTTCGCATGTAACACGTCGCCGGCCGTATGTCTCGACGGTGGACGTCCCGATCAAATGTGATAGGGATCGAGGAAAGACGCCATACATCCGACCAAATTAATATCCTCCGAGAAATTAAAAGCCACGACTTAGGTAAGAATCGCCACATGCTGGCAGTTTTTGTGATAGGAGAGCACATGCTCTAAAAGTTTTTTTTTTTGTTATACTAGGTAGACTCAGACGCCATACAAAATTTAGTCCACCAAGTAGGCTCCGTCGACGACGTGAAAGATTTCTTTCATTTTGTCATTGCCTGCAAAGGAACGACAAATAAAAGCAACAAAATTCCCGTCGAACCATATTTTTTACATCGTATATACGCACGTACGCACCGGCCACACATGCTAATTGACATATCGAAGGCCACACCACCATCAGCATCTACTTACGCTAAACATACTTACATTTCTGAGACCATGTGGAAAGACACCCTGTGAAGATAATCCTGTAGGGGAGAACAGAGTGCATTCGTACAGCGGGAGCATTCGTACAGTTGTCATATCTACACTATCGAACATGTTGTGCCAGCTGTGTTTGTGTGTGAGAGTGTGAGAGAGCTTGGTTCTTGTGTCTACGCTCACAGCCAACTGCGACCTCAGTTTAGCGGAGATATTCTTTGTGACAAGTCGATAAGTGTTTTTGATCCTCGTAAGTAATTTTTCGATTAATTTTTAATATTTTTTTTCATAAGAAGTTTTGCTCGTATAGTTACAATTTATTATAATTGGTGTTAAGTTAGTGTCTTTAATTAATATGTTGACATTGATTTTATGAAATTAAGAATTATTTATTGTTTATTTGGAATTTATTTGTAAATTGTGTTGTTGGGGTACCTTCGTACGGCTATGAGTGGGGTAGATTCGTACTGTACGAATGCAATAATAAAATTGAAATTTTGTGTGTATTTCAGAATCATGCCGCGAATTTATATAAAAAAAGGAACTCGAAAGGGAGAAGTGAACGAAGAAGGTGTAAAGGCTGCGATGAAGGAAGTTCTAGATAAGACTTTGTCAATAAGAAAGTCGGCACAAAAATACGGCATCAAGCCGACAACCCTTCAAAGCCGTATAAAAAAACACAAAGAGAACGTTGCTGCTGAGGAGGTAGGTAATTTAAATTCGTCGCGTATTTTTGCATCCAAGTTCACGTCGAATCAAGTCTTCACTAAAGAAGAAGAGACTTTGCTTAACAAGTACATAGCAAAATGTTCGAAGATGCATTATGGGTTGACAACTATTCAAGCGAGGAAGCTGGCATACGAATTCGCTAAAGTGAATCAACTGCATTATCCACCTTCCTGGAATAATAATAAAACCGCAGGAAAAGATTGGTTGGATAGTTATCGGAAGCGAAACGCAAATTTAAGTCTACGAAAACCTGAGAATACCAGCGCAGCAAGATCTTATGGATTCTACCAGACAGCTGTTAATGATTTTTATGCAAACCTAGAAAAGGTGTTTACTAAATATGCCTTCACTGCAGATCGGATTTTTAATTTTGATGAATCAGGGATATCTACAGTGTTGAGTACGCCAAAGGTTTTCGCTGAAAAAAAAAAAACAAAAACAAGTTGGTCAACTTGTTTCGGCAGAAAGGGGTGAATTCGTCACATTTGGTGGGATTATTTCAGCTAGCGGAAACACTACTCCGCCGCTATTCATCTTTCCGAGAGTACATTTCAAGGATCACTTTTTAGAAGGTGCTCCAGACGGAAGCCTAGGAATGGCTACTAAGAGTGGTTGGATAAATTCCAGTATATTTTTGGATATCCTGAAACATATTAAAAATAGAACATGCTGCTCAGCTGAGGAATTTCTTTTAAGAGAATAAGCTAGGTGTTATGCTTTAAGATTTTAGCTTGAGAGGGGAAGTTATATACTTGAAAGGTTAATAAACTAGAGAAATAATAACCCTTAAAGCTTTCTTTTAATTTGGCTTTGAAAATAGAGCAGAGCATAGGATTTTTCAAAGTCAAGTCAAAGTTAAATTTGAACTGCCGAAGCAGAGTGCAAAATTTTGATTTTTGCGGAAAAAAAGTTTAAGTGCGCGATTTTAAATTGCAGTGTAATTAAATAGATAATCCTTTAAAAGGAATTACTTGATAAAAAAATACCAAGAATATACGATATCTATAGGTAAAAGATAAATTTTGACTTAAACCTATAAAGGTATAGTGATTAAAGTAATTTGTTTTATTAGGATTCGGACGAGTTATATTATTGGCGGCACAGGATTTTGAAGCCCGCCTAAAATTTTCAAGGAATTCTATTTTAATTCACATTTCTGCGACTCCGCCACTACAATCCGTGGCCAGAAAAAACCAACTACATTGCCTACCACCAGACCAACAAAATTTGTCAGCACCGTAGCACGAAGGACGGGGCCACAGTGTCCGAGTTTCTCAGTCCGGGGTTCAAGCCTTACCGGAGCACCAAAAATTTAATTTTTTTTTTACTTCATTTTTTTTTTGATTATTTAATTTTTTTTTGGTAATTTCTTTTTTTTATCATTAAGATAAAATCTTTAAAAAAAGGCAAATTATTCGCGAACCGTGGTAAAGAAAATATTAGTTTAAATCCATCGGGTGTGTTATTTTACGCTTATATACCTACATATATATTTAAAAGTATAGATAACAATATTAAAGCTTCTCATCGTTCCGGGTGCTGTGGCCACATCATCGTTGGATATAGAGGGGTGAGTGTTTTTAATAATATAAAATTTTTGTCTGTGCCAAAAAGGGTGCAATTAATCTATATATATATATATATATATATATATATATATGTTAGAGCAGGTCAGTTGAGTTGAGGCATACTCGTACCATTGCATAAGTATTCTTACAAGGTGTTGATACAAGAGACATACAGTAAGTATCTACTGAGAACGTTTTTTTTTGTGTGTGTATGAGTGTCACTCTGTGACGATGAAACAAGAATGGGTCTGCATTCGTTATTCGAGTGGTAATACGGAAAGCGAAAAGACGTGCGGGTCGATGCACCGTAGACCGATTATAGTTTCGTGTTTTATTTTGAAGTGAGATTATCTATTTCTATTATCAGAAGTGGGATTGGCCCGTGTCAAAACTATAAGTAAAAATACAATTCAGTCGTGCGTTTGGAATTTCTAAATGTGAAATCTGAAATCTATTGTTTGCCCTTGCTTATACAGAGTTTTTTTTTTATATCGAACGGTGCTTGTTGTGAATGTTTGGCTGTTCTTGGTTTGTGTTGAATTTGGCAAAATATACAGTATTAACGGTACCAACTTGTGCTTGGTTCGCGTTTGTGTGTGTGTTTAAAAATACATAAAATCAAACCACCGCATTCGAGTATAGCCCCTTTATCTGCTTTAAACTAATTCACCGTGTTGATGTGCGTGTTCCAAAAATTAAAAGAAAACTTCACATACCAGTCTGACGAGTTTTTTTTTTCTCTCTCTCTCTTGAGTATTTCCCTCACCAATATCATATCATTACGATCCACTCATTTCGTGTGTGTCCCTGATCTAAATAAACATTCATTCCACAAATTTCATGTGTGTGTATCCCTGACTTGAGCATTCATTCCACCATCCACTCGTCTTCATGTGTGTGTATACCTGATTTGAGCATTAATTCCAACATCCACTCGTTTTCATGTGTGTATCCCCGATTTGTACATTCAAAAGAAAGAAAAAACAATAATAATAAATACAAACTTAAAAGTAAGTCGCTGCCTGTGGTTTCTCTTGTGCGTTATTTTGAAGAGTATTCCCTTCATTGGCATTTTGTATAAAAAGCTCTTAAGTACCAGGACAAGGGTGAGTTTTGTTTATTTATTTTTCTTCTGGGGAAAGGGAAAAGAAAAAGAAATATAATAGGATTTTATCATTATGGATAATGTAACAACTGATAAACGAGATGCTTCGCCTTCTAAGAGAACAGATGAAGCAGTTGAAAAATATGCCGCAAATACGGGCCAGCAAAGTAGTGGTCAACAAAACATGATTATAACTGCTGAAGCAATCAGCCAAATTTTGAAGGCGTCACAGCGGCAAGCAAAAGACGATAATGTTGGCTTCCCATGTTTTGACCCTGACCATTCCAGGGTAGATGTGAGTAAGTGGTGCTCTGACATTAACGCTAGGGTCGAACGAGACTGTCTGCAAGATTTCGATATCATACCACGTGTGAAAGCTGCTTTGCTTGGTAGGGGTAAATTGTGGTACAAGGATCACGGTTATCAGATGTACACATGGAAGGAGCTATCAGCATCAATTTTACACACATTTTCCAGTGGATGCAACATCATAGAGCAACTTCGCAGTGTTGCCAACATTGAAAGCGAGGCATTTAAATCCTATTCCGACTTTGTAATGGCGAAGGTTGGCCAAGTCAATCGTCTGCCCTTTGATATCCCAGAGGACAAAATTGTAAAAATAATCGTTGGCTGCATCTCAGATATAAGTCTGAGGAATTCTCTTACTTTCGTTATGCCCAAGTCTGTCCAAGACCTAACAGAACACTTGATTTCAATCCGTGAAAAACCACGCAAACGACTTAAGGATTTTGACCCAAAAAAACGAAGGGATAGTTCGCCAACTGTAATCAAGCGTCCCCGTTTTAATATCGAAAAAATGTGTTATGGGTGTGGGCTTGCAGGTTACCTTAGGGCAAGCTGCCCAAATAAAGTCGTTCCAAAAACGAAACTACAACTTCCGAATGAGATTTCTTTACGGAAGGACAGGTGTTCGTTTTGTAGAAAGACTGGGCACATGGAAGATTCTTGTTGGACGAAACAAAGGGAAGAGAGAAAGAAAGTAAGTTATTGCTGTGGGAAAATATTCCCCGAAAATAGTACTATAGTATCAGTGCATGGAAAAGAATATGAGTGCCTCCTGGACACTGGATCAGACTGCTCCTTGATAAGGACCGATATAGCAAATTTCATTCCAGGCCGCAAAGAAAAACATGCCATTTCCGTACAAGGCATTGGTAAAGCCCCAATCAAGTTGCAGGAGAAATTTGATTTGCCTGTCTACTTTAAGGAAGTCAAAGTACAAATTACTTTCTATCTGATAGATGGTGTATATTTGCAGAGTGAAATGCTCGTTGGACGAGATGTGCTTAACGACCCATCACTAGAGATAAGAACAGATAGTCATGGGTCAACACTTTTGAAAAAGAAAAAAAAAGGTTGCTGCATGGCCACAACGATAAATCCTATAAATTATAACAATCCTGTTAAATTACAAAATACTCTCGATAGAGTCCTACAAGATTACTCAAAATTTATGGTAGATGGCTATCCTTCAATTGTGGTAAAAACAGGCTCACTGGAAATTAAACTCGAAAAGGAAGTTATAATACACTACCGACCGTACCGTTTAGCAATGTCGGAAAGAAATATAGTTAAGGAAATAATAAAAGATTTAAAGGACAGTAACATTATTCGCGAAAGTTGTTCTCCATATGCTAGCCCAATTGTATTAGTTACAAAAAAGAACGGTCAAAGTAGGATGTGCGTAGATTACCGTGCTCTAAACCGTATCACTATCAAAGACCGGTATCCTCTGCCCAGGATCGAGGATCAGCTCTCGGGAAACCGATTTTTCACCTCACTGGATATGGCCTCAGGCTTCCATCAGATTCCGATAGCAGAAAACTCGATTGAAAAAACGGCATTTGTCACTCCAGATGGCCAATATGAATACCTTCGAATGCCGTTTGGTCTTGCCAATGCTCCAGCGGTGATTCAGCGGGCCATAAATAAAGCACTTGGACAGCTTAGAGACTCTATTGCAATGGTCTACCTAGACGACGTTCTCATACCATCTAAAACGGTCGACGAAGGAATAAAGAACTTGGAAAGTGTCCTTTGTGCTTTAACTAGTAACGGTTTTTCTTTAAACGTAAATAAATGTAAATTTTTAAAGGACCATCTTGAATATCTTGGGCGAGAGATTTCTGCGGAGGGAATACGACCCGGTAAATCAAAAGTAGTTTCACTTGAAAACGCACCCGTACCTAGCACTGTTAAACAAGTCAGACAATTTATGGGCTTAGCTAGAAAGTTCGTACCAGAATTTGCAGCAAAGACTAAATGCATCACTGCATTGACAAAAACTAATATAAAATATGAGTGGACATCCGAATGTGAAAGAGCAAGACAATATGTCATTAAGGTGCTGACCGAGAGACCATTATTGGTCATATTTAACCCGGATTTACCAACGGAGCTTCATACTGACGCCAGTTCAATCGGATATGGAGCTATACTTTTTCAACTAGTCGAAGACAAGTTACACGTAGTGGCGTACTACAGCCAAGCGACAAAACCTTACGAAGCAAATTACCATAGCTACAAGCTAGAAACCCTAGCTGTGGTCAATGCAATAAAACATTTTAGGACGTACTTACTTGGTATCAAGTTCACTCTTTTCACGGATTGTAATGCATTAAAGGCTACCAAAGAAAAGAAAGACTTGTTACCACGAATCGCCAGGTGGTGGATCTATCTGCAAGATTTTGACTTTAGCATTATTTACAAGAAAGGAAGCTCCATGCAGCACGTGGACTATTTAAGCCGAAACCCCCCACTTAAGAAATGTTATCATCTTAATAGTCTAGCAGACAACTGGTTGCAAATTGAACAATCCGAAGATCCAGAAGTTGCAGACATCATCGATAAAATTAAGGAAAAAGAGCCAGACACCACTGTGAACTACGCTTTCAAAAATAATCTATTGTATCGAAAAACAAATGACGGAGAAAAACTGTTCGTTCCCAGAAGGTGTAGGTTAAGTTTGATGAGGCGTTACCATGAAGACAACTGTCACGTTGGGTGGGAAAAAACTTTAATAAAAATGCGTACCCATTTTTGGATGCCCAAAATGAACAGAAATGTAAGAAAATTTGTAGAATCGTGTTTGATCTGTATCGTTGCCAAAAGACCATCAGGAAAAAAACAATCAGAGCTACATCCAATTGAGAAAACAGACACTCCGTTCCACACTGTTCATATAGATTGTATGGGGCCTTTCCATGGAGAAGATAAAGAGGACAGTCGTTATCTTTTGATTATAATAGACGCTTTTACTAAATTTGTCCTAATATTACCGTGTAAAACTTTGAAAGCAGATGAGGCAGTACGCCATTTAAATAATTTTATCATGTTATTCGGTGTTCCAGTTAGAATTGTTAGCGACAAAGGGACAAATTTCACCAGCGAGCAGTTTCGTGATTTCTGTAAGTCGATGGGTGTAGAACACCATACCATAGCGCCGGGAACAAGTCGAGCGAACGGACAGGTTGAGCGCTATGTAGATACAATCGCAAATCTATTAAGGACAAACCTAGAATTAACTATTGAATGGACAACATTTGTCAGCCGAGTTCAACTTGCATTGAATACCACCATCAATAAAACTACGGGGCTCTCTGCGTTAAAAATTCTCACTGGGATCGATGGGAGAACTCCAGAAGTAAGCGCTTTATTCGCGCAGCTAAATATACAACAGGAATATGAAAATATCGAAGCTATTCGTGTCGTGGCTGATGAAAGGATAAAGGAAAACGCCAATAGAATGAAAACTCGATTTGATAAGAACAAGTGTAAACCTTCGAGGCTGGAAATTGGAACAAACGTTGTATAAAAAAGCCCTCAAATCAGAAAATCTAAACTAGAGGTTCATTTTCGGGGTCCTTACGAGGTTATAGGCATATTAGAAAACGATCGCTATAAGTTGAAGAAAAAAGGGGGCAGAGCGGTCACGGTTGCTGCTAGGGAAGCTATACGTCCTGTTGCTGAAAAAGAAACCATAAGTCTAGATGGGGAACTATTACAGGTAAAATTAGTCTCCGGCCTTTGAAGTTTATTCCCTTTATTTAATAGCATAAAATAAAATGATTGTTCCAAATAAGAATGCAGACAAGTTTTCTTTTGAACTGGGCCTCTGAGTCGTGCTTTTCGTGGCTGGGATCTGCTGCATGTACACGCTTAATATTGCCTCTGAGACAAGTTCTAGATCTTGGAAGACGATAGCTCGGACACGCCAAGTTCTTTAGAAATTCCTCTGAGCTGTGGTGAAAATGTAAAAAAAACGAAAGACTTAGAAAACTTTGCATTTTAGTGTCCATAAAGACTGGCTTGAGCGAGGTGAACAAGCTACATAATTATAGCCTCTGAGTCACTTCGTTCTGAAGTCAATCTGGGGAAAGTGAGCAAGTTTAGATGTTTATTGATAAACTTAAACTTATGTCTCTCGGCTAATGAGTTCTGTATTTTACAGGTGCTTGAATAATGTCAGACAATAAGGTGACATGACAAGATGCAAGCAGGTCGAACAAGGAGAGACGGGAGAAAATCAGTTAAATTGAACTTAAATGAAGAAACTTAAAATTTTTGTTTTTATTGTAAACGATTGTGAAAAAAAATAGAGTAAGTTCGGGTAATGTGAAGCACCACTGTATTCGCTTTCCTGAGCAAGAATGAGTTGTTGTCTGTTTGTCATGGATTAGCTTACTAACACAAAGACAGTAACCAGTTACTGCCACGTGCGCACTGCTCAAAGGTATTGCGCAGTTTGACATTATTTGTTGTGGAGTGCAGTCGATGTTAATTTTGGTTCGAAGAAAAAAGTTTGTGAGAGGTAAGAAAATAATATATTTTTAAAAACTGTGTTATATTCTATCTTATGAAACGGTCATCTATCGAAATATTAAGTGAGTTAGGGTTTCGTCTTGTATTTGATAATTTTTTTTTATAATTTTCTTCATTTTGTGCTTTTCGGCTAATGTGAAGTACTTTGAAGAGGGAAATGTGAAGTGGTACTCCACATTACCAGTTTTTTTTTATGAAATAAAATTTTGCTCAAACATTTACAGATTCTTCTAAAAATGCCAAAAAAAGGAGTTCCTGTGAGAAAATATGATCCGGATAATATGAAAAAAGCATTGGTGGCAATCCAAAAAGAAGAAATGGGTGTGTTGTTGGCCTCTAAAAAATTTGACGTTCCAAAATCAACCTTACAACGGATGGCACGAAGTGGTAAGACAATTAGTGAACTTTTATCTACACCATTGGGGCGAAAACCTGTTTTTACTAAAGAAATGGAAGAAGAACTGGTCAAATATTTGCAAGACATGGAAAATCGCTTTTGGGGTCTTACTCGAAATGATTTACGTAGCCTAGCTTTCCAAATTGCAGAAAAAAACAACATTCCTAATAAATTTTCATTGCTACATAGAACCGCAGGAAAAGATTGGCTATACAGTTTTCTTAAACGCCATAAACATGAAATAAGCTTGCGACATCCCACAGGAACCTCAATTGACAGAGCCAAGGGCTTTGTACCAGAAAATGTGGATAAATTTTTCAATATTTTGGAGGCTTTGTATGAAAAATATAACTTCCCCGCATCCCGAATATGGAACGTTGATGAGACCGGTTTAAGCATTGTTCAGTCCAAGCAGCCATATGTTTTGGCAAAAAAAGGGAAACGCCAAATAGGAGCTTTAACGTCAGCGGAACGTGGCGCTCTGGTCACGGTTGTTACTTGCATGAGCGCTGGTGGGAATTTTATACCACCCTACTTTATATTTCCGAGAAAAAGAAATAATCCACTGTTTATGAACAATGCGCCCGTAGACTCCAAGGCCAGTTTTCACAGTTCTGGCTGGATTCAAGCTTCCATATTTACAGAATGGTTTCTTCACTTTCTGGAATTTGCAAAGCCTTCAGAAGAACACCCCGTTCTTTTAATTTTAGATGGGCACTACAGCCACACAAGAAACGTCGAGGTTATCGATCTTGCGCGTCAAAATTTTGTAGTGATTGTGTCTCTTCCTCCACATTGCACCCATAAGATGCAGCCTTTAGACAGGACCTTTATGGGACCTTTAAAAAAATGCTACAACGAAGAAATCAGGCAATTTATGAGGGAACAATCACGAAAAGTCGGGTTGGGTGACGTTGCCCAGTTATATAAAAAAGCTTATCTGAAAGTTCAAACTGGACAGGTCGCAATAAGTGGCTTCAAATGTTGTGGAATATTTCCATTTAACCGACATATTTTCTCGGAGGCTGATTTCTTAGCAGGTGAGACTGAATCCGAGCAGTCACATGTTGTAGAATCTCAAATCCTTGACAATCAGTCACATGTTGTAGAACCTCAAAGACTTGACAATCAGATAAATAATGAAGAACACGTAACTCCATGGGAAATTTCTCCTCCCCCAAAATTAAAGAGGATGCCAAAGACTAATAGAGGAAGAAAATGTGAATCCCAGGTTTTGACATCTTCTCCTTATAAAAACCAGCTGCAGGAACAAATTGAGAAAGCTGAAAAGTCCGCTAAGACAAAAATGGTGAAAAAAGCTACAAAGAAGCCAAAATTGGCCCTGTTGGACAAACCCACCACATCAAAAAGCCGCCGTTCTTCATCATCGGATGATGATAGCCAACATTCAATACCATTTGCAGATTCTGAAGAGGAAGTTTTTGAGTTTCCGCATTCAGCAGATACCCAATGCAATTTTTGTGATGTGTCTTGGGGTGATGACGAAAGTGGAGAAAGATGGCTTCCATGTCTTCAATGTGATTTGGTTTGGGCTCATCAGAAATGCATTCCAAATAGAAGCGCGATCTTCATTTGTTCATCATGTGACAAAACTTTTTCTTAATTTTGTACTAATTTACATTCAATATTTAACATCACTGTTCATACAGAAATATAAGTTTAATGAATGGATTACAGTTTAATTTCTTTGTTCAAATTAATTTATTTGTGAATTATTTTCTTATTTAATTTATTCTTTTTCAATTAAAGAATTTATTTATGTGTTCTTACGTTATTTTTATTACTATTGTACCTCAATTATTTATATTTCTTAATATCTTAAAATTTATGTTCCTTTAAAATTATTCAGAAAATTTATTATTTATTTACCAAATATGAAGTCAATATTTTAATTTAATTTATTGTTTTGTTTGTGTTTAATAAATTTCAACAAATAACTTAGATATGCTGTTCTTCGTTGAACTTTTTTTGAATTTTTCTCATTTCGGGTAATGTGGAGCACTACTCCACAATATCCGAACCCATGGGTCCACATTACCCGCCACTTTTCAGAAGGGCCAATTTTGCAACTTTTCCAAACTTTTGCATAGAAATATAAAAAAAATTAAAAATCAAGTACACGAGTGGGTAGATATGCTGGCCAACTCTCCAGACAAACATAAAACCTCGACATCTGAACAGAAAACCTCTTGATTTCAAAGATATGACCGAAAATATTAAGGGTACTCCACATTATCCGAACTTACTCTATATATTTTTTGAAGTAAATGAAAAAAAAGAAACTATTCTGTTTTAATTCATCGAGAACGATGAACTTGCAGGATGGCCGTGTTAGAGCAGGTCAGTTGAGTTGAGGCATACTCGTACCATTGCATAAGTATTCTTACAAGGTGTTGATACAAGAGACATACAGTAAGTATCTACTGAGAACGTTTTTTTTTTTTTTGTGTGTGTATGAGTGTCACTCTGTGACGATGAAACAAGAATAGGTCTGCGTTCGTTATCGTTATTCGAGTGGTAATACGGAAAGCGAAAAGACGTGCGGGTCGATGCACCGTAGACCGATTATAGTTTCGTGTTTTATTTTGAAGTGAGATTATCTATTTTCTATTAAGATAATCTATTATATATATATATACGTACAATAATTATGCGCGCGATCGGATTGGGCTGGTAGTCAAAGGGGGACCATTGTGTAAGTGAAGTAAAGTGAATAAAAAGCAAAAAGAGGAAGTTAAATCCCAAAATATTATTATCCGTGGTCCCACATGGTAGTCAATTGGTATGATAGCGGCTTTTTACCAATTGGGTGGCATTCCATGCGTTCTACGCAACACCAACCTGATGACGAGTTGTATAACTCCATCCTAAGTATTATTATTAATTAAAGTATGTATGAAATTTATGTATCTAATGAAATATTAATATTAAACGCTTGAGGTAGAATAGTTATATTTTTTTGGTAGTCTTTAATGGGAATTTGAGATTGTTTCTAATGACCAACCTTTTAACAGCTAATAAGAACTCAATCGCTGCTATACCAGAAGAGAAGAAGATTAAAATACCGAATAAGAACATCAAGATTAATACGATCACAGTAAACACCAAAAAAAAAGTGAAAACAGTGTAAATTTAACGTAAATGAATCCGGTATACAACTCCGGTATTGCCTTGCTAAATTAAAGTCAAAGTTGGTAAAAAAACCAAGTACCAGTACAAGTGCCCGCGAATCTTTAAACCGTAATTTTTGTTTACAGTTTCTGAATGCATTATGTGTAAAATTAACATAAAATCACAAATCATCAAATAAATAACTGTAATTGATTTACGAAAGCGAGACATCTCTAACAGGGTCAATACCTTGCCGAGTGTCGTATTACACTTTTTTTTTTGGGAAAAGAACATTAAGCTGAAGAATAATTCCAACTCAGCCTCCTCTATAGGTCCCGTTGGCCTGAGGATTCTACGATGGCTAAATTTTAAATAACACTATACTGATTGGTACTTTGATAAATGCATTTAAGATAGAACTTGGGAATTTTACAAATGGTTAAAACAATTATAATTTGCGATGAGTTGAGACAGTGTTTTGAAAGAAATAATTTTTGTGATATATACTTTTTTTTTGGTTGGTCCTATTGACTTGAAATTTACATGAAACTTCATTGGTACAAATTGAGTTGATTTACATTTAGGAATCTCTTAAGTATATTTTTATGTTGATTCTAATTATTGTTGAATCAATTACTGGTTATTTTTATAACGTTTCAGAAAACATAATACTCACTTCTTTTATTTGTTATGTCATGAGAATCTGTAATGTTTGTGGTATATTACCTTATGTATTGTGAGTCATTTATAAGAAGATTTATATCGAGGAGCAGTTGACCGGCGTCAATGGAGCAGCAGCAGTGAGACCACCACCGAGGGGTATATAAGGATCTTTCCTTAATATATCCCGTCTTTGATTTTGGGGGATCCACAATATTACGTATAGGTCATTTGGATCCCACGGTGTGTTGAAGATATATATTCTCCCAACACGATTGGGTGGGTTAAGAGGCCTGAGGGGACATCTCCATCTTGTTTCCCCTCCCCCTTCATTCCTTTCTCTATCAATTTTTAAGAACCTTTTTAGAGTATAGGAATTCAAACTTCGGTTCCGGGGCCACGATCAATTATGGACCCCACCGCAATCTGGTCACGATGTTGATACCGCTTAGGCACCACCATCAAGATTAGATTGTGACTCTACTACTACTATTCCCTTTTCGAAAACTTTACAATTTCAGATGCGAACAACAATTTGCAAAGATGGTATCGAGCTCCAGCAAAACCCAACAATTGAATTTTAGTCAACAACACCAGACAGGTCTGCTTTGTTTAAAAGTTGTAACACCGCCCGTGGTCCTGGCACAAGATCCCTCCCTGACGATGAGCAACCAACCCTGAAGTAGGCGTGGACGGGCCGATGAATGTAAATTCACCGGTCCTATATGTCTGGTTCGAGGTTGGATCATAAGAAGAAGAAGACGGTTTTGATTATTTTTGGTTTGAGTTGAGTATTTACTGTGAGAATTTTATTCTTTTATTTTGGTTGAGACTTTTGGTAATAACTTGATTTTTGATTTCTGATACTTCTGATTAATGTTTATAAAATGTATGAAATTAAGGACCCACATAATATCTACGTGAGTTCGAATTCAAGGTGTAGGATAATGGTTAAATCCTATACTTTTCTGTGATTGGTAATTTTTTTTATTTTCCTTTTCTTGAATCTGGGCAATGTGATGTGGTTCATCATAGAGTGTGTTAGAAGATGAAGTTAGATACAGTAATAGCACCCGACGTGGGACTTAAGTTCTATGTTCCTCGGGCCCGTTTTTGTGCGCGGAGATTCTTAACTACCGTTACAAAAATGACGCCTAAGCTTTTAGGTCTCGCGCCCGTTTTTGTGAGTGTAATGAATAGGTAAATACGTTACAAAAATGACGCCCAACGTTTTAGGGCTCGGGTCCGTCTCTGTGCGCTTAAAGATCCATAGGTAGTCCGTTACAGAAAGGGCGGCTAACGAAACTCTCTTTGATTTCAGGATTGTATATGGGATTTGATATCTTACAGGCAATCTCGGGTACAGGAATAGAACCGAAGTCAACCATGACCAGGTGGAATGACCCACCTCTAGATGAACGTACATTGCTCCAGGATGGTATTAAGGTTCTTCTTTTTCGGAATGATTGATATCACCGTTACACTATCTTGTTTTTGAGGGAGCCCTATGCAATTAATAAAACATTCTGTAGGTACAACACCTACCTACAGCAGATCTGCAGGATAAAACATGTTACACGGTTCGAAGGTCCCAGAGCAAGTTCCTTCGCCCTGGAGTGAGCTACTTGAGGGCAAGGCTGCTGCAGGTCGAGTGCGATTTCTACCGCAAACAACCCGGTTCTTGATGCGAGTTGAGATTCCTTTATCACTTTGTCCGTGTGGGCTTATAAAGACATATTTTATTAGCATTGGAGGACAGATTCTTTCACCCAGTTAAGTAATGGTAGTCTAGTAGTAGATGTTAAGTTCCTTCCCAGAACAAAAAGGGGCAAGATATATTTGTCCCTCATGCTACGATTGGGGTGTCCTGGTCTACTCTAGATAGTTTCTGATTGAGTTTATGGTTTAGGTTTGAGTGTCAATGAGGAAATAGAGTATGCATGACATCTTAGCACACTCAAGGATAGATAGTAGTAGCTAGGCGCGAGTAGGGGAGTACTTGAATGAATTCATGTGAATGATTAGGACGAACCGAGTCTCGGCGGTTGTTATTATTTCTGTGAGTAATAGGGTGAAAGAAGAAAAGTCAACGCGTTCGTATACGTTGAATCTTCTTCCATAAGATATATATATATATATATATGTACATATATAGGTATACATAGATGTATGTTATATCAGAGCCCTCTTGTGTGCCCCAACAAATTCCACAACTTAAAGATAAGCCCGCTCTGGACTTTAAATTTAATCAGTAAATGTACATTCAGCACTTCTTGCCACCCAAGTTGCGCATCAACGCTTCTTCTCATTCCATACAGAATTCTCATGTCAGCAATTATGTATTATAAAAAGAGTTTCAAAATAATTTGTTCTTCAGTCAGTAGTGCTGTGGCAAACCGTATGTATTCGTTACTGAGTAACGAGTATTCCATTATGTACCGAGTAACGAAACGTTACTCTCCAATAAATGTCGTTACTAGTACTATTTCGTTACTATTGATTTTTCGTATGTTTTGCATTTTGTGTTCATCTATGCAGTATAGTATGATTCGTATCGTTCTACGAAGTACTATACGAATACGTTTCTGGTTTTGTTATCGCTGGGACTGCTTTGTTCTGTTTTCGTCTGTGTTTGGTACGGTACCTGTTTGTGTGTCTCTAAAGTGTAAAGAAGGAGTTCCAAACAGTGTTACCGCTGGCTTAAATTTGTATTGCACCGTAAGGAGATGGACAATTTTTTCATTTTATATAGATACAATTTTTTCATGGTAACTCTATTGCGGAGACGGAGAGTGCAATAGAATAGATGGGTATTGGTATACGGTGATCATGACGGTGACATAAAGTGTGATACTGTGTACTATCTATTTGTGTCTTCAGACAAATTAATTTAATACAGTTGTAGTTTTTATTTCTTTATTTTTGAATTATCTGTATATATCATTGGAGATATTTTATCTATCGCATTTTTATGTTGAGATAAATGAATTGGATTCTGTGTTATTTTTTTCATTTATTAATTTTTTTTTTTTTTTTTGTGAAACAACTTTTTAGCTTGAGTTTGGTAATTATATTCAAATTTTGTATTATTCAAAGACTATTAAAATAAAATAAATAAATGAAAATAAAAAAGATTTTTTGTTTTTTAATTGGTGAATAAATATTTTTCTATTCAATAAATTGAAAACTTTCATTCCACGTTTAAATGATGCAGACATATCACAGAAAAAAATACACCTTTGCTCCTGACGTAAGCCATTCACTGAAGAGTTGGTTATTAAGCCTTTATGCGATACATTTTTTACATTTTGTTTGCTTGAAAATCCACACCTTATGTACAAAACACAAAAAAAATAATTTGAGTTCGCTCGTGACATTTTAAAAGTACCTAACAAAATTGATTTTTGTGTGCAAAAAATGATTTCAAATTACTCATGAATGGCATGAAAAGAGTTAATGAAAACCTATTTAAAGAAACTTTATCATCTAAGCTCAAAAATCTTTAAAAATTTAAATTTGTCAAAGATAATACCAATTTCAATGAAAGTAACGAAAGTAACTAGCAACGACTTTTTTGTAACGAGTACTTATACCAAAAGTAACGTATACATACGGGTAGTCATTTTTTCGTTACTTTTACAGCTCTATCAGTCAGTCAGTCGTAGATCAGTCTTAGCATAACTTCAGATTTCCCCCTACCCAAGGTAAGGAATCTGAAGTTCGGAGTGTTCGATTCAATAAACAATTTTTAAAATAAAACCGCTTGTCTTTTTATTTCTGTTCTCCGGTGGAGAACAAAGTAATATATTTTTTTCCGGTTTTTTAATCATTAAACAAAAATTGTATATGTTCATGTTACGTAACAGATGGCGCCCAACGTGGGGCATAGACGTATGTTTATGTCCTGCGTAGAGCCCGTCTGGACACGTTGAATTATATATATATAAATTAAATATGTTACGTAACATATTAGCAATCAGAGTTAGTGATTTGTTATTTGAATATTTGTGGACTAATAAATAATTTTGATGAATTAAAAAACACAATTTTTGATAAAGATTTTGATATTATTGTACTTTCTGAAGCTCATATAACGAAGGACATAGATGATAATTGTCATTGCCTGAAGTTGGATGTCATATCATAACCCAAAACTAGACTATTTAATCCGAGAAAGAGAATTCCTATGTGAACTTATTAATATGTCTATCTCGCCTTTATTCCGTTTTTTCTTTATATATGTAAATTGTTATGTAAAAAGACTTCCTTTGTTCTGGAAGTCTTTATATACTTTCTTTTCTGCTAGAAGCCATTTTAAGTTTGAAATGTTAATTTAGTAAAGCGTTAGCAGCGAGACAAATAGTAAGATTATTATGAAGTTATCTTAAAAAAAAGAGAGCTAATTTATGAATAATTTTTTTGTATTTTTGATCACAGAGAATAAACGCACTCGTGCCCGGAAAAACAAAGAAAAGAAACTCTTGTTTTTTTTTTTATCAGAGTGGAGATTGTTCTACAGCTGCCGAAATACTTAAGTCGCTGAGCCAGCCGCGACAATAATGAAATAAGCTTTGATCATTATAATTTATTATGGTGTAATTCAAATTCTCATCGAACTGGTGGTGTTGTTATGTACATAAAGAAGTATATTCAAATAATAAGTGTACCTAAGGAATGCAGTTATAGAAAATAATATATTTCATTGGGACAGTAGCAAACAAATTGTTTGCTGTCTTAGATGAAGAATATGCACAGCACTACGAACAAGAGATTCTGAAATTCAAGGAAAATGACAATTATTTACTCAGTTTGATAAAAAACCAAACTTCAATTGCAGAGCATACGAAAAACGTACTTCAAAAAAGCACAAATAGTATTTCAAATTGTAAGGAAAACTTTTCAAAGAAATAAATTTCCAGTTACAAATATCATTATTTATTCGTTCTTCCATCGTCATAGACTCATAAGAAGAACATCTAAATCCAAACCAGTAGGTAGGCACCTTAAAATAATGTTGCCACACTTTACAGTTTAATGAACGCTGAACTTGTTCTCAAACTGCACAATCAGCTGTCATCCACATCCCACATGTAAGAAAATTAGCTTCTTGTCGAGTGGACTGCAGCCATCATCGTCTTTCCTACACAACCGCCAACCAGACAACAAGTTATTTCATTCGTCGCTAGCCACAAAGTTTTTTTTTGTAGTTTTCAAGTGATAAAATTTTCTAAGATTGGGATCACGAGTAGGAGGAAAATAATCCTTGATTTTCTAAGGAATCCGAAGCCCTTTTGCTGGCTAAAATAGCCCAAGATAAGAATAGAACTTTTGTCTATAATCTGGTAATTTAATTTTATAGGATTTTCTTCAGGTTTGTCCAGAAAATTAAGTTTTTCTGTACCAACTCTGAAAAGTGAGGTTCTAGGTAGTTTTCTCATTTTTGTTAGTGATTTTACGTCCAGTTTAGTTATATAAAGTTTAATTTATGTTTTAGGAATTGAGGATTTGTGAGCTCGAAGCTCGAAAATCAAGAAGACGAGCTACAATTTAAACTCAATTCGACCAAAATGCATGAGGAGCACGATGCTCGTGGTCCACCAGCATTAAATTAAGACCATGCGAGCCAACGAGGGAGCACCACACACACAGTTTGCAGAAAATGTATTACGTGCATATAATATGTACCGACGAGGGAGCACCACAGCAGTACAAATGAATTAGTGTACCAACGCGGGAGCACCATTTTTTTTTTTTTGTGTGATTTCCAACGGAGAGGGTTATTTCCGCCCAGGAGCAACTCCATCCCGGTGACACAAATAATCCAGGATTATGTACCTTTATGTACTCCAGCAACCATATACAATAAAATTATAAGTAAATCGCCGCTAACACAGGTAACCTTGTAGAATTTGTCTTTTTTATATGTGAAAGTGCTTCGCCGCCCACAAAAGGCGAACCCATAAGATATATGAAAACACCTACGAATCCTGAAAGTGCTCACCGATTGTAACATATTGTGCCATATTCGTCCACGATTCATACGCATCTATTGTGCAAGAGTACGCTACAGTTCATTGCGTATTCCTTATTCCAACATACAGGAAAAATTCTTACTTTATTGTGGTTGATATCCATGTGCATACCTACTAAGGCGAATCTAATAATTTTCGCATTTTTGCTCCAACCGATTTTTTTTTTATCAGACGTGCACATTCTATCTAAAAGGAAAATAAAAAGCAATCATCCATTAGAAGAACGGCCGACGGTTAACGTCACGCCCAAACGCTCGACGACACAAAATCCTCGTTTTATATTGCATCCGAATATATAAACGACAGTAGATATATGTAATCAGTGCTTACATTTTTTTATTGGAAATCCGATCTGACACACGTTTCAGTGTCCCAAAATCCTTCAAGGCTACATACAAAACACATCCGACATCACATCCACGCATCTACACGTATATACATCTACGCATCTATACTTTTGAAATCTGAATATAAGAAACATAATAGTACCCATAAGCAGGTACAGATTTTACATTCTTGAAGCACATATTCATTCCATTTGTGCGCATACTTCGCACAAACGTTTGTTCCATGGCATGACCTACGACAACACAAAATAATTTGTCTATAATATACATCGATATACATATCTGACTACTCATTGCCTGCCAGCGGTATCTTCGGAAGCGAACACCAATTTGGGTTTGCAAAGGCGGCTAATGATACAGTAGCAAAGATATTCGTCGTCTCCGGCACCTAATACATCGACGTAGTATATAAGTTATATATTTAAGTTGAATAGATAATCTTTCAGGGTCTAATTTTCAAGTAAATAATTCAGTCATACATACGTACCAACTAAACATACCTATAAACAAAGCGTAAACGAATTTTGATGTTCAATTCTAAAAGCAATTGTGGTTGTTGTAAAGTAAACACAACTGAATATTCGACGAAACGAAAAGACCAAATCCATCCATTAAAATCCCCTTCATTATTTCTTTAATATTTACCTTTAATTTACATAATCCATATACCTTAACGTAACTTGAAATTTCACAGCATTTAGAGATCGCCGCCAGAGCTGAAGTGCACTACACTCGGAGGGTCGACAAGCAGCAGTAATATTTTTACATTCTTTTTTTTCTTTAACATATATATATATTGCATACATATTCAATACATATTTAAATACCTTTTTCCCATTTCCCTTTCGTATCTGAGTGGACTATCGCCGAACTGGAGATAGTCACAGAATCCTTACAGAATATCCCTTGAGCGAACTGTTCACAACTTTGTTTTTGGGTTTCTTTTTTTTACCTTTCATGGGTATCATAATGGATTGGTGATTGAGTTTCTAGAAGACAGAGTAATTTGAAAAGAGTAAAATAATTTTGAGTCGATTTCAATTTCAGTTTTAGATTCCTTTTTTTGATTGTTGTTTGAGACAAAAAAAAAAGTAAAGTAGAGTAACTGGTCATACGCTCCTCGGGGAGTAAGTATATTAAATTTTGATGAATCATTTTTGTGTCGATAAATTTTTAAGTTTTGAATTAAGTACAGGCGGTACTTAGAAGAAATAATTTTAAATGATTTTTTTTTATATATATTATGAGAGACCAAAAGAAAGATTTTGAGATTTTGTCTAGTAATAGTTTGAAGTTAAAAAGATATAGTATTATTGTATTTTATAAGATAATTACGAGGAAAGTATTCGGTTGTGAATTCTTTTCTATAGACTTAAGATAATAGAGTAAGAATTTATTTTTTTTTGACAGTAATAAAAGTTTTTATGCGTTTATACAGATTATAACGTTTGCGAAAATAATTTCTTTTTTTTTGTAATAGAATATTTGTTTACTTTTCAGAATACATCGATGGTAATGATTTTTCGCTTAGGTTTAAGGATTTAATTATCATGATAGGTTAAAGATTTTCTTCGGGGGAGGCGGACACCCTTCCGATTAACAACAGATGGAACGGATTTTCTCTCGATGAAGCAACTAGGAGTATGGAATTTGTTCTTTTGGAGTTAGGTTAGTTTTTTTTTGGTTCTGGTTTTGCCAGTGTTGGCATATTTCGGGTAATATGATTTAGTTATATAGTTTGTTTTTGGTTGAGTTTAGGTTCACCGGTTCTTTGAGAACCGGATTTTTGGTTAAAGGGGTTCCATCAATAATTATTCTTTGAATTATAGGTCGTATATGGAACCATGGATCCGTGAGTGTGTAGGGTTGGAGTAGCCCTCATGCTTACAGTATGGGTGGGTTTAGAGGCCTCGTGGGTATGCGCTTCCACCTTAGCATACCCCACCCCGTCTCATGGACTAGTTTAGACACCCGGTCGCATGAGAGCTTCCTTTAAATATCGGTACTAATGGGAAGTGAGTTAAAGTAGTTGGTACTCGTTGTGTAATATCTAATCAACGTGCTGGTAGCTATGAGAGGACCATGTAGAGATGAATGTAAGAATGTGAGCAAATTTAATTGGGTGCTATTCGAAAGGTCAATCGAAGTTTGTTGAGGCCGGCAGCCCAGCTTTTTAGAAGTGAAGGAGGTTCAGACTATCAGAACCAATTGGTCTGCGGAAACAATTAATGTAACACGTCGTGATCGCACAGCAAGGATCCACCCCTGGACTGAGCATAGCATAGGGAGTGAGCGCAGGCCAGCCGCGGTGCTCGATCAACGACACCCTGTCACCGTCCCGCACCTTGTGGCTTCTGTAATGGGGAGGCTACTACCAGAATAGAGGCTGAGTTGAGCGGACAGACAGTGGAGTGGAAGAGTGATGGGAAATTTTGAGGCTTTTGAATTGTTAGTGGGAGTCGTGTGTGGAGGGACATACTGGTCGCAATGTTCGATCATTAGGTTTCTGATTCAGGCTTGGGGTGGGACAATAGGCCTTCCTCTTAAATATAAGCGAATGGGCCATGTGTTGAACAGCGACCTTGTCTGTTCCGATCCATGACACGGGTGATCAAGAAGATTGTGTATCTTCTTGGATTATCGTTCGGTGTTGAGAATTTCTGGTTTCCTTGAGTTTTTGTTTTGAGTTACAGGTTAAGGTATAAGGATACATGGTACAGCAAGGTGTATCGGAGAGGGGCTGTCATGGGGGCTAGCTATCGCCTGTCACGGCGCACCTAGTGGCTTTATTGGTGGTAGTAGAGGTGGTACTAGGTCCCTGACTCCCCGAATATTTCGGTTTCGTAGAGACATTTTTGGATTTGGGTTTTAGGAATATGAATAGGAATATGTGTTTTTTTTTTTTTTTTCAATTCAGTTTTTTATTCAATTCATTCCTTAATCTAAATTAACAGCTAGAGCAAAAACCTTAAAAACTAGCTTAAATATCTACTTAACATAACTTACTGGCCCTATGCGGGCGCTCTAAATTATCCCATAACCAATTATTCTATTGCCTTTCGGCTTAAAACTAACTTAGTTTAAAAAATTCATGCATATATTTATTTGTTTTGAGAAAATGTTAAAAAACTCAAATTAAGGATCTTTTTTATTTTTTATAAAACTTAACACTACCCTAATACCTAAATTAAACCTACTTAAAAACTACCTAAAACTAGAACAGCCACAGCAGCGGTTTTGTGTTTTTGTTATTTTTTTGTGTATTTTGTATTGTTTTTTGTATTTTTTTTTTTTGTATTTTTGTGTTTGTTGTATTTTTTTTTTCTTTTTTTTTTTTTTTATTTTTTCTTATTTTTTTTTTGGTGCCACCATGTCTGTTCCCCCTAAAGCTACCTTAAACCTATGTAAGCTGACCAAGGCGAAAACGTTGACCAACTTTTAAATAATCAAATTTCGTCGCTCATCCACCAAAAGTGCCGAGCTTGTTTAATAATATCCCGACGGTCCCGATTGGACACAGCCCTACTGAACCGAAGGCGCTCTGCTCCGTCTCCTGCGGCGACGTCTCGGTCGTACAGGAGTCGCCGATCCACAGTCTTACGGCCGACGTGGTAGATTAACGGAACCGCCAACCTATCCTGTATCAGCCCTCGACTATCTAAAAATAGGAAAGCCTCTGGTGGAATGAAGCCGCTTAAACGTGCATTTTCAAAGTAATCATCATTTGGGTAGTAAGCCCCAAAGATGAGTCCATTAGAAGAGGTCATAGCTCTCGCAACATGACCGCGAATAAGCTTCAACAAGAAGTTATCTATCCTGTTTATGTTGGCCCCATTGTATAGGACCTCGTTGGAATAGTAACGTTTGTACTCCGACTCTGGTGTTCTGTGTAATCCAAGGCAGGTCCTAAGACACTGCCTCTCAAACACCCGAATCTTTTCCATTTGAGATGGGGCAACGTTGAACCACACAGGGCACCCATAGGCAATCATCGGCCGGATGAGGGCCATGTAGCAAATCACCTTCACCCTGCTATCAAGACGGCTGCTATAAAACAGCCGTTTTGTCAGGGCAAAAGCTCCCCTAGCTCTGGCCCGAGCAGCATCTATATGTCGATTGAAATACAGATACTGATCCAACCAGATGCCAAGGTACTTTACTACACTTTTACTTGCCAATGGATGTCCACTTGGTCCAACGATCACTAGATTTCTCCAGTTCTTTCTCGTATCCCTAGGAGCCCTAGACAATGGGGTTCTAAACAGGATAGTTTCGCATTTCTGGAAATTGATTTTCAATTTCCAGTCATCGCAATATTGTTGAATCTTGTCGAAGTCACGCTGCAAGAGAATTCTTATGACCTCGACTTTTGGCGCCGTTCTGTACGCTACAAGGTCATCGGCATACGCAATCGCATGAGCAAGACAACCTATCAGATCGCTGGTGTAAATACTAAAGAGGATCGGCGAGTTCACCGCTCCTTGCTGTAGACCATTTTTTATATCAAATGTTGTGGTAGAAGTTACATTGCCACTTTTGACAACAAACTTTCTACCATTAAGCATATCATAAAGAATGTATAACAATGGTTTACTTATGCCAAGTCTGGTCAGCTTCAGATAAAGACCCTCTAACCAAACGGTGTCGAAGGCCTTTTCCAAATCAACCAAAACGGCACCCGTGCATTGATTCTTAGCTTTGTTCCATTGGATATCAGAGACTAGCTTAGACGCAGCATGAATGGTGTCATGCCCCGCCTTAAAGCCAAACTGATTATCCGGAATAATATTTTTGTCCTCTGCCCACTTGGTCAGAGCTCTATTAAGAACTTTTTCGAATACCTTACTGATACTCGGAAGAAGACTTATCGACCGGAGATTCGCCGGATTGGAGCTATCCTTTCCCTTTTTCGGGAGAGGATGAACCACAGCTGTCTTCCAACGCACCGGATAATATGCATTATTCAGTGCGTTGTTAAACAGTGTGGTGTAAATGTCTACTGCTTCCTTAGGAAGATGTCGCAGTACAATGTTGGGTATACCATCGACTCCTGCTGACTTCTTTTTCTTTAATGATTCAAAGATGAGCTGGAGCTCTACCTTCGATATTAGCAGGGAACTGGGCCCATTTAGCTCGGCGACAGTGGCATTTGCCAAATTGTCTTCATAAAACCTGGTGAAACCAGTGTTCTCAGATCGCCATTGCGTAATGCTGTTTCGAAGGTAGAAATGGTGCACCAGAGCTCTGTTTTCCAGGTCGTGATTTGGGCGAATGCTAGCATTCACCTTATACACTTGCTGGAAAGCAGCCCCTACTGCTTCCACCTTCTCTTGAGGATCTTCAATCATAAAGAAGTCGTCATCAAGGACGGCATTTCCTGGATCTATACCTGCGATGGTAAGTACGTCTTCATTGTCCGTATTTCTCGGAAGCTTAAGGCAAGGAAGATCGTTTTGATCATTCCTCCTAAAGATTTTATTAATTTGGGGAAACATACTTGGGTCGCTTGAATTAACGGCCCGTATCTTGTTATCCCAGAACAAATTAATAGACAATCTATAGTTCTGCTTAATAAGCAGATTGAGGTTTTTGATCTCAGACTTCAGTGTCCTAATCTCCGAGTCGTTTCTGTCAGTAAACCGTCTGTATAAGAGTTTGAGTCTTGTAAGCAGTCTACTTTTCTGTTTATGTAGTGCGTCTATTGTAGCGTTTCTGTATTTTCCAGTTGCGTCTTGTTCTTTGTATCGTGGAATTGTCCTGTCCATCGTTCGTTGTATTGTCTCATCCATTTGACTAAGGTATCTGTCGATCTCAACGTTCGTCAGATTCCTGTCATTTGGTGGCGAAATGTAGTTCGAAACAAGTTCACTCGATAAGGCGTTGGAGAAGCGTTGCCAACGCGTCTTACTGAAATTGTAAGAGTGCGCAGGCACATACTCCTCCAACTCCACAAGCTCGTTCGGAATCCGTATTACGGCGGCGAGTCCGCAGTGGTCACTGTCGTACTCCACCGTCCGTAAACAGTTTCTTGTTTGACCCATAGCGTCAGTTATTGTCAGTCTTGAGTCTAGCAGAAGTAGATCCAGAAAACCACCGCTTCTTGGAAACGATGGTCTATCAGTAGCAAATAGGTCGATCCTATACTCAACGTTGTATCGACCCATCCAATTGAAAAGATGGTATCCTCTAGGGTTTTGAATTTGATTTCCCCAATCTTCATGTCTGGCGTTAAGATCTCCGGCCATGAGATAATAATTTTCCTCCGAGTTGAGGCGAAGGCATTCGAAAAGTTTTTCGAGCTCTGATATAAAATTAGCAGGCTGAGGTGCTTCTGGTGCGTACGCCGAGATCACGTACATTCGCTTCCCCTGTTGGAGAGGAATGCAAATGATGCAGGCTTCTAGCAACCCGAATCTGCGCACTTCATTATTATATATTACCTTATGACAAATGCCTTTTCGTATGAAGATTGCGACACCACCCCCACGAGTGGAGTTGGGTCGATCTCTCCTTACGATATTGTAATTATTATGAGTCAGTTTGTGTTTCTGGTTTAGCTTGGTTTCGCTAGCCAAGAACACATCAGGACTTTGGTCTTTAAGCAAATGAAAGAGATTTGCTCTGCGTTCGGTCCTAATCAGTGAATTTACATTCACAGCTAGGATCTTAAGGGGTCTCTCAAACAGCGCGCCTTTAACCTTTAAGCGTTTGGACGGGCAGAATAGAGTAGAGGTAATCCACCCTTTCTGCCTGTTCCCGGATCTGTTTCTGGACGTCAGCAAGCATACCCGCAATGGTATGCAATGCCGTCATGACATCGTTCTGCACCGTGGGAGCCGTAGGCACAGGGGCCTTTGGGGCTACCTTTGGTGCAGGTTGTGCCGTACTTCTTCTCCCCGTCGTCATTTGGGCGAAGGAGATCTGAGGTGTAACGGTCTGTGAGATAGGACGCACTATTGGGCGACTAACCTCATCTTTTCTGTTTCCGGCTTTTTTTGCTTTCTTAAGTTCCTGGTACTTCGGGCATCCCAGATAACTTGCAGGGTGCCCGGAGCCCTTGCAAAGAGCACATTTAAGCTGGGCCCTATTTTCGGGCCCTATTTCCCCGAGTTTACACTCTCCCTTTTTGTGGCCTTCTGCGCATTTCACGCAAACAGGATCCATATTACAGTTTCCTGCTGCGTGGTGAGGGCCTTGACAATTCGTGCATCGAGGCACGTCATCTTTATTGTTTAATTTTTCCCAGCGTACAATCTGGTAGTTTAGCTTGGTTATTTTGCTTAGGCTACTCAGCTTGCTTTGGGGCGAGAGTTGAACTAAGAATATTGGGAGACTCCGTTTCTCCCGTCTTGACCTTACTGTGGTGAACGGCTTGACCCTGATAAACTCGAGGTCGTCGCTCGCCACTCTACGGAGCTCATCTAAGAGCCCCTCCGGATCCGTAGAGGAATCAATACCCTTAAGGACCATAGTTTGGAACTTTTCGTCCTTAGGGGTGAAAGTATAATACTCGGTGGATGAGCATTTTAGTAACTCTTTTATTTTACGGTAATTTTCCAGCGTGAAGCACTGGATAGAATGTTTTTTCTCATTGTATCTTTTAATTGCAAAATTTTCGCCAATGGCTAACTTACATAGGTTTATTGTGTCTTTTATTTCAATTTTATAGGTGTATATTGGCGGCACCTTTTCTTTTTTTGCTGTAGGCTGTGGCTGCTGCTGCTGTCTCTGCTGCTGTTGATTCTGCGGCTGTTGTCTCTGCTGCTGATGTGACTGCTGCTGTTGTCTCTGCTGCTGTTGTTGTTCTTGTTGTTGTTGTTGTTCTTGTTCTTGTTCTTGTTGTTGTTGCTGTTGTCTTTGTTCTTGTTGCTGCTGTGGCTGATTACATTGCAGCTCTTGTTGTTGCTGCTGTGGTTGTTGTTGCTGCAGTGGCTGCTGCTGAATTTGCTGGGCAGCTTTTTTTGGTCGCTGCTTCTTTGGTTGTGAAGCTATAAGCGACGCTGCTTCCTGTTGCGCTACCAACTGTTCTTCTTGTAGCGTCTTTTGAATCTGTATAGCCTTTTTACGCTCTTCTTCCCTTCGTGCTTCTTGCTTTGCTTTAAGCTCTAGCACCATACGGGTGAGGTTGCTGATTTGCTCTGTCAAAGCTGCAATTGCTTTGTCTTCATCTGCAGCCGCTTGTTGCATTTCTGCTGGTGGAGTTAAATCTAACAATTCGCTGGAAACGCTGACGTAATGGCCCTGTCCACCGTCAGACATATATTCAACATCTTCGATATTGGGCGCATCGTCATCTTCTTCTGTGGCGCCGACGTCGTCGGTGTAATCGTCGTCGCCTTCATCATCGTCGTCTTGGGAGCTACCCATCTGCTCCTGTATTTTCGCAGCTGCCGATTTTTTGGCAGGCCGCTCCATCACCAAGTTTGATTTAGGATTCAAGGTTTTTTTCTTTCTTTTTTTTCTTTGGACTAATTGAAATCCCTTGCCATCATTCTTATTTGTTGAGCTCTCAAGTATAGCTCCAACATTTTCTTCGATCGCTGCGCCCGCTGCTTTGTCTACGGCACTTCTTGTCTTCACAGTTGCTAGGCTAGCTTTTGTTGCTGCAATTGGCTTAGCTATTTTGCTAGCTGTTGTTCTGACTTTTTGGCCAGATGGCCCGGCTATGTCTGTTGTTGTTTTGGTTGCCATGCCAGATGGCCCAGCAACCTTATTTGAACTTAGCGGGATAGGTTTCGCCGCTATATCTGCTGTTGCTGGGACATCTTTCGATGCCCCCGCTAATGCATCCATTCTATACTGGTTCTCGTACTCCCGCTGCCTTCGACGGTAGTTTTCCCAGTAAATTAAATTAAAAAAAGGACTGGTAAGGTCCAACCTGGGATCGAACCAGGTATCTTTAGATTCGCGGTCGGCCACTCTACCACTTAGGCTAACTCGCCACTTGAAAATAGTTGTATAAAATTCAAACTTGAACACTACCGATTCTACTTGAAGTCTGCTAAGGAAAAGTCGCCAACGATGTGCACTCTTCCGCAGTTGAAGCACGACTGATAGGAATATGTGTGTTCATAGATGTATGTACATTCATTTTATTTTATCTTTTTTTTTTTCCCTTTAACTTATTTCTCATTATTTCGTTATCTTCGTTACAGATGGCGCCCAACGTGGGGCTAAGTTTTTAGACCACGGAAGGTGGCCTGATGTCGCGGAAGTTAGGGTGATAAGATAAATGGATGATCACAATTTTTTTTTCCCTTTAACTTATTTCTCATTATTTCGTTATCTTCGTTACAAAATCAACTAGAAATGTTCCACTGTAATAGCAACTACAGAAGGAAGCGCTACAGAGCAGAAGTTTATATTTTTGACAAATTACGCCACGATTTCGATGTTAAATTACCAACAAACACAAAATGCTATTTTAGACGTCCTGATTGACCTGCACTGGGAAAATTAACCCCTTATAATAACACCAAGTCAACTCCAAAAACAACTATTCACCATACGAAAAAATTTACCACCACACCTAGCTGTAGCTGGAGAAACAACAGAAACAGATATGCTGCAGTTGTACAGGCTGCTTTCTGCGAGGGGCAGAATAACATCAAGAAATGTTATATTCGACATTAAACTTCCATTGGCGAATACAGAAGACTATAACATTTTTAAAGTTATTCCAGTGCCAACGATTCACCAACTAGAATATGTTTTCATCTAGCAATCATTGGACTACTTGATAGTGAACTTATTACGCGAGTCATACTACGCTATTTCAAAAGATGAGCTGACGAATTGTGTAAAGTACAATGAAAAGTACTTATGTCAATAGCATCACCCGCTTTTCAACAGGCGATCAAATTTCAGCAAATGTGAAATGGATTTGATGACACATGCTCCGGAACTTTCACCGCTTTGCAAACTGAGAAGCATTACTCCTTCACCTGTTTGGATCCAACGGAGCAATGTTAATAGTTTAATTAATGTACTGGACAAAAAATACACATTCAACATAATTTGTAGAAGGAAAGTGTTGGACATCACGCTTCAAGAAGACGGAATACTAACCCTACAACCGAACTGTGTTCGGAAACACTATTCCATGAGCATTACATCGCACAGCAGCATTTCAAGCAAACTAAATGCAGCCTTTATACCAGCAACAAACATAACCGAAATGCTTCAAAATCAGCCGAGGAACACGTCAAAACCTGTAGTAGTACCCCAAGTGATGGTTCAACACTGTCAACGACGATCTGAAAATCATCGGGAAATGAATAACCGAACAGCATAATTGAGAAAAGCTACCGGACCATGCGAAAGACCACGAAATTCACCACAACACCACGTACAGTTTAATTGGAGGACTGTTCATAATTATCTACATTTGCTGGCAACAGTGCAACAAACAGACAGGGAATCGAGCTCAGGTGCAACCTCAGAGAAATTTACCAGCCAGGCTAAGAAATACACTATCGGACTTTACCCTCTACGATCAAAGGACAGGGCAGAATGTACAAGAATGTACAATGTAGGCAACAAATAAATATTTGTTGCTGACCAGCACACGAGCGGCATATCAGTCAGAGTCAACGACATCGACTGCAGTGACATATGAGACGCTTACGCTGCCGCCCGTGTTTATTGCATTTATTTATAAATTATTATTAGTAGGCAATTTTAGGAATATTTATTTTGTATAAATAAACACCAATAAATTTATTATAGTTGGTTTTTTTTTTTGTAAGAACTCAAACACAACAAGCTTTTTATTTCTGTGCTGCCCCCACCCGTGGTAAGAAGCACATAGTAAACATAGCTTGATAAGTTCAATGACAAACATTTAATTATCCCCCCACCAGCGGTAAGGTGATTAAACTGGTGATTGAACAGTGGTTAAAATGCAATTAATCTTTTGGGAATTGGAAATGCTTATTGATTGGTCTATATAAATCTCTGCGCGTATCTGATAGAACCTTTTGTAATAATTTTTCAAATGTGATAGATAAAATAAGTGATAAGACTGAAGACACCATAGTAGTGGGTGAATTTAATATACATAGATTGGTTTGACACTTCAAATACATATAGAAAAGAAGTATATAAGAAAATATCAGACAATTCTCTCTTTCAATTGGTAAGTGAGCCTACTAGAATTACTAAAAATTCAAAAACCTTAATAGATTATGTAATCACTAACAAAAAAAAGTTTCGAAACTAAAACAGTTAAGCAAATTAAAATAAGTGATCACGAGACGATTATAATAAAAATACCATTATAGTTTTTTTTTTAAATACTCCTCAAGAAAACCTTCCAGTCATGGTACATTGTGGAGTTACTCTAACTTACTAGCTAACATGACACTTCAAACACTCGAAAAAGCTAAGACTGATTCACCCACAACACACGAGGATTTTATGAAGAATCTAATGCTCTCGGCTTTATATTTTATTCCTGGCTTTGCCGACTTGTGGGAAGAATTCGTCGATGCTGGCAAAATTTCAGTAGTAACAGGGCAATCTGTCACACTAACAGGAGAAACAAAGATGTTGTCCTGTAGAGAGTAGCTAGAATTGTTTGTACTCATGGTCATAATCAGCAATGAAAAGTTTCTCACAGATACCAACAAGGAATCAATAAAAAAGAGATACTCTTCTTATTTACTTCAGAGAGGAATCGTTGCTAACACAGCTGCCATACCTGACATCTATGTATATGGGAGTTTTTGCCCATCAAGGATTAGCAACCTTTAATAACTTCATCCCCGAAGTCGTAAGACCAAGATTTCTAGAAATCTTAAGAACTCAGCAATTTGGCAGCGTATGCACTTATGCTCAAATCCTGTTAAGAGGGGCAGGGATGACTATGCTCCTGTATACTGAGAAAACGCTTCCTCTTCACCGTAACATGTGTTCGCGCTGCTAGCTGCCTACTTGCGTTTCAACCTTAAAGGAAAAATAAATCTCATTTCCATTTTGTTTCTTTTATTTTCTCTATTTGTCTCTATCCACTTCCTTCTTTTCTTTTCAATTAATCTATTCGTAAGTCGAAGTTCAAACTAAAAGCACGCGTCTTTTTATTTCATGCAAAGGATATCTAACAAAAGTTAGAAATATAAATTGCTTCTGTTTTCAGATAAATTATCAGTTTGATAAAACAAATACAGTCCATTTTATAACGCGTACAACATGAAAGGCTATTTTGTTAGTGATATTGCCAAAGATGCGTAGTATTACTATGTAGTATTACTCACCAACCAACGCATACCAACGCACAGACACGTTCTACAAGCCACCACACGAATGCGTTTTGAATAACTAGGCAGAGTAGAATGGATCGTGTGACGGTACGGTTGGTTGGTGAGTTAAAACTAGAATAAGAAAGAGTAGATAAATGTACTTCACATAAAAACGCTTTAAAATGAAATAAACAGAAGACTAATTAAAATATAAAACAACATCTTTCTTATGGTGTATATAATATTGAAGAAAACATTAAGATTATTAAAGAGAGTTTCGATCAATTGGGATCGAAGTTTGAGAATGTGTTGAAAAATTAAAATAAAGTGCAAAGTGAAACCAAAATAATAAAGGAAATAAAAAAAACAATAGATGCAAGTCTTAACAGTGACACAAAATCGTACGCAGAAAGAGCATCAAAGTGCCGATAAAACAAAGTCTGAGGTTAAATTAAATGTTAACCCAGGGTTAACATCACAGATGTCATTAAGTTCATAGAGTGGGTTGCAAAAAATTGTTGTGAATTTGGTGAAGACTATGAATACTTGAAGTACGTAAATCCGACTGTACTGAGAACCATGACCTTAGACTCCTGTAAGGGATTATTCAATTTGATGTACCACCATGGAAAGGGAGGGGAACTAAATCAGTATGTTGCCAAAGGGATGACTGAAGTCTTTGACCGGTCATGGTTGGATCCGATGCCTGGCTACGAGGCCGAGATGGACAAGGCAGATAAGACAATGACCGCTAAATTCATCAAGGAAATTAATGAAAATGCGCTGGCAAGCAAACAACCAAATCAAGAACCTTCCACACGACCTCCAGCCCCTCCAGGTGAGCAATAGACCACAAGGATCTGTACTGGGGACGTTAATGTTTATTTTATATATATCAATGATATTAATTATCTATTACAATATAAATCAGCATTCTTGCTTTGTCAATTGGAAGAGTTATATATTTAGATATGTCTCAACCAGATATCAAAAATGTCACCCCCGACAACTCCCTTATCAAGAAAATTTAACGGTCTTCTGGATCTCTGGCTTCCACCGAAAAAAACATGGAGAAAATGGCGGAACAAAGGACCAAGAAGAGGCAGATGCTCCATCAGCGTACCCCATGACTAATCCAATTATTCAATTAACCTCCAAACAAGAAACAACCTCCATCTCTTCAGCAGAGTCATCCAAATCAATCCTCGACCAAGTGGCGCATAAAAAGAAAGAAAAAGAGAAAAAGAGTGAAAAATCCGGGAATGCAGCGTCTAAGCTCAAAGCAGCAGCTACCGCTCCTGACACACCTCCTGCAACCCAGTCCTCTCCTCATTACACCATAAGACACTCTCCTAATGAACTTTTGACTGCGTGGGAAAATCTCTATTCAGTTGGGACCTTCCATTCTTTATATGTGTCACAAAGAATTAATGCCTTCCTCTATACTTCCCCTTCTGCATAACCATTTTTGCACTTTTCTGAACCCAAAACAGTTCAAAGCCGGAGATGTCTTTCTGACCGTATACTTGAGTGGAGTAATCGATGCCAATAATGCGGTGTATAGGCAGTTAGTAGACTCTACTATCTCTCAGCTAGCCACTCTTATATCTGGACATACGGCCGCGTTAAAAACAAGTCAAGAAACAGTAAAAACTTCCACCCAAAATGTGAGTGTCTTGCAATTGCAGGTGTCGGGAGTCGTCGATCAAGTTAATCAAGCAAAGAAAGAGATGGAGACTATAACCTCCGTCATCAAAGCACAGCCAGCTAAAAGTAGATCCAAGATAAAATTACCTCTGTCTGATGCTCCCACCGTGAAAACTCCTAATTCAGTTGACATCAAGTTAAGAACACAGACCATCAAGATCGCCTTCGGTGCAGAAAAGAACGCCTTATATATGGGAACATCCACGCTTGCCTCCGTCAAATCTGTTAAGGGTCTACTTACTGCCTTACAAGGTGCCAAGTACAATGGGATTATTCCTTACTTGAATCAGGATTTAAATGATATAATAGTAACTCTTCAAGTCAACGGACGTATACATCCAGAATGCTTTCAAGGAGCTCCTTAATTTATGATTCCTTTTTCCTTAAAGCCGTCTTATTTTCTCAACAAACAACATCCATCATTAGATATTGTTCGTGTTTTAAAGTATTGACAGATCGCACTGTTTGCCGATGATACTCAACTGTATTTTGCGGGTGAAGATATTGAGGAGTGCCACAATAAAGTACAAGAAGTTCTCAACAATATATACATATGGTTATATCAAAATAGACTTAAAATAAATTCGAGAAAAACTAAAAGTTTCAATTTTAACCGCAATCTTATAATAGAAAATGAACCAATAGAGCGAGTAAATGAAATTAAATACCTTGGCATTGTAATAGATGATAAATTTGTTTTTGAAAGACATGTTGACTACTGCTTTGTATTTGTTGAGACTGCAAGTATTACAAAATAAAGCAATGCGTAGCATTTTAAAATGTAATAGATTTTCGTCGATCAGTTTTATGCTAAGTGCCCTAAAATGTGTAGTAGTTATTTTATAAATACATATAAGTGCATGCAACCCAGTTAAACCACATCACATTGTTACTCATGCACACCACACTAATACTCTAGAACATTGTAAATATATAATTGTGGTGTAGCGCATTCATATTATTGTTGCAAATATATTATATACGTGTGTACACACACAGTAGAAATACGGAATAAGAATAAGTTGAATAAAGAAGAGCGTCAGTCTTCTGTCGCCCGTTAAACGAATCGGAAGTGTCTTTTAATTGTTGGCGATTATAGGCTATTTGAAGAGTTTGAAACAATCCGGTTGTGTTCTGGTTACAAATGGTTGTCTGTTAAACAGAGAATTATCATGAATATGTTAATATTTGTTTTCAAAATAAAAAATAATTTATTGCCAAGCTATTTATCAAAATATGTTCAATATGTAAGTGAAGTTCAGCCTTATATGCTCAGAAATATGAATGACTTAAAACTGCCAAATTATTTAACAACCAAATCGCAAAATTCTCTTGTATACAAAGGTTTTAAGATTTTCAATCAATTACCAAACCATATTAAATGTGAATCGAACTTTAATGTATCTAAAAAAATATTTAGTAGACTTTGTAAGACTGCATTATTGAATGAGTTGCCTTAAATTTTTAAATGTTTAAACGTTAAATCAAATTTAAATTATATAATTATTGTTAATTGTACCAAAAAGACTATATTGAGCTAATAAAACATATCTATCTATCTATCTGTAGTATCTGGCAATACTGATACTGACCTATGAAAGGAATAGGGTCGCTTAGATACGAAATAACAAGAATCTTCACTTGAATCGCATAGATACGAAATAACAAGAATCTAAACTGGATACTGGAATAGCATGGATACGATAATAATAGGGACTTGGAATTCAGAACGCAGCAGCGACGGACGTACATTTCTACACTATCTAAATGTTGCACCTGCGAAAATGGAATCGCCCTACTCTGAATTCCTTGGATTTCATGGGAATGATTTTCTACAATAGCCTACCAAAAATGATTTAAAATGTTTTTAAATATAAGCTTAATGCCTCTTTCAAACATTTGTTTATTTATTTTAAACTAATTTCCAATAAATTGATTTTTATTTTAGCTATTAGGGCACGGAATAGATGCAATGCAGTGATGGGTACTACCTTGCCTTAAGGAGTAGCAGAAATTCTTTCCTATTGATTACCAACTCAAAGTTTTTTCAACTCCAAAATTATGCCTGACTTTAATCAAAATACATACTCCTATTGTCAACATCAACCATTCAGAACAATTCGGCTCCTTTTATTCTAGTGAATTGAGTATTTAGCGTTTTAAATCAAGCATACGCCATAATAGAGTTTTTTAAATTTTGTGTGTCTGTTCAAATAAAATGAGAATTTTTAGCCGACCACAATCATTCACAGAATCTACTATCTTATGGTCATCTTATTACTAAATACATTTTTACGAGTTCTGCAATTGTTATAAAATACTATTTAAATTTTCTTATTTTAACTTATCTAGCTTGCATAAAATTAAACATATAAAATACTTAAAACTATAAACATAACTTTTTTTGCAAACTGCACGACACAAACTCTAAATTCTAGACTAATGTTCTTAAAATAGATTCATACATGCGACTTTGTAAAGTCTTAAAAGCTTCGTTCCTGCTTGTTTTCTTTTCAATCTAATATAAGCCTTATTTTATTACTTACGACGTGATGTCAAGTTATGGTTAAGTGTGTGATTTCTGACAGCATGTTTTTAATGATGATCAGATTTGTTTTGTTAGTGTGAATTTAAAAACTCCTGGAAATAAAAGGGTTTCATAGATTAATATACAAAAATATACTTGGACAGCAAAATAAATATATATTTATGTACCTATTAAAAATGTGCCTAATTTTAAAAATTTGGAATAGTCTGAGGTCACTTAGGTATTCGAAGCGAATGTTGGAAGTAGACTTGATTGGCTAAAAAAAAAATAGATCGAATGAGAGGGAAAAATCCAGCCGGGTATAGCATTTCACAATCTTGTAGAAGATTTCGTCCGCGATTAAGCTCGAAAGTGAATTCATTTACATTTCTAGCGATGCGAGTGCTATGGGGAAAGATACGCTCTGAAAATCCAACCAGTTGTGATTAGAAACGCAAAATATGTTTCGGATGACCAAACCAATTAATGTTGACGACCCCCCTGCAAACGAAAAACGGACAACGATTTACGCATTTGCACATAAAACGTTCGAACGCTAAACAGGCCGCGTAAAGGCGAGCAGCTAGCTGAGACCCTCGCCAGTCTCGAAGCTTATATAACAGCCCTCCAGGAGATGCGATGGGATGGATGGATTTTTATAATGGAAAATGCAACCTTGCTTGTTTGAGTGCGGATTCGCTGTCAGAGGAAGACTTAGGCAAAAGATCTTGAGCTTTCGCGAAGTCAGCGAGAGAGTGACAACGGTCCGCATTAAGGCAAAATTCCACCACATAAGCCTAATAAGCGCCCATGTCCCTACAGAAGAGAAAGACGACGCTACCAAAACCTCGCCAAAACATATATGTGTGTGCCCAAAACAAATTCTCTTGGCAGACTTTAATGCCAAAATTGGGAGGGAGGACATCTTTGGTATGACGATCGGAAAACACAGCCTGCACGACACCACTTCCGACAAGGGACTCAGGTTCATCGATTTTGCAGCGGGAAAAAACATGGTGCTGAGCAGCACACGATTCCCACGTCCCGACAACTACTAGGGCACATGGCCAATCCCAGATGGTCAAACCTGCAACCAAATCGAAACGAAAGAAAGCTTAAACGGAGGCATACAAGTCGTGGCTCCAAAGATATACTAGAGCATCCAGAAATCTCAATGTTGAGCGAAGGAAAGATAAGAAACGCCTACTCAGGAGGAAGAAAAAAGAACACCAGAAACGCAAAGTCGAGGAGATGCAGAGATGTTTTTGCAGAAAAGAGGTACGAAATATATTGATAAAAAAAAAATAAAACAACTTTTTTTGTTCCTCGGGAATTTCGGAGGCACAACAAAACAACAACAATAAGAGGTACGAAACTTCTACACAAGAGTAAAACAGTCTACATCCGGTTTCACAAGCCGCCCTGGGCCCTGCAAAGATCAGGATGGAAATACCATAGTGGAAATGCAGGCGATGTTAGGCATCTGGAAAGACTACTTCAATCAGTTGTTAGATGACGACCATGAGCTACATCCACCCGACCAAACTAAACTCAAAGTAGCCATCTCCAGACTATAGATGAACAAAGCAGCTGGATGCTGCCTTATTTTATTACTTACGACGTGATGTCAAGTTATGGTTAAGTGTGTGATTTCTGACAGCATGTTTTTAATGATGATCAGATTTGTTTTGTTAGTGTGAATTTAAAAACTCCTGGAAATAAAAGGGTTTCATAGATTAATATACAAAAATATACTTGGACAGCAAAATAAATATATATTTATGTACCTATTAAAAATGTGCCTAATTTTAAAAATTTGGAATAGTCTGAGGTCACTTAGGTATTCGAAGCGAATGTTGGAAGTAGACTTGATTGGCTAAAAAAAAAATAGATCGAATGAGAGGGAAAAATCCAGCCGGGTATAGCATTTCACAATCTTGTAGAAGATTTCGTCCGCGATTAAGCTCGAAAGTGAATTCATTTACATTTCTAGCGATGCGAGTGCTATGGGGAAAGATACGCTCTGAAAATCCAACCAGTTGTGATTAGAAACGCAAAATATGTTTCGGATGACCAAACCAATTAATGTTGACGACCCCCCTGCAAACGAAAAACGGACAACGATTTACGCATTTGCACATAAAACGTTCGAACGCTAAACAGGCCGCGTAAAGGCGAGCAGCTAGCTGAGACCCTCGCCAGTCTCGAAGCTTATATAACAGCCCTCCAGGAGATGCGATGGGATGGATGGATTTTTATAATGGAAAATGCAACCTTGCTTGTTTGAGTGCGGATTCGCTGTCAGAGGAAGACTTAGGCAAAAGATCTTGAGCTTTCGCGAAGTCAGCGAGAGAGTGACAACGGTCCGCATTAAGGCAAAATTCCACCACATAAGCCTAATAAGCGCCCATGTCCCTACAGAAGAGAAAGACGACGCTACCAAAACCTCGCCAAAACATATATGTGTGTGCCCAAAACAAATTCTCTTGGCAGACTTTAATGCCAAAATTGGGAGGGAGGACATCTTTGGTATGACGATCGGAAAACACAGCCTGCACGACACCACTTCCGACAAGGGACTCAGGTTCATCGATTTTGCAGCGGGAAAAAACATGGTGCTGAGCAGCACACGATTCCCACGTCCCGACAACTACTAGGGCACATGGCCAATCCCAGATGGTCAAACCTGCAACCAAATCGAAACGAAAGAAAGCTTAAACGGAGGCATACAAGTCGTGGCTCCAAAGATATACTAGAGCATCCAGAAATCTCAATGTTGAGCGAAGGAAAGATAAGAAACGCCTACTCAGGAGGAAGAAAAAAGAACACCAGAAACGCAAAGTCGAGGAGATGCAGAGATGTTTTTGCAGAAAAGAGGTACGAAATATATTGATAAAAAAAAAATAAAACAACTTTTTTTGTTCCTCGGGAATTTCGGAGGCACAACAAAACAACAACAATAAGAGGTACGAAACTTCTACACAAGAGTAAAACAGTCTACATCCGGTTTCACAAGCCGCCCTGGGCCCTGCAAAGATCAGGATGGAAATACCATAGTGGAAATGCAGGCGATGTTAGGCATCTGGAAAGACTACTTCAATCAGTTGTTAGATGACGACCATGAGCTACATCCACCCGACCAAACTAAACTCAAAGTAGCCATCTCCAGACTATAGATGAACAAAGCAGCTGGATGCGGTGGTTTACAAGCGGAGCTTTTTAAGCTCGCTGGAGATGACCTGGTAAGGAGCATACACCAACTCATCTGCAAAATGTGGTCGGAGGAAAGAGACATAAGTCTTTTAAACATAGCGTATAAGATCAATTTATGTGAACGTCTCAAGCCGTTTGCTGACGATTTAATGGGTCCTTACCAATGCGGCTTCAGACCTGGAAAATCTACAACCGACCAAATATTCACATTACGCCAGATCCTGGAGAAACCCCAAGAATACAAAATCGATACCCACCACCTGCTCGTCAATTTGAAAGCAGCCTACGACACTGTTAATAGAGTTCAATTGCGTCATGCCATGTCCAATGTCCAACTTTAGAATTCCTGCTAAACTGATATGCCTTATCAGGATGACGTTTGAAAATGCTCGCTGTTCCGTCAATGTTGGAAGGGACTCTTCTGAAACCTACGAGACCACAAGGTGAGGGTCATACAGCTGTTTTATAATTGTGCTTGAAAATGTCATACGGAACACCCACGCCGGCAAATCGGGTACCATTGATAGGTATAACTTCGAGGTAGTCAACGAATTTGTCTACCTGGGTACTGTTCCTTTGGGCTGAATAAGCAATTGAGGAACAAAAGCCTAACGAGAAGAACCAAGGAGACACTGTATAGAACACTCATCATTCCGGTCCTGCTATATGATGCAGAAACATGGACTTGGACTCTCTCCCAAGCAAAATTATGCACTCGTCGAATGTTTCCTTCAATAAATCGATTGTGACGTGCGCTGTAGGGCATGTAGCGCCGTCCTGTTGGAACCACATCTCATCCACATTCATGCCATCCAATTCGGGAACAAAATAGTCGGTTATCAGGGCTCTATACCGTTCCCCATTAACGGTAACTGGCCCGCAAGCATCATTTCGGAAGAAGTATGGCCCAATGACTCCACCAGCCCATAGAGCACACCAAACAGTCAGTTTTTGTGGATGTAATGGCGTCTCAAGTGTCTCATTAGGATTCTCTTCACTTCAAATGCGGCAAATTTTGCTTGTTGACGTAGCCATTCAACCAAAAATGAGCCTCATTACCGAACAAAATTGCTTGCGGTAAACTTCACGAACTAAACCATTATTTTCGAAATAAATTTGAACAATTTGCAAGTGTTGTTCTTTTGTCAACCTTTTCATGATGTCAGTTTTATCCCTATTCCAAAAATAAACCTCTAAAAAAAAAACACCCGTTACAAATAATATGATATCATATCGGCGTGGAATCAAGTGTTATTCACGTGGGGGTAGAAATCATATTAGTTCTGAACTCAAAAAAAGAGATAAAGTTAAACGTGGTTTTAAAGCCTTGATGTCTATGAAAATTGAGCCAAACGAATGCCTCAAATCACACATGACTCCAAATAAAGAATTGCTTTCTGCATATACAACTTCGGGTGTTCGAGAAATTTTAAGAAGCTATCAGGTTGAAAGAAGTAAGCTTCCGATCCTACAAAGCCAAACCAACTGAGGAAAATCAGAAAAAACACAAACAAGTTAGGATTCGTGCAACTCCGTTATACACAAAACGAAATTTTTACATTACCAGAAGTTACGGCAAAAAATTCTGCAATGTCCCAAAGGCAGTAAAATATTCTGGTCATTTGTAAAAAATGTCAAGAACTCAACGTCATCATCAGTTCCAACGCTCATCGTCGACGATAAACCTATTGTCAGCTCTTCAGAGAAGGCGAATATGCTCGCAGCTCATTTTGCTGCAAGTTCTACGTTGCCTGCAAGCAACAATGCCCCTCCTGTACTTGACATGGTTAATTCTTCTTTGGGACAGGTATTTTTCTGCACTCGTACAGTAGCAAGAGTGTTTCAAGATCTTGATATACACAGAAATCCGCTGGCCCGGATGGTATACCCCCTATTCTTCTGAAGAGGTGTTCTTCATCGCTGGCAAAACCACTGTGTAAGCTTTTCCATCACTCCCAGCTTTCAGGAATCTTTTCTAGTAGATGGAAAACAGCATTTGGTCATGGAAACGCTGATAAATCGTCAGCTCAAGAAATTTCTCGAAGTTCGGGATCTTTTAAATCGCAGCAAACGTTCCACTGGTGATCTGATGGCATATCTCACCGAACAGTGGAACAAATCTTTGCATCGCTTTGGCGAAAGCAAGATTATTGCGCTTGATATTTCAAAGGCATTTGATAGAGTTTGGCATGAAGCTCTTTTATAGAAAATGCGTGCATTTGGTATGGATGATACTCTAATTCGTTGGATTAGAAGCTATATCTTCTGGACCGTTCAATACAAGTTGTATTAGACGGTTTCAAGTCTGATCTCCACAAAATAAATGCTGTTGTGCCCCAGGGCTCCGTTCTGTCTCCGACTCTCTTTCTCATTTTTATAAATGATCTCTTGTCTGTGACTTCTAATCCATTAAATTGTTTTGCTGACGACTCAACCCTCAGCTTTTCATATACGTTTGATAATTCACGGCCTTCGCCTTCGGACGTGTTATTACAACGGAATCGTATGATAAGCTCATTAAACTCCGATTTAAAGAGCATTGTGAATTGGGGTACTAGAAATCGTGTGGAGTTTAATGCGTCGAAAACTCAATGCTGTCTTTTGTCGTTTAAGCTAAACATACTTGCATCAGTACTTGGTATGTGTATCAGTGACAACCTTCGTTGGAATGATCATATACTTGAGATTGCCAAGAATGCTGCAAGATGCTTAAGGCTCAACCATAATACGCGAAAGAAAAAGTAAGCAAGTGTCAAACGAAAAGTTTTCTTCCGATTTGCAAAGTACATCAGTTGTCCATAATAGCCTTTAAAAATAAGAAGAAAGAAAGAAAAAGAATACCCTTTAGAAAAAAAGGAATGTCAGATTTTCGTACCTAATGTATGATTCAAAGCGTACATTACGTACGAAAACGCAAGAGAACGAAACTTGCCGAAACTGAACAAAAAGTGATTTCGGGTTGTGTATACAAATCACATGTATTTCTACTGTTTCGTAAGGCAACGTACGTACCCATTCTTCAATTATGGTTAGCCCTTTGGACTTCCTTAATAGATGTATAAAGATTTTCACCCCTTAAACATTTCACCCGTAATACTCGTCTTGCTAGGAACGCTCATCAGTTTACACTTGAGCCCAATTTCGGACGTACCGTGAAATATAGGGATTCTTTCTTTAGCCGTACAACACGAATGTGGAATGAATTGCCTGGCACAATTTTTCCTTGCCATTTTGATCTGCAAACATTCAAGATCAATGTTCATCGACACCTCCTTTCCTTCCTAACTTCCTATCGCTCGCGCTGTGACTTATCATTAAAAGGGCTATAACAAAGTCCTTGAGCGCGTGTGCATTATAAAATAAAATGCACGACTGGGTCGCACGAACTTGCTCTTATGATAAGCAATTGCTTAGTGGCTGCATATATGGATTTAAAAAAAAATAAATAATTTCGAAAATTCTTTTATTTTTTAAATTAGTTTAAGAGTTTTCTCGGAAAAACTAAGTATGCAATAAAATTTCAAAGCTATACGTCAATCTAGGAAAAAAAATATTGAAAATCGTTCGACCAGTTTTTTTTTTAAAAAGGTTATTTTTGAAAAACTTTTTCAAAAAATATTTTGAAATTTATTTGAGTATGCAAATATATGGCAATCCGTAGTTTACATTTGAAAAATAATTTTTAAAAAAATCAATGTACCCGTTTCCAACATATTTCGAAAACCAAAAATTTTTTTGAAAAAATTATAAAAAATCAAAAAAAAAAGTTTTTGAAAATTTTGAAATGCCATATTAATAAAATTATAAATGACTTCCTGTGGTCAAAATTTTATTGAAATCGAATGTATAGTTTACGAAAAAATTTGATTTGAAAATACTGGTTCTATGAGAGGTACCGTTATTAGACAAATTTTGAAAAAAAATTTCTAACCAAAAGATAGACTGTCTTGCAAAAATAGCATTCTGAAAGTTTTATCAAAATCGTTAGAGCCGTTTTTGAGAAAATCAATGTTTGTCTTCAGGATTGTATGGCAGGTGCCGTTATTTTTGGACCTAGAGCAAAAATAAAAAATACGTTCCGAGGGACGGCCAAATAAATCCTAAATACCAAATTTGAAGCAAATCGGCCCATCCGTTCAGTCTCCAGATGCGCAAACAGACAGACAGACAGACAGACAGACAGACAGACGGACGGAATTTCCAGACCCACTTTTTTCGACTTCTCCATCATCGTAATGTCATGTGTGATTGTTATCTCAAATTTTTTTTCTGCACGAATCCATAACTTGCCTTATAGTACCTATAATCGCAAAAAAAAAAATAATGTAGTTCAAGCTGGAAGTAAACTTGTTTTTGGATGAAGATGGTTGTTCGATTTATGTTAAAATTGATGAAAAATTTGTATGCTGTAAGCCTGAGAATGGCGTCTACAAAATCAAATCAGAAAACGGCTCATGTTTGTTGTCCAGGACCCCGAAACTAAATGTGATTACATGGCACAGAAGATTGGTCATCTGAGCTATGGAAGTCTCCGAAAAATGCGAGATGGTGTAGTAACTGTGATGGATTTCAAAGACAAGGAAATTGTATAGTTTAAGCTGAAGGTAAAAAAACACGTGAAGTGTCCAATTCAAGCGGAACCCATAGCAATAATTTATTGGAAATTATTCATTCTGAGTCGTTCGGACCGATTCAATCGAAATTTATCGGAGGAGCTAGATACCTCTTGACATTTTTTATCGACGATTACAACTTGTACTTTTTAAACTAGATGTTTCTTCGGGCTAAGAAGGTATCTTAGTAGCAAAGTCCTGTCTCAAAGGACCAAGAAGACACTATAAAAGACTCTAATCATCCCTGGGGGCTGGGGTGGTTTGAGAGAAAGATTCTTCGGGTGATATTCGGTGCTGTATGTATCAATGGAGTGTGGTGTGTGGAGGAGAAGATTCAATGACGAGCTGTACGGGATATACAGAGACTTTGACTTTGTTAAGAAGCAGAAAATACAGCGGCTTAGATAACTGGGCCATGTGAAGCGTATGGACGACAACTCAATAGCCGGCCGAGTCTTCTATTCCAACACGGAGTGCCGACCACATCTAAGGTGGCGCGATGAAGTGGAGAACGACCGCAACCAACTTGGTCTGCGCAACTGGAGGCCACTGGCTATTGACCACCCTAACTGGCGAGGATTGTTGGTTGAGGCCGTGGTCCCCACTGGACTGTCTGCACCACCAAGAAAATGAGGCAACCATTATCGAGCCATGTTAACGGACTAGGTGCTTCCTGAAATTCAAGCCTATGGCCTCGTTGAGCTTTAATTTTAACAAGACTGCACTGCGAGCCATACAGGGCGTGAAACAATTGACTTGATGAGAATTCATTGCGATATCACACCTTTGGACTATTTTCTTTCGAAAATGTTCTTCTTCGAATTCAGGCACTTGCTGCATCATTAACCAGATTATCGTGAAAATTTCCTGAAACACCCCGTTCCACTCTAGATTTTTATTTAAAAGCAAGTTCCAAAAATATAAAAGTAAAAACAAGGGAGCATATATTTTCTTTTTTTAAGTGAAAAGTCTTACCAAAATGTAGCACCAGCGCACCCTTGACATTATAAGATTCGTAGTTTGGATGTGATGTTTTTCGGAGTCCTTTCTGCTTTGTTTGGAAAGGTGGAAAGGATGTTTGAAGACGTTATCGAATGAAACACCGACTTCCGTGTGACAAAATTCATCCGAGATGTTTGCACATTGTTTATCAGGCCATCGTGCTTGATAGTACGTTTCTCAGGTTTTGTGCTCCAGATAAGTAGAGCTGGCTTCTAGCAGCAACAGAAGCGGAGGAGTACTTGCATGAACGCGTCCTATGTTTTGCCATATCGACTTCACATTTTTTTTTTTTTGCGATCATAGCATTTGTATATTCTTCCTCTGTAGCAGATGTTTTTTTTCTGATATATTTTCCAGACTTTAGTCGCGAAAGGACCATTTCCAACATATTTGCGTACGAAATATAGGACGAACAATTGATCAGTCCGATAATATAATGCAATGTGCCGGTGGTACACTGTGTGTACCACCGGCATTTTTTATTAGCCTTCATAAGTTCATTAAACAATAACAAGAATTTTTTTAAATTTATTACGATTCAAGGTACTTTAAATTGCACATAAATGTTCCAATTAATATTTTGTTCACTGCTTTGATAAATGTTCCGCATATGCATGCGAATTATATTGATACAGAATCTCATTTGTTTCATATGAAATATTTTGACGATTATTGCGAATGCATTACAAAATACAAAGAGCTCAAACACCAAATACTAAATGCATATTGCAATTGCAAATTGCATTGCAAATGCAATTATAGATAAATTCCATTTTGTTTTGTAAGAAGAACTGAAGAACACGAGTTCATTACCAGCGAAAATAAAAGAAACAATTTTATTTGGTTTTACAGTTACAGCATTGTATATGAATGTAGATTTCATATACAATGGTTACAGAAAATATATATTAGAACTTAGAATGCAAGCATTGTTATAAAATCTATAGTAGGCTAGAGGTAAGAATTGACTGTGGCGACACCTAGACTTTCCAAACCATATCTCCAAATATAGGTAAAGGTAGTTCCACACTATCCCACAGTGTAATACGACATGTCAAAATGTGTGATGAAACAGATGTATAATAGTGTGGAAACAGAATATGACAGCGCAGATCTCATACGATTTGACATGTGTTTAGATCTGAAATATTTTTTTAGGATTGAATGTAAAACCATCACACATTCCATCACACTTTTTTTTGACATGTCGTAATACACTGTGGGATAGTGTGGAACTACCTTAAAAATTTTAAAATAAGTGATAATTACCAGCGACATCAATAGCCCAACAATAGCATTATTTTTCCGTCGCTCTCCAGACTTGCTATAGATTTTATATCCAATGCTGCAAGTAAGTGTAGCATTGACACATGATACAACTAATAAAGATATGGCATTGCGCATGGTGCCAAACAAAACGTCAAACTATTGTCAAAGTCCCGGGTGCTCTTATGACGTAGGCGCATAGGGTAGAGCGAAACAAAAAAGTTAAACGGGAAGGCGAAAACGAGAAGGCAGGTGTTCTTAAGGTGTTCTTATGACGAGATGCGCAAAACAAATCAAAAATGAAATTGGAATGCGTTATCTCTAGTAGTTGTATCATGGCATTGACATACTATACATGGACTGCTAGTTGCCAACTTCACGATGGTTCCACTTATACGCCAGCGCCATGACCTCTAACACGGCAAAAAGGTAGAACTACTATTTTGACATTTCATTTGTTGCTGTCCTTGTCGTCGTCGTAATATATAATTGGCGTGATTTCTACTTTTTTTTTTCTTTCATTCATTTTCATTTTAATTGTTTAAAATAAATATTTTTGTAATCCTTAGCCTTTAGATTTTAATACCTAATAATAGGCTGCTCAAAAATTGATCTTGCTTCAAAAATTTGCGACTTGACTGTTTATTCGCAGGTAGATTGGTTCACCTTCTAAGATGTCCAATAAAAATGTCAACGTAGCAACTTTCAAGCTTCTTCAAGAATTAGTGTGAGGCCAGGGGTCTAAATTATTATAAATCAACAATGTCTGCTTGAGGATCCCCTCCTTAATCCGTTTAGGATACCACATCATCCCAAATGAAGGAAAATTGATGGGCTTCTGGCACTATCCAACATTTGAATGCTTGTCGATGTTTTTAGTGCGACTTGGCTAATTACTCAACATTTTTATATTTACCAGTTCGAATCGAATAAGAATCAATTTATTTCAAAATAAAAATTTTATTTTCAAACAGAGGAAGAATTTTAGTTTACTTACAATCTACACAGTTCTAAAAAATAAAAGCAATCCAATTTACAGACACGTGGCGATAAGATCATTGATTGCTTCCTTTCGGTTGCCATATTCTCCGCCTCGTTTGTAACTCACACTGACCTTCTTTTGCCAACCGTCTTTGGGATTGTTAAGCTAAACAAATATTAAATTTTAATTTTTGTTTCTTTATTTTTGTAGAAACCAACTCACCATAAACGGACTAATGAATGCGGTAACTGTGTCGAAGTTCGGCCCTACTGTGAATATCTCGTGGATGATACCTCCAAACATATGATTCCCTTCTCACCAAGCTGCTCTTCAATCATTGTATTGGATTGAATTGGTGTTTTCTTTCCGTCGATCATGGCAAAACCTTTCTTGAACTGTTGTTCGCGGATGGTGGTCAAGGTGGGATAACCGTAACAAACAAATGGCTCTGCTAGCCTCAACAGAATCTGGTTTTCCTTGTTGTTTTTCAAGAATACGGCATGATGGCGTTTGGGCATGTTCCACGATTTGAATATTTTATTTGTTGTGTCGTCAAAAATTTTTTTTCTAAGAGAATACTAAAATGGTAGGATTATTCAGTAAAGCAGAATTTAAATGGAAAATTACCCCGCGTGCCTCATCACAACCAATAACTTTTGGTTTGTGTCTTCTTCCTTTGTAACTTTGGTGTGCAAGAGTTTGCCTTGTTGTGGAACATACCTTATTTGTATAGACGTTAATTTTATAATGCAATAAAATGAAGTGCAACTCACTTCACTTTTGAGTTACAAGCTAAACGACATGGTCTTTTTAATTATCTATCAAAGATTTATCTGAACTTACAAATTCAATAAATAAACATGCCTAATACGCTTCGATGTTCGTTCCGCTTTGATGAAGCAAATAACAAAGGATTCTGCACGTCGGAATTTGTGGTGGTCCTTTGCTTTTGCGATGCGTTTCATACGCTTCTTGCGCTTTTGCTCGACAACCGATTTGTCTTGGAGAATTCTTCGTTTACGATGGGCAAGAACGGCGACTGTTTTAACAGGGAGTTTGTTTGGAACTGCATACTGCATGTTGGTAGTGTTTTATTTGATAAATAAGAACAGGAAACATACTTGTCGGACATTATATGCGATTTAAATTAAAGAAATTTTAAACAAAAATTAAAATTTTTAATTTTTCGCACTGTAAACACGTGCGGCATTGACATACTATACATCATTGACATACTAGTATGTCAATGATCACCGTACTATGTCTACTGATTGCATGCATGCCGTATTTCGAATCACAGTTGTAATTATTTAAAAATTTCCATTCGGATAGTAATTACCTTATATTAATTTATTATCGTGACCACAGGAGAACGTTGATGTTGGGATCCAAGGACTGGTATTGGCCGGTATAGAGTTTCCGACGCGTTGAACCTAGATCCATGGGTTCTTGGACAATATCTTATAACTTTTTTTATTGTTAACATCGACAAAAATTACTACGAGGTGTGTGGAAGCCGACTTAAAAAAAAATATCTGATATCTGAATTAAAAGTAAAATTCGAAAATAAAAGAAAAATAACACCAAATTTTATTTACTCTAAATTCACTTTGGCAGAAGTCTTTTGACATTTGTCATTTCTTCTTTGAACTTTATAAAAATGACAATAGATGTCCCTGTTTGATACTATCTATTCGCACGCATTCTTCTAATAGTTTCGACAGTATGACACTTACAGCATTGTGGAATAAAGATTTTTATTACTTTTGCGTAGTCAGTCCCACGCACGCAACATTCTACCTGCACTACGCGTATGTCCAGTCATATAATTTTGTATTGAAAGGTTAAAGAAAAATTTTCAATCACATCACTCATCTTATTGGCTACGTATGAATAGACACATCTAAGGATTTTGTTATGCTTTCGGCAAGTGGCAATAGATGTCGCTACATATTTTTGAAAATATAATTACAACTTTTGCTGCTTTTGAGACAGTGGAAGCACTTGTACCGGAGTCAATTTTTCCAAGCGATTTGTATGAAAGTGACATTTCACTAGCAGTCCCTAGCGCAATTGAAATTTGTGTTGTAGGAGGTGAATCGGAATTTTGTTTATGTGTGCAGTTTTTACGCATACATGTTTATAAAAAAGACCTATGACAGCTGTAGCTTCTAGGCAAAATCAAAAGAAGCCAAAAGATGGGCCTCTTTGTCGTATTTTCTCTATGGCCCTGGTCTGGTCTTCACCATGCAAATGCACCCCTTTTTTTTTTACTTGAGTCTGAAACAATTATTTATATACATACATACAAACATATTTGCGAATTTAAATTTTTTAAATTATTGTAATAAACTTAAGAATGGCCTTAGTAAGTTACAGGTTCTCCTCTGATAGTGAGAGTGATGATAGCCAACCACCGAAACCAAAAATTATAGAAAATAATGCAGTAGAAAGGTCAGTAAGTTGTGAACCTTCGGATGACATTTCCTTATAATCCATGAATTGTTTTATTAAAATTAAATTAATTAAAAATATCCAACATTATATAGGACAAAAATATAGTAGATTTTTACGATGAGTGCATACAGAGCAATCGACGAACAAGTGCTGGGTGTCGATGTCATATTCTTGGGTTTTCTCCAGGATCTGGCTTAATGTGAAAATTTGGTCGGTCGTAGATTTTCCAGGTCTTAAGCCGCATTGTTAAGGACCTATAAGATCATCGGCAAACGGCTTCAGATGTTCACATAAAACGATGAACAGTATATTATACGCGATGTTTAAAAGACATGCCTCTATAGATGGCGCAGTTTAGGCGGTCTCCTTTTTTGTGGATCGGGAAGATGGTACTGAAATTGCACTCATCGGGTATACTTTCCTCCCACCATATTTTGCTGATGAGTTGATGTATGCTCCTGACCAGGTCATCTCCAGCGTGCTTAAAAGCTCGGCTTGTAGACCATCGCATGCAGGTGCTTTGTGCATCTAATCTGGGGATGGCTACTTTGATTTCGTGCATAATATCCATATTATAATGTATTGAAAAACCCTTCTGAAAATCAAAATACGTCCTTCCAGTTTCAAGTATTTAATGACAATAATAATTTAAATTAATTAATTAACATTTTAAAACAAAGTTACTTATTAATAATAATTAACAAGTAATAGTAAATAAACTAACTGAGTGTAATTTTAGCACCCCCTCTCACTCCAGATAGTTTATAATATATATTTATTTTGATACCAAGTTCTTTTGTAAATTTTAAATAAGCATCTTTTGAGAGTGGCTTTGTTAATATGTCTGCTATCATTTCTTCTGATGGACAATATCTGTCTTCAATAATCTTCTTCTCTCTTAAGTCTTTTATGTGATGATGACAAATATCTATGTGTTTAGTCCGTGCTCCACATTTATCAGACTCGATTAATTTAATGCATCCTTGATTGTCTTCATACGTTATTGTTGGCTTATTAAGATTTTCTTCAATTTCAGCTAAGCGACGTCTTAACCAAAGAAGTTCTGTACTTGCAAATGAAGCTGCAACATATTCTGCTTCGGTTTATGACATTGCTACAGAACTCTGCTTACGACTTGACCAAGCTATGCTGCTACCACCGAATTTGAAAACATATCCACTTGTTGATTTTCTATCTTTTGTGTCGCCAGCCCAATCAGCATCCACATAACAAACTAATTCTTTTTCTTTATTTGAATGAATCCATAGTGACTTATCGATACTTGTGGCACGATACCTCATAACTCTTTTAACGGCTTTCCAGTCACTTTCAGTAGGTGTTTCTATTCGTCTACTAAGAATACTTACTGCCAAAGATATATCCGGTCTTGAAACTGTTGCAATGTAAAGTAATGATCCAATAGCTTGACGGTATAAGTTGTTGTTTGGTAACTTTGGACTTGATTCTTCGTTTGAACTCAAAAAACCAGTTTCGATCGGAGTTACTGTCGCTTAGGAGTCTTCAAGGTTATAAGTTTCAATCAACTGCTTGATCTTAGATTTTTGACTCAATCTAAACGAACCATCTTTTTCTCGTTGAATCTCCACGCCAAGGTAATGTCTTCATTCTCCCAAGTCTTTTATCTTTAGATTTCTTTGTAAGTCTTTATAAACATTTTGGATAATTTCTTCAGAAAATCCTGCCACCAGCATATCGTCAACGTATAGCAAAATGAAAGTTGTTTTACCATTACTTTCTTTTCTTGAAAACAAACATGGATCAGTTTCTGCAGACTTGAAACCAATTCCATGTAAAATTTCTTTTGCTCTTTTGTTCCATACCCTTGCTGATTGTTTGAGACCATATATGCTTTTGTTGAGTCTTAACACTTTTTCTTCTTGGCCCGATATTTTGAAACCTGGAGGCTGGTCCATAAATATTTCTTCAGTAAGGCTGGCATTTAAGTAAGCGTTCTTAACACCAAAATGCCGCACTTGTAATCTTCTAGAATGTGCCACAGCAAGAAGTGTACGAATGGTTTCGTGTTTTACCACTGGTGCAAAGGTTTCATCGTAATTTTCACCATATTTTTGACTAAAACCTCTAGCCACCAAACGTGCCTTGTAAATATTTACTCTGCCATCAAAATCGCGTTTTGTTTTAAAGACCCATTTGCAACTGACAGTTCTTTTCCCAGCAGGCAAATCCACAATAGTCCAGACGTTTAGTTCTTTCATGGAATCGATTTCTGCCTGTGCAGCTTCAGTCCACTTACGTTTCTCATTTACTGGTAAATGTAAAATTTCTTCCCAAGAAATTGGCTCTTTTAGAACAACAATTTGAACTTTGTACGAAAGACGTCTTGGTGGAATACCCTTGTTTGAACGCTGAGATTTTCTTACTTGTAGTTGTTCTCGAATTGTTCCTTCATTCCCTCGAGCTTCAACATCAATGTCTTGTTGCTGTTCAACTGTATCTTCATCATCTTGATCTTCAACAGTAATGTCCTCAATGTGTTGTTGCTCTTCAGCTGTATCTTCATCTTCGTTCACAAAGACATTTTGGCTATCTTGTAAAAAACCATCTTTAGCTATCCACTGAATATCTTTAATTTTTACTTCTCGTTTGTTAGTCCTCTCTTCTTGATGCAAATCATTTTCTATTATTCTTAACGATCTTGATATCCAAAGTTTATTGGTTCTTATTCGATATCCTTTTGTATTTGGATCATATCCAACAAGAACCCCCTCTTCAGCTTTATCATCCCATTTTTTTCTTTTCTCTTTAGGGACAAAAGTAAAAACCTTTGATCCAAATACCCTGAGCTGTTTTAGATCAGGTATCTCGCCAGTAAACAATTCAATTGGAGTTCTTTTAATACTACTGGTTGGTAGTCTATTTTGTAAATAGGCTGCGGTCAAAACTGCTTCGCCCCAGAAACGATTTGGTAAGTTAGCATCCAGTAGCATGCACTTTGCTGTTTCAATTAGACTTCTGTTCTTTCTTTCTGCTACGCCGTTTTGTTGTGGTGTGTAAGGAACTGTAAACTGATGTTGAATACCCTCTCTTTTTAAATATTGCTCTAATTCCTTACAAACATACTCTTTACCATTATCTGAACGCAAAATGACTGGCTTTCTTTTATACTTGTTTGACATAGCTGCAATATAGTCTTTTATAGCTTGAGTTACTTCGGTTTTAGACTTCAGTAAGTACACTACTGTATAACGAGAAAAATCATCAATGAGAGTTAAAAAATACCTATTACCACTAGGAGTAGTTGTCTGCATAGGCCCACACAAATCAGAGTGAATCAATCTCAAAGGTACTTCTTCTCTTGTCAGCCGTTCTGGGAATTTCGAATGCGTCAATTTGCCTTTAATACAGTGTTCACAAGTTATTTTGTCACTGTTCTTCTTAACGTTAATACCCGTTGCAAGTCCTTTCTTCACAAGTCTATCGATAGCTACTGGATCTCATGTCCAAGTCGACGATGCCATTGGTAAAGTGATATAGATTGAAAAGATTCTCCAGTTTGCAACTTATACAGACTACCATCACTCTTTGCTTGTGCAATCGCCTGTGATTCGTTAAGAACTTGACATGTATTTTCTTGGAAAAGAATTTTATGTCCACAATCTGCTAATCGATGTACAGAAAGAAAGCCTCCGTCTAGTTTAGGTACATAAAAAACATTTTCCAATTTTATCTTCTGTGATCCTCCATCAGGTTGTAAACAGTTCAACCAGCCACATCCAATTCCTGATGCTATCACTGACGATCCGTCTGCTAGATATATTTTGGTGTTGTCACCTTCAAGAAATGTGAAGAAGCTTCTGTCATTTGTCATATGACTAGTGGCTCCTGAATCAATATACCAGCCATCAGATTTGGTTCTTGCTCCAGCACATACTTCTTTTGAGATTGACGCTATTGATGACTTCACTATGTTCCCTTTTTGCAAAGACGATTTGTATTTGTAACAGTCATTTTTCAAATGACCTGGCTTGTTACAAAAATAGCATGTTCTTGATTCTTTCTTGTCTTTCTTCTTCAGTTTTGAACCTCCGCGTTGACCACTAGTTGATACCATCGCAACTTCTTGTTCTTCAGAACCACCCTTAATTTCGATTCGTCTTTGGTATTCATCCAGCCTATTGAAAATCTCTTCTGCAAATCAAAATACGTCCTTCCAGTTTTGAGTATTTAATGACAATAATAATTTAAATTCATTAATTAACATTTTAAAACAAAGTTACTTATTAATAATAATTAACAAGTGATAATAAATAAATTAACTGAGTGTAATTTTAACATAACATAACACAAGAAAAAAAGAAATACAATTATAAAATAAACAATTCGTGATTTTCCTTTTGCTCGAAAACCGAGTTTTCGGAGTAGGTAGTTCAGTGTTGCAATAGTCGGATTTTTAACCTTTTCCTTTTCAGAGTGGTTTCTTGATAGAAAGTTGTAAAAGCTACCATTAGACGGTCCTTGTAATGGTCCTTGCAAGGACAGTCTGACGTCATTATGACGTATTTATCTGTCCTAAAATCGACATGTCGTGTAATGGACATTGTAAAATGCTGTCCTTGCAAGGTCAACCACAATGTCATGTGTCCTTGCAAAGACAAATTACAATGACCGTGTAATGGTCCTTCCATTGTTGATGGGACACAAGGACAGATTTTTTTGACATCTTGTCCTTGCAAAGACCATGTCCCAACAATGCAACAGCACGAATTTCTGCCGGGACATTGTTGCTTGGAATGTCCACTTTTCAGGGTAGATTTGTTGTTGTTAAATTTCAATGAGCTGCCAAAGTGACATCAGATTTTGACAACCTTGCATGCATTTGCTCTGTTCCCACTCTTAACTTTCTTTTGGACCACACAGAACAAACTCTTCGTGTTGGCCCTTGGTTGTTATAAATGTCGTGTAATGGTCATTGCAAAAAATTGCATTCTTCAGCGCGGTTTCATTCACTACCAACTGTCAAAATGGTCATGTCGTGTAATGGACATTGTTATGCTTGTCCTTGCAAGGACACTGAATTGCAAAAGTAACAATGTCCACTTTGGTGGACATTGTACTTTGGGACAAGAATGCCAAATTTGTTTCATTCGTGTAATGGACATTCTTACTTGCAAAGACACGGTGAAGAATGTCCATTTACTGACAGCACAAGGACACATTTTCTGTGACGTCAGACTGTCCTTGCAAGGACCATTTACAACGACCGTCTAATGGTAGCTTTAGATTGAAATGAAATACATATACTGTGTCATTAAGATAAAACAGCTAAGTAGATTTGTATCATTTTTCAGTATGATCTAACAAAGTTGCGAATTGGTTTTGGAAACGTTTTTGTTGATTACTAAGAAAGTTTTGGTGCTAGATTAGTGAAACATTTTACCAGTGCACATTCTTGTAACTTCCTTAAAATGCATATCACTTCTTTGATATAAAATAAACAAAGCTAATATTATTATAATTTATTAAAGAGTAAGTAAATTACAAATTAATATTGTTTGTTCTAGCGTTAGCTGCCAGGGCCTTAAGCTAGTAGAATAAAAAAGTAGTTATAAAGAGTTAACAAGATTGAGAGCGTTCATTATTTTATATACATCGTTTATATGTTTGATATTGACATAAGTTAGTAGATATGTTAGACTATGGTCGGTTAGGTTTCTTGAGGTTGAATTGATTTTGTTGCAGGATAGTAGATGCTGTATATTGAGAGTAAATCCTTGGTCGCACAAATGACATAGTGCAGGGGTTTCCTTGTTAAAAAGATGTTTATGGGTGATTTAGGAGTGTCCCAGTCTTAATCTTATGTAGATTTTAAGTTGTTTTGTGGAAACATCATTTGGATAGATAGTTTTTAAGCCGTTTGGGTTGAAGTTTTTGTAAATGTGGTTGTAATTTAACCAATCAATTTTCCGTTTGTTTTTCCAGTTGTCGAGGATAAGGGATTTCGTGTCTTTTTTGTTGTGTTGGTAGAAGCATATCAATGGTTCACTCATTGCTGACTTGGCTTCGTTGCCTTGGATTCCGGCGTGGCCAGGGATCCATATGATTTTGTGTGTTTGGTTGTTGGCTATTAAAAGGTCTCTTATTTTGACGATTATTTCAGTGGAATTGGAAATGTTCTTTAAAGCTGAAATTGTTGATACACTGTCAGCAAAAATATAACAGTTTTTCTACCGTGTGAACATGTTATAACTTTAAATATAGCAAAAGCTTCGGCAGTAAATACCGAAGTATAATTTGTCAGGAGACCTTTAGAGAGAACGGAACCATTTTCATCAACTACTGCAAAAGATGATAAGTTTTCTTTTTTCGAAGCGTCGCGTCGGTAAAAAGAACATTATATCCGAGGGTTTTGTATTTCTCAGAAATGCTGAGGTAGAGAGTTTTGTAGATGTCGTTATTGGTTATGGATTTGGCATAGGCACAAAGTTCTGTGTTGATTGAATCATTTGGAAGATTACACGGTGGTTGACTCAGTTTCCTCTGATTTTGAAGAGAGATGGGAATATTCAAATCTTTGGCATATGTGAGGGTTTTACATAAAGTTGATTGAAGTCTTTTTTGTCTTTTATTATTCAAAGTTTTCTTGACATCGATGTGGATTGGTGATTGATCTGAAGAATTTATTTTTTGAACGATGTTGGAAGTGATGTAACAGATCCTTTCTTCTAATTGTGGAAGTCCTGCATCGATGAGTATGTTGATAATGGGAGTTGAACGGAAGGCTCTAAGACTTGTTCTGGCGGCTGCGTGGTATGGTGTTTTGATGAGTTGTAGCGATGACTTCGAGCATTTTCCGTAAATTGGTAGACCATAGTCGATTTTTGAAAGAATAATGGATTTTGTAATATTGATAAGAGTATTGACATTCGAGAAACTATTTTTTGCAAATAAATACTTAATTATATTGACCCTGGCAGTAAGATTTTGTCTGACATATGTACAATGTTTCTTAAAGGTAAACTTAGAGTCAAAAATAATACCAAGTATTTTTATAAAATTAACATTTTGTATATCGTTATTACCAAGGTTAACATGAATAGTTTTATTACAATTGTGTTTGTTACAAATATGAAGAATTTCTGATTTTTGGTAGGATATTTTTGAACCAGAGTATTCGCTCCAATTTAAAATAGCTCTAACAATACATGTAAAGTAATTACTTAAAAGAGATAGGTCTTTGTGTTTTGAAAAAATGATTAAATCATCCGCATAGAGTGAGTGCTCAACTTTTTTGAATCTATTAATAATTTTACTTATTTCATTAAATGCTATCGTGAATAAAACCACTGATAGGGGTGATCCTTGAGGAATCCCATTTTTGAGCTTATGAACTTTGGAGTGGATGTTAAAATGTTTGATACGAAATTGTCTGTTAGTAAGGAACGACTTCACAAAGTTGAACATTTTTGGGCCGATTTTCCATTTCAAAAGTTTGTTTAAAATAACATGTGCACCGACTCTGTCAAAGGCTTTTTCGAAGTCAATACTGAGGACGGTGGCATGGTTCTTTTCAGATAATGTTGCCGAGATGAAGTGGTCAAGGTGGAGAAGTGCATCTATTGTGGATCTACCTTTCTTATATGAAACTTGTCGATTGTCTATCAGTTGTTCGTTTTCGAGAAACCAAAAAAGTCTTTTAGAGATTATTTTTTCCAAAATTTTTCCTGAGCAGGGTAGAAGCGAAATTGGTCTATACCCAGAGGTAGTGCAGTGGTCTTTGTTTGGTTTAGGAATTGGGACTATGTTTGCTATTTTCCAAGTTTGTGGTATAATAGCTGTCTTAAAGATGTTATTATATAAAGCTAATATTCGGGTTTTAAGAGTTAAAGGAGAATTTTTTAACATAACATACGAGATTCTATCAAAGCCAGGTGTTTTGCCTTTTGCTGAGCATAGGCAGCTGATAAGTTCTGACATGTTTAAATTAGACTCAATAGCTATGGCCGACGGGCAGGGGTTGAAAGATACATTTTGTTCAGTTAGTATCTTGTATTTTTCGCTGATGAATGTTGGGGTGAATTTTGAGTCATCTGCGTTTTGTTCCCAGGTTTGAGCAAAATGCTCAACTATTTCTTTTGGGCAGGAGAGAACGTTATTATCAGTTTTTATTATTTTTATTGAGTGCGAAACGTAAGTTCCTGTAAGGGTTTTAATATCTGCCCAGAGTTTTTGTGAAGTTAAGTTTTGGTTTATATTTGAGGTAAATTTTTCGAAGCATATCTTTTTTTCGGTTTTGACTGTTTTTCTAAATTTAGCATTAAGCTTCCGATAGAGAATTAGATTACAGTCGGTAGGGGATTTTCTGAAATTGTACCAAGCTTTTTGTTTTTGCTTTCGAAGAGAACTTATCTCTTGACTCCAAAAAGGTACCGTCTTGCTATGAATCTTGTTGTTTGTTTGGGGGATAGCTTGGTTAGCTGCAATAAGTATTGATTTGTGAATTTGAGCGGATTCTTTGTTGATATTTTTGGAAGTTTCTCTGGTGCGTAATTCGCATAAGACGATGGATTGAAATAATGCCCAGTTAGCTCTATCAAGCAAAAATTTTGTTTGGTGTTTTATTTGGCTATTGTGAAGATCTGAGGTAAGGGAGATGAATATGGGAAAATGATCGCTGCCAGAAAGGTCATCAGAGATGTCCCATGTGGTTTTGTGGAGGAGAGAAGGAGAGATGAGGGAAAGGTCTACATGGCTAATAAGAAAGGTGTTTTATGAACTAAAGCTTTACAAAATTCTTTTTGACTCAAAATCTATTTTTAAAAACGTGTTATGTTATGCAATTGCAAATGCATTTTTTGTCCATATGACCATAAGCTACTTTGATTTTTTTTTAAATTTAACAGCTATATTTTGTCGCAAAGCAATGAGACCCAGGCTCAAGCAGAGGCAAACAATCGGGAAAGTGTGTGAATTTAATTTATAATAACGATTTTCGCTTACGTCAACTTAGCTCTTTTAACTTATTACCACAGTGTTACTAGATAAAGTTTCATAATGTGAGGATTTATTTGAGTGACTACTTTGTTTAGTCTACAAACTCCTATACGCGTTTTAGTTTTTTTTTATCATACAAGTAACCTAACCTGGCCTCAACCAAAACACCTAAATTTTTAAGTATAAAAATTGTATTTATTTATATATTTAGTTATAATTTTGGTGGGGGCAATACCCCCATTTATTTAGCTTAATACAAGCTACTTAACTTAATTTAGCTTAAAAATATGAAACTTACAGCTAACTAGATTGAATTGGGTGGACGATTTAACAGAAGGTGTTTTAGTCTGGGAGTGCTGAGGTTGAAGTCGAAACAGTTTTCGTTCAAATTAACCCTACGTAGCATACGGGTTATAGGTTCATTGAAGCCATAAGAACTACGATGAGTAGGTAGGTAGAAAAGGCGAGGGTTTCTTAGGTTACGGGGGTTAGTGCTGAAAAAGATAGAGTTGTAGAGGGTTTCACAGTCAACGGAACCTGAGAGGAGTCGATGGATGAAGAGAATCTCGGTTATTTCTCGGCGCTCTTGCAGGGTATTAAGGTTAATTAGTTGAAGGCGATGTTGATAGGGGGGCAGGATCAAAGGATTATTCCAAGACAGGCCACGAAGGGCGAATCTTAAGGAACGCCGTTGAATGCTCTCGATTCTAGAGATATGAATTTGTTGATATGGGGACCACACTTGGCAGGCGTATTCAAGTAGCTGCCGGACAAAGGTTATGTAGAGAGATCGGGTGACATATGGGTCGGAGAATTCTTCGGACCATCGTTTCATAAAACCAAGTGTTGATTGAGTTGGCTTTTAAAATGATATTATCGATGTGTGTCAAGAAGTTGAGCTCTCGGTCACATAATATCCCGAGATCCCGAATCGATTTAACAGTGGCTAAGGGTTGATTGTGAAGAAAGTAGCCCCTGGGAGCAGCGTTTGCGTGAAAAAGTGATTGATTGGCATTTGGCAATATTAAGCTCTAAGCAGTTTTTGATACACCAGACAGGGGTCGCCAAATGGCGGACCGCGGTCCGCATCCGGACCGCCGACCCATTTTGTGCGGACCGCGAGAACACAGCAACGTGCCCTACAGAGTACGTTACCTATTTAAAAAAAATGTATTGCATTAACTTTGCAGTTAACGTCAATTCGAAAACGGGAATGCGCTATCTAGTTTAATTGTATCATTCAGGCGAAGTAATAAGCTAATAAGTGAGAAAGAGTTTGCGAATTGTTTTGTTTTAATTTGATTTTTGAGTGACAGACGGACATCGAGACAACCCACGTGCTTAAAATATTACGTTTGCTAGTTAACTTTACGAGTGTAAGTACCCACTTGTTAACATTAGCGAGTTTTATTACTATGGAACCGAAAAAAAGAAAAGTTGAAGATGAAAATAGACCATTTTTGTCACTTTGTTTTACGCTGCCAAATCGTGCTGGAGCAGTACCAATGTGCTTGATTTGTAACCAAACAGTGGCGTTAATTAAAAGCTCGAATATCAAAGGACATTATGATACCAAACACAAATCATTTGCCGAAAACTTTCCACTTGGTAGTGATCTGCGTAAGTCTAAAATTGCAAGTTTACTATCAAGTTACTCATTTTCGACCCAGATCATAAGTCGCTCAATGACTGAGCAGGAAAAAAGGGGTGAGGCTTCTTTACGTATTTCTTAGACTCTTGCTAAACATATGAAACCATTTACTGATGCTGACGTAGTTAAAGAATGCTTTCTCGAGGCGGGTAATGCTTTATTTGAAAACAAAAAGGATGTTGTTGAGACGATACGACGCATTCCGTTATCTGGTTCTACTAGCACCAGAAATACACACGTTTTGGCAGAAGAAAATCATTGTGATTTGAAGCGGCAGTTAAATAATGCAAATTATTACGCCTTGGCTATGCGGATGAATCATGTACGCTACCTGGACAAAAAGAGAGAAATTTTTGTGGATGAGATATTTGCTCTTTTGCCGCTATTAGGAAGAACCAGAGGAGAAGACATGATCAAAGCAGTGATGGATTGTTTTGATATAGATGAGTTAGACTTGAAAAAGCTTTTATCGGTAACTACTGACGGTGCGCCACCAATGGTTGGGAGTAAAAAAGGACTAGTTCACCTGTTGAGTAGCAATGCAAGATGTAATGAAAATTTGATTTCCTACCACTGTATTATTCACCAAACAGTGCTTTGCTGCAAACTCAATCATGAGCGAATTATGCAAGAAGTGATCAAAATAGTAAATTTTCTTCGTGCGAAATCATCACTGCAACATCGTGAATTGAAATCTTTTCTTGAAGAAGTCGATTCTCAATATGACGATCTACTGTTGCATAATGATGTAAGATGGTTAAGCAAAGACTGCCTTTTAGAAAGATTCTTCAGCATTTTAGAACACTTGAAGACATATCTTTTCAACAGTGATCAGACTTCAGCAAACACCTACTTAATTTTTCTAAACCAAAAAGAAAATGTAGCTGCTTGACGGATATTTTTAAACATCAATGACCTGAACCTTAAACTTCAAGGCAAGGCCAAGCATGAATGGGAGCTCATGTCAGCAGTAAAAAGTTTTTCGCGAAAACTCGATCTCTTTATTACTGATCTTTATAATGAATGCTTACACTTCCCCAATTTAAGTAAACTAATCAGTAGGGACAACGAGATTGACGTCGGCCAATACAAAACGTTCATTACGGATCTTAAATCAGAATTTAAAAAGAGGTTCGCGGATTTTAAGAAAATTGAGAATGTTGTAGAAATCCTCAGTAGCATTTACTCTCTGCGTCCTGATGGTGAATGGAGCAGCGAAGCTGCAATTGTTTTTGGGAGTGATAAAGCTACTCTGCAGATGGAAATGATCGATTTAAAAGAAAACTCAGTTTTAAAACACAAACATGCGGAAGTTTGCAGTGAAGAGTTCTGTATAAAATTTGTGTGTGGTAGTAAATATCCAGAACTACAAAAACTAGCTTTGAAACTTCTTTGTTTGGGTCAACATATATTTGCGAAGCAGCATTTTCGAAGATGAACTTCATTAAGAATAAATTTCGATCTCGACTTACTGATGAACATCTCCAGGATTTAATATCAATTGCTTGCACCAATTTTACTCCAAACTTCAGACAGATAGTCCGCAATAAAAAATGTCATTTTTCTCATTGATATGTAAAAAATACCTTTGTTATTTCCATAATTACATTTGTTTAATACAAAATTGTTTCTATAAAATGTGCGGTCTGCAATGTTCATTTTAGTTTTTAAAACGGACCCCGAGTGAAACTAATTGGTGACCCTTGCACCAGACTGAGAAACATTCGAGATCTAGTTGGATAAGAGAAGAGTAGTGTAAGGAAGAAATTGTCTTGAACAACTGGGTATCGTTTGCGTATAATGAGATATGGGAATGTTTAATGACTAATTCAATATCGTTAATTGAAAGAATAAAAAGGAGAGGGCCTAAGTGACTGCCTTGGGGGACCCCGGAGGTAGCTAAGAAAGAATTGAAGAGGGCAGATCTGAAACGAACACTGTAATACCGGTTTTACAGATAAGAAGAAATCCATTTTAATAAGATAGGTTCAAAGCCGAGGGAGGACAATTTGAAAAGTATTAGTCTATGCGAAATTTTGTCAAAAACCTTGCTAAAGTCAGTAGAGATAACATCTACTTCCCTTCCGCTCTCTAGAGCTGAGACGGTATAAGATATAAATTCAACTAGGTTAGTGGTTGTAGACCTACATATGAGGAAGCCGTGTTGTCTAGGGGAAATGAGGGACTTACAACGGAAACTTAAAATTTCGTACAGAGTGCTTTCAAATATTTTAGGGATATGTGAGAGTTTGGCAATGGGACCATAGTTTTTAATATCGCTCTTAGTACCCTTTTTGTATATTGGGGTTATACAAGAGGTTTTCCATACCTGAGGAAATTTGCCTTGGGAGAGTGATAGACTGAAAATTTCGGAAAGGGGAAAAGAGAGGACTGAAGAGCACTTTTTTTAGAAATATAGCGGGAAGGCCATCAGGGCCAGGAAGATATTCATCGTTAAGTTGATTCAACTTATTTTCGATGATACATGGGTCGATGGTAAGAGGAAGAAATGGGCCAAATGAGAAATTTGGCAAATAATTGAAATAATCTAAATCAGGTACAAAGGAATCGTCGGTGAAAGATTGCTTGAAGAAGGTGGAAAAAAGTTGGCAATGTCTTGCGGATTGTTCGAGGTAACGGCATTGAAAGAAAGGGAGGTAGGGTAACCATCGGATTTTCTTTTGTAATTGACGAACTGAAAGAACGACTTAGGGTCATTTATGAGGTTGGTTTGAGTTTGTATTATGTAGCGTTGGTAAAGGGAGTTGTATAGCTCGGTAAATTGAAGATAAGAGCCATAATAGTTAGAATAGTCGGTGGGCGATTGGGTACGAAGGAAAATTGACCACAACTTGTTTCTCTTGTTACGCAAAGAGCGAAGCTTGTGGTTATACCAAGGTGGGGAGGCAGACGATGTTTTATGGCGACTAAAGGGTACATTTAGAGAAATAGAATTAAATATTTCTTTGTAAAATTTTTCTGTGGCATCTTTCACATTAAGGTTATCAAAGTTGAAGGAAACTCTACTGAGATATTCATTAATACGGGGGAAGTTTGCTTTATGAAAATCATAAGAGAACTGATTTGTAGGTGGAGGATTTGGTAGTGGAGAATCATGATAGAAAGAGAGAATTAGGGGAGGATGATAGATAGTTGTCGATAGTAGATAAGTATAGGGGTGAGAGTGATACTGAAGAGTTAATCGGATCGGTTGTGAAAATAAGATCTAGTTGCCTGTCTATATAGTTTGAGATACCACTAACTTGACAGAGACTTGAATCTGCTAGGCAATCTATAAATAGACATTCCTTAGAAGAGGTGGGATTTGAGGCAACATAATAAGACTGATCTTCTGATGGAGTCCATTTTAGATGAGGAAGGTTAAAGTCACCGAAAAGAAGGATATCATCGTTAGGGTCACACAGAGCTATTATATGGTCAACCGTTTCAATTGCGAGCTTATAAGATTCAATAGGCTTTGACGGCAAAATATAGCAACATATCACATAAAGTGATTTGCGAGGTAGTGTTATCTTAACTGAGACATATACGAGATTCGAGGAAGAAGAGACAGCAACGAGGGATGATTCTAGTGTGTTTTGGATAGATAGTAGGACACCTCGACAAGGGCATTCATCAGAAGGTCGGTTAAGTTCATCGTCAAGATAAACGTTAAAAGAAGGAGGAAACAGTTCTTGGTTGTTTATACTAGGAACCAGATTTGTTTCAGTCAGGGCGTAGATTTCAAAGGGTAGAGCATGGGATTGTTGCAAAACCGCATGAGTTTTAGATCGTAGACCTCGCACGTTTTGATAGTAAAAGGTAAGAGGGAGGATTTGACCAACTGGGAGGGGGAAAAGGTTTATTTTAGGAGTGTTGTGTATGGCTGGGTTCGAGTTAGGAGCGAAAAATTAGTTTTTAAAATTTGTGCGGGAACTTTGAAGGTACGACGTACGTTTGGAGCTGATGTGAGAGGCATAAGTTGTAAGGTCTTTGTTAACTGTTGTCTGAGAGATGTTGTAGTTCTCATGAAATCGGGTGTAAATGCTTTTCAGGGCTACGGGGTCCATCGGGAGTCCTTCTTTGTGTATTTGAACAATGACGTTTGTTTTTGTTTTGCCATCAATGCAAACCGATTCAGATTTGTCATGTAGGTAGGCAAGGTACAAACGAACATTGTCGTAAAGTTTTTGTTTTCGAAGTCTAGACATGACATAAAGCCCATCGAGTTCAGTGTTTGGTGGTGAGGGGTCAGTTAATCTGTTAGTGAGTTTCACAGCAGGGGGAATCATTGGGTCGAATATTGGAGCAGGTAGCGATGTTGGGGTGAAATTAGGGATTCTATTAGATGAGGCAGAATCAAAGGTGCCAGAATTTGAAGGATTGATATTGGAGAGCGGGGGTGTGTTAGGGTTGATGGTGTGGGAGTGAATAAAATTGGGATATTTTGTATACGGTGGGGTGTTACAGGAAAAAGTTTGATTTGGTTGATGGCTAGTTTTAGAGTTTAGTTCAAAGGGTTAGAGGTGAACTTGTGTGGAATGAAGATAGGGAAAATATTAGTTTTATAACTCCAGTTAGAGTTAGTTCGGGGGAGAGATGCAGGTTTGTACTTAGGTAAAGGTTTAGGGTGGGTATAAGAATTGGTTCGGGGCAGAGATGCAGGTTTGTACGTAGGTATAGGTTTAAGGTTAGTATAGGAATTGGTTTGGGGCAGAGATGCAGGTTTCTACGTAGGTAAAGGTGTAGGGTAGGGTGAATATGTGTGTTATTTTTAGAAGCTAAATGGCTTAGTTTAATATTCCTTAAGGCGGCTCTGGTATGATTCCGTGGTTTATCCGTCCATTTGGTAATAGTCATAGTTCCCAGTCGGAGAACGTCCTCAACGTTTGGGCAAAAGAGCCATTGGTACTTGGAAGGAATGCTTAATTTAAAGCTTTGGAATCTGGAGCGAGGTGATGAGATTGTCTGACATGCTTCTATAGGGATGGAAAACTTTTTGTTGAATAAATCCAATATCCATGGAGCGTCAGTAAGATGGGGAGCGCCTTTGACAAAAAGTGTAGTGTAGTCGGCATTGGTATTAAGTTTCCTGATTCTGTTGTTCCATTCAGAAATGGTCCAGCTGGTTCCAAAACGGTTAATAGTTGGAGCTAGTGAGGACGAAGGTTGCAAATGTGATGATGCCGCAGTAGTAGACGGCTCAGAAGAAATAGGACATATCCAGGTTGAGGTGGTGTAGAGGTAGCCGTAGGAGGAGTTAGTGAATGTTGTGATGATGCAGTAATAGCTGGTAAAGCAGATAGCAGCTGAGTAGATTTATTTGCGTAAGAGGCGACATCCATAATTTCACGCAGTATGTGGCTTTTCTGCATATAAATTGGGCTGGGCTGCTGATTAGCAATATCATCCATTTTGCAAGAAGCTGTCTTCATGTCATCTGCAAGTTGTACTATGCTCTTGCGAGTTTCCATTAGTTCACCAAAGATTACGCGTATTACACCCATGTATTCGACAAGAAAGGCGAGAGTTTGGGGGGGGGGGGGGGGAGCGGGCACAACCATGTTTGATGAACATTGAAAATGGCAATCGAGGTCAGAACGTAAAGAGTTTAAATTATTAATTGAATCGAACGAGTTGGGAACCATTTTGTCGGTTAGCATAATTTTTAATTCATTTTTGAATTCATTCAACCGATTATTAATAATTTCATCAATATTGTTAAAAGAAACCAACTCTGTTAACGCGGCAATTTGTTGTTCAATTTGAGTGCATTTGGAAGCACATCGATTACTTGAACTTTCAATGGCACAATTTAAGTCTTCAAAACACTTATCAAAGTCAATAATTATTTTGACCTGACTTGACACACATTTTTGAAATTGTTTATTGTCAGCGATAATAGAGTTTGTCGATTCACTGACGCATTTAATGGCAAGTAACACGTGTGAGAGTGAGACTTCTTTACACTCATCACAGTTAAGGACGAAATGATCCAGATATTCATTAACATACGCACTTGCTCGCCTGCTAAGGCCAATGCATTGGGGGTGGTAAGATTTTTCACAAAGATCATTGCATTTAATCAACACGTCACTTTTTTGATCGTTGTTGCAGTCGGCATGGCACTTATTCATTGTAATGAACAAACAAATAAACAAAAAAAAGTAAACAAGGTAACGATGGGCACAAAATATGTTGTTTGGGTTCGCGACTAAAGGTGCGGGGGTAAGCAAAAATTGAATAATTAAATTCAAGCGTAAGGGCAAAGCGGAGCGAAAAAAAGCATGTCTATACTAAACGACGGTTGAATAAAAAAATACATATATTCGAAAATTGTGATCTTTTGCGGGTATTTATTAATTTCTTTTGTTTTGCTTGCATTCCTCTTTTAGTATTTATTTTAGCAACTGTTTCAGTTATAAGAAAAAAAAAATAATGAAACGTTATAATTTATTGCAACGATTCTGGAGAACAGTGGCCTATAATTTTACTTAAAATATGTCCACAAATTATTTCCCAAATTATTGGCATTCAATTTTCAATTATTTGCAGGAGATTTTAACCTTAGTAATATTGAATGGGTTTTTGACTCAGATGACAAGTGTCTAGTTCCTTTTAATGTTTCAACTGAAATAGAATGTACAGTTATAAACTTTTTTGGTCAATATAACTTAATCCAAATCAATTCTTAATTTAATAGTCTTAATCGAATTCTTGATTTAATTTTTGTTGATAATGATTTTCTTATTTGTCTTGAAAAGTGTAATTTTCTATTCATCATATAGCTATAGACGGAATTATTAATTTCTATCGTTATTTAAAGAAAGAAGCTAATGATCAAAATCTTTTATATGATTTTCGAAAAGCTAACTATGACGGTATGGTTGATTATCTTTTGTCATTTTCGTGGGATAACGTTTTTTGTTCATCTGAATTAGATAGCGTTTATTCTAGTTTTGTGAGCGTTTTAATGGGGGCGATTGATGAATTTATACCTAAAAAGCGTCCTAGAAATAATTCATGTCCTATCTGGTATAATGGGAGGCTGACCAATCTCAAAAACAAGAAGAATAAGGCATATAAATTGTATAAATCTGATAAAAATAATTCTGAACTGCGAATTAATTATCTAATTTGTCAACGAGAGTTCGATCTTCTCAATAAATTCTTATATCGAAATTATCTTTTTTCTGTAGAAAGTGATCTTAAATCAAATACTAAGCGGTTTTGGAATTTTATTAGTTCTAAGCGTAAATCAAGTGGGTTTCCTAGTAGTATGAAGTATCAAGGTACAATTACTAGTGATGTACCTACAATCTGTAATTTATTCGCTGACTATTTTCAGTCAGTTTACTCTTTAGATGCTCCCCCTATCCAGAATCTACCTTATATAAGGAGTTTTGTCAATATCGGCTCTTTAGTTTTTAGTCCTTATGAAATAGAGGTCTTATCTAAATTGGATATTAAAAAGAGTGAAGGGCCTGACAGGATTCCTGCTATTTTGCTAATGAAATGTCGTATTGCAATAGCTCAACCACTATCGTATATTCTTAACCTATCCTTAGCCAAAGGGCAATTCTTATCTTTCTTATCTTTCACCAATTTTTAAATCGGGGTCAAAACAGGATATAACCAATTATAGACCCATTTGTAAAATTTCTTGTATTCCAAAAGTGTTTGAAAAACTAGTTTGTAATAGGTTAACTCAGTTATTTCACAATCATATTTCAGTTTTTCAACATGGGTTTGTAGCAGGGAAATCGATGGCAACAAACTTAACGTTGATAAGCAACCACATAATAACAAATATGGAAAAAGGGTTCCAAACAGATGTTATTTTTACAGATTTTGCAAAGGCATTTGATAGAATCAACCACGGAATCTTATTAAATAAAATGACTTCTCTAGGTATTCACTCTTCCCTATTAAAGTGGGTCGAATCATATTTAGCTGGTAGAGTTCAAATAGTAAAAGTTGGTAGTTCGGTTTCGAGATTTATTTCGGTCCCATCTGGTGTTCCACAAGGAAGCCATCTGGGTCCATTATTGTTCTTGTTATTTGTTAATGATATACCAGATATATTTTTCAAAATACAAACTGCCTTCTTTTTGCGGATGACCTTAAACTTTACCGTAAGATTTCTTGTCAAACTGACTGTTTGCTTCTTTTTTTTTTTTTTTTTTTTTTTATTATTATAATTATCTATAATTAAAATCAAAATTAACAAAATTAAATAAATGGTATACATTTACAAAGAGATATTTCTATATGCTTAAATTTCAAAAAAAAAAAAAAAATTTTTTTTTTTTAAATATTATTTGGTAAATATACGTATATTAAAATGTATCTATACTTAGTATAACATGAAAAGCATCTCTTTACATGAACTATTAAGTTTTGATTAAAATAATTTTTCAAAATTTGGGTACACACTCTGTGACAAGATTTGTCAGTAGCGAGCGTGAATTTAAATTTTATATATTAATAATTTTATTATTTACTAGTATTATCATTTAAAAGTATAAAGTAGTATGCACAATGCAATGAAGATCTCATGGGTTTTTTATAGTGTGAAATAATTTATGACATAACTTCGAAAAGAGTCTCAACTTCCGATCTGGAGAGAAGCCAGTTTTTTAATTTTCCTAAAAATGCAAACTTGTTGTTAACGATGTTATGTAACTCAACCGGAAGTTTATTGTAGATATATGGCGCAATAGCATGCAAAAATCGTCTGCAATGTTCTTTTGACACGTTTGGGACATGAACACTGGAATTGTTCCGAAGCGGGTATCTCATTCATTCTATACCTTATGTTTCCACTTCTGGTAAAGAATACTTTTAGAGTTTTGAATATATATAGATAGCGAAAAGGAAGTATCTTTACTGACTGAAATAGAGGAAGAGCATGATCTAACCTTGGACTGTAAGTAATTAACCTAATTATTTTTTTCTGAGCTATTACAATAGGCTGAAGATTAGTTTTGTAAGCACTACCCCAGCATGCCAGCCCATACTCCAGACGTGAACCCACCAATGCATAGTAAATGGAAGTTAGTAATGTGCGTGGAACCAATTTGCGCAAAAAGTATATTTTGCTCATTGCGAAATAAAGAACTCGTTTAACTGATGTAATTTGAGGTTTCCAAGTTAATCTATTATCAATTATCAACCCTAGATATTTGTACTCTGTTACAAACTCTAGAAGAAAGCAGGAGCTGTTGCAGGATACTGTATCACATGAAGCATGATGATAAGTTATAGGATCAGTTGTTAAAGATCGAGATAGGGAAAACATAATAGCTTTCGATTTTTTGCTAAGCACCATTTTGTGATGAGTTAACCAACTTCCTATTGAAATTAAATCCTGTTTTACTAGGCCAATTAAAATATCTTGTGAAAAGGAATTGTATGACAATGCTAGATCGTCTGCATATGCTGTTAGTTTTCCATTAAGTTGAATTTGAAAAATCGAGTTTATGTATATGAGGAATAATATTGGTCCAAGCACAGATCCTTGCGGAACACCTACGTTTGGGCAACTAGCTATTCGACTGAGAATATCATTAATTCGAACTCGTTGTTTCCTTCCACCTAGGTAACTATTTAACCACTGCCACGAAGTTGACCTAAACCCAATTTGAAATAATTTCTGTAGTAATATTTCATGATTGACTAAGTCAAAGGCTTTTGTCAAATCAAGGAATATTCCTATTGTTTTCAAGCTCTTATCTAGGGACTGGTAAATTTCACCGAGAAAATTGGTCATGGCATCCTCAGTGCTTTTTCCTTTTCTAAAGCCAAATTGGCAATCGCTCAGAAAATTGAATTTCTCTAGAAAATATAACATTCTATCCTTAAAAGCAATCTCCAGTATTTTTGAAAAAATTGAGAGTAGCGAAATTGGCCTGTAATTATTGGTGTCTTTCGGATTATCTTTTTTATATATTGGGACTACGATGGCTATTTTTAGGCAATCAGGAAACTCACCTTTTTCGAAGCTATTGTTAGTCAGGAAAACTAGGGGTTTTATTATGTTATTAGAAATTTGTTTAACGACAAGGCTATTAATGCCATCTGCTCCACAAGATTTTTTTGATTTCAGCCCAGTTATGATAGATCTTATTTCAGTTTCATTCGTGGGACTGCAAAAGAAGGATGACGATATTGAAGTTCTGTCAAATGTGGAAGTGCTTAACTGGTCCACAGATGATGTGCAATGAATAAGATTAGAAATACCTGTGAAAACCTTATTAAACTCTTCACTAATTTCTATTTTGTCTTTTGCAATGACAGAGTTTTGCTTTTTAATAGCTTGTTTATCTGTATTCTTTATTTTAGCACCTAGAATGTCGTTGACAAGTCGCCATTGTTCCCTTGCGTTTGATCGGTACTCTAAAAATTTGGATTTGTAATAATTTACTTTTTGATTGGCTATAAGATCGCGTACGTTAGCTTGCATTTCCCGATATCTGTTTTTAATTTCAAGGGATCCAAGGTTATTTTTATGTCGCGTATAGTATACTTTTTTCTTTCTTATTTGATTGCAAATAAAACTTGTCATCCATGGTTTGATCTTTTTTTCCTTTGATCTAATTTTCTTCATTTGACTGGCTTGAGTAATATGATTATTTAGGATTTCGATGAAAGTAGAAAAAGAAATAGAAGGATTTTCAGTATCATATACGGAAGCCCAGGACTCAAAAGATAGAAGTTCATTTAACTTTTCGAAGTTAATTGTTTTGGTTTCAGCATTATTTGACAGTTCACAATTTTCAGAATTGATAAGTAAAACATCTAACAAAGATACTCCAGTTGCGAAATGATCTGTTACATCAAATTCCAAAACAAATGGATAGACGTTCGCAAAGTTTTTTGATTTGAAAAAGATATGGTCAATACATGTTTCTGATTGTTCTGTTACTCTTGTTGGGACATTTACCAATGACCGAAAACCCATAGAAGATAACATTAGCATGTAATCATCACTATCCGAAGGAAGATTTAAAATATTTATATTAATATCCCCAATTAAGCAAACATTACTACATACTGTTGATATTAGGAGACTTTGGCATTCTTCTAGAAATTTACTTGTACTAATGAATTGCAACCGGTAGAGACATACAAGATACATTTCATATTGTCCAACAACAATTTTTAAGCATACACAATCTGCACTTTCCAGTTCGGGAGTGAAACACTCAACTTCAATATTAGATTTTATGAAAACTATTATACCACCGGCTTGATAACCCTCATTGCATTTTGCATAGTACTTATATCCCGGCAACGAGAAGTGGCTAAGTTCATGATGGAAGATCCAGATCTCTGTTAAAACTATTACATTGGGTAGGTTGGAAAGACAATTGTTAAGATAGGAGCAGAGTAAATCAAAGTTCTTACGCATACTCCTTATATTTTGATGGAAGATTGTGAAGTCATTAGGACCAGTATACAATTTCGTACCAGTGTAAATATTACATTCATCATGAGGAATATTAAATATATTATTATTAGTATTATCGTTAGGCATTTTAAGAGGGAAAAAATACAATGTAATGTAACTAATAGAATAGAAAATTTATTTAAAATAGAGAAAGACAAAAAGAGTAGATTACACAATAAAGAAGAAAATTCCAATATAATTGAAAAAATTAAAGAGAAATTAAAAAGATGGAGAAAAGAGAGAAAACAGAATTAAAAACTAGGTATGAATAATGATCTACTTGTTTTCTTTTTATAAATAAATCTGCCAATGTTGATATCTTGTTGCTGATGTTTCTGTTGCAGCTAGTCGTCAATAGTTTGTGCCTCAACATCAGTATTCAATGAGTCTAAACTTTCAATGAGAAAGCTTTTCCCATTTCGGAAGATCTGTCGAAGCTTGATAATTGGTGCAAGCAAAATCACCTTCTGTTAAATGTTTCAAAATGTCAAGTTTTGTCATGTTTTCGAAATTCCAATCCTATATTGTTTGATTATAATATCAACCAAACGAATTTAGAGCGGGTAATTAGGAAGAAAGATCTAGGAGTAATCTTAGATACAAAATTTTCCTTTTTGCCACATTATGATTATATTATAAACAAAGCAAATCAAATGCTTGGTTTTCTAAAAAGAAACACGAAAGAATTCTCAGACTCATTTACTTTAAAATCTCTTTACAATTCCCTGGTAAGGTCAGTTCTTGAATACTGTAGCGTTATTTGGAACCCTTATTATTATAATTCAATAGACCGAATTGAAAAAGTTCAGAAAAATTTCACAAGATATGCATTTTATAAGCTTGGTTGGAGGATTCCAAGGCCTTCTTATTATAGCAGATGTTTATTGTTTGGTATGCATTCTTTTTATGATCGTCGGGCATATTTTTCAATTATGTTTATAAGAGACATTGTTACATTCCATATTAATTGTCCTCCTTTATTAACATTAATTAAGTGTGTTAACACACCCTCTAGAACTACACGTTTTCGGTTTAATTTTTATGAGCAGTTTCATCGTACAAATTATGGCCGTAATGAACCCATCACACGTTGCACTAGAGAAGTGAATTTAATTTGCAATAGGATTGATTTTTATCTTGATGTTTCGAGAGATACATTTAAAAGAAATTTGTTAAATAATATTCAAACTCTAACTTTTTAGAAACATTAAAGACTTAATCTTTGCTTCATAAATTTGTATATATTAACTGTAAAAATTACAAATAAAAATGTAAACTATAATAATTATATATTTATTAATTATATTAGTTAATAGCCCCCAACAATTATATTATTTAGTATCTAGTTTCTAGTCTATAAAGATTGTTATCTGATTGATGAAATAAACTAAACTATAAACTATTAGTAAACAACCTGCATTTAGTACAAAAAGTATAGTATAAAAAGTATATAATAAAAATAAATAAAATACTTACCTAATATAATGCAATATACACCAAAATGGCTTCAAAACGAATTGAAAGATCCGTTATGAAAAACGAACTTATGATGTTTTTACTTCAGAGTATGAGCTACAAATTTTTATAATAAAGTTGGCAAGTTGGCATTATTATTTTGGAAAATTGACATAATATCAAAAGATTCATCAATAAAATCTTAAAACTCCTTTTAGGCTTCCTTCGCCTTCGGCTATCGGCAGCATGAACAAAGTTTTCTATTTAACTCCAGTAAATGATCCGTCCAAACATGAAGGGCGCGTTCGTTCGTTTGAGCACGAGGCAGGGAACTGGGCCACTCTAATTTTTATACCAGGTAAACTAATTGAATGTTTTGTTGTAGTTTTTTTAACTTATGTAAACAAAATTTTAGTTGATTTAGTTATTATTGAAGACTTACAAGCGAAGATAAAGAATTTCTTCGAAAATTCAATTGAATTAAAATACTCTAAAAGTATTCACTTGAGTCTTACGAAAACTGTTGTTCTACGACATCATTGGATAAACTCATTTGTGAAATCACTTCAAGATGCATTATCTTCGTCTGAACAGTAAGTACAATAACAAGTAGTCCATAAAGATGCTGCACAAATTAAAGCTATCAAGCTTTTTTCTCGATTTTCAGTCCCTAAACGTCTACACAAATGAAAGTAAAACTAGAACTTTCATTGGATTGAGAGCTGGAGATGGTTACTTTGAAAAGTTGCATAAGCTGATGCTTAAAATTGATAAATTAATGAGTGAATTTCGATTAGCAACATTCTATGAGGTAATTTAAATACTTTTAATCTTAAATACAAAAATATATTTTCTGTTTTTGAAGAAACCTGATAAAAAAAAATGTGAATAAAAAAGATACTACATTTAACTTTTGAACTTTGATTAAAAAAAGTGCTATTAAGATCAATTAAATTTTACAGAATCCGTCATATCATGTGAGCATACTCTGGTGCTTCGGAGATAGGGAGAAGCTCATAAAAGAAAGATTGTCTGAGCTCAATGGACTCCTTTCCGAATTGAGGAACACAAATGCAGATGAATTTAGAATGAAAGTAAATCAAACTCAATGTAATATCGGGAACAAGAGTTTTAAATTTGAATTAAAATAATTTACTTATAAATTAATAATCTTTGATATAACAAACAAAAAATTAGTATTTGTTTTTTCTTACACCTCCATTCTAATCCTAGTTTATAACGATATCGATATCTTAAATTTAAGGCCTAAAAGACCATTATTATTATGAATTTTTTAATAGTGTTTTGGATGCTAAGATTGAAAACTTTAAAAAAGGAGCAGAACCATGCAATCCGACATTCTAGGTATATTCGTTTGAAACAAGTCCACATTGTATGAATCATAGACCTAATAACAATAAGTATGGACTGCTAGTTGATTTTCGTTGCCATACATTATCTGAGAAAACTGCGTTGCCAAAATAGCGACTTGTTTAACAAGTTGTGAAATATTCCCCTACAAGAAACGTATTTTCAATGTTTGACAGAACGTCTTTTTTAATTTGATAATAATTCATGAATTTTGTGTATTTTTTTAAATTTAAAAACGTGCGAATTAAGTTTGTTTAAATTAATTTTTAGTTTGTTAAAGTTATTATAAATATTTTATCAAAACCAAATTTTACTATTTTAACGCTTTACCCAAAAGAGGAAGGCATAATAGAAAAAATGCTAGCTGGGCCAAATCTATTGAAACAAATCGATAATAAGCGGCTTATTATCTAGGTATGGAAAGTCTCCAATGGCCGGTTTCCCACGTTTAGGTGCTACAGGTGCCATGACATAAGGCCATATCGTCGTCTAAAGATGGAAACCTTGTGAATCCAGTTTTGTAAATTGTGCAGGACAGTGATTTCTAATATTGAATTTCCTACCAATTGTGTACATTTGACATTTCTAGAAACAAAATGTGTAGCATTTGAATATTTTTTTGCGTTCTAAACACTCAAAGCAACAAAACTTTTAAAAATTAACTTCTCAACATTCTTTTGGTACTTAAGAGGATTTCTTCTTCAAAAACCAAAAGGCTTTACTACTAAGATGCCTTCTTAGCCCGAAGAAACAGCGATTGGCAAGAGTGATTCTTCGACTGATCTCTTCACTGATGTTGTTCTGAGAGGTTATAGTGGAACCCAAATAGACAAAGTCCTTGACAACCTCAAAGTTAAATCTGTCCATTGTGACGTTTTGTCCGAGCCTACGGTGATGGTCTACTTCACGCGAGGACAGCATATACTTTGTTTTATCTTCATTTACAGCCAGACCCATTCGAGCCGCTTCCACTTCAATACTTGCGAATGCTCCACTGACAGCGCGCTTCGTTCTTCCAATAATGTCAATATCATCAGCATAGCCAAGTAATTGAACGGATCTAAAAAAAAATCGTACCGCTGGTGTTGACATGCGAGTTGCGTACGATTGCCTCAAGAATGATGTTGAAGAGGTTACATGACAGCGCGTCACCCTGTCGTAAGCCTTTCTCGACATTAAATGAGTCGGTGGTGTTCTTACCAACCTTGACGGAGCAGCGCGAGTTCTCCATAGTCATCCTGCACAATCGAAAGAGTTTGGCAGGGGTGCCAAGAAGTGACATGGCGCTGTATAGCTCGTTCCTGTTTACGCTGTCATAGGCGACTTTAAAATCGATAAAGAGGTGGTGAGTATCGATCTGGAATTCTTGGGTCTTTTCCAAAATCTGCCGAAGTGTGAAAATTTGGTCAACGGTTGACTTACCGGGCCTGAAACCACACTGATAGGGGCCAATCAGTTCACGTGCGAAAGGGTTCAGACGTTCACACAGAATGGCCGACAAGATTTTATAGGCGACATTTAGGAGACTTATACCTCTGTAGTTGGCGCAGCTTAGAGTATCTCCTTTCTTGGGGATAGGGCACACAATGCTGAGGTTCCATTCGTCAGGCATACTTTCATCCGACCAGATTGTAAAGATGAGTTGGTGTATGCTCCTCACCAAGTCATCTCCCGCTGCTTTGAAGAGTTCAGCCGTAAGGCCATCAGCTCCAGCAGCCTTGTTGGACTTTAGTTTAGATATTGCTATCCGAACTTCTTCTTGGTCGGGAGGACGGAAATTTTGTTCTTCATCATCCAAATCGAATAGATCATTCTGCCTGACAGCGATTAGTTGCTTGTCTTCGCCGTTTAACAGTCTGCAGAAGTGTTCTTTCCAAATTCTCAGCACCGACTGTGTATCTACAACGACATTCCCACCCTCGTCTCTACATGCTTCCGCTCGGGCTTTGTAACCCTTGGACGAATGCTTTACCCTTTGGTAGAACTTTCGAATACTTGCGAACTTTGATGATACTTGGGTTTTTTTATTTTTGGTCAGGTTTAAACACTGATCTCTATTAAACGGCTTTTTTCAAATAGGCATAAGTTGTCAAATTGAATTGAAGAAAACTTTGTTTGGCATAGTTCTTCATGGTGTTCTATAGAATAGCATTGCAATTTTTTCAGTTAAACATTTTTAAACGGTAGCACCCATACAACGAACCGCATTTTTTTTAGTTTTTGGCTTAAAATGCAAATAACAGAGATCTGGTCTTAACGGCTTTTTTCCAACTGGCCATAAGTTCGGAACGGCTTGATTGATTTCACTCAAACTTTGTTTAGCAGAGCTCCTTACGGCTTCCTATTATATGACATTGCAATTTTTTCAGTTACTTTTTAAATGGTGGCTCTCATGTAACGTTAACGAGCCCCTAGGTTTTAACCAAAAATTTTTCCTATTTTTTAATTGACTCAAAATGTAATGTAATGTACATAAAAGGCTTGGAATGAATTTTTTCGCTACAAATGATAATAACGGATCTAGGTTTTAACGGTTTTATTAGATTGGTCATAAGTGGACCACGACATTAAGGACTTCTATTAACGGTAGCTCCCATGTATCGAGCCTTTCAGTTTAAGCCAACATTAAAAAAATTCATTGATTGGAACGGAGTTATTTTTCTAATAGGTAGATGTGCCATTCTATTATGATAATAAAAGTGAGCTTGATCAAAAAAAAAAAGTTTCAAAGAGAAAACAACTAAATCCCAAAGTTTGAAATCTCAGAGCTGCCATCTCTCTGATTGCTGTCGATAAAACGAGTGCTTACTTACGCGACTTTAGAACTGAAAAGCCCACGACCGAAGAAATTTTCAAATTGCGCCAAATTGTCAAATCTATTGTGTGAAAATGTTCAAGGATTTCTACAGACTCCTTCGACACAACTTAATGTTTAAAACACGGCGAAGCACTCCCATGTGCTTGAAAATATTGTATGCGACACCCAGACCAATTACGCAATTCAATCAACAAAATTATTTGAAATTGCTGACGGTATCGATGTGATAAGGAGAACAAAACGAGGAGTGACTGGCATCTTCAGCGCCAAACATAGTAGGGCAGATTATTATAGTGAAACAAAGTCCAAAAGTAAAGTCAACGATAATTGAACTCCTCCTAGCTATAACCCAAATTGTAGGTCAATACTATAGCCATTATAATGTTTAATTATTAATCTCAAAAAATCTTTATAAACAAAAACACTTTTAATCTTATATATAAAATTCTCGTGTCACAATTTTCGTTCCCATACTCCTCCGAAACGGCTTGACCGATTCTCATGAAATTTTGTGAGCATATTGAGTAGGTCTGAGAATCGGCCAACATCTATTTTTCATCCCCCTAAATGTTAAGGGTAGTCTACCACTAAATTTTTTTTTTATTTTTTAGACAAAATTTTTAGTTTTTATTTTTTTATGATACAACATACAAAAATACATACAATCCTAAATTTTCACCCTTCTACGATCAACCCTTATTTTTTAATAGCCATTTTAGTAATTTAATTATTTTTCATCTCCGGTCGATAACTGATCAATCGTCATTTAATTAGCTATCCCCGCCAGATGTCTACAGGTGTCACTTCTGACCCAGTAAACTGCACGGAGTAGGGATGAGAACGAAGCCGGTCTCCTATTTTGCGTGCGAAAAAAATACACTAAAAGCTCACTTAGTAAATCTGAAGTCATTTTTTTGAAATATAAATCAGTCTTAATTTTATATATGTATGTATGTATATTAATTTTTTGATTTTTGAATTGAAGTCAAATAAACGTTAAATACAAAAACAAAGTATGTGCATACATAAATGTTGATTTTGGTTTATCGTTTTGTATTTTAAATTTGTGAATGCTATAGATTTGATTTATATGAAGTACCACATACGTACATACTTATATGTATGTACATACATATGTAGGTATTCCAAAAATATTTACTTCGAAAAGCTTTTCCAAGGAAACACTTTTTGATAGGAAAAGATGGTAGAACATGGTAGATGGTAGAAGATGGTAGATGGTGAAAGATGGTAGAAGATAGTTAGTATTATATATGGTAGTTTTTAGAAGATGGTAAAAGGTGGTAGAAGATGGTAGAAGATAGTAAGCAGAAAAAGATGGTAGTTGGTAGAAGGTGGTAAATGGTTGACGATGTTAGAAGATGGTAGAAGACAATAATTTAGCATGATAACCAACCCTCAACCTCCCAACCACCATCGCAACGACCCAACCAAACACCCACAATTGTTGATGAAATGGGTTAAAAGAAAAAAAGTTGTATCCGGTTTTAAAACATCTTATTGTTCTTGATAGGTTTAACGTACTTCAATGCTTGAGTGGTGCTTTTTTTAACTCACTTTTTGAATGATCATCTATTGTCTGGCTATTGTTTCTGGTTCTCCGAATGCTCTGAATTTCTAATCTCATCCTTCAATTCCTTAAGGATATCCGGAACACTTTTTAATTTACTTTTCGGGACAATATCTGCGGTTTTTAATCGACTACAAATACCGATACCGGTAGTCACCGTACTATGTCTACTGATTGCATGCATGCCGTATTTCGAATCACAGTTGTAATTATTTAAAAATTTCCATTCGGATAGTAATTATCTTATATTAATTTATTATCGTGACCACAGGAGAACGTTGATGTTGGGATCCAAGGACTGGTATTGGCTGGTAAAGAGTTTCCGACGCATTGAACCTAGATCCATGGGTTCTTGGACAATATCTTATAACTTTTTTGTTTACATCGACAAAAATTACTACGAGGTGTGTGGAAGCCGACACTACTTAAAAAAAATATCTGAAATCTGAATTAAAAGTAAAATCCGAAAATAAAAGAAAAATAACACCAAATTTTATTTACTCTAAATACACTTTGGCAGAAGTCTTTTGACATTTGTCATTTCTTCTTTGAACTTTATAAAAATGACAATAGATGTCCCTGTTTGATACTGTCTATTCGTACGCATTCTTCTAATAGTTTCGACAGTATGACACTTACAGCATTGTGGAATATAGATTTTTATTACTTTTGCGTAGTCAGTCCCACGCACGCAACATTCTACCTGCACTACGCGTATGTCCAGCCATATAATTTTGTATTGAAAGGTGAAAGAAAAATTTTCAATCATATCACTCATCTTATTGGCTACGTATGAATAGACACATCTACGGATTTCGGTATGCTTTCGGCAAGTGGCAATAGATGTCGCTACATGTTTTTGAAAATATAATTACAACTTTTGCCGCTTTTGAGACAGTGGAAGCACTTGTACCGGAGTCAATTTTTCCAAGCGATTTGTATGAAAATGACATTTCACTAGCAGTCCATGTATAGTATGTCAATGACCATTGCATATAATAAACTATAGTATTTCCACTTGAGGTGCGCCATCTATCGACGAAAAACTAAGCTCTAGAATTTCATGGGAAGCAACAACAACAATTTCCACCATTTTAATTGTTGTTGTTGCTTCCCATGTTATTTTAGAGCTTAGTTTTTTGTCGATAGATGTCGCACCTCAAGTGGTAGTACTGTAGTTTATATATACAATCCCTATACTAATATTACTTTGGAGTTTTCAGCACAGACCAATACAGACCGCCAACTCGTACTCCTCTTGCCGAAAACACCGTCAAAAACTTGTTTTCCTGTCTGTGAATACGTGTACATTGTACATCTCTCCCTGCAAACCAAACCGCAGTAGTTTTCTAGAAAACACTACTACAACTAAAAATATATCCTTCGAATGTGTGGGTTTTTTCATTTACTACTTCCCCTGCGCCGTAGAGTATACCCCTGCAAACAAGAAAGTACGGTAACAATCGATGAAATATGTACATCAAAGGAAGTAGTTTGGTTTCTCCTGAAAAAACAATTAACATACGAACCGAAATAGACAAAAAAAAAAATATTAAAAAACAACGGCAACACTTAAAATACATTACTATAACGGTTTGAAAAGCCAGAACTCAGCTCTTCTATCCTACATTTAAATTAAATTATTTGTTACAATAGTTTTCAAAATATTCGCATTCAAACTCGAAATTTTGATAAAAAAACGTAAAAAAATATATTTTAACCAATTTTGTTCAAAATTCTGAAATGGAAAATAAAATTTTCTTTCTGTGATCGATGTCCAAATAAATACAATGGTATACCTTTAAACAAAACAAAATGTTCTCACTTTTTCATTGTATGTATTTATATTTTATAGTAATTTCATGGAACATTTTATTTAAGTTCTGAACGTCGTCAATGGCGGCGCTAGTTGTCTTATCTACTTAACATCAAATGTCTTCTATTTTTGTTTTTGCTTCCCATGGCAGTTTAGACAAAAAACACTAAAATTACTCTCCAATCAAAGCTTGTGAACGTCGTCCATAGATGTCGCACAAAACGTAGATAGATTTTAAATACAATGACCTTTCCTTTGCAACCCTGTGAGCGAATGCAAAATGGAAAAATGGCATCGAACGTGTATCTTTGGATTAGTTACAATCCAACCAGTGGGTTGACCTGCTTTTTGATATATTGATTCGTGTTTAATTGTTTGAAGTTGGTTGGATGGTTTCGATAATAAACTTTATATACTTACTGCTCAATAATATGTTACAATGATGTCGATTTGCCAAACAAAATAAAGAAAAAGACAGTTAAATCATTTAAAATTCCATTATAAACATTTATTCAAGTATTTTGTTCTTTACTTAGTTTCAATGTGGAACATTTTTTTTTTAAATTTAAATTTATATAAAGTGAACCAGAACTTTTATCTTCAAATTTGATATGAAATAATGTTAATAAAAAATATTTAAAAACAAGGACAACTATTACAAAGATTGGTTAATAATAAATGCATAACAAAAGCAGTATATTTTAAAAGAATTATTTTTCATTATCGTGTGTATTAAAATTATATCATGCGAGTTGTTATTTTTGATTGAGTCATTAGCAAAGGTCCTACTTTCCGAACACAACCGGATATGAAAATATTTTGTAATTACTATTGAATCCATTTTTAATAATTAGAACAGTGTTTTTACAACGCCACGTTTGCAAGCTTTTATCAAATAAATCGATAAAAAACAAAGGTTTGATAACTCTATCTATTTTTTGTTTGTTTCGCATTGATTTTTACATCTATATTTTACCCATTAAGTAAGAATTTTGTATGCATTGACTATAGTGTATTTTATATATAAACAGAATTAAATAAATTAGAAAGGTTTCGTAATCATATAACTCTTCTTTTAAAAAAACATGTTTTTTGATAAAACTAAGGTTTTTATTGTACATACGTATTGTAAGAAACTATAGTTTAGTTGTATAAATTTTTTATGTTTTGGTTTTATATTAGGGTATATTCAGTTGGTAATTTTATATAAATTGTGCATATTTTTGTATTGGTAGGATGTCTTTTAAATTTCGTGTTTGTATTTTTATAAAAAATTTATATATTCCAAGACAATTGAGAGTTTTATGTTCATAATTTTTAAAGTACCTATAAACAATGACCAAAAGCTGTAAGCTTTTAGATATATAAGAAAATGATATTTAAAAAGCAGAAGAGAAGGAACCAGGATCAGGAAGACAATCTGGAAGAGGAACGTTGGGAACCGGAAGGTAGGGAAATATCAAATAATGACCCACCTCAACCTTAAGTGAAACTATAAATACATTTTCAACTAGATGGCATCTCTCGTGGGATTTTCGTGAGAGAACTATCTTTTAAAATCTCCACTTCCTCTGTACCACCATTTCTTCTTTCATCGACAACACATATTTGACTTAGCCTCAACCTATTCGCGGCGAAAAGAGTGAGAGGGATTTCCACAATAAGAAAACTTTACCACCATTCCTTATTCCTCATCGCTCGTAAAAATGCTAATCCATTACAATGGTATTCATCACACATCACATACACATTGATTGCGAGTGCATTACTAAACCTTTTCCATTGTATATATAAACTATAGAACTAATACTTGAGGTGCGCCATCTATCGGCGAAAATCTAAGCTCTAGAATACCATTGGAAGCAACAACAATTTAAATGGTGGAAATTATTGTTGTTGCTTCCCATGGTATTCTAGCTTAGTTTTTCGTCGATAGATTGCGCACCTCAAGTTGGAATAGTATAGTTTATATATGCAATGCCTTTTCCTAGATCAAACAATAAAAAAAACCAACCGATACACCGAAAATTGAGAAAAAAAAGTCGACACAAATTTTTCAATTTTTTTTTTATTTAAAAAAAATTACCAACGAAGGCATTTCAGCTACCTCATTAAAAGCCTTTTCGGTTGCATTCACATCCAACACCTTAAGGCCCCGACCCATAGAATCCGTTGCGTCCGTGCGTCCGGCAAATCAACTGACAGCTCGATTAAATACACGCGTTCTTACGAGAAGTGGTCCATAGACAACGCATGCGGCAACGCAACGGACAGAAGTAGCCGAACTTTTAACTTTTTCTTCTCCGGCAATCCGTTGACAGATGATTGACATCAATTTTTTTCGATTTGAAGTGGTTTCGTTTTGGCATTGAAGAAGAGAAATATATTTCTTCTTGTAAGGGTTTTGGTTACAGTTGTAATTATGTAAAGCATAATTTTTTGCAGCATGTTCGAAGAAAAAAAGATAAAAACATGGAACGTCAACGCATTCATTGGGTCACCCCCAATCCGGCGATCCGGCAAACGTCAACGGATGCGTTGCCGCAACGGACCAACGGATTCTATGGGTCGGGGCCTTTAATGGTAGTATAACGGCACACATCGAGCATATCGATGGATTTTTCTTCAATTGAACCAGCTCCATATTGGAGAGAAATAAACTCACAGCAGATTTCGGAGAATTTATCAAGATATGTGTGCTGCATTTTTTTTAACAGACTTCTTTAAAAAAAATTTATTTCTTAGACTTAGGATAACACTTTTTGAATTTAAATATTGAAACAATTTTTTTTTTAAGGACATCTTTTAAAATATTGGATTTCTTAGACTTAGGATTACCCTTATTGAATTTAAAAATTAAAACAATAGTGACCCCTTTTATGTGTCTACCATAGCTTAAAAACCTATCGATGGATTTTTCTTCAATTAAACCAGCTCCATAAGCAGCGCTTCTTGGAGAGGCATAAACTCAGCAGACTTCAGAGAATTTACCAAGATATGTGTGCTGCATTTTTTTTAACAGACTTCTTTAAAAAAAATTTATTTCTTAGACTTAGGATAACACTTTTTGAATTTAAATATTGAAACAATTTTTTTTTTTAAGGACATCTTTTAAAATATTGGATTTCTTAGACTTAGGATTACCCTTATTGAATTTAAAAATTAAAACAATAGTGACCCCTTTTATGTGTCTACCATAGCTTAAGAACAGATATAAAACCACCACCTAAAACCACCATTATGTCTTGGTATTACCTCACCAAATATGTTTTATTTAGATTAATTGAAAAATAAAACAAAAGTTGACAAAATGTTTTTTCCTTCTACTGACCCAAATTTAGTGTATCAAAACAACAACCTCATCATCATCATTAGAACAAAGCATGTGGTTTCTAAAAACGAAAAAACAATTTTAATAGTTACTACTGGCCCAAATATATGGTGTATCAAAACCATAAAACAAAGTGCATAATTTTTCAAGAATGTGGTTTCTTGTCTTATCATGTCGTCAACAATTTAATATTTGACAGCACCGAAGAAACTGACATCTCACCGAATCAAATAAAATAATTTGATTACAAACGTAATGATTATTAATTATTATTAGTCACGGAGTGTGTAGTTAAAGCCACGTCTTAACCCCAAGCAAATGAGCAGGTGGAACGCGAAAATAGAAGTTTGGCTCCAATGACTAATGGAGGGCTAGATCTACATTAGATAAGGTACTTTCGAAAATAGCCGACGATACCCGAACTGTGCAAAGAGGAGAAGTGATAGATCATTTCAATGAAAAGTTGGAGGAGATAAATAAAGAGGAAACAAATAAAGTTATTAGAAAAAAGGAAGAAAGCTGCTGAAAGAATTGTGAAAAACCAGGATTATAACAAAAGACTGAGAAACAAGAGCGACCAACAACCGGGCGGTCTGATGAGAAGAGCGTCGAAGTTTGTCAACTTGGAACCACAAAAGGGTGCGGTCGTTGAATAGCTCGGTGGTGATTCATTTAGATTTTTAAATGTCAGAATTAGGATCTGAATTTAGATTAACAGTTTATAAAGTGCGTTATTAACAAAACAATAATAAATAAATACATGCAAGTAAATAGGTTTATAAAAGACAATTGGTCGCCTCTGGTACCTTAAAGGAAAACACAAACAAGATATCTGTTGAAAACCGTTTCAAACAATATAGAAAATAAGGAAGATATAAGGAAGAGAAAAGAAGTACCGTGGGGTAAGTTATATTTGTGTACAATCTATAAATAATTTGTATCTACAATGAGCCGCCAACAACGGCGAAAAAGGAAGGTTGCGATGGAAGAGTCCACTCTAACTGCGCTGTTAGAAGTAAAATCGTTAAATGATTAGAATGCACGGTTGCGGGGAAACAATGAAGACATAATAGAAGTAAGAAGTACTTCTTCGAATACTTCGCGACAGCCTTCATTGCGCATGTCTCCAAGTGAAGCGAAAGCCCTTCTATCCGAGTACGAGCCAGGGGTAACAGCTATGACACCAGCAAAATGGCTCGACAGCATTGAGAGATCGCGATATATCTACGGTTGGGGGGCCTTAGATTGCCTATTTTATGCTACTGCGCTTTTGAAGGGAGCAGCAATGAAATGCCATGAGAGTCAGAGGGTCGCGATTAGTTCATGGAAATTTTTAAACGGGAGTTTGTTAAAGGATCTAAACAGACAAACATGAACTTCTAATGGAAATTAAAAGGCGAGAATAGAAGTAGCTTGAGACAGTCGAAGACTTTTTTTACGACATGTCATCGATGGCTCATAGGGCAGGGATAAGCGAATCGGAAACCAGACAACACATAGTATCCAGTTTAAGGGATAGTTCCTTGATGGCTGTGCTCGATGACAGGAAGCCAAAGACCCTTAACAAGTTACTTCAAGAAATAAAAGAACAAGAAAATGCGGAACAGTACAGGGAAACAAGGAGAGAATTTCAATCAAACCGAAGATATGTTTCAAACCAAAATCAACAGGAAGAAATTGCAAAACGAAAATCTTCACGTTTTGTTCCATATTCTGATGATCGTCAAATTAATCGTAGAATAGAAAACTCTAGAACATCTTCTTTGTCGGAAGCGAATCGCGGTCCAATACCCAAAATCTGTTACCAATGTCGTAAGCCAGGTCACTAAGCTTATCAATGTCCACAAAGGAGAACTACAATGACCCCAGGATCACCTTTGAGAAACGCAATGAAACAGATTATTGAAGCACCAGGCTTGAATTAATGCTATCAACAGGTGTTAGTAGAGGGAAGAAGTCTAGATGGGTTCATTGATCTAGGGAGTGATAGCACTAATATGAAAGCAGCCGTAGCTAGGGAAAATAATTGACTGTATGAAGAGTCTGATTGCGTTCTGCAAGGGTTTAGTGAGGGTTATTGCAAGGCGTCGGGGCAAATAGTGATAGACATAAAGGTAGGTGAGGTGTCTCTCAGGACAAATATCATAACTGTGGAAGACACTTCGGTTATAATTGGAGATATATTTCGATCAACCAGGGATTGTGGTTACTAAGAAAAAAGGATCTCTAGAAGTAACTAAAATTAACGATAGTGCAGAAGCCACGGAAAACAATTCTCGGGTAAATGCTGTCAGTAGGAAGATTATGATGATTACACGCCAAATAACTGTGAATGATTTGAAGATAGGTGATGCACCCTCAGAAGAAGAAATTAAACTTCTAGTTGTGTTGCTAGACAAGTACAGAAATAGCATTGCACTTGATAAGTCAGAACTTGGACTTTCAAAGACCAGCGAAATGATTATTCAACTAAAGTCGGATGAAGTTATTCGATACAAGCCATAGAGATCCATTTGGCCAAATGGATGAGCTTCGGGACATCATAAATGAATTGAAATCCAACGACATAATAGAAGATTCGAATTTGGAATGCGCAAGTCCCGTTCTTCTAGTTAAAGATGTGTGTCGATTATAGAAGACTGAACTGTATTACAAAACGTACATATTTTTCCACACTAAATTTAGAGGAACAACAACAAACATTGCACGATAGTAAAGTTTTTAGCGTGTTAGATCTTATGAGCGGATACTATCAGGTTCCAATATCCAGACCATCTCGACACCTCACTGCCTTTGTAACACCCTTCGGACAATTCCAGTTCAAACGGACTTTTGGACTTTCGAATGCTCCAGCCGAATTCTTGTCAATGATAGCCAAAATAACATTCCCAATTGACGAAAGGAAAATAAAAATCTATGTAGATTACAATCTTTTGGTGGCAGCTTCTATCTCTGAGGGCTTAAGCATCCTCGAGAAATTTTTGAGGCCTTTTTTGACAATGGACTCACCCTGAATATTAAGAAATGTGAGTTTTTTCGAAGTTCCGTAACCTACCTTGGACATGAAATAAGTGCAAATGGTATATATCCAGGCAACAAAAATGTGGCAGCCATTCATGACTTCCCGTGTCCGTTGAATGTCGCAGGAGTGAGAAGATTTTAAGGACTTACGGGGGTTTTCCGCAAGTTCATAATGGGTACGCAATCATTGCTTGACCTCTTCATTATCTTACCGGAAAAGACGTCGACTTTTAATGGGGTAAGGAGCAAGAAGATGCGTTTATTGAGCTTAAACAAAAACTAGGTTCGGAACCGGTTTTGGTCTTGTATGACCCTCGAGCAGAACACGAACTCCAGACTGACGCATCTGAGGATGGACTAGCCGGAATTTTAATTCAGCTTGATGATAACGATGACAAACACGCAGTCGCTTACTTCAGCAGAGCCACCTCTAAGACCGAAGCAAAAGCATATAATTACGAATTGGAGGCATTGGCTGGTCTTAACAGATTTAAAAAAAAAACGGAAGACGGCACTCATCATCTCTAGAAGAATACCTGAAGCCTGTGTGGCAAATCAGTTGCATCTGTGTGGCAACTGGGTGAGTTGGATGGTAAGTGGGAAGCTATGTGGCAACTCGGTTGTATCTGTGTGGCAATTGAGTGTTACTTGTGTGGTAAATAACTTTGTGATAATAAAAGAATCAATAGCATCAGTAAACGATACACGCAAGTCACGTCTGAACCATCATCCCACTCACACACTGCACGCAATAAGGAATGCAGCTACCAACCCATACCCAACATCATGGATCAAAAAAGGTATAGACTGCTAGTAGCTTCTGATATGTACAACAGAAATTCCTAAAGAACAACAACTCACCATGTTTTTTCTGTTTCTTCAATCTTTTGAAGTCGTTGTTTAATGAATCGCAAATTGATAGAAACTAAATACATTCCTATACATGTGAGGGTTATATGTTAATAGATTTTTTCAAAAATTCCCTTAGTCAATTAAATGTCATCAAGGGTGATGGTTTACAAAACACAGTACATCTGCCTGAATATCAATACTGTGGACCTGGAACAAAACTCCAAGAACGACTAGCCGGAGAAGATCCTGGAATTAATGTACTTGATCAAACGTGCAAGCAACACGATATATCTTATTCAAATTTTAAAAATACTTCTGATCGACATTTAACAGATAAGATTTTATCTGAAAAAGTCTGGAAAAGAGTCATATCGAAGGATGCTAGTTAAGCTGAGCAAACAAATGCATTAATGGTTACTAATTTTATGAAAGCTACACTAAAACAAGTAATAAGGTGTTCAAAAAGTGAAAAGAAAAAATCAAATGTGAAAGTCCCAACACCTCTAGTAGAACAACTAAAAATGCTGGAAAAATTCTTCAAGGGAAAACCGTATAACCTCGGAAAAGCTATAAAAATGCTCTGTCATCTGCAAAGAAAGCATTCAAGAATAACAACAATAGCATAGAGACACCCAGAGTTATTTCTGTTCAAGAAATTGGAGGAGCACTTAGAGCTTTGTCTGGAGGAGTTTCAGGAATAGCCAAGGCTGTCAAATATAGTAGTATTGCTAAAAAAGTCTGGAGGAGAAAAAACGTCATAATCCAAAAATGGAATCGATTCTAGTCGGTAATGGATATTTCATCTAGAACCATATAGAAAAGGATTTGGTCAATATTTACATTCTCAGACAAAATGCTTTTAAGAACGCTACCCAAACGTGCACTGAATGAAATGGATTTGAGAAACTTTGCAAAGGATTTAAGACCACATTTTCGAGGAGTATTTATGAGAGATAATTTACCTAGAAGTAAACCCTTGAGAAACGAATATGGAATAATCAATCTTGATTCCTCAAATGGTCCAGGAACACACTAGGTAGCGTATTGCAAAAAGGCACTAAATTTGAATATTTTGATAGTTTTGGAAATCTACAACCTCCAATTGAATTAATTAATTATCTAGGTGATAAAATTAATTATAATTATCACAAATATCAGGATTACGATTCAGTGAATTGTGGTCATTTATGGTGAAGATTCTTATATAATTGTTATTTCGAATAAATAAAAGTCCTTATACAAGAACACTTTCATTATCTTTTTTATCGTCATGACGTTAACAATTACCCTTAGTGGGAATTCTTCTCATCTAACATCAGAGTATTTTCCACCTTTAAATCTAGATCGTGATAATGTTTGTGGATTGATTGATTTTCAAACATACAATTCTATGCCCAATATTGATGAGCGAAACAATTTGTTTCATATAGGGGATCACGAAATTAAGATTCCGGTGGGGTCATACGAAATCGATGACATTGCATTATATATTTCTGAGAAATTGTTAATGCTTAATTCCACTGCTATTGTGAAAATAGAAGCAAATAATAATGCATTGAAAAGTAAAGTTTGGAGTGATCAGATTATAGATTTCCCTCCGTAGAAGTGTCACATATACTTCCAATTAATGAGCAAAACATCGTGATTAATTATGAAATGAAAGAAGAAGCAGCTGACTGCCTATCAACAGTTAACGTTTGTATTGCATTATATACCACAACCCTGGCTCGTTGAAAGCTTTATGATTACCTAGAAAAATTAGAAGAAAGAGTTCTCTATTATGATACCGATTCGGTTATCTATGTTAGTCGACAAGGAGAATTTGAACCGCATACTGGAGAATTTATTGGTGATATGACAGACGAACTAGGTAGCTTTATAACAGAATTTGCAAGTGGTGGTCCTAAAAACTATGCCTATAAAGTTTTTAGCACGAAGGACAATGCTGAACATATCGAGCCCTTACCGCCAAATTATCGTAAGCGACAAAAATCAAATTTTACAGGAGAAGGTTTTTTTTAAATATTTTTTGACAGAAATATGCCAGGTAGTTACAATTTTAAATATATTAATGATTTTAAGATATTTAGACATGTGATTAGAAAAAAACACTAAAATAATAAGTATTTAAGCTATTTATGGCGCTTACATTGTTTTTGCTGTCATAATCTAAGGTTATTTTGGCGTTTACGATAACAATATCTTTTAACATCACTATGTCCAAGAAATTTTATTTGATAAATAAATAGACATTATAAAAGAGTTTTAAATGAAAAAGTTATATTTTAATTGCAAAATAGGTATATTTATTTGAGATAATGAAATGAAATAAAGTAGGTAATTCTTCTGGTACGAATTATCTTCGTCCGTTTTAACTTAACACTGAGTATTGTTCCATCATGGTTTTCAAAGAAAATATTACAATAATGAAAAATAATAATATTAATGAGATCAATCAGATTATGTATTAAGTAGTTATGTATATAAAATAAAGTAAAGTGTTTTTAATTTTCTTTGTCCGAATCATCTTCGTCCGTTTCAGCTAAAGCATCACGTGTGGTTCCATCATGCCTCATAACTAAATATTCTTGATGGTATCTGTTTGGTATTATATTTTTATTGCATAGCTCCTGTAAATCTCTGTATTTAGCTGCTGAAATTTTGAGCTCTTCGACGTATAAAGGTGTGGGTCCTTTTTGGACCGTAGCACTGTTTGCTCTCGATCTGATGATGAAATCCATATTAATTTCGTAATTGTCACTGTCTTCAAAAAAGCCGTATTTAAATTTAACAATAGGATTATTTTTATGAAATTGCACAATTCTTAATGAATTAAAATTGATTTTAAATTTAGCTGGCAATAAAACTTGTGAATAGGACTTCCAATCCATGAAGTCTCTATACTTTAAGACATTTACAATATAGCTTTTTGGATTATGTCTGGCATTAGTAATCATAGTTGGCCATTCAGAAGGAGCCCATACGGTTTTATTACGAACGAAACTTTCAATAGTGCTATGAATGGAGTCAACAGGCATCATAGTGTGTCCAGGTAAAAGATAAGTGACCTTTATTTCTGTTATTGTTGTTGCTGTTTTCAAGAAAAGAATTAACATTGATATCATTGCACGGTTTCTATTTTGCCCAGCACAGCTATCAGAATATAGATTAACAACAGTATGGGTACCTTTTAGGTTTAACATATTCAAATATTTAAAAACAACTGTAACTATTTCATTACAGCCCCTTTTTCCTTGGCACTCGCCCCACACGTAACAATATCCATCCCTTGTGCCACTTTCATATATACTTTCATTATAATATGCGTATTTTCTCGAGTAATATAAGGTCACACTTTTACCATGTGGAGTATTGAGAACTTTTTGCAAATCAAAGCTAACGCATAAGGAGTTAGAATCAGCTACCTTGCTAAGTTTTTGGTCTTCTAAAAACAGTTGCTTACATTTTTCTTTATACAGAATGTGATTTTTATATTCAGTGGTTTGCTGGAAAATATTTCTGTTCTCAGGGGATACATTTTTGCACTTCTCACAAAAAGTACATTTATCTTTTTTTGGCAAGTGGAATCCAATATTAAAATCTGTTTTGAAAATATTGCGAAATACTCTTTTTGATAATACTGATGATTCTATATTCTTTTCTTTGAAATGATCAACATACTGTGTATACAAAAACGATATGTTCTGAAATTCTTGAGGTAAATACACTTTAGTGCTTTTATTGCGACAATAATGGGATGGAACAGCAGGCAACATCTCAATGAACGATTTTAACTGTGCGATTTTTACTTCGTCAGATTTATTATGAGGATGAAGAGTTTTTCTGCCTTCTCGAGTGGTATTCAGAATTTTATTGGAATTTTCGATGGTATATCTCAAAGACATTTGAGATATGTTTAGGGTCTTAAGTAAAAATTGTTGACATACTTTAATATTCTGGCCATTGTAGCTTATAAAATAATCGTATGATTTTTTGCGAACATCACTACTAGCTCTTTTTCTGCCAATCGGTTTTTCTTTAGCACATGACAGCAGGAAATCCTTTTGTCTTTTATCACACCCTAAGCCCCAATAGTTTTCTAAAATATTATTCCGATCATCTTCAGTAAATTTAATTGCACATGAGTTACCACATCTTTTATTTATACATGGGTTAGGTTGCACAGATTTCCCTACAGCAGCTTTCCGATTCTTTTTTGATAAAAGACGTTTTGGTAAAGGTTTTATTTTCCTTAATCCTCTTTTACCAACACTCGTTTCTTCATCTATTTTTTGAGCTGACTCATCTTCATCTGAATCACTGGACGATGAGGCTGGCTTCCATGAATCTTCACTATCAATACAGGCATTGTTGTCGTGGGACTTCAAGGACTTCCTGGATACGTTTTGTTCTTGTTGGCCAAACAGTGAACTGGTGCTCGGCTGTATTAATTGATCAACAAAAACTGGCATAGTAGGCTTCCCTATAGTACTTTGGTTATCTAAATCCATTAAAATGTAAGAATTGTCAGTATCAGAATCACTGTATTCAACAAGTGAAGTCACAGGTAATGGTGCATGTGGGTTGGTAATTTGCTCAGAATTTAAATCGATCAAAGATACTGATGTCGTATCAGTTAATATTGGGTCCATGTTAACATCGTTGTTTCTGTCTTTTAGTAAGAATGAATGAAGAACTAAGTTTTTCGTATCTCGCTGTATATTCTCGGGATAAGCAGTTTCAGGATTACTCTCTTCCGGTAAGGGGAGTGGTGATATTAACTGCATAATTTTTTCCATTCGCGACTCTAACAAACAAATAAAAACCTAAAATTTAAATTTAACTAGTCTAATTAATTGCTTTTATCAATACTAATTAAACACACCAATAATTGAAATCTGAGAATATTACATGCAACAAAATCGTATAGTCCAGTCAAATTAGGCTTTCACTTCAGAATGAGAGATAATAAGCTAAACATTGGTTATGCACCTTCGTTTTGGTGTTTTTAAAGTTGTCTCAAAAGTTTCATTAAAACTGGTGTCCGCGCCGTGAGTTATTCAAGGTCAAAGGTCACGAAAATCAGTTTTTTTTATTTACTCAAAAACGATTTGATGTCAGGAATCATTTTTTTCCATAAACTGAAGAAATTCCCAACACAAATGGTTATGCAAGTTTTGTCCTGCACATTTACCGCTAAAAAGTATCACAATAGCTTATTTAAATTTTTGGGGTCAAAATATAGTTTATATAAAATTAGTTCGATTAGTAGGATTCATTTAATTGCTCTAACTTCTTAACAGTAAATGTAACAAACAAATCTCTCATAACCATTTGTGTTGGAAATAACCTCCGCTTCACGTTTGTGGAATAAACTGTTTCAGAAAAATTTACCGTTTTTGAGTAAACTAAATATAACTGATTTTCGTGACCTTTAACCTTGAATACCAGGTCAGGTCTTATGAAACTTTTGAGACTACTTTAAGAACACTAAAACGAAGGTGCATAACCAATTATTATCTTATTATCTCTCATTCCGAGGTTGCTGCCTTTTTTTTTTTTTGCTTAATTGACTGCATTAGTACTCGTATTTCATTTTTCACGCATTCAATTACCAAAAATTAAATACAATACATACCTTAACTGTCGAGTTTACTATCTGTAGTACATTTATAACTCAATCGACACAATAACTACACAATACTAAACGCTATTTAATACGTTTTATTAGAAGTGAAAATATTTTTTAAACAATAATTCGTTTGCGCTACAAAAAATCTATTGCAAAGCATATAAGATAAAAATGCTTGTTGTCGCTTACGTTAAAGCATTGAAAATAAATGTAGTCACGATAATTTTAGCACATGCTATAACTTTATAACGGTGTTTTTTTGGAGAGAAATTTATCAACATGGTGGGTCCGTTATGCCTTAAAATAGTATTTTCGATAAAAAACGCATTTTCGACAAAAGTGTCGCTTACGATAATTTGGCGGTAAGGGCTCGATATTGTGTGTAAAGTTAAAGACATTTTTCTCAATTACAAAGCATCACAATATATAAATTTCGATTCTATCAAAGAAGCTATATTAAAATCTTCGATATGTGACGATGACGATGACAGAATAATCATAAGATCTAATAAAGAACATCAAGTAGTTACTAAACCAGAAGTTAAATCATATAAACCTAAAGCAGTAAAACGCCGTTTTCTAGAAGATCACAATTTTTAAAACAATATTGGGGTCAAAGGAAATTATTGTACTGTAAGTTAAATATACTTTGTGAGGAACTTATAACTTTAACTGATTTAATTTCAATCGCAATATACATTTGTTAGTTTGTTAATGATTATTATTATTTAATCTGATTTTGTGAGTTTTAGAAATAATAAATAAAATCTATGAATTTAAATTCGTTTCTTTAACAAAAATTGAAAGTCGGTTAAAGTACTTTTTGACGATGTGTTTTAATTAGATAAAGAAAAATTCAAATTCTTTAAACCAATATAGAACAAGATCTCATTATAGAACAATGTGTTTTGATAAGACAAAGGAAATGACTGTACTTTTGACAATGTGTTTTGATTATATAGAGAATGATATTGAATCTAATATTAACTTTTTTCGAGCTCTGTCGCCGATTCGAGAGTATAAAAGCTGAATGTTTTTAGCTTGGAAATTCAGATCAGTTTAATACCTGAAGTAGATATCTGAAATTTCGTCAAAAGTTATTTTAAAGTTGTATTAAAAAAAAAATTTTAAAATATCTCTTAAAGAAAATTAAAGCTGCTGTTAAAGTTGTTTCTGAAAACCGAAAACCATTAAACAGCCTTAAGACTCTGAAACTTCAACGGAAGTACAACATTGTGAAGGCTAAGAGATGTAACACCAAGTTTGGAGAACAAATCTTGGTGGAGTTAAAAGATTGTGTGGTATATTTACCAAAACGCTGTAAAAATAAGTTAGATGACGATGGGAGTTGGAGAATTGTTCGATGGAGGTAGTTGAACCTTATGAACAATTGTTTAAACTCGATTTTCATGAAAAGAAAGAAAAAGAAGATGAACGGCAACAACAATCATTTAAAGAACCTAAACCAGAGGTAAATAATTATCAATCAGAGATATATAAAAGCATGTTTTTCAAGGTATTCAACAAATTTTTGGATATAAATACAGAGTCCGTCTTGATTAAAATTATCATTACAGCTCAGGAAAAGTCAGAAGTATACGAGTCACAATGGAGTTCGAAATACTGATCGTTAAAAACTTTGAGGACTACGCAAATGCATTTAGCAACGTGTGCTGGGATTTCCCGGCAATCCAGGGTGCGCTCCTGGATGAAATCACGTTGATGAAGCTAACAGGGGTCACTCCCCATCGAATATTGGCGGCGTCACTGCTGGCGAAGGCCTTACATTTTAAGGCGGAGGAGGAAGGGTATGGCCTAGATATACCACCATTGCCCTCTTTCATACATCTACTCTAAATAAAAAATGTAAAAAATAATTAATTTGTTTGTGTTTTTATTTATTTTTCATCTAACATCAGAGTATTTTCCACCTTTAAATCTAGATCGTGATAATGTTTGTGGATTGATTGATTTTCAAACATACAATTCTATACCCAATATTGATGAGCGAAACAATTTGTTTCATATAGGGGATCACGAAATTAAGATTCCGGTGGGGTCATACGAAATCGATGACATTGCATTATATATTTCTGAGAAATTGTTAATGCTTAATTCCACTGCTATTGTGAAAATAGAAGCTAATAATAATACATTGAAAAGTAAAGTTTGGAGTGATCAGATTATAGATTTCCCTCCGTAGAAGTGTCACATATACTTCCAATTAATGAGCAAAACATCGTGATTAATTATGAAATGAAAGAAGAAGCAGCTGACTGCCTATCAACAGTTAACGTTTGTATTGCATTATATACCACAACCCTGGCTCGTTGAAAGCTTTATGATTACCTAGAAAAATTAGAAGAAAGAGTTCTCTATTATGATACCGATTCGGTTATCTATGTTAGTCGACAAGGAGAATTTGAACCGCATACTGGAGAATTTATTGGTGATATGACAGACGAACTTGAAAGCTACGGTCTAGGTAGCTATATAACAGAATTTGCAAGTGGTGGTCCTAAAAACTATGCCTATAAAGTTTTTAGCACAAATTACAATGCTGAACATATTGTGTGTAAAGTTAAAGACATTTTTCTCAATTACAAAGCATCACAATATATAAATTTCGATTCTATCAAAGAAGCTATATTAAAATCTTCGATATGTGACGATGACGATGACAGAATAATCATAAGATCTAATAAAGAACATCAAGTAGTTACTAAACCAGAAGTTAAATCATATAAACCTAAAGCAGTAAAACGCCGTTTTCTAGAAGATCACAATTTTTAAAACAATATTGGGGTCAAAGGAAATTATTGTACGTAAGTTAAATATACTTTGTGAGGAACTTATAACTTTAACTGATTTAATTTCAATCGCAATATACATTTGTTAGTTTGTTAATGATTATTATTATTTAATCTGATTTTGTGAGTTTTAGAAATAATAAATAAAATCTATGAATTTAAATTCGTTTCTTTAACAAAAATTGAAAGTCGGTTAAAGTACTTTTTGACGATGTGTTTTAATTAGATAAAGAAAAATTCAAATTCTTTAAACCAATATAGAACAAGATCTCATTATAGAACAATGTGTTTTGATAAGACAAAGGAAATGACTGTACTTTTGACAATGTGTTTTGATTATATAGAGAATGATATTGAATCTAATATTAACTTTTTTCGAGCTCTGTCGCCGATTCGAGAGTATAAAAGCTGAATGTTTTTAGCTTGGAAATTCAGATCAGTTTAATACCTGAAGTAGATATCTGAAATTTCGTCAAAAGTTATTTTAAAGTTGTATTAAAAAAAAAATTTTAAAATATCTCTTAAAGAAAATTAAAGCTGCTGTTAAAGTTGTTTCTGAAAACCGAAAACCATTAAACAGCCTTAAGACTCTGAAACTTCAACGGAAGTACAACATTGTGAAGGCTAAGAGATGTAACACCAAGTTTGGAGAACAAATCTTGGTGGAGTTAAAAGATTGTGTGGTATATTTACCAAAACGCTGTAAAAATAAGTTAGATGACGATGGGAGTTGGAGAATTGTTCGATGGAGGTAGTTGAACCTTATGAACAATTGTTTAAACTCGATTTTCATGAAAAGAAAGAAAAAGAAGATGAACGGCAACAACAATCATTTAAAGAACCTAAACCAGAGGTAAATAATTATCAATCAGAGATATTTGCCGATATACCTTACTCAGAAAAGCATGTTTTTCAATGTATTCAACAAATTTTTGAATATAAATACAGAGCCCTTCTTGATTAAAATTATAACAGCTTAGGAAAAGTCAAAGTATAACAATGGAGTTTGAAAATCTCATAATTAAAAACTTTGAAAACTATCTAAACGAATTTAACAACGTTTGCTGCGAATTCCAGCTAATTCAAGGTGCGCTCCTGGAGGAAATCACCTTGATGAAAGAGACGGGGGTCACTCCACAACGAATATTGGCGGCGTCACTGCTATCCAAAGCCTTACATTTTAAGGCTGAGGAGGAAGGGTTTGGCCTTAATATACCGCCATTACGCTGCTTTATCCATCTTTTATAAATAAAAAATAAATAAAAACACAACCAAATTTATTATTTTTTTTTTTGGTGCCTACACAGAAGAATGGGGCTCTTCTGTTTTTCCACTTTTAACTCCAAAATTTAATTAAAGAAAGACAAGCCACATATCATATTTAGACCCCCAAGAAAAATAGAAGTCGTATATGAAGTAAGTCACGTACGCCTTTAAAGAATAAGTTCAAACACCAGTTGTCTGCGAGACTCTGATTAGTCTTTTAAAAACTCTTAACAAATAAAGATAACTTTCAATTCCTTTATTAAAAAGTGCTTTATTAAATTAAATACTAAAATAGGCGCAGTCGGTAGGATACACAAAATTAATATGTGTATCCATTGCAAATAAGAACCCATCGTTCACCTATCGTTCAAGTATAGTAAAACGTGAAAATTAAAATTCAATTTTTTACAAAAAGAAAGAAAATTATTTTAAAAATGTATGCCCATACAAAAAAGTGAAATTAATATCTAAAGTTCAACGAAAAAGAAATCTTTAAAATTAATAACTTAATCCAGTTACTCAACGATATTGCAAAATAAGTTCAGTGAAGAATAAAAAACTCTTTCGTGCATATAAAGATTACTTCAGTGAATAATAAAGTTATTAGAACACTAATCCAAAATTCTAAAAACATCAATAATTAATTAAGTAACTCACCCTCAAACCAATTCAGTTTTAAAAAGACACCCCCCCCCCCCAATATTCAAAATATTTTTTTGTATAAATACTATACCCCTGTTATTTTAAATTATCAAAACTACCAGGACTCACAAACAACAACATACCTACTCAAACATCAATTATTATTCATCATCATAATGGAAAATACTTTCAGCATTCTAAACGAACTAGAAATCTTCCTAGAAGAATACAACACTATTTTCTGGGACTTCCAGCTTCTGCAAGGAGCTCTCCTGGAGGAGATTACCCAGATGAAGCAGACGGGGGTGACCCCCGCAAAAATGCTGACAGCAGCATTACTTATTAAGTCCTTATACGTTAAGGCAATTGAAGATGGTTATGGAGCGGATATCCCCGCTCTACCATTATTTGTTAAAATTTTTTTATAAAATAAAAAAAAAAAAATTTATGTGGTTTGTTGTTGTTGTGTGGTGAGGTAAAGCTTATCAGTATTTGTGGTTTGGAGTAAAATATGAGTAATGAGTAAAAAGTTCTGAAAAAAGAAAAAAAAGTTAAAAAAAACAGAAGAGCCCCTTTTCTCCTGTCGCCAACTCTGAGTGAAAAAACAAAAAAAGAGCCCAAATCATATGACAACGAAGAAATACAAAAAAAATCGAATACAAAGCAAAGCGACGTTAAATATGAAGAAATAAAAGTCATCAAACTTCTTATTATTCAGTGCGTGAAACGCGTCATTGAAATCGAATTTTGTGTCAAAACGGGACACTAATCCCGTATATTTGTCATCAGACCTTTTTTTTAAAAAAAAAAAAAAGAAGAAAAGAACAGTGTTTGAATTAGCGGAACATTAATCCCGCAATTCAAAGTGAAAATACATAAAGTACATAGAGACAGTGTGTGCAGTGTACAAAAAAAAAACAAGAGGCGCAAATCTATATGCGGTGTACACACTTGGGTGAGTGAAAAGACGTATATAGCAAAAGTGGACGCAACGCAACCATCAAGTTAGTCGCACGTAACACAATACGCATATACATAAGAAAAACACTGAAGTGAAAAGTAGAATCGCGATTTCGCTCCACCGAAGACAAAACCAGCACCAAAATAGACACGAAGTATGACGGAACAATAGAAGGAAAGGGAGCAGTGAAAAAAAACACAAGAGGAGAAGGAATACACGACGCTAGGAGCAACAAGGCGGTACTTTACTAGGCAACAAAAAGAGATCATCAACTGGACTCTCACAACATATGACTGAACACGGACACACCGCTGATTTCGATGACATACAAATACTTGACAAGGAAAGAAACACAAATAAGAGATTTACACTGGAGAGTCTAAGAATACAACAAAAGATTAAGAGAACCATGAATTTTCAAGAAGATAAAGACAATTTAAGTGCTAGCTACAGTGCTGTCATCAAATGAACAAAGTCTGTGATAACAATTAGTTGATAGTTTTCTGTTTTGTCCTGTTTCTTAATTTATTAAAAATCTTGTAATATTTTCTGTTAAGTGCAATAATTTATTGACTACTTTTAAATTTAATGAAAACAAATGTAAACTGACAATAGTAAGTAACACTAAAATACTAAATAGGAATTAAAGAAAATCCAAGTAATTGTAATTATTGTAGATCCAATAAAAATACCCTGTGAAGATGTTGGAAAATAACCAACGAAACGTCGGGACAAAAAATTTTAAAAATGGATTAATTTATTTATTAATTGCATATAATCATCAAAGATCAAAAAGCCCAATTAAAACACTCGGCACTCGGTTTGTCTGACCGGCCATGAGATGCATTACATTCTGCAATTCTACATTCATCTTGCAACGATAAATAAAAATTAAAGCAAAACATTGCTCGGCACATTTTTGGCCATACTCAGGTAACATTTTTGTTATTTCGTTTATATTTATTGTGCCCTCGAAAGCCCTTGGCTATACACATAAAAGAGCACAAGCTTGACATGACGCATAGTACGTCCAAGCCATAATACTTTTCCTGCGACCAGCATTATCCTGCGAGTGCGAACACTCGAGCTATCGTACATATGTCCACGGACGGTGGAGCCGCTCGTATATAGAGCCATAAGAAGCATATTTAAATTACTTTTGATGGAAATTTAATCTTCGTACCTATATTTATATGAAGATTTATTTATATTATTTTTATCTTAATGAAACATCTCTATACTTACCATATTTAGAAAAGATCATTACATATAATAAGTGAAATTCTGAAAAATAATAATTAACTTTGTGTAAATTTGTGTTTTTGTGGTGTCTATTGAGTAAAGTTGAAGTTTTTCCTACTGGTTGAGATCCTCTTTGGACTCACCCGATCCAACGTAATTTTTTTTTTTTATTTTTTCACTGCCTCCACGGCGTTTTTTACTTTTTTTTATGGTGTCTCAGAACATTATCAGATCCCAGGATTGATTTCGTTTCGAACTTCCTGTTGGTTTCTGGTCTGATTTGTGCGTACGAATGGCACATTAGCACCTGTACTTGGATTTCGTAACGATTCCTATAGGCAGTACGCCACGCATTCCGTCGGTTATAGTACCGAACTATACCATTCACTGTCCTTCGGGATCATCCCTTAAATCTGTCCCATTAAAGCTATCCTATTTGTGTTTGTATCTTCACAGCACCACTTTCTTCATTCTTCGATATTTTCTTTTGTATTTATCACTGTTCTAGTGGATGATATAACTCCCTAGACACTTTTTCATTTGGAACTTTTCAGTTCCCCACTCTTTCTTTACTCACTTCAGCTTTGGCTTTGTTTCATATCCAGCTGGAAGACTTTTGAAGTCTAATTGAAGAAGTCTTAAAAGATTTACTTTTTCCTTTACGGAAACTTAAGGTTCATTTGTATTGACCTACCTCAATTAGTCATTTTACATTCTTTATGTATATCTATTGTGTAATATCTGTTTGTCTTGAATATCATTGATGGTTGTAAGCTACAACTACAGTACGGTGACGCTATACCGGTCACTTGAAAAATAATACACTTTTTGTGCGAAAATTATTGGATGAGTAGAAGTTCACTCATCATTGTTTTCGAGAAAGGAAACGATACAGTACAAGGTTATAGAGTAGTGCTATATGAGTATGATCTTATATATGGTTAAAGTAGTATCATCCCTTTAAATAATAACTTTTTAGCTTTTCAGCGTCTGGTTCCAGAGAGCTCTCCTGATCCATCACGTCTGTTAACTATATTATTATTATATTATATTGAAATATTTTTGATAAACCATATTTTTGAAACATAATATTATATCATTCCAATCTATCTCTCTTCCTATCTCCCTTGTCTCATTTCCAAAGCATAAACCCTTGGGCTAACGTCCCATATTCTCTGGTTTACTTTTTTGGGTTTCGTTAGAATTTTCACATCCTCGCATACTTTTTCTTTGTACATATCCAAACGTAAAGTCAGTTTTCGTGTCGTTATAGTTTTGTTTTGACCCAGTTTGACGTCATTTGATGACAAGATACTTTTGAACCAATGATAATAGAATACATTTCAAAAGATTTTAAAAAATTTAGAAGTTGACAAGAATCTACTAAAACAATTTTTTTTTATTACTCATCGAGAGTACAAGCGAGCTAAGATTAATGATACTATCAGTACATTTCTCTTCAGCGAAACATCTTTTTTTTTTATATAAAGACAACCATACCAATAAATTGTACGAAGTTAAAAGTTGCTTCGCGTACATTTAACGCAGTTAAACATAACGTAATTGGTCGTTAAGAACAACTTCATCTTATCTTTCTTGGTATTAAGATCAAGTCAATACTTGATAATGAATAATTAGTTTTAGGATTTATAAGTATATCAATATAGTTTTGAAAAATTTAGACTTTGTTAAGGAATACAATAGTGTTTAGAAAAATTTAATAAAATAATTCAGTTTATAACGTTTTGATAAAGAAACTTTATAGTGTTATTTATGCTGTCGCTTAGACAGTGGTTCTTCTCTTTGGACTTTACAGGAATATTGTTTAGTTACAATGGTGTTTACGTAAGTACGTTGGGATGGACATACTTCTCGTGCGGATGGAAAGGTGGATCAACATATCATGGTGTGTGGAAGTGTAGTGTAGTTTATCATGTTTAGGTTTTGGATAACGAATAGGACGTTATAGTAGTGTGGTGAGATAATGTAGGCAAGCCTTTTTATTTACTTGTCGTTTATCATATATATGGGGACCCTAAACATTTATATAGTGACATACTTTTGGTTCACTTGGCACCGAGTCAGTTCCGAGTTGATGGAGCATTTCCTCTTGGGTGGGTATAGAAGCCAGAAGGGGGTAACCATAACATCTTCTCCTCCTTCCCCATTTATAAGTGTGAGTAGGTGCTGACCTACTCCCTCTAGTCAGCGGTTCCATTGGTTATCTGCGCTTGATAAGCTGACTGAGCCTATAGCGCAGTATTCTCCGTCAGCTAAGAATACCGTTTTTGTATAGCGGCTCACTTTTCGTGCGGTTCTCTAAGAAGTCTTTTACAATACACATTCTAGGTTGAGTAGGCCTTCCAACTCAATTATACTTTCGGAACATTAAGTCTCAGCGTTTGTTGATCAGGCCCCAGCAAAGAATATTTAAGTTAGTTTTTCTGAGTTTTCAAACATCTAAAACTTCAGTAGGTTCGCACTGGTTAAAAAGAGGTAACAACGTTGTCGATCCCTGAGCAAGAATGCACGACCCTCATGAGCTAGTCAAGGGCGTGCGTGCGAACCGGATGCGAAGGTCGATCGCAACCCAAATGTTTCTCTGTCTCTACCAAGTGGATCTGTGGTCATAGAGAGAGTTCTCTATGGGACAGTCTTGTGGTTTGAACAGAGTTACAGCCTTTCCACTTTGGATCCTTTAAGGAATCACATTGGGACTAGTGTCCAAGGCGACCGAACCAGTGTCTATTTCTTGAAGAGTCTGGTAATGTAGTGAGTTTATTAGGTTTTATCTTGGGTTTTGTTGTAGTATAGTAGTAGAGTGGCAAACTAGTTCATCTATGGTTTGTAGTAGTGAGTTTTACTTGACGATCCATAAGAAGATTATGTAATAGGATCGAAAAGAGTAAGTTTCTGCGAATGGAAAGGGGAATAAAGGAATACAAAGGAATACAAAGGAAATGATCCGATGCTTAGAAGGAGATAGACCAGTTGTTGGTAGGCGTGAATATGTCACAAGTGTCTGGCAGGAACCAGGGAGGTCTTTAGTAATTACTGTGGTAAGTTTCATCCAACACTGAAGGACACTGTCTATAGGAGACAGTAGTTTATTCCTTTGGATTCTGTGTACTTGTAAGCGTTGCAGGCGTCATCTGATATAGGCCGTGGTCTCTCATCAGCAGGTCTAATGGTAAAGTATGTTTCATTACGCGTTTGTAGCTTTTCTTATATTCCAGGTTTAGGTGTTTGTTGACGTTACGTAATGGCGTCTAATATGAGACCACTGTGTGGGGTCTTATAGGAGATTGCTTGAAGTATCGTGAATAATGGTCTATTCTATTTTTACGTTACAGAATGGCGCCCAACGTGGGGCTGTGTTTGGTCTCACGAAAGGTTGCCTGAAGTTTCGTTTATTCCATTTATCCATTCCATTTATCCAACCCCAACGGATCACCAAGACACCGACAACCGGACCTGAACAACCCGAGGAATTTGAATCATCATGTAGATATAAGATACATAAATAAGACAAACACTGTATTTTTTAAACATCAAGCAAAAAACAATGTAAATCGTTAGGCCCCTTCTGTGCCAACAAATGTAAAAACCCAACCATTATTATATAAGATATAACATTAAGTTAAGTGAATTGTATGATCCAGAAAAAAAAATTGGCTGCACTATCATTGGGAGCAGGATCAGATGGAAAAACACAAACTCATGCAGAAGATGATCCAGACAAAAAATTGGCTGCACTATCATTGGGAGCAGGATCAGATGGGAAGAAAGAAAAGTCTCGATTGTCTGTGAATAATCTTTATAATTTAACATTATCGATCTCAAAAGTTTTTATCGAGTTCAAAAAATTCATTCGAATATACTTTTACTTTCTTTCAACAAATAAAGGATTATGGTGTATCACGAAAATATACACATTTGTAGACAATACCGATACAAAAATATGCACATTATTACCTAACTGTTTCAGTGGAATTTTTGTTCAATACTTAATTCTACATTCACTTATTAGAGTTCTAACATTAAGATTAAACATAATAATATGTAATACCAAAAATATTCTTAAAAAATAGTGATGAACATTTAAATATCTACTTAAGTTTAATTTTTTTAAAAGATCTATCCACTGTTGTGACTTCATTCACTTTTGAAATTTAACGTTAGCTTATGTTTTGACTACTTACGACTTGATGTCATTTTGTTTAAGTACAAGCTGCAAGTTATGTTTTTTGAAGAAGTTATGAGTTGTTTCGACGTGTGGAATTTTTGTAGCTCCTGCTTCTGCAAATAAAAGAAACAGACAATTTTAAAAATAAATAGGTATATAAATTGAAAAAAGTTGTATTTTAAAAATACTAATATGGAATATTGTCGGCACTAATAGCTCTAGGAGGAGGCAAGGTTACACTGAGGGACCACCTCATTCAAAAAACCAATGAAACCAGAATGATAACTAAACTACTACACAATTTTAGACAGGACAGCGTTTTATGTGAACGTCTCAAGCCGTTTGCTGATGATTTGATAGGTCCTTACCAATGCGGCTTCAGACCTGGAAAATCTACGACCGACCAAATATTCACATTAGGCCAGATCCTAGAGAGACCCCAAGAATATAACATCGATACCCACCACCTGTTCGTCAATTTGAAAGCTGCTTTAACGACAGCATTAATAGAGTTGAATTGTGTCATGCCATGTCCGACTTTAGAATCTCGTTTAGAATGACGTTGTAAAATGCTCGCTGTTCCGTGAATGTTGGTAGGCTCTTCTGAAACCTACGAGACCTCCAGAGGGTTAGACAAGGTTATGTTCATGCAGCTGTTTGTGCTTGAAAATGTCATACGGAACACCCATGCCAGCACATCGGACACCATCTTTAAAAAATCGACACAATTACTTGGGTTTGCGGACGACAATGATGTGATACGAAGAACAAAGTGAGCAGTAACCAGTGCCTTCACAACCAGGTAAGCAAGCAGAATGGGACTAAAAATAAACGAGGACAAGACGATAGTCGAGTTAGTCGATGAATTTGTCTACCTGGGTACTGCTGTAAACACAGGCAACAACACGCTGAAATCAAATGCAGACTTACTCTTGCTAATCGCTGTTTCTTTGGGCTAAATAAGCATTTGAGGAATAAAGCTCTATCGAGAAGAACTAAGAAGACACTGTAACACTTATCATCCCGAATCCTGCTATATGGTGCAGAAGACTTTGAAGCGGAAATGGGAGTAAGGCAAGGATGTGTGTTGAGTACTTTGCTGTTCATTTTGTTTATAAATGACATTGTCGAGGAAGTGGGAGGGGGTATTGAGTTCGGAAGTTTACGAATACCGTGCCTCATTTTCGCTGACGACATAGTTTTTCTGGCGGAATCAGTTGACGGAATGCAGCTCATGATCAACCGTCTGGAGCGCTACTGTGATCTTTGGAACCTGACTGTTAACCTTGGAAAGTCTAAAATGATGATCTTCAGGGATGGATGTGAAAAGAAAGGTGGACCTACAAGGGTCAGAATTTGGAAATTGTTCGAGAGTATAAGTATCTCGGTGTATTGATCTGTGCTAACCTTAACTTTAAAAAACATTTCGAAACTAAATTAGCTGAGGCAAAGAGAGCTATTTCTTCAATCTGGGGACGTTGTATAGAGAGTAGGTTTGTGGACCATAGCGCAAAGATCCAGATATTTCGTGCCACTGCTTCTTCCATCATGCTGTATGGTGCTCAAGTGTGGGGTTGCTGGCAGTTCGATGTTGTTGAAAAGTTTCAAAGATATTTTCTTAAACGCATTTTTCGGTTGCCGGCCTGTACTCCAAATTACATGGTGCACCTTGAAACTACAATGCCACCGTTATTCTTAAATACGCTAAAATTACACTTCGATTATATAATGAAGCTGCTGGAGATGGATGAAACAAGACTACCCAAATTGATCCTCAAGTCGATAATTACTTTAAGAGGCAACCTCGTCAAAAAATGGGAAGAAATAGGCGTTGAGTGTGGAGAAAGGTTACAGATTCAACCAGGTATCGGACCCACTATTCTGAGAAACATGTTTCAAAATTTACTGGGTGGTGTAGCGCGCTCAGCCTACAGTGGTTATACCTTGGAAGCTCAATCTTCTCAGTATAGGACGATATATAGCCAGCTCGACTACAACTTACAAGGAAGCTCCTACTTCTTAAACAGATTACCGCTTTCAATGATAAGTACGATATTTAAAGTAAGAGGGGAAATGATCAACCTTAACTACATTCCACATCGTCCGGACCTACCTATTTTGTGCGATATTTGCAACCTCAAGGAAAGAGAAGATATTTATCATTTTATTGCCAGATGCCCGATTCTAAGTGAATTTCGAGTCAGATTCTTCGGTAAATCCATAATGACTATGAGCGAAGTTTTATGTATATTGAATGGAAGTCTTGGTTGGGAGAAATTGTATAAATACACAACGATGGCACTGAATTATAGAACCCGAATAGTCGAAGGTGACTTTTAAATTTTATTTTATTTTTCTATTTTAGTAAGAAATGTATAATATTGTTATAATGTCATTCTGGTAGACGGCTTTAAGCCAAACCATATTAAACTATGAAATTTATTGTAGATATAATTGAAATATTATAAATAAAGTTTCTATAACTAACTAACTAACTAACTGGTGCAGAAGCATGGAGTCTTTGATACAACGACGAACTATACGTGCTGTACAGCGAGATAGTCCTAGCCAGAAAATTTCGAATTCACCGACTAAGATGGCTTGGCCATGAAGAGCGAATGGACATCGACGCTCCAGCTCGTGAAGTCTTCAACGCCAAACCAGTGGGAGTCAGAAGCCAAGGAGACCTCCGACAACTTGGAGTGCAAAATTGGAGACGGCAGACTAGAGATCGAGCCGGCTGGTTAGGCATACTTAGCAAGGCCTAGGAGCCAACATTAGTAAGTAATTAAGAAAAGAAAAACAAAAATTATGTGTTAATAAAACTAATGCATGAAGCCACTTTCGATTAATGTTGATGAGACAAATAGCAGTAGCAGCTGCTGTAAGAGCATTTGACTTGAATACTTAATGGCTTCTCCAAAAAGTTAACAGTAAATATTCACTTTGCACTTGAATGATTGCAATACAATAATTGAAGATGCCTTTTTAACCATGATCAAATAGAAATGGCCTAGCAAAATTTTCCCAACAACGAAACTTAACTTAATATGAGTCAAATAGTGTCCTAAGAGAGATAGGCCACTCTGGCACTCATGTTTTTGAATTTTGTATGGTTGGACTAAGTATAAAAAGTGCAGTAATTTCAATCCAAGCTTCTTAATCTAAGAAATTCAAATTCAGAAACGATGGGAATGAGATACGAATTCAATTTGGTAAACAACTGAATTTCGACAAAATGGCATCGAGGCTCTCATGGCCAGATTTATGCCTTCCATTACATTCGGATCGTATGATTGAAAACCTTACAGCTTTGATTTTTGAAATTAGTATCTAATGTATTGGTAATTTTCCCTCCGATTTCCTGGGGTCTCTTTTATTTCCATTTTAGGAGGAGAAATATGAAAACCTCAACTCACATTCATTATTACCATCTTGTTAGAAGCAATTTACCGCGAGCTCTATCCCCGAAATTTCCAATTGATTTTTATAATCAACTAGGTACCTTTTTCACGTCTCTGTTTGATTTTTTTTTCTTTTCTTTTTCTGACTTTCAGGTTTAACGATAATTTAACTTGTGGGTAACTACGTATGTCTAGAGAATTTTTCCGACTATCCCAGGACAACCAGGTAAGTCCAACCAAGTCATAAATACATACTATGGTTTAAGCATTGATTTTCTACTTGATTTTTCTTTTTCCGTAGGTCTTTTCATTCCTGCAGTCAAAATCCGAAAACTACATGGCTGGCACAACAACCTTACAACCACAACCCGACCTTTGGCATAGTTCTCCATCCATCTAGAGCCGATAGCACCAATAAAAAAAAAAACAATTTTAAATTGTGCATTTTTTTTTTATTGATTTTAAAAACCGTCAGCCTGATGAAGGGGTCTAATTGCTTGATATGTTTGCTGTTTATAGCATTCCCACGATAACCCGTCAGGACGTGTAGCTACAGTCGCTCTAACAGATACCCTTAACAAAACATACAATCATTAAAATAAAAATCAACGGCAAGTATTCAAAAAAACGAACAGATTTTATGATACATACTTGGAAAAACCTGTTGCAGGACAAAAATTGGAAAAAAGGGTCTAATAGCACCTTCAGCTACAAAGGTTATCAACAAAAAGGTTTTTTTTTTGGGTTTTGGTAGTTTTTATTTTATGTGGGTGTCTTAAACAGGGAAAATAATGAATTTTATGATACTTTAGAAAACCTGCAGCAGGTAAAAAAGGCTATTTTTGGTCTTGCGCTTCAGTTCCTAACACAATTGATAATTAGAATGGTTTTTTTGACTATACCTGTTAAAACTTACCTGAGGCAATAGTTGATAGAAACGTTGTGTTATGTCTATTACGCATTTCCTGGAAAAAATCGACCCGAAAGTAAATAAATTAGCATGGGCAAGAAAAATGGAACTGGTTAGAAACTGGATATCTTAAAACTGAGACGTTAACGTGGGTCAGGGTACACCATAGTATCTTAAAAATGATATCAAAATTGGAGATAGGCCCCTAGCAATATCACCAATATATATCCATATATTATGACACTGAATAAGTCTTCAATTTTCTTTAAGAACATGTGGCGCATCTATGTTCATCAATTTTCATTACTTTGTTACTTGGTTTGTAAACCTTACGAATCAAAAATTTCTACTTCTTAGTTTCCAATCAATGCAAACAGCTTTTGTTTTTCATAAGAAAATAATAGTTTTTTCATTTCATTCAATTTGCAATATTCTGTTTTTTCAGTTCTCTATTTTTTCAAGTACATAAATACATACATATAATTAAGTTTTTGGCTGCTTGATAAAGGCGAATATCAATCGCAACAAAATCCACATTGGTGACCCCAACAAAAACCAACTTAAAACTGACAATTGGAAAATTTTCAACCAACATATAAAGAGAGCAATGTCAGAAGACAATGATTCAAAATCTTCAAATAACGACTCTTCAAACAGTTCAAACATGAGTCAAGGAAGCAATTTGGCAGTCTAGTAGTTAACTAGAAACGAGATTTATAGAGTTGCGATTAAGCCAGTGCAATTTGTCACGGAAGAACCTCCATATGGAAGCACAATTTCGAAACTCTAGCATCACACAGGATGAAACGAAGTTCGATTACGATATAGCGACACTTGAACCGAAATATTAACAAGTACGTAGTTTCAAACACCATTCGTAATACACCTGTCCAAAACAATACCCTCCCTTGATATTCCAAGAGATAGCATGATTAAGATTTACAACTTCGAGAAAAACTTCCAAACGAAGTTAAGTAGCAAAAAAGAGTGGCTAGGAGAAACAGAAAACTACACCTTTAAAGCAAATGCCATCAAGTGGTACACTGATGGATCAAAAACTATTGAAGGAACGGGTGCAGGAATCTTTGGGCCTAGAACCAAAGTCTCTGTTCCAATGGGACAGTCCTCAAGCATCTTTCAAGCGGAAGTTATCGCGATAGGAAAATGCGCTGAATTAAACTTAAATAGGAACTATCGCAAGCAAAATATTGCAATAATGTCAGACAGTCAAGCAGCACTTAAAGCCCTCAGCCCATACAGTATCAGTTCCAAACTGGTATAGGAATGCCTAGAGAAACTCAACACTTTGGGCAGGATAAAACACAGTCACTCTCCATTGGTGTTGAAGGCAATAAAGAGGCTGACCGTGTGGCGAAAATAGGGGCAACAACACCCTTTATTAGACCGGAACCCTACTGCGGTTTTGGGGAGAATCAAAGGGAGATCAAAACAAACGAAGAAATCAAAAGATCCAACCATTGGAAAGAACTCCCAAAGCTAAGACAGGCAAAAATGTTACTGGGGAACTACAACCTAGAACGATTTATAGCCTGCATTAACTTAAACAGGAAGAACCTGAGAATCATAACGGGCTTTCTCACAGGGCACTGCAAACTAAAAAGACATCTTAATATCCTAGGGCTGTCAAGCAGCGCAACATGCAGATTCTGCGATGAAGAAGAAGAAACACCGGACCACATACTAGGTAGATGTGGTGCACTTATGCACAAAAGACAAAAACACCAGGGTAATCACCAGATAGAGAAAGGCAGGTTACCTTCTTTAAAAATACCTCAAATACTTAGCTTCCTAAAAGAAACCAAGTTGAGGAAGTGCTGTAGGATGAGTATCCTCATCCAGCGCTTTAGAAAAGGGGGCACAATAGATTTTTAAGGTCGCAGTGCACTTTCCCCCAATTAATTCAATCATTCATTCAATACACCACCTGCAATTGATAAGTACAAAACAGTCAAAGATGGGTTAATAAGAGAATTTATGCTCTGGATCACCGCGAACTTTCAAAACTTGTAAAGGAAATCGAGCAAGGAGACGACAAACCTTCACAGTTGCTTCGGAAAATGAGTGATTTGGCCGGGACCTCTATAACCAACGAAGTGATGAAGACGAAAATATATGAGCAGTAGTTTCAGTGTCTGAATTCCAATTTGACAAGCGTGCTCTGATTGCAGATACAATGTTGGAAATGATGGGCAGAAATTATGTTGCCCAAGTTAACAATTGTCCCTCACCGTCAATATCCACCCTAGACAAATCATCAATGACAGAAATTACCTAATGACCTGAAGATTGAAGTAGCTGCTCTTTCACGACAAATTTGTGAACTTCAATCATATTTTTCAAGACAGAACTATCATACCAGAAGCCGATCCAAATGCAAGACCAGGACCGAGAAACAGTATGCCTTCTGCAAGAATCATCATCGTTTTGGTTCCCTAGCAAGAAAATATATTGAGCCCTGCGAATTCGATAAGAAAAAAGATTTACATCAGGAAAAGTAATGTTCACTTCGACGAAGACGGTACACGAAGTTGGTTCCTGTCTATCAAACCGTCTTTTCATACACGACAAATCTAATCACTGTTATCGACACTGGTGATGACATTTCCGTTCTACCAATTTCTTCGTTTCGCAATTTCAATGAAGCGGATTATTATAGAATTTTTGCTGTAAACGGCACACCTATCAACACATTTGGCAAGAAAATAACCAAAGTTGATTTGGGACTACGAAGCGATTCGATTGGGAGTTCATCGTCGAAGATGTAGACAAGGCAATAATCGGCGCAGATTTTCTTCGTTTTGATCTCTTGGTCAATGTTAGGAACAAAAAAATAATCGATTCAAAAACTGATCTTACTATAAACTGTTTTTCAAAGGCAACAAATTACATACCTGTCCTTACATTTGCACAGCACAGGATATTATTTATGCCGACATTCTAAATACATTTAAAGATGTAACCAAACCTCTAGTTTTCGATGAAAGCACACTAAAAACTTCGAAGGTTCAGCATCAAATATTAACGAATGGCCCACCTGTTTTTTTTTTCAAAAGCATGCAGGTTGAATCCCGGGCGACTCAAAATTGGAAAGAAAGAGCTTTACTTTATGCTCCAAGCTATCTGGAATTTGTCGCCCAAATAACAGCAGATCTATGAAAGCCTATAATCAAATACCTATTGCTCATGAAGACCGCCCAAAAACAGCAATAATTACTCCTTTAAGTCTCTTATCGAATTTAATGTTATGACTTTCGGACTTCAAAAACGCTTCACAGACTTTTAAATGCTTCATGGACAGCATTTTCATTGATTTTGTTATAATTATATCAACGACATTGCAATTGCTTCAAAATACGAAAATGAGCATCGAAATCATGCGAAGACAACATAACATCAAAATCAATTTGGTAAAATGCATTCTTGGAAAGTCTGCAGTTATATTTCTCGGTCATCGCGTAACAGAAGCTGGAATTTCACCTCCATCAGACCGAATCAATGCAATTCTTGAATTCAGAAAGCTAACCGAGGCTATGCAGACTGATTTTTAGCACTTCTGAATTTTTATAGGATGATTTCTTCCCAACGCAGCTGTTGAGCATGGAAAACTTCGAACATTAATCCACGGAAATAAGAAACATGATAAAACAAAACTGGTTTGGGCTCTTGAAGAATGCAAACAAGTTCTAGTGAATGCAGCTCAATTATCTCATCCTCTTCCGTTTGCGCTACATGTGGATGCCAGTAATTTTTCTGTGCTGCTCTGCACCAATTTGACAAACGACAACTAGAACCACTTAGTTATTATTTAAAAGGGATGACAAATGGCGCAAAAAAGGACAGCACTTACGACCAAGAGCCTCTAGCAATATGTCAGGCAGTCAAGCACAACAAATTTATGATCGAAGGACGAGAATGTATAATCTATACAGATCACAAAGCGACATATTTCAGGAATAGACAACATAGTTGCTGACAAGTGTGCTCAACTTCAATGCAATGATGATGAACATACTCCTTTGGACAAACTGGAGCCGATACAAGCCGACAACCAATCAAAATCATGTGTAGAACAACATCATCATTATTTTTACCAAGTCCAGCCGATTCATATTTTTTGTTTTATTTTAATATACCTACCAAGGAATTTATTTTTATCATGCAGAAACTTCCTGAATACACAAAAAACATGATTCAACGCAACTGCCCACAAGCAGCGGATGTAAAGAACATTAGATAATGTAAAAATGCGGTTAAAATTATTTTCTTATCAACCCAAAACATTCATTTATTACCTAAGTTGAACATCGTCCTAACAACGACCCTTTTAAAAGAATTTTGTTTGGAATGCGATAACCATTTTTATTATTAGAAAACTACCTGGTATTCAAAAATAAAAACAAAAGCGGAAATCAACTTGAACCCAATGAAATAGTGATAAAATTCTTAAGAATTTTTTTTAAAAGCATTTGTTCACTGCATGGTGTAAACGTGTGAGAATTCCTTAGGAATAACTAACATGGTGGATGAAAATCGGAAAACTCGTCTGAAAAATGTTCATAAATTGGGGATGCACTTTAAACTTCACTCAACGCAAATGGTCTGATGGATTTTGGGTTTCTTATCTTGAATGGGATATCCCGAGGTAATAGAATCTGCAATTTTAAGTGATGTCTATAGAAGAAACCTAGACCAGCATTCAATGAACCACTCAAATCTGGATATGAACACAATTGATGAAGCAACATATTATGTGCTAAGAACTATTAGAGACTCAGCAGTTACCTTCTCAAATAATAGGGGAAGTGTTTTTAAATCTAGTTGGTATGACGATGAATGTAGGAGAAGTCGAGACAAATTATTTAAGTTCTTGAAACTGTTTCGGAAAACAAATAATTTGGCTTTTAAATCCTTATATTTGCAGGCAAATAATGCGTTTAAGAACCTATGCAGCCACAAAATAAAACAACTTTTTCTCAATAAGTCAGCATTAAATCTCTTTCAAAGCCGAGATCCTAAAGCGTTTTGGTTTTTGTATGAAATTTTATACTCGCAGTTAAGGCAGCTGCTTGCCGAATTTACAATTGAAAATTTAGAATGAAACAACAACAACTTGTGTGTGCTACCACCAAGTTCATAGGCTGGAGTTATAGCTATTTCACGGGGACCAACCCGATCATCAGACTCCTTTAGTGGTGCTTAATCGCTTTTATGTTCAATTTAATTTTTGATTATTAATTAAACCTTCGTAACTTATGTAAAATCTATTAAAATGTTGATCACTCACGCAGACGACAAATTATGTCATGCCTTATATTATTCATGTTTATTCTCAATGACAATTGTACAATAATTTACTGTTGAATAAAACTATCTATCTATCTATCTATCTAAAGCGTTTTGGACAAATGTGCGCATTTTAGGTGGCTCCAACAAGTCGACCGTAATTTCTATTAGTGTCTATTTGTGTAATCAAACGTCTATAAGCTTTGCGCTACCTTTTATTCTCATTGAAGAGTTAGATGCGTCATTCTCATGTTAAAACTGCTTGTTGCACTAAAAAAATGAAAGATAACAAGGCTTCGGGTTTAGATGGCATCCCTGCCGAGTTTTACAAAAACGCCAGCTTACAATATTCTAGAGCATATTTTAGTATTGCTTAACCAAATGCTTTGTAATGAAGCTATCTTAAATTGTTTTCGGTCCTCGTCCATCTCTGCAATTTTCAAAAAAGGTGACTCTGACCTTCCTGAAAACTACAGGGGAATTTGTGTCCTTAGTTCTTTTCGGAAGTTATTCACCCAAATTCTATACTTAAGTCTTATTAGTTGGGCTGAAAGAAATAATAAAATAAGTTGCTTCCAACCTGGGTTTCGAGCTAATCTCTCCACAGTCGATCAAATCTTTACTCTCACGAGTGTTGCCAGGCGTTTTATAGAAAAGAAAAAAATCTATACGCATGTTTCGTTGATTTTAAAGCAGCCTTCGACACCATCAACCGAAGCTCGCTTTTATTTAAACTTGCGGGTATAGGCTTATCGACCAAATTTATAAAAAATTATGAGCAACTTCTTTTGAATACCACTGCTGTGGTTAAAAATGGTTCGAATGCATCGAAACAATTTAGGTCAGAAACGGGTGCCCCACAGGCAGGGCCGTCGAGAGGGGGGGGGGGGGGGGGGGTAAGGGGGAATCCTCCCGGGCCGGGATTTTTAAGAGGCCCGAAATTTGAAACAAAAAGTTGAATTGTAATTTTTGTTTGCAATTTTTTTAATTTGAGATAGATTTTTCATGCATCTCGGGGCCCTGATCCGCAAGCATTTATAACGGGTGATTTTTTAGCTGGTTTGGTTTTGGCAACACTGGTTTTGACAGCTGACGTGTGTTTAGTACCTTGTGTCACTGTCAAACAGCTTCAGTTTGGTTTGCAATTTAACCATGGATCGTCTTACAAATGAACAACGCTTGCAAATTATTGAATTTTACTATCAAAATTCGTGCTCGGTTCGAAATGTTCAAATTGTTCAAATTGTGTTCAGCGATGAGGCTCATTTTTGGTTGAATGGGTACGTAAATAAGCAAAATTGCCGCATTTGGAGTGAAGATCAGCCAGAAGCATTGCAACAGCTACCAATGCATCCCGAAAAAGCCACTGTTTGGTGCGGTTTATGGGCCGGCGGCATTATTGGGCCATATTTCTTCAAAGATGATGCGAATCGCAGCGTTACTGTCAATGGTGAACGCTACCGAGCGATGATAACAAACTTTTTTTTGCCCGAAATGGAAGTTCTTGGCTTGCATAATATGTGGTTTCAACAAGACGGTGCCACATGCCACACAGCACGCGAAACAATGGCGCAATTGCGAGGCGAGTTTGGTGAACAGTTAATTTCACGTTTCGGGTCGGTCAATTGGCCGCCTAGATCGTGCGATTTGACACCATTAGACTATTTTTTGTGGGAGTATGTCAAGGCTAATGTCTATAGGGACAAGCCCGCTTCGATTGACGCACTGGAAGCCAACATCCATGCATTCATTCGTGAGATACCGGCCGATATGTGTGAAAGAGTATGCCAAAATTGGACTCAGCGGATGGGCTACCTGAGACGCAGCCGCGGTCAACATTTGCATGAAATTATCTTTAAACATTAAATTGCAAGGTTCAAACTATCGATTCAAATAAATATTTCATTTATTTTTTTGAATTTTTTGTGTTTTTTTTTTTTTTTAAAGTTCTAAACCTCTTAAAAAATCACCCGATATATTCTCGTGATTTTCTAGCGGCTCGGAAACTTGAAAAATCAATCACGCTTTCAAAATCGGGGCCCTATGTGAACGTTATCTTTTAAGAAAAACTCACGCTTGTGGATTTCGGGCCCTGACTAATGTTGACGTTCTTTTTTTTAAATATCTAGAGACAAATTGACCGACTCCGGCAATGATAGAAAATCGTTTAGCTTTTATATTACTGAGCACAAACAATTTTGTAATTTAAAGTAAATTTTGAAATTTTGTATCAGCCTCAATCTTAATAAGGGGCCCGGAATTTCAAAAAACATAAAATATATTTTTTTTATTCGAATTTTTCTTCATATCTATTTAATTTCTGTTTGGTAAATAGAAATATTTGTTCTTATCGAGAAAGGGTTTTCGCGAGGATCGTTATTTGCAAATCTCTATAAAATATCGCTGATTTGACTTTAAGAATTCGAAGTTAATATTGAATAACTTGTGTAGAAAACCTAACTAAGGTGTTCAAATATAAAATAAAGTGTTGATGAAGTGAGTTACAAACGTGTAGATTCCGCGGAATGTTGTACTGCGGCAATCACATTTTTCCAAGTTGTTCAAAAGTGTTTCAACTTGTTAAGCAGCAGTGCACAACGTTGGAAAATTCTTAAGAAAAATGTGCCGGGATCCCTTCACAAACTGTCCCACACAAGATGGTCAGCTAGAATTGAAGCAGTGAAACCATTTGCAAATCATCTCAGTAAACTAAGAAAGTCACTAGAAGTATTAAGTGATCTCACTTTAATTGCTGAAGCTAGAAGAGATGTACAGTACATGGCGTATTAAAATATATGCACAAATTTGAATGTGTCTGATGTCTTCAATCTGGTGCAAGGTTCTGAGCGCTATACCTAAATGAAAGAAGCATCATTCTTCAAGCAAGCGATATCACTATTGACGTTGAAATTCGAAACCTCGATAGTTTGATCTCCGATTTGCAGCTTTGCAAAGAAGTTGCGACTGGATTGGGAGATATTTCAGAATCGTTCACATCGACCCGAAAAAGACAATTAAAAAGACATTTCGGAGAAAATCAAGGTGAAGAACAAACTGATACAGACGAAGAAACAAACTTCAAAAGAAACACCTTTTACGTCATAGTTGATTCTATTATATCTGGAATTTCTTGTCGGTTCGATGCCATGAGAAATTTGAATTCAACCTTTGCTGAATGCAATTTTTTCCCAGAACTTGGAGACGATTTTCCTAAACGTTTGCGTTGCTCTGCGTGTGTTTTGCACCATACCTGTCACCGTAGCTAGTGCCGAACGTTCCTTCAGCGTCCTTGCCAGAGTAAACAATTTTCATCGCAAGATCGTGTTTCGGGACTTGCTACACTATGCATCGAAGCACCTTTGGCAAAGAAATTGAATTTCGATATAATTATAAGTAGTTTTGCTGCTCAGAAATCTAGGAAAGCTCGTATGCAACAAGGAAATATTTCGTCGAATAAAAACCAAATCTAAAGGCAATATTGTGATAATATTTTGAATGTAAAAAAAAAGAATGCAAAAGTTGAAATGAAAACGTTTTACAATAGGTACATAGCTTTTAAAATAAAGAGAAATTTTAAATATTATAACTTCTGGATGTGGATTCGAACCGATCTAATCGTATGCCGAATTATTTTCTTTACATCCCCCGTTTAAACTGGACGAAACCCGTAGGAATGATCAGATAATGGACACTTTTTTACGGTCCACTGTGCTAACAAAAAATATTTCAGCCTTTCTTCTCATTGTAACTAGTGCCATTCTATTAGCAACAGGTATTTGGCCGTAGCAGGAGTAGGGGCCGGAATTGCTTGTAGATGAAATAAATAAATAAATTCCTCTCGACGGCCCTGCCCACAGGGCTGCAGTTTGAGTCCCTCGATTTTCTCTCTTTTTATCAATGACATTGAACACCTTGTGTTTTGTTTGGCGATCTACTTATCAAGGTGCTTCTGTATGCGAATGAACTGATAGTCCCGTGACACTTCAACTCCAAATTAATAAGTTGAAACAATATTGTGATCTGTGGGACCTTCAAATTAATACTGCGAAATCAAAGATCATGGTATTTCGACCTCAAAATCGCAATGCCGAAAAGGACTGACCGTTCTTGGAATCTGAATGGTTCAAACACTAAAGTAGTTAAGGATTTCAAATACCTAAGATTCACAATCACACACAATTAAAACTTTCGAGCTCACATAAAAGATAAACTGAACGTAGCAAAAGCAGCTAATAACTACACTTGCGAGCAAAAAAATCGGCCCAGCTGAAACACAATTGATCGAAAAATAAAATTATTGAACTGACAGATTGGCTTCGCATTCCGCACACGTCTCTTGCGTTTGGCCATTGAAATGGTGCCTGCTGTTAAAGAGTGCTTTACCGACCCGGATGCGGAAGAGTTTTATGCATTCATCTCTTGTGAATTGGGAGTTATATGTGATGTGCCTGTTAGTACTGTGGTGCTTTCGTAGGAAACAGGAGCTTACCTGCCACTGTGCATCAGGTTGGATTTTTGTTTTAGCAATGAGAGATTTTTCTGCTAGTTGATATAAATTTGGTGTTTCCGTTATTAGAGGAAGTATGGTTACTTGTTTTGCTGCTTTGTCTGCTGCCTCGTTTCCGGGAATTCCAACATGGCCTGGAACCCAGGAGAGCCATACATGTTCGTAGGATGTAAGTTGGTTTCTGATGGATTCCAGAGACGGACACTTATTGTTGGGACTTTTAAGTCCTTCCAGGATTCCCAGGTTATCTGTACAAATGAGGGTTCTGTTGTCCAACACATACTAACTGAATGCCCAAGATCCTCGCTCATAGGGCATAACGAAGAAATATTAAAACTGGCAGACCTTCTCAATCCTGCATCTCTTGATTCCATCAAAAACATCAAATCTGCAACCGCTCTTCATCACAAGTTTTACGACATCTAATCTACAATAATTTGATACTAACACTTCCAAAGGAATACTTTTACACATAAAAAAATTAACAATATTGTAATAAAATATAAGTCATTATAAAAAAAAAAAAAAATTAAATTACCAAATTCGATAACTTAAAAGACGGCATTATATGGCCTCCGCCCCTATGCCTTAACTAAGAAGCATTATAAATTTATTTTGTATGTTTCTCCTTAAATAAATAAATAAAATTATTGAGTATGAACTTTTGATAGGTACTGTGTGAAGGAAGGTTTTATAAATTTAATTTATACATGTACCCAACCTTTTTCTAAAAGAACCGTTATTGCCAAGATCCACTCGAATCGTAAGATAAATGATTTTTAGTTTTGAATAACGTTATCTCTCTGTTGAGTGCGCATCAAATTTGTCTCTCGATGCGTACGGGGTGGGTCGATTTTTGTGCACGTAAGTGTATATGTGGTCAAATTTTTTTTAATAACAAAATTATAGACCCGGCTTCAAAGTTCAAAGTGTTTGAAGCAACCATCAAAAGAAGTCTTTGTTATGGTAATGAAGTTTATGGCTTCAAGGATTTAGAGGAAATTGAAGTTATCCAAAGATATTTTTTCAAGCGTATCTTTAGACTTCCATCTAATACACCTAATTATGCCATACACGTTGAGTCGAGACTCCCAACAATTTTCTTAAGAAATTTAAAGGCAAATGCAGACTATATAATAAAAGTCATGCAAAGAACTGACAACAATAATTTGCAGAAAAAGATTCTCCTGACAGCGTTACGCTTTAAGCTAAGTGTACACGATTGCCAGGTCTGACAATCATTACGAAAAAGTTTTAGAAAAAATTGTTATGATGCAGTTCCAAGACCACCTTACTGGTCAAAATATTTTATGTGTTAAACAGTCCGGGTTTCGAGCTAAACATTCTTGTGAAACAAGCTTAAACTATGTAATTAATAAGTGGAAAACAGAAATTGACAATAAAAATTTAATCATCGCTGTATTTATTGATCTCAAACGCGCATTCGAAACGGTCAATATCTCTATTTTGCTACAAAAATTAAATAAAATTGGTGTCAGAGGAATTGAACTTCAATGGTTTCGCAGTTTTCTTACTGGCAGGTCTCAACGTACAGTAGTAAATGGAGCGATTTCTGGTTCTCTGCCAGTAAATATTGGCATTCCCCAAGGGACCCTTCTTGGTGTATTGATGTTTCTCATATACATTAACGATATGGAAAAAGTTCTGAAACATTCCTGGCTCAAACTTTTTGCTGATGATGGCCTTCTGTGTATTTCCGGTCGTGATATTACAACGTGTGTAAATAATCTCAATGAAGATCTTTGTGCAATAAATAACTGGCTTAAAATGAATCGTCTGTTGTTAAATATGGAAAAATCAAAGTGTATGTTATTAAACGTCTCGTCTTTACCGCCTGACTTGTCTATCCATGTCGAAAACTGTTCCCTCGAAATCGTGCCACACATAAAGTATCTTGGTGTTATATTAGACAATAAATTAATGTGGAATGAGCATATTGACTACCTTTGCAAAAAAGTGTCAAAAAAATTGGGAGTTTTACGTAAAATTAGAAACAGCCTATCAATGAACAGTGCAATAAAAGTATATAATGTGATAATCAAACCCCATTTCGAGTATTGTCCTACCTTACTGTATTTCAGTAATATGTCCCAAAAAAGTAGAATGCAGATACTGCAAAATAAAGCAATGCGCATAATTTTAAAACGTGACCGATATACTAGTATAAGAGAAATGCATGAGTCTTTAAACTGGTTAAATATCAACCAAAGGCTATATATATTAACACTGACATTCGTTTATAAAATAAAAAACAACATGTGTCCAGAGTACTTAAGTGAGCGTGCATCCACGAACGTAAACGCAGCATACCCTCTGCGTAATAGAGAGGATCTTTTATTACCAAGAATGAGAACTACAAGAGGGCAACAATCAATATTTTTCTCCGGTTTCCAAGCATTCAACCAACTGCCTCCTCACATCAAAAATGCAACCAGCATAAGCATGTTCAAAAGACTAATAGCAACATATACAGCGGAAAATATTATATAAATGTTAAAAATTCTCAAATATCTAAAACTATGTTATGTAAATTTTTCATAAAGCTTTTCATATAATCTTTTTAATTAATAAAAGTATTGTAGTTATAATATATATATATAAAAACTTTGTAAATCATATTTATGTAAATTGAAATGGCACTTTAAAGCCAAATAAAATATTACAATTACAATTGTCACATCTGCAAACGTCTAACAATGTGTGAAAATGAGCTGACAATGAGCTGAAAATTGAATTTGTGTGTACACGGTTTGCAGAAATCTACAAATGTCTGCAAATCTGTTGCCAAATATTTGGCTGACAATGTCAACAAACTAATTTAGCCAAATAGCTGGCAATAGATTTGCAAACATTTGTAGATTTTCTGTAAACCGTGTACACACCAAATTAATTTTGGATCTGCAAATTCATTTTCTGCAAATGTCTGGCAATGAATAAATTTGCAAATGTTCCTTAAACTGCACCTGCAAATTTATTCATTGCCAGACATTTGCAGAAACGTCAGAAAATGAAAAAAATTTGGTGATCTTCCAATGAATTTTGTGTACACACGATTGCCATATCTGCTAATTAATTTGTCTTCAAAATGATTGATGAACAAATTTTTCTGCAAATTAATTTGGTGTGTACACTATTGTCAGTCATTCGAGACAAATTTTTCACTGACAGATCCGGCAATATTTGCAGACCTGGCAATCGTGTACACTTAGCTTTAGATATACTCCTTTTAAAGATTGGATTGAGTTGGCCTCGGAACATAATTTTCGTTTGACGTTGTGTGTGGATAATTTAGACTCGTGGAGGATTGAACTTTATGACTGTATCTCTGTAATAGATGACAACATATTTCAGACACTTCATAATCGGGTGAAGGAGTCAGTTTCTAGAACACGTAACTAGTATACAGTAAACTTAACTTCTGTTTGGGGGAAGGAAATTACTTTCGAAGCGAGTTCACTGTTAATGAAATGAATCTCATATTCAAGGCTACTGCGGAGATGCTTGAGCTTAACTACAAACCTCACAGAAACGATATGAATCCTAACTGCACATTATGCAACCTTAATGAAATCGAAAGTGTTTTCCACTTCCTAGCCGATCTTACAAGAGATCCGGCGAATATGCTTCAGAAAGAGCTTTCTCTCGTTAGAGGATTGTTTCAGACTTTTGAATGGTGAGGTTGGTTGGAAACTGCTTATCCAGTTTCTCTTTGAAGCTGTCGCTTATAGAAATACATACGTTGAAGAACAAATAAAGATAAATAATAATAATTTTAAACTTACCAGAAATTCGTATCATCACCACCGAATGATTGTAGTTTGGACGTAGACAATTCAACACCTTTTCGTAATTTCAGCAATATCGACACAGGTTGCTACCTGGCATGATGGTCTGGATTCTTTAAGCACTAAGAGGAATTCAGCACCATGTTGTTCACACAAAGAACTATGCATTTAGCAATGGCCAAGCTCACATGAAGATGACTGGGATAGTGTACCAAACGACCATCCAAAAAAGATTTTCTACTTGATCATTTAAGACGCTTCGACGAGAAGACCAGGAGCTTTACCAAGACGAATGTTGAATGGTATAGTTGAAAAATGCACTTGATTATGAAAGAAGTCCTCTACTTGTTGCTCAACTTTCTTTCTTTTTCCTGGCACTATGATAGCCACTTCCTTTTACCCTTCTTTCCAACAATGAACTCATAATTATTTGTGGCAAACAGCAATTTATTCTCCGGCACTTGTATTGTAGCTACAGATCGGAATCCTGATAGCAAATTCCTGAGCTGAACAAGACAGCGCTCTAGCGCTGCTCACTAGTTTTTGTTGGGTTCGTCTTTGGAGGTTCAAAATTAACAATTATTTTCACACTGTTTATTACAAATTTGAAATCACCAATATATTTAAATACATGTATATAATTTTTTAATTAATTTTGTTGTTTAAAATATTGCAAGTTTTATTAAATGCAACTAGTTGCGTGCTCATTGAAATATGATTTTGAAATAAAATGATTCTTCACTTCTACTAAGAAAACACGTTCTGGTATCTGGAAAAAAAACAAACGTCTCCAAAGCCAAAGAGCAAGCACGAAAGAACCGAATGAGTTACAGAACATTTACATGAGTCTTATCTTAAGGCGAATTCAAGCATTGTATATAGCGCAGAACGCCAACGCAACGGACAGAAGTAGCCGAACTTTTAACTTTTTCTTCTCCGGCGATCCGTTGACATTTTTTTTTCGATTTGAAGTGGTTTCGCTTTTGGAATTAAAGAAGAGAAATATGTTTCTTCTTCTAAGAGGTTTGGTTACAGTTGTGATTCGCTGATAAAGGTGAATGAAATTATTTGAATATAATACCTGCATATTATGTAAAGCATAATTTTTTGCAGCATGTTCGAAAAAAAATAAAAATAAAAAAAAGAACGTCAACGCATTCATTGGAACACCCCCAATCCGGCGATCCGGCAAACGTCAACGAATGCGTTGCCGCAACGGACAAACGGATTGTATAGGTCGGGGCTTTTATTGTTCCGTGGTATTATAGAACCTATAGTAATATCACTTGGATGTTTTCAGTAACGTAACGTTTTGCCGTAAAGAGCGCTGCGAATGCAGAATATTTGTAGAAAAAAATTCATTTTATTTTTTCTTCACTGAAATCGTATAATGAAGAACTCTCAGCATATTCTTTTCTCCTTTCCATCTCATCCTTCTTCTCCGACAAACTACAATGAGTTAATGCCTTGTTTAGCCATCCGCAGCACTTATAATTGATATCATTCTATATGGATAGACGGATCGACTGTGGCGACACCGTGAGTCGCCAAACCTTTTTTTCAAAATTTCTCGTTTTGGAGAGACAATGTAGGTGGACAGGTTTAAATATGTGATAATTATCAGTGACATCTATGTGTCTCCAAACACCGTTATCTCTTAAGGGCTAACCATAATTGAAAATTGGCACGTACGTTAACTTACGAAACAGTAGAAATACATGTGATTTGTATACCCAACCCGAAATTACTTTTTGTTCAGTTTCGGCAAGTTTCGTTCACTTGCGTTTTCGTATGTAATGTACGCTCTCAGTCGTACATTTCGCACGAAAATCTGACGTTTGTTTTTTTTTTCTTTTTTTCAATTTTCGTATCAAAATTAAAGTGCAGAAATTGAAAAAAATGTCAAGCTGGGAAGAAAATTCAATTTCTGATTTAATTATTTTAGTCCAACAAAAGAAATTACTTTACGATAAGCGAGGTGCGAACTATTTCAACAGATTGAGAAAAGAAAGAGCATGGGAAGAAGTAGGGCAGCAAATGCATAAAACAGGTAAATTCACTAAATTGTTTTTACAAAATACAATAATATTTTTTTAATATAATTTTAAAAAACGATCCGAGTGCAAGTCAAAATGGACTCATTTACGGGAGCGATATGGACGGGAACTTAAAAAGGAGCAAAAGCCTTCTGGGAGCGGAGGTGCAGAAGAATTGGAGTGGACGTACTTCAGCGAAATGAATTTCTTAAGGGATTCCATGCAGCCACGCAAGTAATGAAGCATTCATAGAAAAGCTTTGAAAGCAAAATATATATTATGTAGCTAATTGTTTTTGTTCTTGATTTCAGGAGCAGGTGCAATGAGTTAGACGAAACCATCACACCTTTCTCTTCGTCGTCAGATTTGGATATAAGTTCAGTATTCGAAGGCGTAAGTGGAAGGTATGATTCTGATACATCATATTCCAGCACTTCGTCTGCGTCGTCTTCAACTCCTGCCAAAAAAGCGAAGAATGCCTTTGATGGTCTCTGCGACCGGTTTGGAAACGCCATTGGAGCTGGGGAGGACCGATTCCGATCCACAAATGCGAACCAAACCGACGAAAGTGACGAGCTCTTTCTGCGTAGCGCACTTTCAATGATAAAAGATCTGCCTTTTTACGAAAAGGATCAACTAAAGATCCAATTTCTTTCACTAATTTCTGAAGCAAGGCTTCAACATCTAAATCAGTAAATGTATTCATTGTTTTTTTTTTCATAAATAAAAGTTCTAATGTTTTTTAAGTTCAACTTTAGTTTTTTAATTGCGATTATAGGAACTATAAAGTGATATTGCCAATAAGGCTATGAAGGTTTTCAAAACAATTCAACCCAGAGAGATGATTTATATTTTTTAAGATTTTGTACCAAATTTCGATACTAACTGCATATTTAGATTTCAATTTGAAACAAATTTCAACAAATCCTAGAACGAAAGAAGTTTTCTTAGATTTTAATTTGTATTCGTCCATCCAGCCATGGTATTGTCTATGGTCAAGGTACTTATTTGCGTGAAGAACATCATTTTATATTATAAGAATAAAGTAAAGAGACATTAATGAGTTAAAAACTTTATACTTTATTGAAGAAGTAAGTATACATGCACAAATTCCATTATTTTTAATTGTGTTCTAAAAATTCACAAATTTTATTCCTCATTGAGAGTGAGAATATGCCGTTATAGCGATGGCGATTAGTTGATGGCGCGATTGAAGGAATATTGTTTCCAACTTCACTTCGCCATAATCCATCGTGATGTTGTCCATCAGAATCTTCCCAATCCACATAATTACGAGGACAATATGAAACACCATTGCTTTTATTTAACATTATAAAGTTGTGTGGAGCCACACCACCTATCATGTTTTTCCTCGGGCTAAGTAACAAACCCTTCAAGACCAACTCGTTGTCATGTATAAGTTTATCTCGGCTAGAAATTGAGATTCCGCGGTCTCCCTTCCACTCCAGTTAAGGTGATAGATAGTTGATTGTCGATTTTTGTATGATCGAATGGGACGAATTATAAAATTAAGGTTTTTTAATGTCAATGTGCCGTTCACTAAATATCTTTTGCAGACACGGCTTTGTACCTATTTCATAAAATGACTTGCACCTTGCTTTACCACACGCTCATGATAGGCAAAAGGCTGTTTGCTACAAGACTATGTTAAGCTTTGCAATCTGTTTTCTCTTTTCCCTCATATAGGAATCTGAAACATTAAACGGTACCGCTGAAACTAAACATTAACAGAAACAAGATAAGATTACTCAATGAATACCCACAAGCTTTAGTAAAGTGGAAATTGTTCGGTCCACGAAAATGTTTTGTCCTTTATTCAATAAAAAGGGGGTTTTGATTATATCAAAACAACAACACTATCATTGAACAATCCGGACCAGACGGATTTAAAAAAGTTTGTACCCAGTTACTCTCAATAAATGTGAATCATTTCACATGTCATCCTCTTATTACGGTCTTGAACAAGTTCCGATAGTCTCGTTTCGCTGCCCAATCTGCCTTGAAATCAAGCACCCTTAAATTGCGATCGGTGGCGACAAACAAATATCGACTATTACATGCTATACTGTACACAGGAGAACTACGTCCATTTCTCGCTGAAGGAAAGTATAATTGGACAAATTTTTCGGGCATCCGAATGCCGTAAAGATTCACTCGACAGTGATGTTTAACATCACACAAAACACCATAGAGTCCATCATACTCGAGGCAGTAGATTGACGAAGCAAATTGATCCTCCCAAACGCCGACATCAGCATCCACACGGCGATCGTACATTCGAAATGTTGTGTCGAAGTTAGCGGTAAACAATACGTTATCATCCTTTAGTTTGAGGTCATAAATGGAAAATGTAAATGCGTTGAGTTCCACTGAAAGAGTTCATTTTTAAATTTGACTTTTATACTTGAAACCTTACTTACGTCTCGACATCCACTTCGCGAAGTGCTCTGTGGCTTAGGTCGGTGTATAATCCACCATAGTATCGATCGCCATCCGATGTAAATTGCATGGTTTTGTATGATTCTTGGTATTCCTTGGCCAAGTTCAAGTACAGCAGGCCAAATTGGTCAGCGCGTTGCCATAGTTTTGTGCATTTGTCTGTGCTGGACAAGAACAAGTTGTTGTTAAAATCAACGCACCAAAGATATTCGTTGAGATCATGAAGACGAACTTCTGTAACTATTCCTTCCTCATAGATGAATCCATACTGCCATAGACTCGCCCTGCAAAGATTGTATCGTTTTTCTTTGCAAAATCTGAGATGTCTGCTTTGGCGCTCGTGTAGATCTCTTCTGTGCAACGTCGTCTTATTGGCTCGTCCTCTAAACGCTTATGAATTCTCAAGTATCTTTGGTGAGTTATGTATAAGTTATCCTTATCCAAGTGGATCTTGGCAGTACTCATGCGATTGCTGTTGAAGTAGGTAGTCTCTTTGTAACGTCCATTGAGCCAATTGGCTCCGCTTGAGAGACGACTGCGGTAGGATAGGTCATTCAAGGTTCTATAAAAATAAGGAGTAGGTATATTCAAGTAATTTTTTAAGTTAGATTTTATTGTACTTACCTATCACAAATAGCTGGATTATCTCGATGTCCACAGAGAAGCAGATCGAGTGTTTTGGCGAAATAAATGTGATTGTTTATGACAGAGTTGAAGAATAAGCTCGCAGGACACAGATTAGCCAAGTCAGCTGTATCGCAAAACCAGAATATTTTAACTAGACAATCAAGATTCAAATCACATATTGTTAACATTTTTTTTTATAACTTATTGACTTTGACTAAATAATTTAACAATAAAATCACCGCCAACTATTGTTCATTTTTTCTTTTTTATAATTTTAAAACAGCTGCTAATGACAAATGCTTCTTACATGGACCTAATAAGCAGAGAGAAGATACTTATAGAGAGATGCAACTTCGACGATGGCTCTCTTTTAGCCTACAAGCTGCGATTCGGCCAGCAACTTGCATCTGTGTTAAACTCCATATAAAAAAAATGTGGGGACAATACAGATGCAAGTTGCTGTACTTATTCACCATGTCCGGAAAATGTCAGATGTAGTCAGCTGTTGGGTTATGTTCAGGAAATATGAGTTTCAGAATAATTTTTATTTGCTCTATATTAAAAAAAGTGTTCCATTGGGATTTAGTATTTTAAGTTAATTTACAACAGAGATATAGAATTAATTCTAGTTTAAGCCAGATGGAGCTACATTACTTGCAGATAATGAAAACATTCGTGAAAATAAATTATGGTAGTTCTACCAACTGAGACCTCTGAGATTTTGTAAGTGGAACCATTGTATATGAAATCTATAGTAGTCTGGGGAACGAGTAAGAGATAACGGGGTTTGGAGACACATAGAAGTCGCTGATAATTATCACATATTAAAAACCTTCCCACCTACATTTTATCTCCAAAACGAGAAATTTGAAAAAAAGGCTCACGGTGTCGCCACAGTCGATCCTGCTATCCATATTACTATATATTTCATATACAATGATGGAACAAAATCGAAAAATGTTTGTATTCGATATCTCACTCAGCTCTTTTGACAGCTGTCAGTGTTTGTTATTTGTATTCTTTAATGGCGCGAAAAAGTTGGAAATCAAAATTGATGGTGTTTTTATACTAAGTTTTCATTAGAGCCGAAATGAGGTCATTTGGAAATTTGCTAAAAAATGTGTTTTCATCTTAGTTTGTGTATTTTGTTTGACACATGATTATCTACCTTCTTTTTCTTTATTTTATTTACTTTTACTATAGAAGGTATACGCTGGATGGAGATTCATATGTAGGTACATGATATTGGACTTGACCTCTAGGTCTTTTTTTTATCTTCAGTTGGATTTCACCCATGGGTTTTAATGAAATAATTACGACCCCCAATTTAAAAAAAAAAAGAATAAAAATCTTTGGTAAGCTCGCAGATGAAAATAGTGATTCTATGAGATTATTTTTATTAAATAAGTAAATTATTTTGTATTAATAGATCATGGAGCCATCGGAGTATATAAACGAAGTTCTATTGGGAAAAGGGCGAAAGAAAATTCGAATTTTCTCAGCCAAACAAGCTGAAAAGCTTAAGATCTTCGCATATAACTTTAAGTTTTTTTATTTGTTTTTGTTTCTATTTTTATAAATAATTTAAATGCTGTGAAGTTATTTTAGTTTCTTTTTTTTTTTTAAAATTATTACATCGTGATGTTTTGTGAATTTAGTTATTTCTATATATATATGTTTTTATGTTTTTAGTTATTTCTTTTATATAATAAAAAAAATTAATAATTAAATCTTTAAAAAAATTTGTTTCTTTCAAAACTCCGTTATTTTTAAAACTCTCCTTTTCCAAATTAAAAAGATTTTTTATAATTTTTAGGTCTGCCTTATACCCTGCAAACGTAGAAGTACAGAAATAACCAGTGGAATATGTACGTAAAAGAAGTACTTCCTTTCCACTGAAAAAGGATAGGCGATCGGGAAAAAATTCAGTTATATGCCAACTGTATATAAGAATATATGAAGGCACTATCTCTTTCTACAAAAGCAAAATATCAAAAAAATACTGCACTTCCCCGCCAATAAAAGTACTTCCAAAGTACTTCTGGGGATGCACCTACTTCAATGGATGCACATCCGAAGTACTTTTTTGAAGTGCATATTCCACCAGTTATATTCGTACTTCCATAGATGCACAGCGCAGCGTAGAACTACGAACCGAAATAGACATGAAATCAAAAAAAAAAAAAAAATAGGAAATGCATTTTTATGACAATAATTTTATTATTAAATATATTATATTATTATTTACATTTGTATTATTAAAAATATATTTATTATTAAAAACAAACAAAAATATCACAAGCAATAAAATAACTTTCATAAAAGAAGGATTCGCCATATTCTCAAATTATACACAACAAACTCAACTCAACTTAAAAACTGTTGATGATTATGTTTTGAATCGAAGATCACTCTGACAAAAAGACAAACGACAGCAAGAAAAAAAAGAGACAACATTTTGCATTACATCCTGGATTTCTCCTTCGCACAATTCAAAAGGGAATCGTTAATAGTTTTTTCAGGAGAAAGCAAACTACTTCCTTTGATGTACATATTTCATCGATTGTTACCGTACTTTCTTGCTTGCAGGGGTATATAATGTGGGCCTTACACCACGCAATATTATTGCTCAAGATATTGGCCAAAAATATTGCGTAAAAGTGCGTTGTCCTTACACGATACAATATCATTGCCTTCATACACACAAGCTGTGTGAAAAAGATTTTTTTGTTTACATAGGAATCGAATTTTTAGCTACTTACTACCTGAATGTACTTCAATCTTCATCTTTCTTATTTTTGCGTTGGCCATGTTTGTATTTAATAAAAAAAAAAGTATGTATGTGAAGCAAATATTGAGATTTGTCTTTAATTTGCCTTACACGACGCAGTATGCTGCGCAATATATTGAAGAAGTTCCAAAAAATATTAAATTGATTTAACATTCCACAATATATTGGGCAAACCGAAATTACTGCGCAATAAGGACCTTACACGGTCAATATAACTGTGCAATACCGAGTACTGCGCAATAATATTGCGTGGTGTAAGGCCCGCATAACAGTTTCTTTCGTTTTACTCAAAATTCTTAAAAGTGGAAAAGAAGAGTTCTGAAATTATAAATTACAAACTTTCTGAACAGAACTATCTACTTTAGAATTCTCTTTTACTTTTCTTACCACCAAGGGACTTTTAAATAAGAGAGAAAGAGACAGTTATATGATTCTTAACACTCAAAAATAAAATACACCACGATCTACCTTTAGAACTATTCGCGCAATTTATTGTTTCAAAAAAGTTTTTGTAAGAATCTGTTTTTTGGTTTAAAAGTGTTCAACATGTTACATGCTGACTCTCGAGTGCCTCTCGGTGTTTTGCAATAAAATCCTCCGGACAATTCGCCCACATAGGTAGCTCCGGATCTGGCAAATCCTCATGTATGCTTTTGAAACCATTGGATCCGAATAGAATTTTTATTTGAAACATAGCTCACTGCCTGAAAGGAAAATTAAAAGAATCATTTTTAAAACTAGGTTGCTTTAATATTCTAAAAAAAAAAATTAAGCTGAGAAGACAATGCAAACAACTCAGAAAGTACCTTATCTGTACAGCTCTCCTCGTAAGATTCTCCGGTTCAAGAACTTCCTTAACTTTGCCATAGGATCCCTCGCCCAGAACACCACCCATCAGGTACTTCCCTACCATTTTAATATTCTTTTTCTTTGGCTGATAGATAATCTCGGTGCTGTTAAACGATTTTCCGAGAAGTCAGTGAACATTTTGATAGAAAATTACTCGGTAGTGGGTTACTTGGAGAAAAATGCAATTCATTTGGACTTTTTTTTCGATTCCACTTGATAACTTCTCACAATAAGTAGGTACAGCTTCGCCTTCTTCTTTTTTATATCATAATCCACGATTTTAACATTTTTTTCTCGATTCTTGTGCCCGTGTTTTTAATATCTTGTGATTTTCTTCACTTCACTCGCAGTTCATTTTTTTTTGTCCGATAAGTAATTTATTATGCAAATATTTGCCAACTATAAATCGCTGAGAGATCTTATCAAGGTCTTCTTTATTGTATTTGAGTATTCCTGCAAAAAAGAAATATTTATAAAGTAAAAAGAATGCAAAAAAAAGATTATTGTTTAAATTACAAACTTCTTCCAAATCACACATCACGCTTTTCAATTTATCAACACAAATGTCACAAATGTCAGAATCTCACCGCTGACTAGATTGATTTTTTTGTTTTGTTTTTTTTTTTTTTTGTTCTGCTCGAGGTGAAAACATGTATACACCGATAGGAATTCAACTCGTTATAAAAAATGTAAACAAAAATCTGTGCGATGACGGAGGCGAGGAAAGTTGTCTCTCTCTATAGTATCTTCTCTCTGCTAATAAGTACTTATTAGGTCCATGGCTTCTTAATACTTCAGGCAATTATGGGCAGAGAGAAGATACTTATAGAGAGAGACAACTTTCCTCGCCTCCGTCCCTGCAATGCTTTTTGTTTACATTTTTTATAACGATTTGAAAGATAATATAATGAAAGACAATAATTTTGTGATTGGAAAGGAAAATTCATCGTCAGAATCTGGGGTAGTTTTTTTAAACATTAAATCAAAATTATGGTGACTGGTGATGCAGTAAGTTAGATGAGCTCATAAGTGCCATATCCAAGATGATCTGAAGTAACTGGCGAGATCTAGCCGTTTTTTAAATCTGAGGCATGTGGCCAAAGAAACAGTCCTTGTTTGACAATTTCCCTTAATACATTTTTTAGTTGGAAACGGAGGATGCCGAAAGTAGCGGGGGATCCAGCGAAACTAGGAAACACCAAAATGTTCAATATCACATGGAGAGACTCTTAATCTCAGAGTCGTGGGTTCATGCCCCACGTTAGGCACAATTTTGTTGCATGGCAAGAGGAGGGGAGCGTCGGTAAAGTGATTAGGATGAGTTAGGATACTTGGGAAAGGAATGTTGAGGAAGGAAAAGTATTGGAATGCAAAGTTTCAGGGACGTGGCCGGTTTGCGGTGCTCAGCATTAGCTTGTCGGACGGGTGGGAAGTTGTCCCCGAAACTTAATCTCGCCTGCGAACAAAAACACAGATCATCCCGAAAAACAACAAAAGTACGATAAACCAAACAAATTTAATGACAGCGGACGGACAAAATTACCACTTCCAGGGCTTTTTTTTCCTTCAGAGTGTGCTCTACGAGCTCCAAATAAATAGATGGGGCAGACTGAGCAAAAGCTGAACAAAAATATAAACGTCAAAAGTGAGACGCTTCCAAAGCAACTCAATTGATAAAAAGAAATTTTTAGCGGCGGCTGAAATTAAAGAATGGCCGCCGAAGGTATTTTAAATGTTAAAAAAAAACTTTTTGTCAGGTTTTTCAAGTGGCATGAGAAAAGCAATTAATGGGATATTAAATTCGTTTCATTAATAGTTTCAATAATAGCTCTGAACACAATTGGTTCAATTATGTGAAGAAGAGAGAGAATTTCATCCTCACAGTTTGATTTAAGCATTGTATATGAAATTAAAGTCTTTGAAGTAATCAGACGAGTTTATTGGATTTAAGAGAAACTATCAAAGTAAGCAAACACTTAATATCAACAACACTCATACATGACGAACGTACACATGGGACACTACCGAACGATTCCATTCCAGTTAAACACAAAATGAGAAAGACCGATCATACTCACAAACCTTAAATTTTAACCTATACAATTATACTATAAGACTACATCAAAAAGAAACTTGTTTAATTTATATACAATGTAAAGATTGCTCTCGTAGGCAGTAACCTCAAGCGGCAGAGACCTGCAACACCAAAAAGATGATGACAAGGTTTCATTTCTGGTGCTTCTTGGTTTCTCCAAGGCTTTTGGCACTGTAGAATACCTTAATTTGTGCAATAAGTTTTTGACGTCACATAAATTTTCATCTTCGGCCGTGAAGTTAATAAAGTCTTATCTCTGTGAGAGAAGACAAGCTGTTGCAGCTCGGAATATGATATCTTATTTTCTTCCTAACCTAAGAAATGTACCACAAGGGTCAATATTAGGAGAAAATAACTTTGCAAATATTTGTAGGGGCCAGTAAAACAAAACATTAAATACCTTATTAATGTACCTTATACCTACTATTTAGGTATAAATAGAGTGACGATGAATTGGAGGGTTTTCTACTGTTTTCTTCTGGCTATTTTATCTTCAACCTAATAAGAAGGATAAAAGAGTATGGTACACTCAGGCGTATACGTAACTTTTCTGAGTTTATTTTAAAAAAATCCATATTCTCATAACTTTAGAAAAACTAATTAAACGGTTTGAATATTTTAAACAAATTAATTGTAGGGTAGTTATACCTAATTATAATTATAATTTTAAGATGTAGGTTGGAGGTATTCATAACATAAAAAAAGAATGTGTTTCTTACTTTTGAGCTGAAAAAAAAGTAGGTACGTCATTTTATTTCATAGATAAATTTGAATTTTTGAGAATAAATTTATAAAAATCTGTGAAACAAAATTACAAACAAAATTAAAAAACGCCAGTTCATAGGTATTCAGCAAATACATTTGTTTATAATTTTTAGAAAGAAATTTAATAAGTAAGCGGTTTTCAAAATATAATTTAAATTTTTTTTAATGATTTTAATAATAGAAAAAAGTATTTTTTTTAAATATTAGTATGCAGTATAAATTGAGCTACCTACACTTATATATGTGTGAAATTTCGAAAGTATCGGTTGAGCCGTTTTCGAGATAGTCGAAAGCAAAAAAAACGGTCCTGTGGAAAGTACCGTTAGACATTTTTTTAAACTTTTTTTTCAGCCATATGATTGGCCGTACCTAAAAAGCTGCACTGACTTTTTTAAATCGTGTAACTTTTCTATGTTTTCTATTTTCCTCCCTCTAACTCTCAATATTTTGTATATTTGTATGTTAGGCGCTCTCATTCCATCATTATCGTTTATTACCTTTTGTGCTTTCATCAATTATTGCACATTCTCCCATTCGCACTACATTACCCGAGCTAACAATGCTGGATAGGCTATGCGGCGCCACCAGTCATTTGATTTGATAGCACTACTATAGATTTTATATACAAAGTAGGAAGTAATTACTGTTGCAATCAGTGCCTTCCACCTAACGCTGCTATGGTAGCAGTCCGAAATATACTACTTCTACGCCCACCATGCCATGGGGCACTACAACCTGCCTCTCTGCATAATCCCTATTTCACACCTGTGGCCTTGAAGTAATGAACAAATAAAAAAAAAAACTGTTATACTATACCAATTTTCTAAATTTCAGTTTTTCAGTCCTAAATATCGGTTTCTTTAATAAAGGGTAGGTAATGTTTGATTGCTTGAAAGTATTGAATTACAAAATTGATGTATATTAGATGTATAAGATTTCAATAATCAAACGGATAAAGTAGATGTAGATACTTACCTCTCAAGCACCTGGTCAAAAAAATGAGTAGAGAAAGATAATTTAATATTCACCAAAGTATTTATTTACATACAAAATATAATTCTTATATCTTTCCATTATTTTGCGTTCAACAACTATGTTACATTGCTCAAAACATTTTTTGAAAGTTTAAAACATTATTTTTCAAACTCCTTACAGTAGTTTTTGGATATAGCTGAATATAGATTGTATTATGTCATTATAAAGTTTGAATTTTGATTTTAACAGCGGTTTTTAAACTTTTTATACATACATACATAAAAAAACTTAAGCATGACAATAAAATATAAAATATAATTTCAATTTTGCTCATTCGAAACTAAATAAATTAAGGCAATATTACAGAAGTTAATTCATCTGTTCGTATTAATCAAAATCGTTAAATTGAAACACACGTTTTATTTTAAGACAGTACACAAAATATCTACGTTTGGTTTATTTTGTCTTAACAAGAAACAATCTAATATAAAATGTACTTACATAAAAATATTTACCTAAAAATAGAATGATAGGTATATGATTTCCTGTTTTATTTAAATTTGTTTTATAAAATATGAATTTTAATCATTTTTTACTTTTCAATTTGACTTTTCATTTTATTTTTCAGAATAAACATATTTGTATAATATAATGTATAATATACAAAATTGATTGGTTCGTAATTCTTAGAAATGTTTTGGTCTTTCTTATAGCTGAACATGCAAACGATATTTAAATTTAAATTTTGATATTTCAAACAAGAGATTTTTAAAGTAAAACTGGTATAAAAATTGATATCGATTTCGAAACAACAAATATATGTACAACACAGACAAAAATTATCGTACAGAACCAAGTGCAAGCCAAGCTCTTGAGGTAACCACTAGGTATATCGACCAATCTACAACATCCCAGGTTCTTCCGGTAACTCAAATTTTTGAGATGGTTCTTCCGGTAACTCAAATTTTTGAGATGGTAAGGGCTCTAATTGTTAAACGTGTTATCGAATCCTTTCCTACTGTCATATAACCGGTTACACTCACGAAGAACAGTTATGTAGACAACGTAAATAAAATATTGTTGATAAACAAAAAAGTAAGTGTTATACGTTCACGCCATTAACTCATGCCAAAGTAAAACCTCAACAACTACCGCGATATATAAACTAGGTGGCAGCAACGTGATGACAAGTGACAATCAACAAAATGCGTGCGTAATAATTAACATAATTCTCTAAATTCGTCGTTAACTAGTATCAAAAATAAGGAGTCGTAGTACCGATACTAAGGAACGAACTCCATTAGTTAAATAAGTAAGATTAAGACGAAAATATAGTAACCAATACTAGAACACCAACTCCAGGATTTGAGAAGAAAACAAGTTTGGGTCCGGAACAATAGAAAAACATATCAGAAGGTAACCGTCAAATATTTATTTAAGTTTTAAAACTCCAGTCAAGGGTAACCCCGTTATGCTAAAATACGACAGAGGTCACAAGAGTATTTGGATGCCAGAGCCTTTATCTGGTAGATAGGCAGTTAGAACTCCAATAAATATAAAACTCTAATCTTCCCATTGTAACATAACCTGCGCCACATAACACGGCCAGCTATGTTGACAAAACAAACTAACCTCCTCTTCTTGTAAAAAATAATAAAAGCACCTCAATATACAAAAATAAATACATATTTATAAATAATTAACACGGGAAAGCAACGCACGATGATAATACAAGACAATTTAAGCCCACACAGGAGTAAAAGACTGGAAAAGGATTACATTACATGTTCTGAACGATGGACAATGATGACGAGAAACGCGTATACAGTAAGTTTTAGCAATATAGAATGTGACACTAAGACGCTCGAGGAACTACAAAAACAACAGATAAGTGTAATAAAAACCACTTACCAAAAACTACAGAAACCCCTAAGCGAACTGGAAGAAAACCAAAATAAAATCACGGATGAGATAAACAGACTTAGTACATCGATTAATTCCGAAATGATAAGGGACAGAAAGATACAAAGTATACTCGATACTATAATGTTATTAGTGATAGAAGTACGGACCAGACAGCAAATGGTATTAGACGTGGTTAGTACCACGAGCCAGAATCAGATACATCCTTTATTATTATCACCATCCGAGCTCATAAGTATATATTCGAAAACATGCCCACAGAATACCATCAAGAATACAGAAATATTGCTAAAAATCTTAACAAAAACTCTGAAGATAAGAACAGAACCAGTGGGGGGAGTTCTTGTACTACGCATAATTTTACCACTTTTCAATTTAGAATCATTCACTCTAGATCAGATATACTTGTTTCCAATAAATTTTAAGGACAGTTGCCAGCCATGTTGGATATTAAAGAAGAATTTATAGCAAATAATCTTAAAACAAAAGAATTCGTTGCTATTAAACGGTCAGAATTCGAGGGATTAACAAAGATATCCGTGCAACTATACGAAACTTGGTATGTAGGACCAATAGAGTCATCAATTCTCATAGGAACAGAAAAAAATTTATGTCCCATATCATTACTATTCAACCCATACAAGGAAGAGAATAAGTGCGAATACGTATTCCAAACACAAAGAAAAAACTATTTAATTAAAATGATGCACAAAAATACATGGTTGTATTCACTAGTAACGCCTACAAAAATACAAGTTCAGTGTACCGGAGAACTTCATGGAGTATTTTTAAACGAAACAGGACTACTACACCTCACAGAACCTTGCAACATAAAGATAAACCAGCAAACTATATATTATGAGGACACGGACTACGCTACAATAAAGACTCATCAACCAGAATTTGCATTGCCAGACCTTAAATTGAATAAAATCATTCAAGAAACTATTGGAAAGAGTACGCATGGAAACACTACAATTATTTTAAAATCCGGAGGGGCTAATCAAATAATGAAGGATTCTACATTTGCCATAAATCAGATTGAACAACAAATGATGGATTACGAAACGTACAAGAAAGGAAGAATGGATAATCCTATAACAGCAATAACACCCATATCATTCAGCACAACAGCAATTTTAGGCATCGCAGGACTGTCACTCGGACGATTTCTATGCAGAAAAAGAGGGAAAAAACAAAAGGCCGTGGCGAAACCTAACTACGAAACACCTTTCCCTACAATTTCAAATCCCATTATACACATAAACACTCCCAACATTTAAAAACCTACTACACCCCCACCACCACCTCCCACAAATAAAACAAGTACATCAGTAATCATACCACCACCCCCTCCAACGAGCCAACTGGCTCCATCAACGGAAAACCAAATTCAAAAATTTTCCACCAACCTTAAACACTATATAGTACACCTAGAAGACTACAACTAGAAACAAATTTAAAAATCCTCATACATTGCAGACAACAACAACGACAACATGTACAACAAAATCAACAACATCAACAACAACGAAATGCCCAACAAAATGGTGACTTATGAAAAAATGCACCATTTCCTATACAATATCCAAAGGAAGAATAATGAAGAAAACGAATTGCCGAATATACTTAACTTGCAAACCATAACAACACAAATCCTACGAGGTGTGGACGTTGAGAACTGGACACAAAAGTTAATCACAAAACAATGACAATAAAAAACTAAAATGGGCTCGGCATATCCGGAACAGAAGCTCTATCGGCCGTAGAAAGACTACTAACCAAAGAGTGGAAGAGAACACATAATTCTAAAAACCCACCAACCTACCACCTAAAAACCGTCAAAGTACCACTATATCTAATGGGGTTGGACAAAGGCGAATTGACGTGCATGGTAGCCAGCCACATCGCCCGAGGTATAAACCTACTAAAGAGTGAACAGGAGATGAAAAGCTTCTCAAAAGAACTACATAGGAAGCTTAATAATTATATATAATTCCGCTACATTCCAATCTAAAAACTGAAAGAAAAAGACACAAGAGGGGAAATCCCCATGCACACTCAAAAAAAAAATATATAATAATGTATATTCAAAAATAAAAGAGGGAAATAGAGCCCCAAATAAAAATAATAAAAACAGAAAAGAGGGAGATAGACCCCCAAATCATTAAGATCCCACGGCAGGACCCCGACCAACCCGTTGGGATATAACCCCCAGGAGCTGACCAGTAGGAAAACATCCTCCTCCCCAGACCAGCGAGACACTGAAGGAGCCATTTGGAGCATTCATCCCGAGTCGTCATCGGAGCGGACGTCAGGTACGAGTGCGCCAGACACTAGGTGAGTTGTACCGCCTCGCTGGGATCAGCAGTGGGCCTCAAAAAAGGCCTTCTTGGAGAAAGCGAGGGAGATCAAACGGACTGAATACGCCGCCCGCCATAAGCGGAAAATAGATGCTGAGAAGGCGGCGAAACCAAAAAAAAAAATTTTAAAAAAAATCTTTAAACCAATTTCACTGTTTGTTCTCATTGTTTTTATTTGTTCTCTCTGTAATTTTGTGGCATTTTCATTGGGAAGGTTGTTCGTTTTTAAATAGGGAAAAACATCAGGTCATCAGGTCGACAACCATCAACAATCCTATATAACAACGGTCAAAATAATAATACGTTTAAATTTTAATTGTTTAAATGGATATTGAAAACTGAAGAGTTATTCTGTTTTTATACAATATTTTGTTTAAGTACATTGCAGTTATATTTGTATAGGTGTTTATCTAGAATTATTTTAAATTATTGGATTTTTTATTTGTCGGTATGTGAAGGTTGTACTTAAACCAGCAAAACTTATACTACTTACATCCAACCAACCCAAACACCCTCTCTAAGCCTATAGTAATCCTGCATACAGATATTACCGTATTCAAAATAACCAAATACTATATGAATTCTGGTTACACTGACCTATATTAAGCATATCAACATTTAAATTAATTTGATTGCACTTGCACTTTCATACTTCTTTCTACCTGGATTACATTTGAGTATACTAACCTACATTAAGTCTATCAACATCCAAAGTAACTTAATTGCTTAAATGCACTTTTTAACCAATCAGCCTCATAATAATATTTATTTGCACTTAATTTTTCTTTCTTTCGTCACACCAAAGGCCACACACATTTTGCCCAAGAACTTTATAAATTCATGCTTCCGCTTACTTGGAAATTTGTTGTTGACATAATTTATTTGTAATAGTTTGTAATTTATTAAAGAATATTGTTAGTATAAGTTAATGACACATTCTACAGTTTATTGACAAATCAGCATAATTCATAATTCAATGTTTCATCCTTCAACATTTCACAATCCGACATTTCACAGTTCAATGTTTCACAAGCAAACATTCGTTCTGCCGATTCAGCGTCTGGATTCACTGGAAAATATCGACGATCGAAGGGACCAACAATGGTTGACGATCGAAGCGAGTGAATTCGAGGTCAATTCAACATTTATTTCAAATAAGTTTGAAATTGTAATTAAGTCTTGGTTTGAACGTTAAAAAATAAAGTTGTTTTTTTTTAAAGAAATTTATGTTGTAAGAATTAACTTATATAAGGAGAACAACCATTCAATAAAAATTACTTATCATTAAACCACCAAACCAATTGTTCGTTCACTGACTTCCCCCTACCAGTGGTAAGGAGTCTTTTGAAAATCCATAATCTACAACTACAACCTAGCTAGAATTCGAATTCTCGAATTTAAACAACAAACACGTCATATATCGATATATTCCAGCTCATGCACTGGAATTATATCACATCGATACGGTGATACACCTTAATCGATACTTACGACATTAATCGTACAAATTGTTCTATGAGAAAACAAAACAGCACTTGCCTAGGAAACCTGATGACCAACAAAGCAGCTGATTGCCCATTTACAGATGCCGGAAATGTTGAGGGCAAAAATTAATAAAGAACATAATTATGAAATTTCATTGGATGATAACCAAAATCGTTGAAGGAGATGAGACTAAAATTAAAATAATTTATATAACCTTATTTTATTCTGTTAACTGGCGCCCAAGCAGAGACTGGTAACGTTGTCAACATCGTTTAAAGTAAAAAAAACATGTTAAAAATGAATAACTTAAACACCAACACTTTCATTATTGAAAGGTGGTATGAAAAAGTGAAAAATAAAAAATATTTAAGTGCGTTTCCGGGATCTTTAGAAGAGAACTATATACAAGGCGTTGATTACCATAGTCAAAAACATGCAGAGTGAAGAATTCAACAAAGAAATAAAACATTAACAGCAATTCACCGAAAAACCCAAGGGCAGACCATTTGGAAGCTTAAAGAAAGACTATCACCACTATAGATAGAAGTTGAAGAAACGAAGGTAACCACAAATGCAGAACATCCAACACCTTATTCACAACTGAAGCCAGCTCGATACTTAGAAGAAACCTTCGTCTAATCGAAACAGATGGCAACATAGCATCACTTTATAAACTGATGTCTGCAAATGGAAGCATCGTAGAATGTAAAGGCTCGTCCACATTATGCCGAATGATGCCGATCGGCCTATGTCGGTCGGCCAAGCCGAACGAGTATCCATTTGATTCGGTTTGAGTTCGGTTCGGTTCGGGATGGCTTTCGGCACGTCCATACTTATTCGGCTTGGCCGATCGGCACAGGCCAATCGACATCATTCGGCATAATATGGACGAGCCTTAACATCCTTTTCCGACTTTAGTTACCGCTCATTACAATCAAAGAGTACGAATTATTCAAAATCATTCCGGTGCCTTTAGTAATCACTGCTTCGTTCATTGCAATAAGACCTTCCTCCAAATACATTATAATAAATTTACATCGCACCCAGTACTACCTATTTAACGAAGGTGAGGTTAATTCATGTATCACAGCGATAGCGTTGGTAAACAACATCATATGCCTTCAAAGGCATCCCCTTAATTAAAAGGGATCAAATACCAGCGAATTAAATCTTATGAACCAATTTAGGGTGGCCTACCCTTCTTGCCAACTCACAACATTTGCAGATGAACAGTTACATCTATTGCATATATTCCATTAGCAAGCTCTTCGTTGCCCTATATTGAAGTCAAAACATCTGGCGACGAAATGCTTAAAATCCTAATCGATACAGTAGGATACATTCAGCCGTCTCTAATAAAAAACCCAACACCAAATGAAGAAAGATTTAATGCCAATTCTTTAGGAGGAAACGTAGAAATAACACACCATACTTTTGTAAATTTGTTCGGTATGAAAGATCTAAAAATTAAATTCTTCCTTATGCCACATTTAAAATCTTTTAATGCTATCCTCGGAAATGATAGTTTAAAAGATTTATCCGCAATCATCTATACTCGTCAAAATTTCATGACAATAAAAAGATCTATCAAAATTCGGATTAAGCAGATCGCTGCTCAATCAGTCAATACTTTGTCGTTGCGAACGCAACATATGACGACTGAACAAGAAGCCTCTATAAAAACCCTTGCTTGGAAGTATTTAAAATTATTCGATGATCCAGACGAGAAATTAACCTATACTACCGTTGTAAAAGGAGAAATCCGAACAACTTCAGATTCACCCGTCTACACAAAATGCTATCCTTATCCAATGGCCCTCAAAGACGAGGTGGAAAGCCAAATACAGGAGCTGGTTAAAAATGGTATAGTAAGACCTTCAAGATCGCCATACAATTCACCTGTGTGGATTGTTCCCAAAAAGTTAGATGCCTCCGGCAAAAAAAAGTATCGATTACTGATCGATTACCGCAAGCTTAATACCATCACTATTCCTGACAAGTACCCAATCCCTAAAATCAATCAAGTATTAGCGCAACTAGGTCAAAATAAATATTTCACTGTCATTGACCTCAAAAGTGGATTCCACCAAATCCCTCTCAAAGAAAAAGATATTGAGAAAACAGCCTTCTCGGTGAATAACGGGAAATACGAATTCACCAGGCTGCCTTTTGGTCTGAAAAATGCTCCATCCATTTTTTAGAGAGCGCTCGATGATATATTGAGAGAACATATTGGAAAAATATGTTTCGTTTACATCGACGATATCATCATTTTTAACAAAAACGAAAAAGAACATTTGCAGGGTATTGAGACTATTTTCAAAACTCTTGAAGCTGCCAATATGAAGGTGCAGCTAGATAAATGTGAATTTTTCAAAGAGGAAGTCGAATTCCTTGGATTCCTAATTTCCTCTGATGGCATAAAAACTAATCCAGAAAAGGTAAAGGCAGTACTACAGTTTCCATACCCTATGACACTTAAAGATCTACGTTCATTTTTAGGTCTGTCAGGGTATTATCGATGCTTTATTAGGGACTGTGCCAAATTAGCAAAACCCCTAACAGCCCTTCTGAGAGGTGAAGACGGACGCTTGTCCAAAAATCGTTCTTGCAAGAAATCAATTAACCTCAATGATGAAGCGATAGAAGCATTCGACAAACTCAAAAAATCCCTAGCATCAAGATACATAATATTGACCTACCCTGATTACAAAAAAGAGTTCGAACTAACAACCGACGCTTCAAATTACGCTCTTGGAGCAGTGTTATCCTGTCATGTACTGCAATAGACAACGAAAAATGTGCCTTAAAGTATGCACTAAATTAAGCCACAACCCAAAGGTGGGCAGTGCATTGTGATACACCACAGAACATACACAATAACAAAAATAAAGGCGCGGCATAACATGACGAATACAGTATCAGGGCATACCGACTAAAAATACTGCTGCCCTGATACTGGATAAAAAACCGAAGACCCCAAAAAGAACGAATGAGGAAAAAAAGAATGACATACTGCCAAAAACTGATGACAACGGAAGAAGATGACCGTTGGACCTGTAATAAACAAAACAAAAGACTAAAAGTGCGTGTGCTGCAGTTGAATGACATACTGCCAAAAACTCCAAAAACTGATGACAACGGAAGAAGATGACCGTTGGACCCGTCATTAATAAAACAAAATACTGAAAGTGCGAGTGCTGCAGTTTTATTATTAAATATTATTGAGTAGGTCACTATTAACAAACAGAATAGTAGAATAAGCAAGATTTGTAGGTATTACTAAATATTGTAAGTAGGTTATTATTATTGAAAAATGAAAAATGTTAATGTTAAGAAGTGGGGTTTGTAGTATAAATACAGCCCCAAAATATTGAATAAACGACCGTATTACTTAACCCAGCAAGGGAATTACAAGTTTTTTATTTCAAGTTAATTAAAAAAGGAACTCTCCTCTCCGGAACACCATTTCAGCTTAAAGGAAATCTTCAGACCATAACCAGTTAACCAGTTAGTTAAAAGGAACTCTCCTCTCCGGAACACCATTTCAGCTAAAAGGAAATCTTCAGACAAACAAGGTAACATAAACATAAAACATATACTATTCTTTTCAGCCTTTAAGGCAGCCGTTAGGCTAAAGAGTACCAGCTGCCAGGGCTTTAATAATCTGGAACTCCCCGCGCAGGTAGGCAACCAAGGCAAACAAAAGATTCAAACCCGTCTTGCTCATACGTAGTATGCGCCAGACCCCCGTCTCTCTTCCCAAGGTTTCGCCTCCGGCCAAAGAAGAAATACAGCTTGTAACCACCCCCCAGAGGATAACATTGGAGGAGTACCGGGCCCGCGCCAACCAGTAGGCTAAAGAGAATTAGCTGCCAGGGCTTTAAAAATCTGGAATTCCCCGCGTTAGGCAGGTAGTAAAATACTTTCTGACACCTCCTTGCTCATACATAGTATGAGCAAGATTCTTTTCTGTTCTAAGGTTTGGCCTACGGCCGTGGCTACTCCGATCACCTCCCAAACACCACAAAGGATTTCCCTGGAGTAATACAGGACACGACAACGGTCAACCCTCGCAGACGCCCTGAGAAAGGATCCAACAGCTGAAGAAGAATTCTCCACAAACAGTCCAAGAGGGACCCCGAATAAAAGATACGGTGGCAACGCCATTCGGATAAATACCCCTAGTTGACACCGCAAGCGCAGACAAGTGAGAGTACGACAGCAGCTGGGAGAGCTTTACCGCCTGGCAGGATTGTTAGGCGGGCAAAAGAAGAAAGAACTACTCGCCAAGGACATAAAGCGTCGGGAGTAATCGGACCGTCACAAACGGAAGAACAAGGAGGCCGACAAGGCGGCGAAACCAACAAAGCGTACAGCAGACTCCTACTGGGTCCAAACTAAGATCATTAAAGAAAAATAAAGGTGTCATTTTTTGTTAGGTGCTTATTCAAGTTAGGTGCTTATTCAAGTTAGGTACTCATTCATGGACACAACAACCCCAGTGCACATTTGAACCATAGTTAAAGGAAAAATTTTTGAGTGCCAGTGGCACCCAGTAACCACCAAAATATCGTAATTTTTAAAATTCCAAGACTTCCCACCACCAGAGGTAAGGGGTCCTTAACACTAAAACAAAAAAGCACCTTTCACAAACGGAAAGACCAACGATTCATCCACGTCACAACTGAGATATTCTGCTTTACGCACTAGAAGTATCTCATGCCGTCAAGGTGAATCCACTCTGAGCGACAAGTCAGCGACCGGAAATGCCAGCGGTCTTAATTTCATACTAAAATTCTTATGATGGCTTAAATTCCTCAGTTTCTTAACAGAGATCTTTTATAAACGAAAACTTTTGAGTTCTCTTTCTGTCCGACCTTTTAACATTAATATCATTTATCTAAATTAAGTCTTTAAAACTGGAATAAATAATAGGTTTTTGTTTTTGTATAATTCATTTATTTTGTTGGTGGAACTAAGAAAACATCAACTCATGTATCCTCTAAACATTTGGTGCCGAAACCCGGGACTTTTAGATGTTGAAATAAGAGTGTTGGCTTTGAAAGATTCTTAACTTTACAATGTCACAATGGAAGGCTTTTTGTCGTTAATCTTTGCAATCGTAATAATCAGTGGCGGTAAAAAGGGAATAGTATATACAAGTTAAGGGCAAAAATATTCAAACATATGAGTTATAAACATTCCATTCCCACCAGAATGATAAACATTTTAGTTCTGTACTAGCAGTATCAACTATCATCAGGGTATAAGAACCTTTGTCGACAAAGTGGATATTTACAGTAAAAGCCTGCTTAAATTCACATCCAAACTGCCAAATAACAAAACGATCCTTAAGACTATAATGTACTTACCCCTGGTCATTTCTTAATAGGGACATCATTAAAGAAGAATGTACCAAAACCATTAATATATTAAAATGCTTGGACAAACTCAGAAGAGATGTATGGAAGGTATGGTCATCTGAATACCTGCATCAATCACAACAACGTCGGGGGTTAGTTTAGGTTAATTTAAATTCATAAAAATAGCTGTACAATGGCTGAAGTTATCACGGTCAGGCATTGACCCAACCAGAAGAATGTGTGGACGATGCACACGAGCATCTGCTTCGCACTTTGGATTGATTCCCACCTGGAAACTCGAGCCAAGCGATTACCTTTGTGCACGGTCTGGACGGAAACTGCTGGTCAGCAATATTAGGTTAAGATATAGGGTATGAGAACTGCTTGTCAGCAGTAATAAGCTAAGCAATGAAATGTTTTTGTGATTTAGTTTTGAGGATTGATATTCGTGACTTAAACAAGTGCGGATTTTAAAAGATTATGAAATTGTTCGGAGTAAGTATCTATATAGGGCTATACTCCAACATATTAGATAGTGTAGTATATCAAGAGACATGACGTGCATTCATTGCATAATGTTTTAAATTGATTAACGCTGAGAGTTCACTATGCCAACATTCTATCATAAACAATCTTCAGCATTTTATTTGAAACTACTCCATTTAGATTGTTACTCAATACAAAGTGCATTGTCATTGTTTCTTGGTACACGCATTGACCCAATAATAAATGTATACCTTCAGCAATTAAGACTATTTTGTAATTCCAATTATAAATGAATACTTTTAGCAAGTAAGACTATTTTGTAATTATGAATGTATGTATTGTGTCATGTATAAATACCAGACATTTTTGCAAATAAAATCATTACCAAAAACTCAAAGTAACGAACAAGTGTTATTATTTCATACTTATTACAATAGAAGATAAGGGGCAAGGCTGATAGGGAGTGGGACGATATTAAAAGGGTACTGTCCCTTCACTATGCAGACAAGGACATAAGAACGCTTGAGCAACAACTAAATTCATTAAATCAAGGTAACTCGAGGGTCGATGACTTCTATGCGACGGTAAACCATCAATTCTCTCTAATAATAAATAAGATTAGGTGTGAAGCATAATCGTGCGAAACCGCTGATGCCCTAGTGGGTACATACCGCGATGGAGCATTGGATGTGTTTATAAGGGGATTAGATGGAGATCTTTCGCGACATCTGATGACTCAGAAACCGAAGACTCTTCACGAGCCATACTCATTATGCCTCAAAATGCAAAACCTAAGCTTCAGAAACAGTACAGTGCACTAGCAGGCATCGAACATGATTTCTACTCCTGTATCCTATAACTTAAGCTCTAACCGAGCACCCTAACAACAGGAGCGAAACCCATCGTGGAGCCCAAGTTTTCAGAACCGAAATTACCAACCGCCACCAAGACCAACTGGACCCAAACCTCCAATTAAGTTATAGTTGGGAACCGTGCAGACTTCTAATGTAAACTATATGAATCGTCCCAATAATCCATTTAAGCTGGAGTTCGCTTCAGAAAATTACCCTAGAAAACAACAGCGCCTTAACCAACTGGTAAGAACCTGGGTGTTCTGGAACACCAGCGGAAGATGATTTTATGATCGGACCCTCGTTTTCAGCATACCATACACATAGTATGGTACTCGCGACGGGAAAATATTACATTTTCTCGTTGACACTGGTGCACACAAGAATTTTATTAAACCAAATTTGGCACCAGTGTCCCATTTAGTAAAAAACCCCTTCTATATTAACAGCCATGCAGGGGAAATACTCGTAGAAAAGAAAATCTGCGGTAAATTCTTTGCTTTTGTGGGTTGTGACATTGATGTAACCTTTTTTATTCTTCCTACCTTAAATTTATTTGATGGAATAATTGGAGACGACACTCTTTAACAAACATGACTCGGGGAGAATTGTCGCAGGTCAGAGCGAATCAATCCAAAAAAGTTGCCATTGAACTTAATGATGAAGGATCAAAAGTTTTCGAAACCTTAAAACAACTTCTCACTTCAGCAGAAGTTCTAGCCTTTCCTGACTTTAACAAACCCTTCAAATTGACAACGGATGATGCCTCCGAATATGCCATTGGCGCGGTATTGTTTCTAACCACCTCTCTGGTTCAAGTTCCTCTTCTTCGCAGATAGAATCAGCGAACACACAAAATAATATCTTAAAAGCAGAATCGGCAAATGAAGGACGGAGTGATATGACAGACAGTATACAGACTGCTACTGCTGACGAAGAGCTGCGTGAACTATCCCTAAGTGGGGACTCCGGTACCATGCACAGTGCTAAACAAGACAGAAGCGACCTTATACCACATGTAGAAGCTCCCCTTAATGTCTTTAGGAATCAATTGGTTTTCAGGTTGGTATGTGATGTCCACATAGAACCTCATCCTGGTTTCTTTCGCCACTGCATTTCCACAGAAAACCTTGATCGAACCAGGCTTAGAAAAGCTCTATTAGAAAATTTATACCCGAACCTAATTAATGGAATATAGATTCCAGAAGAGTATCTTTGGATGCTTCAGAACGTACACTTAGAAAACTTCAGTAAATATACAATAAGGTTTACGCAGAGATTGGTAGAAGATGTAACTATAGGAGACCGGAAATTATCAATCATTGAAAAAGAACACAAAAGGAAAATAAGGAGAAGATTATCGAAAAATTCTATTTCCCACAAATGATAGCAATAATTAGGAAATGTACCACCTCCTGCAAAATTTGTCAATCCAATAAATATGATAGAAGTCAACACAACCCAGAACTGCAACCAACACCCGTCCCAAAATATCCATCCGAAATTATCCACATGGACATAATGGAGATCCAAAACGAAAAATTTCTGATTGTGATAGATAAATTTTCCAAATTCTCTAAATTTTTTCACATTAAAGACACATCAGCTATCGGGTTGAGATCAAAACTGGTAAAGATTTTACATTACTTCACAGTACCTTTAATCTTAGTTACGGACAATGAGAGGGGTTTTCTCAGTCCGATAGTCCTAAACCTCATTAAAAGGTTAGGAGTGAAACTGTACTTGTTATGCCCACAACACCATAATGCACCATTGAGTCATGGCAAGCTGTCAACATATAATACTTCCGTATCACACCTGTGACCCAATGGCTCAGTGGGGCAAGGTTGTCTTCCGGAATGCACTTCAGCAGTAGCTGAGTAATGTATTCTGGAGGTCAGCCAAGTAGAAGTTCTGGCTTGGTCTTTTGGACTAAGTTGAGTCTTATCAAGTTAACCAAACGCGACGGTTGTTCTATATTATACCTACCCAACATACTTAACGCCTTCTCACAGAAGCGAGGTCAATGACCAAATAGAAAGGGTTCAATCTACGGTTCTCGAAATTAAGCGATGCCTTAGAGCAGAATATTCAGACTTAAAAGTCAAAGAGTTCGTAAACGTAGCCGTTGATAGGTACAAAAACACGGTACATTCAGTTATTAAATAAAAACCAACAGATATATTTTTTAATAGATCGCAAAGAGTCAATTATCAAAATCTTCTGAACATCCGTTCAAAAATCAATAAAGACATAGGGGGGATAATTGAGAAAAATATGAAGGCTAGGAATCTTCGGAAAAACTTGAAAAGAAAGGAAAGGAAATATATGAAGGGCGATGTCGTTTACGTTGCTGTTAAAGGTATACAAAGTAAGAATAAACCCTTGTATAAAAAAGAAGTTGTAGAAAAAGACAATCGAGTAACGATAACGATTGGTAACGAGTGGTAAAAAATTCCACAAAGCCCACTTAAAAACATTAAATGCCCAATGTAAATCAAAACTGATTAAGCAATGTTATCTTCTCTTTATAAAAAAATATAAAAACAAGAAAAAAGAAGAATGGGCGCAAGCCTAACAATATATCGTACAAACATGCCTTGGAGTTTAGCTCTCACTAAACAAGGGGCCGGTTCACTTAAAAGATTACTTAACTTTAATTGCGGTGGTGTTGATCCTCGTTCCCTAGGTGAATACGAACCTTCCGATTCGCAGTGACTGCCCCTAAAATTTAATGGGGGGCTAACTTATCAAGCATCAAAAAGAAAAATAATAAGTTAGGTATACCTATACTAAAACTAAATAAGTGAAAAAATAAAAAACAAAAATATATATCAAATATGGAATTGAAAAAGAAAATTAACTATTTTTTTAACGAATATATAAGAAATATGCTTAACGAAGAATCAATTATTATATAAATTATTGTATAAATGATAAAAAAAGTACTAATTTCACATCCTATAATTAAGATTTTAAGAAACTAAATTCTGTGAACTTCATGCTTAATAAACTTTGATTATATTGCAGATTAGTAGTTCTTTTTACTCCCATGCAGGCCTTGCATATATTCGGTTACGATTCTCCAGTCGTAACAATCAAAGGAGGTAACGCTTGGGTTACGAATGGTTTCTTTTAACTTATACATGTTATAGATTCGGGGAAATCTGATGCGCTTCTTAAAGACACCGATCAACTGGTGAAGAAGTTTATTAACGACGATGAAATGAAACTTGTTCTAAACTACCATCTTAAGCAAATCAAAGCTCGTCTCGCCGAACTAAAGGACGTTAGGGCAAGAAAAACAAGGTCAATTCTCTGGATAGGAACCGCCTGGAAATGGAAAGGTGGTTCTCCTGACGCATCCGACTGGCATAAGCTCACAAGCGGATATCGAAGATAACAATAACCGGTAATATCTGATTAACGAAAAGTTATTCGACATGACTCAAAAAATCGCAGGGAAACTCAATAAAATAATCGAGGGTTACAACAATTCTATACAAAAGGGGGAAACGGACAGACTTAGACAGGACCTTCTTAGTAAAGTTCTCCTTCTAAAAGTGGATCAGTGGATGTAAACGATTTGATAAGAGCTTGTCAAATGGCAAAAAAGAGTATTGTTAATAGTAAGAAAAAAGTCCTGTGCGGTCACTAAAATGTCTGAAAACACAATAATGAGTCAACTTATTGTTGAAATGAGTAAACTTCTAGATGAAAAACTAAAAGATATAGCTACCAAAGACGATATTAACGGCATAAAAACACAAGTGGCGTTGCTAGAGCAAGAAAACAAACAATTACGCGGTGAAATCGAGCAATTAAAACTTAATGATATTGCAATAGAAAAAAGAATGGAAGAAGCGGAAAAGTTTTCAAAAAGATTAAATATCGTTGTAAGTGGATTAAGAGCAGAAAGTGTTGATGAAGCTAAACAACAATTTGAACAAGTATGTCAATCTACCCTCAAAGTCTCTGTTAAAGCCAACACCGCTAGAAAAATTAACAAGGCGAACCAGAATATTCCGTCTTACATTTTTGAGTTATCCAGCGTAAATGATGTGAGCTCAGTCTTATCATCAACGACAAAGCTCAAAAACACACAAATATCTATCAACAAAGATTTAACTTTGAGTGAACGAAATGAGAGATATCACCTACGTCAGATTAAAATTTGCCTGCTTAAAACCGACAAAAACCTCCAAGTAGAAATCAAGCGTTGGTCAATCGTGGTTGGTGGTCGCCGTCGCTTTAAATGCAACAAAAATGGTGTGGTTACAGCCTATAATGATGGTGATAGAAGCTTTCTTGTAGATCTCTTGAGTAGAACGGACTCCAACTACGTGGTTAACGTGGCACCAATTAACAATAATCGTAGTAATAAATTTCAAAACTAGCAACCCATTGCCTGTCAGGTTTTATTTTATAATATAGCTGGTCTTGTTAACAAAACTCTATTATGTAACTTCTTTAAATTTATATGTAAATTTCAAATATTTTTTCTTTTTGAAACCTTCGTTATGTCTGAAAATATAAAAAAATATCAAAAATACTTTAGCGGCTTTGAATTGGCATGGATTCCAGCATCGAGAAACAGTAATTTTGGGCGAGCCAGTGGGGGTTGTCTGTATGGTTTCAAGAAAAACATAGAATCCATCTACCGGCTTAAATTCATAAACCACAATAATTATGGAACAATACTTCAGGCTAATTTTGCGGGAACAAAGGTAAACTTTGTACCCACATACATCAACTGCAATCACTGGAGAACGGACTTTGAGAAACTTAAGACGCTGTTTGCTGAAACTGATCTTGATAACTTTATTCTTGTTGGCGACATGAACGTAAGAACTGGAACGAAAGGCTCAGTCGACACCATCACAAGTCCTGCATGCCTCGCTGCAGTCTCAGAAACAAGATGCTCGAAGGACACTATTTGTGATAGCAACTGCAACATATTCCTAGAACTCCTCGATGACATTGGTGCCTTCATTCTTAATGGAAGAAGCTTTAATGATAAAAATGGTGAGTTTACCTTTGTTAGCAGCAGGGGCTCCTCTGTTATTGATTACTGCTGCCCTTCATATGGATCTGCACATTTAATTGAAGATTTCGCGGTAGGATGCCAAACCTTTTCAGACCATATGCCCATCACTTTTTCTCTAAACACCTCCAATTATTCGAGAAGCATTGCTAGCCCTGTGGTTCAGATTCCTTGCCTCAAGTGGATGGAGAACAGATGTCACACTTATGTACAAAATCTGGATTCAGCTGTACAAAACAGAATGATAACTTCCGACTCAATTGAAAATCGTTGTAACGCAATTAAAGACTGCATATACGAAGCAAATGGAGGAGTTTGTTATAAAAACCTGAAGTTTGAACCAAAAAAGCCATGGTTTGACCTTGCATGCAATCTAGCTCGAAAAAATACTTTTAAGCACCTTAAAAATTTTAGGAAGTTTAACCTTGATGTTTTTCGTATCAAATACAATTCTGCAAAAAAACAATATAAAAGTCTGTGCAAATCAAAGAAACGTGAATACTATCAACATATTGCCAATAAACTCCAGCTATTCAATTCAACTAAGGAATGGTGGATACTTGCGAGAGAGATACGTGGTGACACACAAATGTCAAGAAGTTTACTTATGGCAGAAGATTTTAAAATTCATTTTTGTAACGCTCTTACGGAAACTACTGAGTCGTCTACATCATTGTTTCCCGAAATACATGAAATCTGTGAACCACAAATGGATCAAGCTATAGAGAGGGATGAAATCGTTTTAGCAATTGCAGCAACAAAAAATAATAAAGCTCCGGGCATGGATGGAATACCATCGGAATTCTACAAAAATGCAACTCCTTCGCTCATTGATGAAATTTTTAAGTTATTAAGTGATATTTTCGAAACCGCAACGATCCCCACTTCATTCAGAAAGTCTATAATTTATCCCTTGTTGAAAAAAGGAGATGCTAACTTGGTATCAAATTATCGTGGATTGTCTTTTCTAGATACACTATATAAAATTTTCACATCGGTGCTTCTAAAAAGGCTCACTACGTGGATTGAAGAAAAAAAAATCCTTAATGAATATCAAGCTGCATATCGCAACAATTACTCCACTGTCGACCAGATTTACAACCTCACGTGCCTTATCCAGTTACAGCTATGTCAAAAGAAAAAACTCTTTGCCTTTTTTGTTGACCTAAAAGCAGCTTTTGATAACGTTAACAGAGATGCACTATTTCATAAATTAGCCATGCTTGGTATCTCCACAAAAATGCTAAGAATATTGAAATCAATCTATCAAGATACTTCAGCAGCTGTGTGGGTTGGTAAAAGTAGAACCGATTTCTTCCCAACAAACAAAGGTGTCAAACAAGGGTGTGTTCTAAGCGCGTTACTTTTCATCCTTTTCCTAAACGATTTACATGCTGAGCTGCCAACCGGTATTGTTATAGAGGGGATGAGAATTAACGTCCTCTTATATGCGGATGACATAGTGCTACTGTCTGATAGTGCTGCCAACTTGCAACTCCTCATAGACAGATTCCACTCATATTGCCTTAAATGGGATCTGACAGTCAATCTGGAAAAATCGGAAATTGTTATTTTTCGCAATGGAGGTAGACGTGCTGCCAATGAAAAATGGTTTTTTAGTGGTGTTGAGATAACCATCTCAAACCATTTTAAATATCTGGGTGTTATTTTTAATTTCAACATGTCTTGGACGGAGCATCTTAATAACAGACTCACTTCTTCCAAAAATTCAATCAATTCAACATGGTCCAAGTTATTAAGAAACAATTCGGTTTGTCACTCAGCCAAATTCAAAATATATGATGCTGCTTCCAGAGCAATAATGCTGTACTCTGCCCAAGTGTGGGGATTTAAGGAACACGCTCAAGTAGAAAAGCTTCAACGTTTCTTTCTGAAAAGGTGCTTTTTGCTTCCGAATAATACTCCAAACTATGTATTACATATAGAAACGGGTCTCTCAAAAATGTTTTTGACTACCCTAAAACTTCATTTTGAATTCATAGCTAGGGTCATGGAGCTACCTAGTAACAGACTTCCCAGGATCCTTTCGGAAATCGTAATCAGAAGGAACATTTACTGGGCCAACGAATGGAATGCGCTTTTTTTGGAGGCTTCAATCGCATTTTCTTTTGAGTTAAACATGTCTGAACTACGCAGCGCGCAAAAATCTTTTCTATCATGGCTTAAGGAGAAAAACTGGAGCACTTTTGTCAGTAACGCCCAGCAATCGCAGTTTCATGACGAATACTGCAACTTGTCTTACTGTGATGTCCCGAACTATTTTCACGATGCGCATTCTCAGGACATGATAAGCCTGATATTAAAAGCACGTACTGGATTGCTGAATTTAAACGCGAGAGCTTTTCAAAACAACACTACCGGCTTATGCACAATCTGCAACCTTGACGCAGCAGAGAACACGTTTCACTTCGTTGGAGTTTGTCCCATATTCAAAGGATACCGGATGAAATTTCTTGGAAGCTATGAGTTAAACAGGTCCCAGTTTCTCGATGTCTTAAATGGAAAATACTATCGTAACTTATATCTATTCTTAAAATCTGCACTTAAATATCGCTACCAAATACTAAATGAATTTGTTTAAAAATCAGAAGCTCACATAGCCTTTAATTAGTAAACTTTTTTTTTACCTGACAGGCAACTTATTTAAGTTATTGTCATATTTAATTTGAACTACCAGCAAAACTATGTTTTTATATACCTTTTTTGGAAATAAAATTATTTATCTATCTATCTATCTATCTAGTAACCTTCTGGATTAGGAAGAAATCAACACTACGAGTATTATTAACGCACTTGAAACCTTGCCTTACCAGAATGTGGTAGAGGCCGTCGAGTTCCGTAAACCTTCAATTTATTGCAACAGGACAATGATGCTCTATGAACTATCTATACCTAAAATTTACCCGAAGATTTATCACCTAGTCACTGCTCGTGCGGCAATCAAAAATGCTAGACAAATTGACTTAGAACTCTCAAAACTCCTCATTAGCCATGACGAGACGAACGGACTAAAAGATAAATGCCTTAATATTGAAAACACTTCAGAAACCGAATCCTGTACCAAAACCTACCCCAAGAGTCAATGACACCAACGGAAGCTCAGGTTGTTGCCCTAGTTCAGCAAGCGATCTGCGGGGCGCAGATATTCAAAGGGGTGGCAGTTATCACGGTCACGAGCATCCGCTTCGCACTTTGGATTGTTTCCCACCTGGAAACTCGAGCCAAGCGATTACCTCTGTGCATGGGAACTGCTGGTCAGCAATATTAGGTTAAAATATATGGTATGAGAACTGCTTGTCAGCAGTAATAAGCTTAGCAATGAAATGTTTTTGTGATTAAGTTTTGAGGGTTGTTATTCGTGACTTAAACAAGTGCGGTTGCACCGGAATAAAGCGCATAAATATCTAAAACGAATTCATGTCTTTTATTTGGACCAGCTCCAAGGTCCCTTAAAAATAATTTTGTATATCTTAAGGATCTACTCTTAACTGAACAAAATGAAATCGATAAATTTTTTCGAGCTGGAACGAAAACAGGGTTTCGTATTCGGATCTTCCAAAACATAAATTAAATTGCTGATGATGACAAATAATTTGTTGAAATGCATACAATTTAATTATTGAAATTTAATAATAAAAATTTTCTTTGAATGGTGAACTCAATTTAAGGTGTTTTATTAATAATTATTCTTTTCTTTTAAATATATTGGAGTATCACGTTTTAATTGTTCTACCCTTTAAACTTTAAAATAAATTAAAAGTTTTTTTGGAGAACCTAGATTGTTGAAGCATGTACTCAATTATGGGTGAAGAAAAGTTATATGACCCTCATGAAAAATTTCAACGTCTTCGTTTATATACTTGAAGGCAATGCTTATTGCTCACGACTGCAAGGAGTCATTGGAACTGTTGTGCCCTGCATAACCGGAGTTGAACTCACTCGGGCCATCGCACTGTGTAGAAGTATTATTGTTAAGTAGGCATAAGCTCACTCATCAATAATGTTTCACCTTTGCAATTGGCACGAGAGGGAAATCACCCGGAAATGCTTCGTAAGCTAGATGGACAGCGATGCAGCGGCGACCAAAGTTTCGACACAAAACACAGTCGAGTGTTAATTAAACTGTTAAACAAGAAGGTCGATCTTTTTATGTGAAAAAAAGATACTACAGAACCAATTGGAGAAAACTATCCAGATGCGATACGAGCTCTCTTTTATAACAAAAGAGCAGGTAACTGCTGGATTTTACTCGCTTTGGTTACATGCAAATTGGTACTTGGTGGTACAAGAAAAGATTGATTTAACTTCCACAACCGAAACTTTAAGCACCGAAATGGGTAAAGGTACAACATATCTTCCAACATTTGAAGATTTTCTAATTTTGTAGAAAAAAATCTAGAACTCATTAAGTTTATTAAAAAAAGACATTCGTCACATAAGCAAAACGGAATAAAATAATGAAAACAGATCTTTATCAGCACAGGCCCAGTAACACAATCTACAAATTGTCTTTTTCATACTCAAAATTCAAGTAACTCATTCTACAAATTGTCCTATTCGTACTCAAATTTGTCAAATTGCAAAAAAATGTTCTAATTTCACATTTAAATCTCAAAATGGCCGTTACAAATTTAGTTAAAACACCTAACTTGTGTATTAATTGTTTCAATCCAGGACAAAGAGCTCAAAATTACCAGTCTAGCAAAGAATAGCAACACATTGTTGCACCGCGATCAAAACATATTCAAATATAGTTCATGATAAAGTGAAAATATCCAGAAATAATCAAATTGGAAACTCTTCTATTCTAAAGCAGGAAATACACGATACAATCATCGTACCGATTATCGTACAACAGTTGGGTAGAATGCGATGATTGTATCGTGTGTGTACACGTAATGATCCGCTGTACCGATATCGCATAGTCGAATGCTTTCTAGCGAAAAATAGATGTCGTCTACTTCTACTATCATGAAATCGTAAGTATGTCGAATGGTGTGTGTGCTCCCTTGAGATATCGTTAACGATATTGGTACGACTCAAGTCTGTACGATGATTGTATCGTGTATTTCCTGCTTAAGGCTCATCTAATTCAAACCAAGAATCTCTAACTTTCCCCTTGCCAGGCAGTGCTCAACAAGCACTTCATACAGCTTCAAATAACGATAAACCAAGCATAAAAACCATTTCAGATATTTCTAAGAGTCAGGATATTCTTTCAACTGCTCTATTATCGAGTAACAAACTCATTACATGGCGGACTCTACTAAGAAAATCCTTTTTAAAAACAGTTATCAACGGTATTGAGTCCACAGGCATAAATTTAAATCTCGTATAAATGACAGCAATTGAAGTTAAATCCATCATATTAGAAAACATTCCAGTTAACAGATTCGATATCAGCTCCAAATTCCTAATAAATTATTTGCATTGCTTGAGATGTTGGATACAATAAAGACTTCGTATTTACTTTGTGATTGGTCTTTGTGGGGTGTTCTGAAATTTCCTGGAAAATTGTAGGAATTTCTTAAGTTTATCTTTGTCTTTCGATTTCGAAACAATAAAGCTAATAACATATACCTAAGAACAATTAACGCAGCTTTTCAGTTTGACTTTAATGCTATACTTAATTTTGAGCATTGCATTTAAGTATTTGGACTAGTATTCCTAATAATTCCGAACCAAAGCAATCCTTTCTTACAATTTATGACTAAAAGCATTCTAAACACTGACGTTCTATCTATTTATATGAGGTACTATATACTAAGAGTAACTTATTCTATTAAAAACTTAATTCTTTTGTATGCTGTATCATTCACTCATGATGACGTTCGCCCCTTCTCTTGTTGTAATCGTCGTTGGTGTTGGAAATTATAATGTGGATACTTACTACTTCAACGATTAATTTCTTCTTTTCGATCCTTAAAGTACATTAATTTCATTGTGACCATATTGAAAGAAGGGCACGCCACAACCTTTTCATTGAAGCCTGTTATGAAAAAAGAAAAAATATATTGAAAGGCAAAGCTTTTAATAATTATATAGTTATAGCTTTTTATAGGTCTACGCAAAATAACGAATAATCGACGAAAACTTGACATACAAAACCAAAATTACTCATGTTATGGCTGAGATACCACCATAAACGTGCGATAGAGTGGCTAAAAATTACCTCTAAATAATCGCATGCTGCAAGCCTTCAAGAGGCGGCCATTTGAATAATATTGTTTTTCACACTTAATTGGCAAGGTCCATTGTTCTATTTAGTTTTATTTTCGAAACCGAAATCGAAATCAATGACCCTACAGCTTTTCAGTATGATGATAAAATAGTTTTGGTTTTGCTACAAAAAACTTCACTAAATTTTCAAAAATCTTTATTTCGGAATATCCCTTCCAAGGTGCTTTTTAATATTAAATGTCTTAGCTTTTTTATTTATAACATAATTATGTAAAACGAATTTCCGTTGAAATTTTTTATTTCGTCATTGCCACATGCTTATGTAGCACTTTTTCGAATATCTTTTTTTGCAAAACTTTTATTCGTTTGAAAAGGGATCATCATTAAAAAATTGCTATCTAGCTTTAAAACTTTTTTACGTATGTATCTTTATGGCAACAAGAACTCCACCGAGTGTATTCTTGAATACCTTTTGCACATACATTTATATTTTTGTTGCTAAAGCTTGAGTTACCGAAAAAAAAAATTTAAGCCAAGAAAAAAATTAGTTTTATACTTACACGACTTTAGGTTTGTATTTGTAGACAACGCTGCATAGAATGGCTGAATACAATGTGCTGAGCCTTCAATTCGTTGAGTAGGTTAACACATACACTCTTCTGCAAGTCTAAAAGACGGCTTAAAACGCACACAATTTTTTGGTTTTCTATAAACTGCAGTGTTCGCACTAATTTTAATGCATGCATTAACATTTTTAATTAGATTTTATGAAAATAGATCTTAATTTTTTGATTTAATAAAATTACAACTTTCTTCAATTCAAATCATGTCTTTTGTTCACTTCATTTTGTAGATCGATTTTATTTTACATCTTTATTTTTAATTCTTTGAACATTTCTTTGGAGATAAATGAAAGCATTAGAAACACAGCTTAAGCCGGTTGTTTGCAATTAAACGTCCAGAAATCATACACTTTAGATTCAAATTTAATTGAAAAAAAACTGTTTTGAATATTGATGGATACTAAATATTCTTTTTAATTATTTCAACCGAACTTTATGACCTTCAACAAAAAGTAAAACCAAAGTCTGCAAGGTTTCAACTATTAACTTCAACCGCCAAATGGATTATGAAGTATGGACAAGTTAAAATAAATCCTCAATGCATTGCTTTGTGCAATGTCAGACGTCAGAGTAGATAAGATATTAATCCAAAAGCTTGTAGTATGCATTTTTGGATAGAAAGATACAATTCTATATTTCCTTACATGTGTGGGTAATTTTTCTTTACTGATTTTAGACCAGCAGCGTTGCCACTTCAAAAGAAAGAGCATCAGTCCAGTATATAGGGTTTTATTGTAGTAGATTTTGTATTTAAAAAAAAAATATAAAGTTTGATTGCTTAAAACTATTTAACACAATTAAATTTCGGAACATGTATTGAAACTTATTCTTAAAAGTCTTTGATTGTATCTATTCATAGAACTTTTGATTTCACTCGGAGAACCACTCTTTCTGGAAGGCAATGGAACAAGCAAAACTGCTTATGTTCAATTTTGACATTATGTCTATTCGCAATCACCAGTTTTACAAGTTCACAGCCCAATGCGAGGGATAAAACGATTTAAACTCCTTTTTCCAATTCAATACCGCTAACGCAAGTTCTTTGTTCTGCTTTAGTGCTTATATCAATGGGGTTTGAACTAAAAAATATGTCAACTGCAAAAAATACTGCACAAAATATTCTGGGGTTGAATTTTGAATTATGTTTGTATTTGTGCTTTCAGAATCGTGAGAAGAGTCATTTTTGTACCAATGGAACGGTTTTAGAAGACGATGCTTGTGGATGTTTCTTTTCACCGACGGAAAATGCTATAAAATATTGTCTTTCAACTCTATTTCCCTGAAGTAGCTTGCCAAGAGGTAGCATCGGGATCTCATATTTTGGCGGACATATTTTTTTCAATTAGTGTATGAAGCTGACATTAGACGTAGTCAAATTCAAAATGAATTGGCTTCTTCAGACTACTTAAGAAGGGTTATTTGTATGAATGTGTTTTTTTTTGCAGCTATTCAAGAGAGAGTTTATCAATATTGGATTTGGTGGCAGATCTGCTGTAATAGCATCAAAGTGGCAACTCTGTTTCAGATTTAGTTTTTTATGCATTTTTGCATTCATTCACTTCATAGTATGCTTTAATGAAAGTAAAAAAATTTGATTTCAGCAAATGAACAAAATCTTTTGATATTCAAATGTGATAACAAAAGCTGTGGATGTGCAAATGCGCATATTTTCGTGTTATATAAACAGCAAGCGACATTATTATACGCTGGCATATATGACTAGCGTTTAATTTTGTTTCTGCATTTTCTGAAAGGATGTTCAAAATTATTTTTTTTTGGTCTTTTATTTAGAAAAATTTAACACTGAAATGGGTAATAAAGGCAAATAGTGGTTTCAAAATAAAACCATCTTAATCCACAAGGATAAGGTAAAATTAGTAAGGGGGTCAAGTTAAGCCACTACCTTAAAGCCATTGAAACACTGCCTTACGTTAAATAAGAACTCCACGTTCTAGACTCAACTAGAAAGTCCAATCGTAAAATGTTACAATTTTTGTAAATATGTAGTGGCAATCTACAATTTAACTTTGAGATTTTTGAATTAAGCAGATACAAAATGCACATAAGCAGGCCATGCATCTCTTCTGAACCATATATGTATGTATGTACATGTACATACATCGGATGGCGAAGAATAGTTGCGTCTGGAAATTAAGTACAGCGAGCTCTGCAAAATATTTACTTCGCTAGAAATATTTTCATTCTAAATAATATAACCCTCCTGTATCACTACGTAGCAACCATTTTTTTGAACCACACAGAACAAACTCTTCGTGGTGATATTTGGTTGTCGTCGTCTTCTTCGGCAGTGCCCTATGCTGTCCTACAATATAATTATGTTGCTGGAATCTCCAGTGTACTTTTTCTTGACATTTTTCCGTTTATTTTAACTGTTGTATTTGAAATTATATTATTTATTGTTTTTAATTTAAATTATTTTAATCGAGGAACTTCACAAACTCCCGGCAATATTTTCAGTCACGATGGCTGAACTTATGAATGTCGTGTGATCGTCATTTCGAAATATGACTCAAAAATCAGAATGACAAGCTCTGCCCGTCATGGCATTTTGGAACACCACTGACGGACTTGCGAGATTGTGAGATTTTGATAACAGTGTAATGCTAGCTTAAAGCCAAAAAAAGAAGTGTAGAGGGTCTGAACGCAGCGCTGCAAGCAGAGGCGTACCTAAACCAGATGTGCATACTTTTGAAACTGTATGATATCTAGTTTTTTCTAATCGAAGGGAGGAAATAAAGGCTATATCACACTGACAGTGGATTCACTGACCACTGGCAGGCAGTGTCGTCAAGAAAACTGACGACGTGTTTTTTACGCCAGTGAAGCAATTGCTCATCAGCGGTCAGTTGAGAAAAAATGGTTATCACACTTACTGGCAGGCCTGTGCCAGTGTGTCCCAAAAATCACTGACACGTGACACCTCTTGCTAGTCAGTGAAACTTTCTCCGAGTCGGTCAGTGAACTGACGCCTGAAAAACTGACTATCACATTACACTGACACATGCTTCACTGGCACACAACACTGGCAAGTAGTCAGGTAAATTTACGCGAAATCGGCTCAGTGAGCAGTTTTGCTATCACACTACACTGGCAGCACTGACAATTTTAATTTCGTTACAATTAAACAAAAAGTAATTGATATCGGTGGTTTTTGATTTTTACTTAAAAATATTTTAAAACATAATGTCGAATCAAGAATTTTCGGAGATTGTGGAAATTGCCACGGAGGCTTATGTGCTATCGTGTGTGGTGGACAGCCTCAGCGATGATGATCGCGAAAAGAGAGAGCGTCGACCGCGCAATATTTGGCAAAAAAATTGTCTGAGATGTAGAGAGAAGGAAGAGTTTTGTGCCAGGCTGCTGATGGAATTGCGGGAAGAAGAGCCGGCGCTATATCGGAATGCAATGCGCATGTCAAGCGGGCAATTTGATTATTTGCTAAATTAAGTGAAGCCTCATATAGCAAAAGCCTACACAAGGTTCCGGAAAAGCATTCCAGCGGAAGTACGACTCGCACTCACGCTGCGTTACCTGACCACCGGCGAGCATTTTAATTCGCTGCGACTGCTGTTGGGAATAGCGCAACCCACTATTTCGGCTATCATTCCCGAAGTCCTTGACGCCATTTACAGGGTTCTGGTGGATGATTTTTTTAAGGTTTGTTCCAATAATGATTTAGCGATAACTTCAATTGATGTATCGCATTATATGAAAAATCGACTTCTATCTTTAAACACGATTTGCGGCTAAACTAGACGTGCTAGAGGCATTAAAGTTGACATCTTTAAACTTGACTTGCGGCTAAAATAAGCGACCTAGCGACTTCAAAAAAGTTGGTTAAATAAGTTTTTTTCAAAACTTCCCAAAAATGTTCCGTACCAAAGAATGCCTCGATATGTTTTATATGTATGTATAGCATTTTCAATTTAATTTAGTATAAAGCGATTAATATAAGTAATAATTAAGGTATGCACTACAAAGCATTTAATTGTTATATTAGTTTTTATTTAATAAAAATTATAAAATCATTAATTTCTACGTGCTTTGTGCAACATTATTTCTCTACTAAAAGTTTGCTAAGCCTTCTGGCTAGAGCCAAACTCAACTTCTCTGTTCAGAAAATTCAATTTTGTCTACTCTGCACATCTGTTTTCGGCAAAACTGTCAAAATTAGTTCTTGTGCCTCCAATTAATCTAGACAGCCTAGTAAGGAATAGAGACATCGTGCAGAGCGCTCTGCTGCACCCTTTAAACTTTAAAGTGACAGCTCCCTGTGTAAATTATTTCTCTGTATTGGAAAAAGCTGCACATCTGTTTTGACCGTAAGGTTGTCTAAGATCTGAGACATATCTGTTTCCAATAAATTAGATTTATGAAAACGGTCTTTGATGATGTTTTTGAGCAAGTAGAAGAGATGCCAGTCCTAACCGGCTCGTCCGCAACTTTGTCCGCAATACCTTGACTGCCCTTGACATATCCCAATCATACCTTGTTGCTATTAGTAAGAGATTTCAGGACATCCTTACAAGGTGTTATCCAACTTGAATAGGGAAAGAGTTCTACTTGAGTAGCATCAAAACTTTTTTTAAATATCTGTTATTGACATCTGAAGTTTGTAGTCGCATTTGATTTTGAAGCATTTTAACATTAATCATCTTCAGGAAAATTATGCAATTGCTTTTTGTGAAACAAATCCTAAGTATTTCATTCATTTCAGACATTTTATTATTCCAAGTTTGTATAAACATGACTTACCTCACTCCAAACTGCGGACTTCTTATTCAATAAATTGAAAGATTCTTACCATTCCAATCAAAATCAATATCTTCTTTTTATCAACCAATAAAAATATAAAAGACAAAAATCGGATTATTTCGGATCAAAATCATAATTTATTTGTAATAATCATGTACCTAACCTACTAAAATACTTCTCTATTATTTTTATTTTTTGTATAACCTTAATTTTACTTAAGTAATAGTTAATTATTATTTTTATATTATCAAGCTTACAAAATTTAAAATATCATCATTACTTTATTACAAGTTTAAGAGGTTATAAGTTATATATTATAAAACCTTTTATATTATCTTAGCTTTTTTTATTTTGTTAAACATGATATTTAAAAATACTTCAAGGATATGACATTATATTCTTCTGTCACAATTTGTAATTCAAGGCAGAAAGATTTGGTCAAAAAAAGGAAGGAATTTGTAGTATAATTAAAATTTTTCCCTTCTTTCTGCATGAAATAATTTACTACCTTAAACATCAAATAAGTTTTTCAAAGATTATCCATTATTATAAACGATCAAAAGTAATATTTTTAAATTCTTAATCGATATATGATTTATTTAGAAAATTAAGAACATTTGTTCATTAAATATTTGTTGATTTGGAATTGCTAGCAAAATATGTGTTTTCATTTGTACAGAGTAAAATAGAAACTCTCTGATGCAATCATTTTTCCATTATAGAATTGCTGTTTTAATAGTAAAACCAATTATATGACTCGAAACAATTTGGATTTCAAAAAAGTGTTACCTCGTCCAAAAATATTGACTCTTTTGGACCCATTTCTGCTCTAGCACTAAATGTCAAATATATGATGAAACCTAAGCAGTTCAATTCTTTTTTTAAAGAAAAACCATGACAATAGGAATCAAGTCTTTAAAATTGTTTTCTTAAGAATATGATTACAAGTACGAGGAAGAACTTTGATAGGTACCTATTTCTTTTTGAGCTGATCTGGCAACTTATGCTAAGCTTGCTGTTTTATTAAAAATACAATCTGCAGGAAAACAAATTAAAATGGATAAGAATTTCTTATAAAATTTCCTGTTTATAAAGTAAACCTCAATTTGATTGAACTTAGTGCAGTTTTTTCTGAGTTGTGAAACCAAAGTTCACAAAAATGTATATCTATAATAATGAGAAAGTTCCATTCGAGGGAATAGAATAAAAATCATTTTTACGTTGAGTAAAGTAAGTAACAATTTTGATGCAGTATTAAAAATAATAAAATTATTTTGATAAACAATAACAGGAACAAGTATATAAGAATCTGACATACCTGTGTTATGTGCGTATTATCACCAGGAAGTATACTACAACAAAATACGCACCAAGAAGTATACTACAGCAATACACGCACCAAGAAGTATACATCGAAATGTATAACCAACAAGCCACAACCCAAAGGTGGGCAGTGCGAAGTGTGAAGATTTTTTCATCAACGACCCACACGGTTCATCGCCCGTCCAACAAACTATACGATTCATCGCCCGTCCAACAAACAATACGATCCATCGCCCGCCCAACAAACCAAACGATTCATCGGCCTTCCAACAAACCATACAGGCATCAAAAGAATTATTGGAAAGCACACAACCGACACATCCACAACCATTTTTGTCTCTCCAAAACAAAAATGTGAACTTTTTTGAAGGGGGGGAAGTGTTATGTGCGTATTATCACCAGGAAGTATACTACAACAAAATACGCACCAAGAAGTATACTACAGCAATACACGCACCAAGAAGTATACATCGAAATGTTTAACCAACAAGCCACAACCCAAAGGTGGGCAGTGTGAAGTGTGAATGTATTACAATAAAGAAAATACATTCCACAATACATTGGAGGCACGGTTTAATAAAGTTCAAGTGTATACTAACACAAAAAATGGGGTATGTAATATAAATACTGCCCCAAAATTGAGAATAAAGTGCCGTGGTACGAGAATAATTACACACAAAAGACGCGTTTTATTTAGCTGCAGACGATCCCTTTTAGAGAAGAAATATATCCGAGAATAGTTACACACTAAAGACGCGTTTTATTTAGCTGCAGACGATCTCTTCAGAGAAGGAATATATCCAGGAAATCTCCAGAACACCCTTTCAGAGAAGGAATATATCCAGGAAACCTCCAGAACACAAAAAAAAAAATAACGTAATATAAAAATAAAATATTTGCAATTCTTTTCAGCCTTTACGTCAGCCTTTAGGCTAAAGAGAATTAGCTGCCAGGGCTACATAAATCTGGAATTTCTCGCAGTGGGCAGGTTATAAACACTTTCTGACCCCTATTTGCTCATACATATAGTATGAGTAAGACTCTTATTCATTGCAAGGTTTCGCCTACGGCCGTGACGGTCCCACTCAACCCCCAAGCTCCCCAACGGATTTCCCTGGAGGAATATAGGGCTCGGCAACGGCCAACCCTCGCAGACACCTTGATTTCTAAAGTGGTCTAATGATATACATAACATAGGCAATGTAAATTAGATTACTCAGCAGAATATATTTTATAAATTTTTTGTTGACACTTGTAATATTGTAGGCTTAGAATATATGTGTGTGTAAGATATTCATTTGTATAAATAGGCTAAGTTTTCGTAAAATAAAGTGACTCTGAAATCAAAACTCACATCGGCAACATTAGCCATTCTTTGTTTTCAGCCCAAGATCGGCACTATAGCCATTTATTTATTAGGCTTGGGGAAGCCCGTATAATATCCCCCACAAATTAGTAGGTGAGGTAGGAGTAACACTACAAATCCTGCCAAATTAAATATGTACAACAAAGAAGAATTGGACAACCTTTTTGAGAATTTGAACAGCCCATATAATCCGCCAGGTCACCCGGCAGAAGAAGCTCCCGTTTACGTGCCGACGCCAAAAATCGATGGTTCACAACCGCCGTCAATAGAATACAAAAATAGGCATATAAATAAACAAAGATAATGCAGACAAACGAAGATTTGCCGCATAAGCATTAATATTATATAAAAGAAGCTCAATGTCAAATGTTCCTTCGTATAGCTGAAGATTTCCCTCCACCAGTGGTAAGGGATCTGAAGCTCAATAAGTAAAATATTCAAAAGAAATTCATGTGTTATTTTTGATTGAGGAGCTCTCTAAACGAGAGCTAATATATATATATGTTATAACAAAGAAAACTGACAAGATAATTTCAAATCTAAACAATGATACAAAGTAAGCACATTGTGATCCAAGAGATGAATACTTTTTGCTTACTTTGTATATCCAAAAAACATAAACAAAATTCTACCTACAAATCATATTTGGACCACTAAGAAGAATAGAAGGCGTATGAGAAATAATCACGTACGCTTCTTAAAGAATAAGAAGTTTAAACACCAGTTGTCTGTGACACTGTGGTTAGTCTTTTAAGAACTCGTAACGAATAAAGTTAATTTTAATCGAGAGCTCCGTCGCTCGACACCTTTTTTTAAAAAGTGTTATATTAAAATAAAACCTAAAATTTATATATGTAACAGCCATCCTCCCTTCAACACAAGAGATCACACAAAATACTTGATTAATATAATATTTTTTTTTACTTTGAATTATATACCACTCTTAACTAATTAAAAATATATGAAGTCCCTAATTTTTAAATTTATAATCAGCACATTTTGTTCTGTCATACTAAAATTAAAAAGTGTCTTTAAAACACTACACAACACATTTTTTTGGAATTAGAAATACTTCGTAATGTGCTGCTTAAAATTAGTATAAAAGGGCAAGTAAAATGTAAAATTAGTGCAGTCTGTTTAATAAAGAGAATTTGTGATCATACAACGTTAAGTTGGAGAAACAAATCTTTTATTTTTTTAAACAAATTGCTTTTCTCGACGTTATTGTTGTAGACAGGCTGAACAGATCATCTTGGTCGCCTGGCTCTTCACCTCTGCTATTCTTGCATATTAACTTATTTTGCGCTAGCAATAGACAAGTTGAACGTCATAGACGGTCGCTTGGCTTTGCCTTTCAATTGGGAAGTACTTATTCTTTTCCTTTTCCTAACCACTCGTTTGGAGCTTCTACTACAACAACAACATCGCAGCAAGCACAACATCTAACGCTTCGTATATATATTTTTGTAAATTAAAAACCTACAATATAACTGGCGCAGTCGGTAGGATCCGGAAAGATCCATAATTAATATATGTGTGCCGTACTTTTTTAAAAGTTTAATTCGGGATTAAATCGCTTTAAACTAATTAAAATAGTTTGCCGGTAAATGGATATTACATAAACGGTATCGGACTTCAGTGATAAACATAGTGAATTAAGATCCGTTAAGGACAATTTCACAAAATCTCACAGAGAGAGTGTTGAACTGAAAAAAGTGTTTTAACTAAAAAAGAAAGTGTAAACTCAATAAGAAAAAAAAATGTTTTTAAAAGAAGAAAGAACAACTTTCCGTGGCATAAAATATCCATGTCGAAAGCTCCAACGTGTTCAAGAAACAGATGAAGAAATACAAGCCTTACAATATTCCAACTGCGTTATCAACAAAGGAATTTGTGATAACGCAACTATAAAAGGACCAGAAACAACAGGTCCACTAATAATTCAACAGACAGAAGACGCAATAAAAGAAGACGCAATCATCGACAAGAAATTAAAGAAAAACAAATAAAAATGGCAGCTATAAATATTGATCCCCTTAAATTATTAAAAACTTTGCCAAATTTCGATGGTAAATCATGCAGTTTAATTATTTTTATAAAAAAGGCAGAATTTATAATAAATGCAACAAGATCATATAATGCGGGTTCCAAAGATTTCATAACTAATGAAATCAAATTAAAAATAACAGGATTTGCTTTAGATGTAGTTTTACGGGATGGCGACCCAAATGATTGGAAGGAAGTAAAAACCATTTTAGTTAATAATTTTGGTGAGAGAAAAACATTTTTAAAATTAAAAGAACAGGTTTCTCGAAAAACATTTCCCAGATTTACAGAAGTCAATAGACAATGAATTCAAATGTTAGAACAGGGCATAATAAAAGAAAGTAGCAGTCCATATAATGCTCCTATCTGGGTCTTACCCAAAAAGATACACAATTCAGGACTTACGAAATGGCGTATTTTCATAGACTATGAATACGAAAAAATGGTATAAAACAAGCCCATCACGTTGTTACAAATTCAGTAATAGTTTTATCAAGCATAATGGAATTCTTAAACTGACTTAACGATATTGGAGATCTGGAGAAACCCCTGGTCCCTTTGAAGGATCTGGAAAGAGGGCCCCACAGAATAGTTAAAGCAAGGAGATGCCATACAAAATTTGGCGAAAAAATAATGTTGGACCTAGAGAGGGCCAAATGCTTTCTACCCCAGCGTTTCATCGCCCAGCTGACCGACGAGGAAGTCAACAAATTACCAGGGTTCCTGGTCAAAATTGGGGAGAGGGGCCCCGGGAAGTATGGCCAGTTAAATGTGGCATTTGAGGCTCCATCAGGAGAAACGATGACGGCGATGGCTGCTCCTGCTTCGGCTCCAAAGAGAAAGCGGCTACATGAAGTGGTGGATGAGGAGGAGAGTAGTTATGGTCCCTCCTCAGCCTGGGAACTTTTTTTTTCTGGTAGGTATGTATGACGCAATTGGTAGGTATGTATGACGTAATAGGGTATGTTGGAATATAGTAAAAATATAGTTTGAAATAATGAGTAGGTAGGTATAATAGGTGTGATAAGAATTTAAAATGTTTTATTTTGGGTGATGGTGGTGGATTGAAATAATGAATTAGATGATAAGCTTAGCCATCAAGAAAAAAAAAATTTCCTTGGGTGTCGTCGGTCGTCGTCGTCGCCTGAAGGTTAGCTATAAAAAAAATGTGCCGCGGCATCGTCTTTGTTGTCGTCGTCGTCGGCGTCGTCATCAAAGCATAATATGAATGGTTGATAGCTGAGGGTAGATTTTGTGTGTTTCTATTAAGGGCCCTTGGTCATGGTCAGTGTTGTGATGGTGCAGCGCACTGGCCGGTGACTTTGTTGTCATCAAAGCATAATATGAAGGGTAGATTTTGTGTGTTTCTATTAAGGGCCCTTGGTCATGGTCAGTGTTGTGATGGTGCAGCGCACCATCCGCGCCGGATGATAAGAAACAATGTTAATTGTTTAAAATAATGGCACATTATGGTAATTTTAAAAATTATGTGCTCATGTTTTTTTTTTAAAAAGAAACCGCATTTTGTCAACTTTTGACTTTAGAAAAGTTTATTTTTTTTTTTTTTTTTTTTGCTAATAATTATGATAAGGCAGTGGTGGTTTCAATATATAATTTAGACATATAAAAGGGTAAATATTGTTTCTATTTTTCAGTTGCCGCCGTTTAAGTGTTGACACAACAATTCTTTGCTTTTTCAAAAAAAACCATTTTCCATCTTTAAAACGTGCACCATACGTCTTATCAATATCTTTAAAAAAAAAAATTAAAAAAATGCTATCAAGTTGTGAAAAATATTCGGTAGATTTTGCACAAACCTGCTGGGAGTATCTCCCCTTTCAGGAGGCACTCCGTGAGGAGTTAATTGAGTTTAATAAAACTCCTACGATATATGGAATGTGTGCTATAAAGCACATTATACAGGCGTTAGCCTTGAAGGCTGCTGCGGAGGGGTTCACAGAGGTACCAGAAGTACCTTCATCATTGGAGCTGCTCAAGTGTTAATGGTTTAAAAAATAAAAAAAAAAAAAAAAAGAAAATAAAAAAATGTTTAAATACATTTTGTGAATAGTTTTGAAAAAAAGTTTTTTGTTTATTTTTAGAATGTGATTTGTGTTATGGCTAGTATCGAATATCGAATCCCAGCTTGTCAGATTATAATTCCACAAAGAAACTTTATTATTTAAGATGTACATTGCTTTTCAGACAATCCTCACATTATGGATTTGAAATATAAACTGCTGAACTGCTGCGTATGTCATATTTACATAAACATACATTATGTGAAATACATTTTGCTGCACCAACTCCTACATACACGTTTGTCCGTTGTATATACTTGCTAAAGTCACATCAAAAGACAGAGCGGCTTATCCATTATTCAAAATAATTTTGAACACATCGTGGCTCGTGGGAAGTTTCAAAATGCGGTGATGGCGACACATCACGGCTGTTCTCAGTAATTACATTGTATGTATTTAAACAACTGGTAGGTACGTTGAAATGGAGAATACTACTATCGTATTTGGTTGAACATTTATGCACTTACATATATGAACAAGGTACAAGCTAGACAAAATTAGCAATCCTGACAGAAGATGCTATAATGTTTGCAATTGGTGGCAAATGTCAAATCGAAATAATTATTCCCTATTTGTTAGAATATCTTATAGCGAGTCATGTCTTGTAGACGTGTATGTCATATCTGCAAGCTTCACAAACGTCAACAAAATTTCACATTTGCCCATTTGCGAAAACTTATAGCAACTTGCGAGAGGGTGGTGACTTTTATGCAAATTTGTATATGAAGTTTGACACTTCATGAAGGCTGCACATGAATAAGCATCTACAGATTTGTGGAAAAGTTAAGAAAAAAAAAGGAATTAATGCACATGTTAATTAATGGACTCAACATGTTCGTTTTGCCATCACCTTCAATATTAAAAACTAGTATTTCCCATAATACAAAAGACCATTTATATATTATTTTGATTCCACTTCTTATCATTTTCAAAACATGTATAATTTCAATGCTTTACTTGCGGTTCAGACTAACTTATATGACACAGCAAATCATCCAGTGCACATTAAGTGATTCGTTGTAATATTTTGTTACACAATAGCATTGAGAAATAGGTGATATAAAAAAAAACCAAATCATGCGCTGTTCTAATGATTTTGCTAAGACTCAATGTCCTGTTTCATATCTATGTGGTTAGGTTAGCAACAAGTGATAAGAAATAATTTAATTTTGTTTTTCGTTCATATGGCAAAAAATAATTTCGCGTGTTTTGGAGGGGAATGTTTTCATATCAATTTAATTTGTATATAAAAGAGGGTCACATTTCTTTAAATCGCTACACTTGCGAAAAACTTTCAACCGCTATACACAGCAACTATACCTGCATCATCAATATAATGGACGCCTTCACATCAAAACTTAATCAATTTAGTTTGGAGAAACCATTGTTGCCGCTAAAGGACTTGGGAGCACAACCTAAAACCATCTTAGAAGCTAAAATGTGTCGCACAAAATCTTCATGAGCGAGAAATGCAACGCTCTAACTGTAAACGAAATCCAGAAGCTGGTCGGACTGCGTATTTTGAAGAATAACGAGGGAATCAAATTCCTTCCACCAATTATTGTTCCTGCTGCTGCTACTGCTGCTGCTGCTACTGCTGCTGCTGCTGCTGAAACAAATAAGAGGAAGGCTGATGTGGTAGCTGCTGTTCACCAGAGTAGGTATGGCCCCTCCTCAGCCTGGGAACCAATTTTTGTGTCCGGTAGGTATGTATGACGTAATAGGTAGGTAGGTATGTATGACGCAATAGGGTATGTTGGAATGAAGTTAAAATGTGTGTATAATATGTGTGATAAGAATATATTTTGAGGTGGTGGTGGTGGTGGTTGGTGGTGGTTGGTGGTGGTGACGGTGGTGACGGTGGTGACGGTGGGTTGAAATAGTGGTACTTTGTATTAAATTTGTTGGGTAGGCTTTTTTTTCAGTTGAAATTTGAAATATAATGAGAGAGTAGGTATATAACCTTGAGCTTATTAAAGCTAAACAAAACAAAATGATGTGATAAGAATTTAAAATGTTTTATTTTTGGGGTGATGGTGATGTTGGTGGATTGAAATAATGAATTAGATGATAAGCTTAGCCATCAAGAAAAAAAAAAATTTCCTTGGGTGTCGGCGTCGTCGTCGTCGTCGTCGTCGTCTGAGTCGTCGGCTGAAGGTTAGCTATAAAAAAAAAAATGTGCCGCGGCATCGTCTTTGTTGTCGTCGTCGTCGGCGTCGTCATCAAAGCATAATATGGATGGTTGATAGCTGAGGGTAGATTTTGTGTGTTTCTATTAAGGGCCCTTGGTCATGGTCAGTGTTGTGATGGTGCAGCGCACTGGCCGGTGACTTTGTTGTCATCAAAGCATAATATGAAGGGTAGATTTTGTGTGTTTCTATTAAGGGCCCTTGGTCATGGTCAGTGTTGTGATGGTGCAGCGCACCATCCGCGCCGGATGATAAGAAACAATGTTAATTGTTTAAAATAATGGCACATTATGGTAATTTTAAAAATTATGTGCTCATGTATTTTTTTTTAAAAGAAACCGCATTTTGTCAACTTTTGACTTTAGAAAAGTTTATTTTTTTTTTTTTTTTTTTGCTAATAATTATGATAAGGCAGTGGTGGTTTCAATATATAATTTAGACATATAAAAGGGTAAATATTGTTTCTATTTTTCAGTTGCCGCCGTTTAAGTGTTGAAACAACAATTCTTTGCTTTTCAAAAAATCAATATCTTTAAAAAAAAAATTATGCTTTCAAGTTGTGACAAATATTCAATAGATTTTGCAAAAACCTGTTGGGAGTATCTCCCCCTTCAGGAGGCACTCCGTGAGGAGTTAATTGACTTTAAAAAAAACTCCTACGATGTATGGAATGTGTGCTATAAAGCACATTATACAGGCGTTAGCCTTGAAGGCTGATGCGGATGGTTTCACAGAGGTACCTGAAGTACCTTCAGAATTGGAGCTGCTCAAGTGCTAAAAAAAAAAAAAAAAAAAAAAAAAACAAAATAAAAAATTTTTTGAATAGTTTTTGAAAAAAAAAGTTTTCTGTTTATTTTTTTTCGAATATCGAATTCCAGCTTGCGTTTGGTGTTTTGTTTTGTCTAATTTGTTTGGCTTTGGATTTGGGTTTTGAGGATTTTGGTTTTGGGGATTTAAAACATACAGGCCTGTGTCAGAGAAGCGGAATTTCCTCCCGGATTACAGTTCCCTCCCTTATGAATTCCAAAGAATAAACAAAATTATTTAAAATGCTTGCTTTATTAATTATTACGATTTTTAACTTGACAATAAAACTTGTTTAAAAGATATACATTTTAAAGTGCACATCTCTTTCCATGATATCCACTTGTACATTTCAATGTTATATTTGGATACATTTGTTTAAGTTCTTTTAAATTTGGACATCTGTTGTTGTTGTTGTCTTCAAGATTAACGACTTCTATATTTTCGTTATTGAGTAGCCATTGAAACCATTGTTTCTTTTCGCTACCCTTGACGTAAACGACTCCATTTTGGATTTGTTCTCGAAAAATGATCTAACTTTGTGAAAATCTACGTCTCCGCCATCCCACGTTAAACCATGATGATTTTGATGTAACCAGTAAGTTTGTCTTTTGAGTGATAATGGAAGTAGATTAAAATTGAATGGTGGTGTTAGAATGAAATGATGGTAATTTTGTCCATAATAATTATTATTATTATTGAAAAGCACAGCTATTTCCTTTAAAATAAACTCGTTATTTATTCCTCTGAAACCTTGAAAGTCAGCAAAATAGGTATTCATGATGATGATGTGTTTCGTCAACTGCTTCAATTTAACTACTGATCATAATTTATATGAGAGCATACAATTTAAGTAAGTTTGTTAACTTCTGCAGTTAATGGACTATACTCAATTATACGATCATGAAGAATCAGGCAGTACATGGATGTTTTTGCGGGAATATTCGTTAGTGTTTTAAGTTCAATTTTAACATCCACAGATCCGGTTTTAATTGCTTCATTTTGATGAGAACAATCAATAACTATAATGGGTGCGTTATCCTTGTCGCGACAAAAGAGGATTTGATTGTTTTTGATAGTATGAATGTTGAAATTCACTGTACATTTCATAGAGAACAGCAAATCGATCCACTTTATATAAAAGATTTAAATCTCCGCGTGGATAAGTTTCGGAATTTAAATGAACTTTTACATTGCTCAGATCGCAATTATCGAATTTGCTACAATCTTTATTTTCTTGATTTTTTCTATCCGTTTGTAGAGCAATGATAATATATCTTGGCTTTTCAAGTTGACTTGAAGTTTTAACTGTCCAAACATGATCAGTGGTGGCTGGCAGTGTTGGATATTCATACATTTCCCAATTGCGAAAATGAATTTGAATAGGATTTGATGATTGTATTTCTTTCAATAATGTAAGTTTATTCGAATCGGATAAGGTGATGTGAGGAACTCTCCATTGCAATTTGTGAATCATAAAATTTAATTTTATTTCTTTTTTTTTCATTGCTAAACAAATAAGCATTCTCATCAGATCGTCTTGCATTTGCTATGATCTTTTTATAGTCTTCAGCAAATCCTAACAGATATTTTAATTGTATGCAAAAATTAAAAATACCCGATACAGGAGAAAAACTGCGGCTGATTCCGGTCCATGATCCGTTTTCTAAGCTCTTACTTTCATTCTCATTTAAGGATATATAATTTTTCAAGGTTGAAGTTATTCCCACATTTTTATTGCTATCAATGGTCACTCCATTCAATTCATATTGTATTTCTTCGAAAAGAAAAGCAATTGCATTATTAGTTAATTTTGCTGTTGTAACACTTCCATCTTTTATATTTGTTAGACTCCCTTCTCTGTAAATGTAGCTTTCACTAGGTAAAATACACAAGTCCTGTTGTTGTACGGGGATACGTATTTCATCACTTGGATTGAAGGATTGAAGAAAGGGTGAGTAACTGTGGTATTCAAACTTTGTTATGCTATTATTATAGCAGGGTCCATGAAGAAAGTGAAATAAAAATTGTTCAAACCAGAAGCAAAACAAAAATTAATGAGCATAGCAAAAATCTGCCAGCTAACAGTAATTTACAAAGCAATAATAAGTTAACTGCTCCAGCCAATACAAAACCTCTTAAGTTTGTCACCTTAACAGATGCTGCTGAAATTCGAACAGTTCTTCGTGATTTCCATGATTCCCCACTTGGAGGACATCAGGGAATATCGAAGACCTATGCACGCACTCGTCGTGAGTTTAGATGGAAAAATATGCAGAAGGATATTGCAAATTATATCCGGAACTGCGAAAAATGTCAAAAGAACAAGTCCAGAAAATTGACAAAAATGCCAATGGAATTAACAGACACACCATGTTCCCCATTTGATAAATTATATATGGACATGGTCGGTCCCCTTCCACTTACGCATTCTGGCAATAGATATATTTTAACGTTCCAGGATGACTTGACTAAGTACATGATGTTCATAGCGATGCCGGATGCTGAGGCATGTACGGTTGCAAGAGCCTTCTATGCAGAAATTATAACTTGTTTCCGCATCCCCAAGATGTTAATTACGGATAATGGTTCTAACTTTACTTCCAGATTGTTTTCTGAAACATGTAAACTGTTAGGAGTTAAGAAAATCCACATAACCGCGTACCATCCGCAGGCCAACGGTTCATTAGAGCGTTCTCACAGACCCTTAGCGGAATATCTAAGGAGTTTTGTTGAGAACGATGACCGAAATTGGGATCAATGGCTTAATCAGGCAATGCATGTACATAACAACACGCAGCATACATCTACTAAATTGACACCACTAAACAATTTGTACGGTTTTGAATGTGAAATGCCAACTAACCTTAAAAGAAAACCTGCTCCATTGTACAACACCGATGACTATCCGTAACAGCTGAGATTCCAACTTCAGAGGTCGCATGAACTAGCCAGACAAAATTTGGACAAAGCTAAACTTTCGTTTAAAAGGCAGTATGATCGACAGATAAACCCGGTATCATTTGTACCAGGGCAAAAGGTATTACTCAAAAACCCCGTCAGGAAAAACAAACTATCACAAATATGGTTGGGTCCCTATGAGGTGTTGTCTGTGAGTGGAGGTGTGAATACAACTATAAGAATAGGTAGGAAGTCAAAAAGGGTGCAAAACAACCAATTGAAACCCTTCTACTCCCAAGAAGGTTAAGACAGTCGTTTTCAATTTAATTAATTTCGTTTTGAAATCAATATTTAACAGTTTTTCTATTTTCAGACTTAATACGGAGGTGCCCATATAGTTCCTTCAACATCTTTTTTTTTTTTATCAAACAAATATAAGATTTAGTATTAACAAGTAAGCAAAAACAAGAAAAAAAAAATTGTTCCTCTCATAATGAAATTGTTCAATTGTATGTTTTTTGTTATAAACTTAGTAATAGTAATAAGAATAAGCCCCGGGCAGATCCAGAATGAGACACCTTTCGAGATAGATACATTGCGGGAAACATCACCTGTGCTATTTGAGGAAATAAATTCATCTATATTCTACAGCGATACGTGGACAATTTTAACAAAGTTCACACCAATGGACTACGGACTAGTGCTTCAGATAGTAGAGAAGTGCGAAAAAATGCTCGAGACATTATGCGAAAGCATACCGGACGAAGATTTTCAACGCCATTGCTACTTGATTATCCAGGAGACAAAGACGAACATTGCCAACCTTCGTCAAACAGCGGACCGTATGAAACAGCTAACGCGCTCAAAACGTCAAAAAAGAGCATTGGAATTCATAGGAGGGTTCTCGAAATGGGCTTTCGGTACAATGGATAGCGAAGATGCTAGGAAGCTCTACCAGCAGCTTGAATTTCTCCATAAACGCGACGCGCGCCGAATCGTTCCAGCTGGTGCATCGACAGATATCTGTGATGAATTCGAACTTCGACAAATTGAGCAAACCAATCACTCAACTGACAGAAGAAATCGAAAACATAACCGCAGGAGTTGGAAATCTGACTGAAACTTTTCTTAACTACAGCCAAAACACCAAGAAGGAAGTTGCACTGCTAAAAATGAGGAGTGATGCAAATGCAATGACATCAGTGATTACCGCAAAAATAATAGAGATCCAAAATCGACAAGTTTTGGAGCTCTCCATACTAGATGACTTGTACCAGAGCAGACTTCATCCCTTTATCATGGACATAGGAAACGTTACAGACGCACTAAAGAGCATCGCCTCCAAGCAAAGATTTTTTTACCAAAATTTCCTTGGCATATATCAAGCGGCCAGAACATCTGTTTTCACAAACGGAGGAAATCTGTTAGTTAAAATAACTCTTCCACTGCCAGAAAACCTACGCTACAAAATTCATAAAGTGTACCTCTTGCCAACAGCGTTAGATGAGCATTGGGATCTAATACTCGACACCAAGTATGAGTACGTAGCGGAGTCGAGCAACCAGGACCGTTTCATCGTAATAAGCGAAGCAGAGTTTTCACGGTGTACACCAATATCCTCAGGAGACACCTTTGAAAGTATTACACTGTGCAGGCACGATAAGCCAATAAGCACATCAGGGTCCACAGAATGCTTGGTAGAACTTCTCCAACACACGGCCACCTCAAAAATAGTATGTAAATACGCCGTAATTCCGATCAGTGAAGGAATATTCCTAAGAATGTCGACACCCAACGAATGGCTGTTCAAACTTAAACATTCAGTTGTTTTTAAACTAAGTTGCGCTGACAGACAATACACGGCTACCCTCAACGACACTGGAATATTCAAGATTAAGATTCCTTGTGAAGTTAGTGCCAGAGGAATTAAACTCACTTATCAACAACACACCATGGTCGAAACTGAGGACAGACAACCTATAGTGGACCATTCGGAATTAATCGAGGAACTCAAGGCTAGATCCAATTTCATCAAAGCAGAATCTACTCCGAAACTTCCCTTCTTAAAAATTGGCAATCACAAAAATTTTGCGAATGAGCTGAAGGAGGGGAAGAAGTCCTTGGAGGATTTGAAACAGAGCGAACATGGATTGGGAACTGTCAGTTCATCGAGTTTCTATGATGACTATGGCCTCCTTAGGAGCATTTGTCGCCATTGTTGTGATGTTGATCCGATGCCTTCGAAAAACAAAAGCTAAAAATATTATATCCACCCGAGCCAGAGCACCACCTATCCTGCCCACCTACGAGCTGACGAGCCTCAAACCACCAAGAAGACGTGCACCTACATCGCCCCAAGCTGAAACTGAAGTTTTCGGTGCTACTTCTGCCCGGCTGTAAGATGCCATGAAATAAATTAAATTAGTATTAAAAAAAAAAAAAAAAAAAATGAGAGTAATATCTAAAAGTTGAACAATTTGAAAATTATTAACAAAAAAAAAAAAAAAAATTTAAATAACGTGTGCGATTACAAGTGAAAATAAATCTTTGCAAGTTTTTACCGAAAAAATATCAAGGAATTTGTACCCCATTGTTGTTAACTTTTCTTAGCAATTTAAAAATAACATCCAAGAAAAATGTTAGCTTGTAATTATTTAAGAAAAATAAATATGATAAATATATTCAACTTTGTTGATTGTCATTCGGCTAGTCGCGAGTTCTTCCCAGGTGGGGAGGGATGTTGTAACTGGCAATCCATGCCAGAGGAAGCCGTCGCGCGTTGAACACACAGGTCAACAGCAATACACACCAATTGCTTAATTCAAAAAATTGCTTAATTCATGACATGACAAATGTCTTGAATTGGGTCAATCGAAGTGTAGCAATGCATTTGTGCCGAGTGTTAAAACGTGTCAACGAACTTTCGCTGATAGGTTTGTGGCTCGCGATTGACGGAATGACTCTGCAAAGTTGAGTCTTAATTTAATAACTAAAGTGTGCGGTTGTTTTGAATTTGAAGAAGATAACACCAAAATCTGGAAGTGGATTAATGCAATTGAAAAAATTATATATATTGGGATAATCCCAATGAACTTGTAGATCGAATGAGACTTCTTATCGCTTCACAACAAACTGGTAACAACAATCATTCTAATGAAATTGTTTCCATCATTGAAGAACTCAAAGAAGCCAATTTATACAAATAAAAATAAAAAAATAAAACATGAGTGTTGATAAATTTGGTCGTTTTTCAAATAAAACCCCTCTCAGAGGGCCGAGAGGAAAACAAGGAGAGAGAGGCTTTACTGGACCAGCTGGTGAGGGAATTTTTAAAAACAGAGAACGGTGATTACGATATAGGCTTTAAACGACTAACAAATGTTTAAAAACCGAAACAACTGGAAGATGGTGCTACTAAACAATATGTTGATGACGCATATGATCGGCTTATAGAATATATTCAATTGGAAATTGTTGAAAAATTGCAAAAGCAACTGCATGACTACACGGAGAATATGAAGAACATTTACGAAATTATAACTGAAAATAAGGAAGTGAATACTATTTAAATTTAGTCTACAATTTACCAGCTCAGTGTAAGGACAAGTCGATCAACATAATATACCTATTATGTCTGGCATAGACCTTTCATTTATTTTTGACGAAATCTTGCAGTTTTTAAAAGCAAACCAACATGATATAATAGAAGACCATCATGAGGAGCTTTTAAATAGTATAGTCTTTTTGAAAAGTTTTATTAATATATCTACCACAAATTCAAAACATGGATGTCATTTTTTTAATTGTCCTTGGTCTTCCGACTTATGCCAGGACGGACCAGATACCTGTGCATGTTACATGCTTGAAAATAGAATCTTAACAGTAAAAAAATTGATGTGTCTGTATAAAAGGTTAAAATAAATAAACACACATAAAAAGAATAAATACTTTTGTTTTTATCATTCACTTCAAAGAAACGTTGTCGACGAGCTACATAAGCCTGCTCGAAGGAATTTCTCAAGAAGGCGAGTCATTATCAAGGGGATAGATGATTTATGGCAAGCTGATCTAGTCGAAATGATTGTGTACTCTTCCGATAACGATAATTATCGATATCTTCTTACAGTTATTGATACTTTTTCTAAATTCGCTTGGACGGTTCCTATTGAAAAAGTACTTCAGAGGAAAAAAGATAAAATATTTGTAAAATGGCTTGGGTTTTCATCAGATCACAACTCTTGGATACCTATCCCTAAAGACGGCATTCAATAATACAGCATATTTGTTTTGTATATTTGTTTTTAATACAAAATCTTTATTGTCATTATAAGGTTTTGTATAGTTTTTTTTTAAGAAATGTTCATTTGGTATGTTTGTTTCATTGTTTGAAGTCCAGTAATTCGACATCGGATTTATATTCAAGATCCTCCTTCATAAAGATTTCAACTTCTCCATTACTTAAGACTCTCTCAGTTTCATATTCATGATATTCGTAACATTTTATATTGAGTGTACGCAAATTATAATTGCTATCATACGAACATCGAATTGTTAGTGCCTTGTCATCGTCAAACTCAAGCTTGAAATGTCTATAAAAAACATCTTTACTTTGAATGATTCCCGATATTTCAGTTTCTTTTTTAATTAAGTCTTGCCTAAAACTTTCGATTGCTTCTTCTACGGTTATTATTTTCTTTTCCAGAATTGCTGTTTTTGCTGTTGTTACATCGGATGCTGCATCATCATTATCATTTCGATATGATGTTGTATCCCATTTCGTAGTATTAGGTAAATTTGTACCATTTGTATAGGTTAACAAACGAAACGATAAACCTATTTGTACAATATCGTTATTTGGTAAACTCAGCGTAAACGAAAGACTGTCAGTTTTGTTTGGGTGTTGTAATTTTATATCCAACGGTATGGGCGAAGTAAAAATTAGTGTGGGAAAAATTGAAAACACACATAAAACGACTGCGGCGGACAACATTCTTGAAAATATGATTGCTACTTTCTCCAAAGGTATTATAAACTGATATAAAATCACTTAAAAATTTTTGTTTTTAATGAAACAATACGCATTCACTTCCATATTCTGGTTGAATAAGTAATTTCAATATATCACGATTAAATATTATATCTGTGAATTTAATTTCTAACCATCCTGATTCACAGATGCAGAATGTTTCTCCCTCCCGCAATCTTTCGCACCAAAACATTTTTTTTTCCTCTTTATGACCCACCTCAACGCAAAGATAAACTATAAATAAAATCAATGAACACGTGACATGTATGTATATATATATATATATAATTATATATATGTATATATATTGTGAGTTCAAACTCTAGCTTGAGCAACAATAATTTAAACTGGAAGCCATTTCTTCTCGCTTAACAAGGACTTTTAACCATAGTTCCATAATATTCATTACTGCACTCACCCCTGCAAAAGCAAAACGAATGAATGTTGGCACCCCATTAATAAGTGTAGTGTATTCGTCACTGTGTACAATGAGTACACTCCTTCTACCTGCAGTGCCAAGACATTCAGCCCTATAATTTTTGTTTGTTTCAACAGCAACAAGAGCATGAGTTCATTAGTTTGAACCTCAACAAGTGAAGTCGCATTTTCTTTTCGCTCCGCAATAATATTTCGTGTTTCCCAATTATTTAATTGATTTTCCATATCTCTTTTTTTTTTTCTTGACCCCGTTTAAGTTATTTTTAATAATAAAAAAACAAAAAACAAAAAAACAAAAAAAAACATTCAATCAAAAAAATCATTTAATTAAACGTGTGCTCGCTCAATTTCCTGTGTCATCAAAAACCACGCTCATTTGCCGATTTTTTGTATTTTCTTTCGGTTCCCTCGTTCCCTTACACCTCGCTTCTTACGCCTTTGCTTTTGTTTTGTTTGTGACCTACATTAATAACTATGGATACTAATCGTTGTGATATTGCCCACTGTGACCTTGATAGCAAAACTGCTGAAAGGTTCTTTTGCAAAGGAATTTGTGGTAAATCATTCCACCCACTTTGCATTGGACTCAGCAAAAGGTCTTCTACATACTTTAAAGAATACGCTAGTCATTTTGTGTATCTTTGTGATCAGTGTAAAAAAATATCCCTTTCGGACGTTTTTCTCGCGATAAAGTGCAATAGTGAAAACATTAACTCGGTCGAAGCTAAACTAAACTCCCTTGAGTTTCAATTGACTGCATTAACCAATTTAATTAACAATATTAATGACAGTTCTCAGGTCAATTCACCCTCTGAAAGCATAAGCGCTGAACTGAAACGAGCCTTCAATCCTATCCTCGCTGACAATAATTCCTACCATAAAAGTACAATTAATCAGCTTCATAAAATGGATGATTTTTTGGTTAAGGCCTTCGACGATTTTAACAACACTATTGACAATTCAAATAAGCGTTGTGTTTTAAAATTATCTTCAATTGATAAGCAACTTTCTGTTATAACAGACTTGATAACGAACGACCCTCGCGTTAACAATTTTGACAAACGTTGTGAATCACTAAAACTAGAAATTTGTCTATGCTTAAATCTTTTTGTGATGCCAATTCCCTTGAATCCATTAACGAAAACCTTAGCTTTATCCGCTCTGATCTTGACAGTCATCTCCAAAGTACATCCAATATTGTCATCCCAGGGCTTCGCCAACCCCTCGCACTGCTAGAAAACGCCGTTGGTACAATTAACTCAATTAGTACCGAACTCATCGAAACCCGTTTAAGCATTGGACTACTTGCTGGCTTAAAGTCAGATCTTGTTTTTTGGTGTGGTTTTCTATACTTATAATAATATACATATATAATAATCACTAAAAACCTTCAAACATTATCTCCCCTCTTTTTGTTTTTATTATCTCCATCATTTTAAATTCAACCCGTTTGTTTCTGATCTTCCCTCCATACTAAGTTCCTCCTAATTCTCATCATTTCCTTCCTAATTATATTCCTTCTTTTTTCTTTCCTCTTTATAATAGTCTTTATAATCACTATGTCTGATAACCAAATGCCCCCAATTGATGAACAATTGGTGAAGGAGATTGAAGAGTCAGACACCAATCTGAAAAAGGTGGCAGAATCTATGTCTGCCATTTCTTTAACCAATCAGCAGGATGGCTTCACCAAAGACAATCAAATAGGTCCTGATGATACTCCAGAACCACTCCCCGAACCATCCTCCTCTGGACAACCTAAGGAGAAGACATCTGCCATGTTATTAGAAGAAGCCAACAAGACCACTACCTACAAACCGTCTCAAAAGCCAATAATTCCTAAGAAGTCCGACAAACCGATCCACAAAGACCATTCTGCAGGATTCTCTCTCAAGGTGTCCATCCATGATGACTTTGATACCATATTAGGGTACTGGATATCTTATGTCCCTTCTTCAAAATTTGTCCCACTCATGACACAACATCGACATGCAATCCCCCCGGGTTCAATCACTATGATCACAAATCATTTATGTTCTCACATTAAGACTGGCAATTATATAGCAGGAGAATCCTTTTTACATGGATACTTAACAGGGATCATAGATTTTAGTTTGGATGAATATAAGAGTTTATTAGGCAATACCATCTCTTCACTCTAATCCATCATATCAGGCCACAGTGAAGCACTGAAGAAAAGCAGTGATGCAGTAAGCACTTCATCACAGAATGTAACCGTGGAAAAAATTAAAATGTCTGAGAAAACAATTGACTAAATCATTAACACGAATGTAACACAACCCAGGTCTACATCCAAGGCCCGAATCCCTGTCCCCCCGCACCTATCACGAGAGAGCTCGTCTATCTGGAAGTCAGGGTTAAGAACCATAAAGTTAAGATAACTTTCGCACTCCTCCTAAGAACTCTGTATTCTTAGGACCAGAACCTACTAACTTGCTTAAAACTATAAAAGGCGCAGCCAACACCTTGATCAAGGCCAATTATAAAGGATTAGTTCCGTATCATAAGGTTGATCTATGGGACATAATCACCTCCAGAGCTGAAGACGGAAAAATCCCCACTGACATATTTCATGCGGATTAAACACCAATGTTATTAATACTCATATTATTATTTACTTAATCGGAAATTATCCCATTTATTATAAGTAATTTGATAGATAGGAGTTTCCAATCTACTCCCAATTCGAGTGATTCTCGAACCCCAGCGTATTTCGAAAAAAAAAATCAGTGAGGAATTGAGGATTTGATTCATCGAAGCAGCGAATTTCACATCGGCAGAAGGCCGCAACGAGCAGCAGCATCTTAATTTTTTGGAAGTGTCGAGGATTTGTGTGTTTTTTTTAAATAAAATGGAATTAAACGAAAGTGTTAGTGTTCCAAATCGTCTGGAAATTGTATGAAGAAAAAGAAGGATCTACTGTAGTGGAGTTAAACCAGATATTCATCTCTAACGGGCACGTTGTTCGACGCCCTAACGGAAATAGTATTGATTAAATTCAAGATAAGTGAGAAGAAAGATAAAACTCAGGTAAATCTTGTGAAATTTTATTTATTTGTGTGTGTCAGACCCACCGGGTGGAACAAAATGCTCCAGCGTTCGCCGCGTCATTCGAAACGTGGTATACAGATTGCATTCACGGGTACACATTTTAGTTGCATTAAAGAGAGCAGCGAACTACATCGAATCAATCATCGTCGACAGAAGCACAAAGTCTTCTACCGTCTGGCACACCAATTTTCTTAAATTTTTAAGAATTTTCATCAATATCAATTTTTAAGAATTATTATTCACCAATATTCACGAGTTTTTAAGAATTTCATAGAATTTTTAATACCAGAGCAAATTAAGTTTACTAAACCATATACATTTACTTCTGGTACCACTCTAAATAGAAAATGAAGCAGCTTCAAAATTCCGTTTACTTAATTAACAGGGGCAGTAAACTCTGTATTAGACCAACTAAGGGACAAAATCAAAATTATAGAAAATAGAAACTCAATTGAAGAAAGTGCTTCCCAATCCCCTGTAACTGAGGGGCCTCTACGAGGACCAAGCACCGAGGCAGATTTGAGAGACATCTCTAAACTCCCTGATTAGGTAAAAGATTTGCAAGTTTTCGATGGAAACCCCATCAACTACGTCTCGTGGGTTCATAGTGTAGAAACTGTGTTGAAGGATTACGAGACCGTCCCTGTTAAAGAGAAGATCTACCATAGCAAAATAGTTTTCAGCAAACCAGGCTTTTCCCCCAGTGTTGGTAAACGTAACCAGTAATAGGATCAAACCAAATTTGGAATACGTGCACGAACTACGCACAAAGGACATCGAACTAAACAAAGAAAAATCTAAACTCCTCTATACTTACAGAGATTTTCAGCATCTTAACAGTTGTAAAAACCATATTATTTCTCTTTTGGAAAAAGACCTACGGAAGGCTCAACATTTCAGAGATCTGCCAATCCCTCCATCGAATACCAAATCCTTTACCTGTTCCACGATCTATCCCAGAAGTCCAGAATGCAGATATTTGAAGGGGCGGCAGTTACCACGGTCAGGCATTGACCCATCACATGCCTCGTCATCTGAAACCAAGCTACGCGTCGGGGTATGCATGGAAGGTGAACGTCCCAAATATAGGCCAACTGCAATTCAGCGGTTTAGGTGTAAGCAAATAATTTCAAGGAATTCTTTTTATTTGAATAGAACCTACAAAGGTTCCGGTGAATAATTTTTTAAGATTTTCGGAAATTCCTTTACTATCCGAATAAATCAGCAAAGTGTTTGACATAGTCAAATTCATTAAAGAAAAGAGTGAGCGCTGGTGATGAACTACCCAAGAAACAGATAGATGCCAGAAGTTCTGAAGAAAAAACGAAGAAAATGATTCTCGATGTAATAACGCGATGGAATTCTTGTTTTTAGAGTTATTCGTCCTGTTAGCTTTTATTTGAAGCAACATATTGATTATACGTCCAGAAGCGACCTCAATGACTACTGTCTCTGAGCTGAATAATGTTTTCGAAAATAATAATTCAATTCACACTGCTACAGGCAAAATACCGTTAACTACATTTTTTAAAAGACACATCTTCAATGATCAAGAACAGTTAGAGAAGGAAAACTTTGAAAACTCAAACAAAAATTAAACATAAACAAGAACAGGATTAAGCGTACCACAATAAAAATGTTAAAGTCTATAAAAGGATGGGAAACAAACTCACCAAGATACAAAAAGGACATAGTAACTAAAATGCAAATAGCACAGTCACAACTCAAACAGGAAAAATTATTCATACAAGTCTCACTAAAAATTAATGTCATTTTAACAGGATACTGCTGCCATTCCGTAAAATCTATTGTTGTATATGCACAGGTATACATGTTCATACATACCACCCGGCCCACTAGAGGAAGTTGTCGTACATTGAACTCAGCACTGTTCAAATTGGTTCACTTTGATTGATCAGACGGTATCACCTTACCGACGTTTTGGGTCAATCAAAGTGCAAACAAATATATTATTGAATTGTGCTGAGTATTCAAACGTGTCGGCGTCTTCCCATAGCTGAGCTTGAGGTTCGCGATCGGCCGAATGACAAGACAGCCGAAGAGTCTTAATTTAATAACTAAAGTGTGCGGTTGAATTTGAATTTGAATAACACTATAAAATACATTTGCAAATATGTAACAAAAGGAAGTGATATGGCTGTGATTGGAGTAAGTGCTGAAAATTCTATTGATCAAGTTAACCAATACCAAATGGGCCGATACGTTAGCAAAAAAAAAATTAAATTTTATTTTTGTAAGTAATTGTCGTTTATTGTTGAGATATAAATAACGTGATAATTCAAAAAAAGTTACGTTTATTTAATTTTTACTATCAACTTTTGACAGAACGAAATCTGTCAAGGCAGCTTCTTGCTTTATTGAGTTATATTTTCCATTGTAAATTAAGAATGAATAAAAAAAATTTGATATTATTTTGTGATATTTGAATTGACATAAATAAATAAACAAAATATTATAACGAAAAACGGGTATTAATTTAAAAACGTTTCAAGATGTATGTACATACAAAAAAAAGGATTCTTACGAACTAAAAAAAAAAAACAATGCAATGTTTAAGACAATTTGAGTATGAAATAAAGGACCACGACGAATTTACAAAATATGTAAATAGAATGGACCTTTTTAAATGTATATATGTACGTCTATGTCTATGTACATATGTCTTTTCATCAAAGAAGCGTGGAAGATCCAGCACGCTGGGATCAACCCAACAGCCGCGGAGCAACTTTCCTCAGTTCATGTATGTGGATTTCTGAAAAATCCGCATTTTAATCCTCATTAAGATGTTCAACCTAAAAGGAAAACCATATCAAGCAATCCAATAAAAATATAACCTATTTCACGAGACAATTATTGTTCACACTTTTCACTCATATCGTTGACCAAGGTCAAAAAGCACCATCTCTAGGCAGCAGCCCACATTTCTCTTAAGATTTTTGTAGTACAAAACCAAACCTTTTTGGAATTTTTTCGAGAAATCATATACGCCAACCATTTTGTGGAAAGGAATTTAATTCAAAGGACTATAACCTGATCCTAAAAGCACACCAAGTTTCAAGACCATATTGATGACACACTTTTTTATTTGAATTCATCTAAGTATCATAGTCCATTAAAAACTATTTGAATTTATATTTATGTATCGATAAGATACACATTCACGTCGGCGTCGTCGAGAACCCTTAGAGCTTTGACAAAGTCAGCCTCTACAGAACATTATTTACATACACGTACACGTACACGTACACTCAGCGTTTTTGTTTTAATTAAACATTAGTAAAGTAGAGCATAGAATATTTAATCCGGCTCGAAGGACCAATGTGAAAGCCCAATTATAATTTTAAGTAGTGGACTGTATTTGATAGCGAATCTCTATTTCAATTTTCTTCTCTTTTATATCTAAATTTCTTAACTTATTCTACTACTGTATATTAAAAACCTCTTTGTTTGTTTTGCAAGACTTGCAAGTTCAGTACTTGCAAGTTCCGCATGACATAATATTCCTTAATTAGTTAATCTGAATTGCTGAATTTTAGTATAGTTCAGCTTTCACCGTTCAAGAGTGCAGTCGCATTTTATTTTCGCTCCGTATTTGATTGTTAACTTTTTTTCCTCTTACCTCACCGTCTGGTCCTGTTTCTCTGTTTCTAAGCCCCAAAAATAGGCAAACAAAAACTAAAATAAATGAATACATTTTTCGCCGTGAACAAAACATAATGAATAAAATTCATAAAATGTTTGCGAAAACGTAGTTAATGTTGACCTCATTGTGTGTGGTGTTTTGTGCGGCAAGCTTTACCGCCCAACTTGTGCAGATATAAGCAAACGTGTAGGCCTACGCTAATGAAATATTTTCGCGGTTTGTTTTCATTGTGACGAATGTAGGGAGATACCTATCACTGTGCCACATTTTATTGGCAATAAAGTGTAATAATAAAACTCGTATGTCATCGATAAGCGAAACAAGTAACAAGTGTTCCCGAATTTTTGATGAACTGTGGAAAATTGATGAACTCATTTAATTATCTGATGAAACTCGATGGCCATCAACCTAAGGCATAATATAAAAATAAATTCGGAGTTGGCAGAAAAACAATTCAATGAAATCAACAGATCTTTAGCTGAACTACGTTCCTCTATGAATGAAATAAAAGTTCATTTAAAAGATGTGTTCTCCCATGTAAGAAAATCGAATCGCCAAAATTCAATTGATTCCCTTCGCCATGACTTAATTTCTATTCGATCTGACTTGGACATTCATTTACAAGCCACATCTCGTTCTTCTGTAGAGACATTAAATTTCTCCCTCGTGAATGATGCAGTCAAATGCATTTCCGATTTCTCAGTGAAACTTACAACGGTCAGAGAAAGTGTTGAAGAACTTACTGACGTTGTCAAGGTGTTATATGTGCCAATAACTCTGAACCGGATTACCCCACCGCGCATATAACAAATTTTTCTCTTGACGAATTAATGTAGCTTCCTGCCATTGAAAATCTACCAATCAACATTGATACAACACCTCTAGCATCTCAAATCGGCTGCCAGAAATCGGTCCCCACCAAAAAACCTACATTTCAACGTCTTGAAACTACATGGACATTAACGGATTGAAATGATAGGATTCAAAAATTTTCTAAGAATAACGAAAATCAAACAACCCTATTTGTCAAAAAATTTCTTTTCTAAACTTAACATTCCCATCCTTCCTTAAAAAAATAAACGCGACCTGACAATTCTTTCGCAGTAGGTTTGATAAGCCGATATTTAGAAAATCCTGGTAATATTTATGTCAATGCAGTTAAAAGGATTTTTAAATATTTAAAAGAGACAACAAATTTTGGGTTAACTTACCATTCTAAATCTGAACTAATCATTTTAGGATATAGTGACGCAGACTATGCTGGTGATGAACAATCAAGGCGTTCAACATCTGGATCATTGTTCCTTCTCTGGTCAGGACCAGTATCATGGAGGTCACAACGGCAAAAGAGTGTGGCCCTGAAGCGGAATTTGTTGCTGCTAGTGAGGCAGCAAAGGATTTGATCTGGGTGAATCTATTAAAAAAGGAGATAACATCTGCAGTGGGAGATCTGAGCTGTTTATTTATTGACAATCAAAGCGCAATTCGTGTCATCAAGAACCCAGAACTTCACAAAAGACCAAAACACATCGATGTGCGTTTTCATTTTGTTCGTGAGAAGTACCAGGAAGGTGTTTTCAAAGTAGAATACATTTGTATTGAAAACCAATTAGCAGATATTCTAACAAAAGGATAACCAAGAGGAAGTTTTCAGCGGCTAAGGGAATATCATCGATGGACGTGGAACAATTCTAGTGGCAGTGTTAAGTGTAAGCGTAGGTCCACGATCTAACGAACAAAGAACAGACCTTTATTGTCAAAAGGAATGAAGCTAACTTCGCTTGTTTTTTTGGATCTGTCAAGTAATGAAGCTAACTTCACTGGTTTCCTATTAGGATCTGTCTCTTCTTTCTCAACCATTGGACTGATCGGACATCTTCGCTATAAATTTCAACTTCAGTTGTTTTAAAATTGATTATAAATAATATAAATATATCTCTTCCATCTTCATAAACTTTTGAATAATTTGTTTATTCTTTTGAAAGATAATAAGACTCTTTCTTAATCTGCTTCAACATCATATAATCAATTTAGCTCCGCAATCAACTTTTCCCTTTGTTGCAATTTTTTTTGCAAAACAAATTTTTGTTTTTTTCCCCACTTACACATTTTTTGTTACCTCACTTGACTGACCCCTTTTTCGCGAGTGATTTTCCACTGAAGAGTGTGTGGCCCCATTAATTAACTATTTGCCGTGTCTTTACCTTTTTAATTATTATGTCGAATTGTTGTGATTTTGCCCAGTATGCAGACTTTGACCATAAAAATGCTGACCAAGTTGCGTGTAGAGGTGTTTTCGGTAAAAGTTTTCACCCCCTATGTCTGGGACTAAATAAAAGATCGAGTAATGTATTTTAAGGACTATATGGCGAATTTCTTCTTCTACTGCGGTGATTGCAAAGATATATCTTTATCGCATACAAAACCACTATCCAGGCCGATATTAAGCAACTCCATACAAAAATAATTTGTCAGCTGCAACCGTTGGATGATCTAGTTAAGAATTTCGATGATCTGAGAAACGCCTTTGAATGCTCGGATAAACAATGTGCTTTGAAATATTCTTCCTTTGAAAAGTAACTTGCCGCGTTAACGGAATCAGTAGCTCTCGCGAAAACCGAATCGAAAAAAAACTTATATCGTTTAGATCCAAACTTACAAAATTATTGAATAGTTATCAAAGAGCAGACTCTATTGAAAAACTAAACCAAAATCATTGAAAGTATCCGCTCCGACCTTGATTTGCATATGCAAAATTCTTCCAAAATTGTACTTCCTACGTCATCTTCTTGCTCTACTTAAAGAAGTATTTAGCAAAATAAACCTAATTAATAGTGAGCTTTTGGAAGCTCAGCTGAGCATTGGTGATATATCAGAAGACATCAGCAGAATGGCTTCCTGCAAAATCGACAGCATACCGGACCAACTCCAACAAAGCCCATCTGTTTACAACAATTCAATTCTTGCTGAAATAATGGAAATATCACTCTTCCAACCTCTCCCACCTTCGACTCGAGCATCTTCCCAGGACGAAGCTGTAGATAGTGCTCAAAAACCTACAAGAGACACTCCCAAGGACTCAATATCTATTTCACCACCAACTCCACCTTCTGCCAACTGGAACCTCACCACCTATACCGGTACTCCATCATTCTCTTCAGCCGTCATCTACTGCGGCATCATCACAATTACCTGCTTTTCAACCTCCTCCTTCACCAGATATACCAACTATTAATTGTTTTGGAACTACTTGGACCATGCCTGAATGGAATTACAGACTTAAGAAATTCAACAACAACGCCGACTACATTACATTTTTTGTTAATAATAAAAGAACATCAGAATTCAGAAGATCTCTTCACCTCGCTCTAAACACCAAAGCTTTAAAATTAGCATTCCATCAAAGTACCAATGGCTCTTTCCTTCAAGCATCGATGACCATAACAAAATGGACTGATAAGCCAAGGAATGACACCAGAACTGCCTTAACGAGACCCAGCAAGAATCTTAATTTAAATAAAATTCACCCAAAACCTGCATGTAACTAAGTATAAACCAGCCTCTCTTCCTCGTTCTGACTCTAACTGGAGTTATAAAACTAATATTTAAGCTTTTTTTCAATCAACACAATTTCACTTCTAATCCTGTTAAGCTTGTATCTACGGACACAAAGTGCTCGAGAGTACAAAACAATGAAAGTTACGTCTTGTATTGCTCCCACAAATAGCATTTCTGTTGAACTACCTCTCTTTTTACTTAAGTCAGTGTGAATTAAAGCTTGACCATGGCCGAGCTTACACTTTTCACAAAGTTCTTAAACAAATACACTTAAACAATAATTTATTGACTTCCCACAAGATCGCACTGCAATCACTTAATTTCTGTAATGTTTGTCTGAAAAAGCGCGCACAAGTGACATTTCAAGGAATTTAAAGCAAGCAGAAATATATTCCTGTCTCTTGTTTTTGTTTGACAGATTCCGTTATATCGCACAGCTACTCATTTTTCTATGTCATTTGTTTGGATCGAATCTGAGCAATTTCAAAAATGGATATTGAATTGGAAAAGACGTAAAATGGTGTGTTTATTTAAAATTTATTGAAATTGTTTTTTTTTAAGAAAAAAATTTCTTCCAGAAGCTGATGATGAAGATTTGGTCGTGATAATACAGGAAAACCAAACGCTATGGGACAACCGTCGAAACGATTTCAGAGACGCAAAAAAAACAAATTAAGAAAAAATTTAGATCTCTAAAAGAAAAGTTAAGCGGGCAAAAAAGAAACAAGACGCTCGCACAAGATCTGGAGCTGGAGTAAGTTGCAGCAGATTTTGGTATTTGCTCCCGAAACTAGAAGAACGTCAAGGATCATGATTAGATAACAGTAAAGAGAGCCACCGTTCCTCAAGAGCACGGTCGACTATATCCCTTGTAGGGAAAACTATTTTGGCAGCAGTGTTTACAATACAGCGCGCCACCGGTGCCACCTGGTAGTAGTTCTCGCTAATGCGATTTGCATTAGAAAGTGATCCTTCTGTCGTTCATATCTTCTGATCATCTGAAAACGCACTACCAAATTCGAGTGTTACCGGTGACGTCATCGACAACACAGCCAGATAGTCATGCCCAGTCTAAGTTTCCTTTTATAGTCTGTGACACGACGTCACCAAACTCACATTCGACCATATTTCAGTCGGAAGAACGTCACGTGTATCCATTTCATACATAAGTATAACCAGTAAAGAGTTATACATGTCCGTACTGCCCACCAATTCAACAAACGAATACAGTCCGCAGTCCATCGAGTAGTTTTTATCCATCCGTCCGAATTGTTGTATTTGCGATTGCTCTATAGGATATTTTTCTTAAACGTCAATTGCGAAAACAAGCAATTTCTGTCAATCTGACAGGTCATACTACAAGGATTTATTCCATAAAATCCATTGTGGGATTTTATCTGGGAATGTCATAATTATTTTGATTACATGCTATTTATTATCGAGTGTGATGATATCGGTGCCAATTTGAATCCATAACATATACCTACTCTAGTGAAGTAGCCTAGTACTCCTCGGACATTGTAGCATGTCAAGGCAATCCCATGGACGGTGGTGCCTTTATATTGATATAATTATTGCTATTTTTACTATTATTGCCTCTATTATTTCTACGTATTTCTACGTGCCTCTACGTATTTAGACGTATTTACATGTATAAAAAGATATAAGAATTTATAAGTAAAATTCGTTTCTCATGTTTGTTCACTTTTATACATACATGAAGTGCTAAGAAGATTCACGAGAGATTTCTCATATATACGTGAAGACTTTTATAAAGGATAATGAAGAAAAGATCTTGATTGAAAGATAAGATTCAGAGCCAGACTGATGCTAATAAATAACGGTATGCGGATACGAAAGCAAATCCAACAGACCTATTAAGAAGAGGAGAGATGACAGCAGAGTGAGTAGAGAACAAGTTATGGTTACATAGACCAGCTTGGTTATGTTCACCGGGAAATATATGGGCAGCAAATAAGATAATGGTGCCAGTACCTGAGATAGCGAATGAGGAAATCCAGTTTTTTTTGTACTTAGTGAAATGAGTATGAGGTGGACCATCTGGATGCCCAATCAGCAAGCTAGTGCCAGTGTTATGCCCACAACACCATAATGCACCATTGAGTCATGGTAAGCTGTCAACATATAATACTTCCGTATCACACCTGTGACCCAATGGCTCAGTGGGGCAAGGTTGTCTTCCGGAATGCACTTCAGCAGTAGCTGAGTAATGTATTCTGGAGGTCAGCCAAGTAGAAGTTCTGGCTTGGTCTCTTGGACTAAGTTGAGCCTTATCAAGTTAACCAAACGCGACGGATGTCCTATATTATACCTACCCAACATTTTGGCGCAGCCGGTTTTCGAACCTCGATTTTTTAAACATTTTTTGTAAAAATTAAATCCTTATAATAGTGAATTTTGTTAAGAATAGAGAAATTCGTGAAATAAAAAACAAAAGAAAACAAGTTTTTTGATTGCTAGATCATTCATGTGAACGTTTGCATAAAATAAAGCGAATTTGTGAAACAATTTCAGGGAAACAGGAATTAAAAACATCCTGAAGTGTGATAGTCAAAATTATGCAGTCACGCTCAATTCATCAGGAATTCTGAAAATGCTGCAGCCTTGTGAAGCAAGTGCAAAAGGTTTTAAACTTTTTTATGAGTTCCATGTGGAAACCTCTACCGTATACAAACAACCTATGGTGGACCACTCGGAACTCAGAGAAATACTCTTGGCTAAATTCAACATTACGAAACCAGAGCCTATTCCAAGACTACGCCAGATAAAAGTTGGCAACCAAAAAAATCTCGCCAACATTTTAAAAGAAGACAAGAAAAATATTGACTACCTCGCACAATCTTGGAACGTCCTGGAAGCAGAGCGAAAAGTATCCAACCAAGACTGGGAGCTGGCCATTCACCGATACTCTATGATGTCCATTATTACTTTAGGAGCGGCAGTAGTAGTGTTAGTGTTCCTAATCCGCCGTTTTCGAAAAAGATCACCAGCCATTCCGCCCAAACAGGAGTCTAATTCCGATACCAACGCGAGAGATGCCACCTTTTACGCCAAAGAGACGAGCCCCGGCTACGCCAAAGGTCAAAACAAACAACACGAGCGAAACAGTTTTCGGAATCACCTCTGCCCGGGTGTAAGCAAGAATAAATTCAGAAAAAAAAAGAATTAAGTAAAGTAATAATTACAGAAACCTATGTAAAATTAATTAAAAAAAAATTGTGTATACTTATATTTCATAAAAAAAATACAATTCAACAATTTAAAACCTTCACAAAGTCTTAAACTTAAAAAAAAGATGTATTTCAAAATAAAAATGTTAGTAAATTAAACATATATATTCTTTATATAAATTTTGATAAAAGCAATTTATTTTTAAAATATAAATATTATTTTCATGTGTTTGTATATGTAATAAAAAAAAATATTACAATAAAATAAGACAAATCCGGCAACTGGAGACCTGGCCTGAACTTTCTAAGGGGGGGGGGGAGGAGGGAATGTTGTGCCCAATAAATACATACCACCTTGCAAAGGCATGACCCACTGGGCAACTGCTGTCGACATACCTCAGCTTACGAAATAGGTATTCATCGTCGACGGCAGTTTCTTGTCATACTTAATGTGACGCAACGACTCAGTGGGAGTCAGCATCAAGACAACAAAGAACGAAGCAAATGCAAACAAAGCAAAAGATACCAACATTATGCCACCCACTATGTGAGATAAAATGTTATACATAATATTCCCATACATAATATTCCCATACATAATGTTCAAATTCCTAGGAATAACGTAATCTAGATTAATAACATAATCTAGATTACAATAAATTCCATGAAATAATAAATTCAAAGAAACACTTGTCAAAATTAAAACGAAAGCAAAAGCAATCGAAAAGTTCCAAGAAAACGTAAACTGCTGCGTCTGGGAAATATCCGCCCCAGTTTCGTACTTTTTATTTACTTGGAATTATTGAAGATCACTTTTGCTGACAAAGTAATTTAATTCATTTAATTCATAGGTAACACAGGGTTACCGAAAACATTGTTAAGTTAGTTTTAAGAAAGATTCAAATAAATACAGTTCGCTTTAAAACATAAAAGATTTGTTTTTTTATAAAAAAATTGAATTGCTAACTAAAACTATAAAACTCATGCTTCGAAGAGGAAGATCTTCTTAGGAACATGCAGTCAAATACAATCACCCGTGTCGGTACCGGTTTTCTCGTCATCTCGTCATTTTCATTTTATTTTATATTTATGTAACGTATATTATTGTGTTAGAATAAAGCTTTTTTTAAAACTTCAATTGAAGAATAAAAATATTAATTGGGGGCTCAACCGGGATCCTCACGCACTCGGAAAAAGTTGAAAACAAAAAGTTAACTCAGTGCGGTGAGATTCAGCCAAAAACATTAAAAGCCAAAATATCTTGCAAGGCAAGAGAAAGTGCTCAAAACAAAAGTATCCGAATCAATAGAAAAAAACGGAGAAAATAAACCCAAAATTCAACAAGTACCAGGAGAACGAGATAATTATAGTAAGAATAAGTGATTATTTTATTATTAGATAAAATTATTATTATTACATACGTTTAAGTTTATAAAAAGAAAAAGTAAAATGAATCGTGAATCAGTACAATCCCTGATAGAGGAAGCTATCAAAGCAACTACGGAAACATTCGAAGAAAAGATATTAGAATTGCAAGTGCAATATGAAATAAAACCTTTAGAATATACCAAGCAGAAGATAACGCCAGGTCTTAAAGATGACGAAACTTTAGAAGTCATTAGAAGTTTACCAGAATTTTCAGGAAATAGTTCGGTTTATATTTCGTGGAGAGAAAGCTCTATAAACAGTCCTAGTTTATACACAGTAGGTAGCAGAAGATATTTCGCGGCATTAACTATATTCAGAAACAAAATCATAGGGGACGCGAACTCAATCTTGACTAACCATCGTACAGTGCTCAATTACGAAGCCATAATTTCACGATTAGACTTTGCCTATGCAGACAAACGTCCGATTCACCTCATAGAACAGGAAATGAGTATTCTGAAACAAGGAGGATTAACACTCATCGACTACTATAACGTAGTCAATGGAAAACTAAACAATGCTTATCAACAAAACGTTGAACCTTGAAGCGCTTAGAAAATGAAAGTAATTTTCAGTGTTTTTTTTTCTCATGGTGAATACCACACCATGATGTGGTGAATTTAAATTTTTCAGGGGTATGAAGGGTAAGCTTCCGAAGTGATGTTGTGACGACCAGACCGGTTGGCTTTCGATTGGGGAAATCTATAAACGGCTGCAAGATTTCCAGGTTGGGAGGGTTAAGGCCAGGCTGCAGTGACACCAGCAGTCCCAAGGTGTGGTGAATGTCCGTCCGTCAGTTAGTTTCCATTTCTAGGCCTGATTTGTGTTTTTTTGTTACAGGTGAGGGGAACAAGATCCCCCCCATTCCGGCGAGCTAAGTCGTGCTTCACAAGCAGGCCATTCGTCCTCTGAGATAGACATTCCAACCCTTTCTATTTCCGATCCCTTTTCCAGGTCCTTCCTCTTCCTCAATTCTACCTACTACATATCCTTCTCTTCCTTACCGACCTCTCCCCCTTCCTCTTGCCTCGCAACAAAATAGTTTATTCCTATAAAAGAATGTCAGAGAACCTCATCACCTCGCTCAAAATTCCAAAGCTTTAAAATAAGCATTCCTTCAAAGTACCAATGGCTCTTTTGCACAAACGTTGAGGACGTTCTCCAACTGGAAAATAAACCACGGAATCTTACCAGAGCCGCCTTACGGAGACACAGTATTAAGCATAGCCATTTAGTTTCTAAAAACAATCAAAATAAAATTCACCCTAAACCTACACCTAAATACAAACCTGCATCTCTCTCCCGAACCAACCAATCCTTCAGTCAGGAAGTCGAAACCTATAGAAATAGGGCTCTCGATGTTTTTATTCGCGGACTTAATGGTTAGATGTCAAAAATGATATTCATATAAAGACCCAAAACATTACCAGAGGCATATACCGCTTGTCTCGAAATTCAAAACGTTAACTACCGGGTTGACGGTTATCCTTCTTTCTTTCAAACACAGTACGCTCCTAGACCTTTCAATCAGAACCCGTACCAAAGATTCAAAGGAAACAACCAAGGGAACAATCCCCCACCGAGACCAAACGGCCCTAAGCCTCAAAATCCAAGGACTTACTTTACAAGCTGTAAGGACTTTAGGACCCACACCAACTTGGGATCAAATAAAGGCTGAGCTAATAAGGAATTTCGGAGTGAGAGAAACGTATTATAATCTATACCACCAAGCACTTAGCCTAAAGTATAATAACGTGAGTTAATATTTTGATAAGTTAAAAGATATTTAAGATAAGTTGAATACAAAATACGAATTTGATAACAAAAGACCTAGTGAATTTTACCCCACTGCTAATGAAAATATGATTGTGGAAAACATTTATTGATGGGTTAGATCCTAACTTAGCAAGTGTTATAATAAAAAGACAAGTAAATAATCTTAGAGACGCTTACTATACCTTAGAAGAAACTGGGCTTATACAAAGAAATAGGTACATTAAACAAAATATACAACCAAGAAACACCAATAATAATTATGTAAGCCTTACTCAGAATAACCAAGAAGTTAGATAATTCCCATCAGAAGAAATCGCGAATTGTTGTGGATTATCGAAAGTTAAACAAAGCGAAAATGATATGCAGGTAATTTTTTTATTTATTATACTCCAAGGAAAGAAAAATCAAATCCAAGTGACAAGCTTTACGCAAAATTTAAAAACAAAAGAAGTAAGAAACTTAAATATGATACGCAAGGCAGTAGTAGCAAAGAAGCCACTCAAGCTACAACTCTGCAAGAAGTTCAAAATCAACCTGTGAAGATCGATGAGTCAAGTTCACATTATTTTTGTGCCGGTTTATTAAACAAGAGAGGGCAATAAGTTCGACCAAAACAAGTTGAAGTCAGGAGTTGAATCTTACGTCGAACCATAACCAAAACGTTACCCGAAACTAGAAACAATAAAAGGTAAATATAAAAGAACAAGGCTTCCCCCACCAGTGGTAAGGGGTCTTGATTAAAAATAAATTCTAATAAGTATAATAGACCTATACCCAAAGTTAAATGCTTTATTTGTTTAAGTGTTTTCTTCCCCAGCGTTTTACCACCCAGCTGACTAACGACGAAGTCGAAAAATTACCAGGATTCCTCGTAAAAATTGGGAAGAGCGGCCCCGGGAAGTATGGCCAGTTAAATGTGTCATTTGAGGCTCCAGGAGAAACGATGACGGCGATGGCAGCTCCGACTCTGGCTTCAAAGAGAAAGTGGTAGATGAGGAGGAGGAGGCTGACGCAGTATCCTTTGTATCCCCAGAAACGTCGTCTTGAGCTTCCAACGGAAACATCGACTACGGCGATGGCGGCTGCGGCTCCAAAGAGAATGAGTTATAACACTGTGCACTGACGAGTTTACTGACAAATCGAAATCGCTTCAGTGACTCACATGCAAAATGGCAAGTGTGATAAGTAGTCACTGACGCATGGGACTACTGGCAGACTTTCCGGACGAGCGCCAGTGCACTGACATTGTCACAATAGTGACAACACACGAAATTTCAAGTAGTGCCAGTGTCAACATTTTAAAATGTTTTTACATTTTGATTTTTATATTTGCAAATAAAGGTAGGGGATATGTAGAAAATGGTTTCATTTAGCATGTGTTAATTTTAGTGGTTGTAGTCAAGCAGTGAAGGTATACAAGAACAAAGCGTTCTGGAACACAAGCACCAGACAGTTTTGGACGCGTCATACAGCAAGTGTCAAAAATTGATAATCAATAAGGTTAAATTGAACGGATTTACCGACATTGAAGGCATACAGCTTTCTAAGCAACAGTTAAATTTAGACGATATGCGGGAGACAGAGGTTGAGGCTGACAAACGTTAAACGTTTCCATCCCAGAGGGAAGAGAATCGATTTCAGAATAAAACCATTTCCGAAAAGTGTGGAACCAACAAACTGGATCAAGCGTGAATTTCAAACCCAAAAAAGTTTTTTGAATGATGAAAAATTAAATTTCTCAAACAATCACCACTTTGTTGTGTTAGCCGCACACGCCTAAGAGAATGCACTAAAAAAAAAAAAACAAGAAATGCTAGCCGCACCCTAATGTGGGCAGTGCAAGAACTATGCATACTAGAGGTGCGCTTAACAATAAGGAATTACGCACAACACTTAATCAACGAAAACCACAATTACACTGATTTCAATACAAATTGCAAACCAATGCACATTTGCAGGAAAGGGACAACTTTGGACGCATTGGAAGAGTTTGAAATCTACAAAGCCTGCAAGACGGAACAAAACAAAGTATTGAACGACAAACTAATAATAAAAAACAATGCACTATACAACACAGCCATTAATTACCAAAACAAAGGAGGATGAAGAGAGACAAACATACACCAACTGATAAACATCAAACAACACTAAACACATATATCACACTGAGTAATCAAAAAAGCCCGATGATGGACGAACGTCCGAAACGCGTCGCGTATTGATATTTTTTAATATTAATATTTTAATGTTGTAAAAAATTTTTTTCTTTTTGTTAATAAATATTAAATGTCGAAATAAAACTCGTTTTTTATTTATTTAACTAATTTTTCATATTCTACTAACAGCATGGAGACAACACAAAATCAGATTTTTAATAAGGAAAGGCGCGACTAACAATACCCGGCATAGAGACCAAAAGCAATTGCGGTACCAGGGTATATACCTTCAACAAATTCTGGTACCCTGATTTACCATAAAACAATCTCGTTTGACGGATAATTTCCGAAAGATTTCGTCTTGCCTGTGTGACAACGTAGCAGACAACAAAGATCATACATACATGCACACTTAAAACTACAAACATTCGCGAAATAAATATTTTTTTTTTTTCAATTAAATCGAAAAAACCACAGTCCACTGCCGAAAGATTTCCTTCGTCTATGTGGCGAACAACAGATGTATTTACATTTTGTATGCATTTACATGCATAAAGATATGAAGGAACACATAAGCGACACTTGATCCTCCTTAAATACTTTGTGGCAAAAGCAACAATTGATTTCCTTTCAACACTCAATGCAACCCAGCATAAGTGTTCAATATAAATAATGATAACAATATTTCGTTGCAACTTGATACTAATGCATTTGATATAAGTGCATCCCTTGTGTGGGCGATGTCGCCAGAGTTACATACCCCACCTATAACTACCAGAACCAGAAGCCGAACACCTGGACTTCAACGAACAATGATGACTTTTGGGTAAACATGTTTACATCAAGGCGATTAGCGGAATAACACCTGCAAGAATGATTTTGGTAAACATGTTTACAGCCATGTATATAAAGGATAAAAAATGAGGAGTGAGCTGAGTTTTTATAAAGAATTTGAATAAACTACAACTGTGGACTTTAAAAGAATTATTTCTTAGTTTTATTTATTAAGTTCTTTAACTCCAGCATAATCAAAAAAAGATACTGCTTCCCGAACTTCTTTTAAAATTAAAAGTTAGTCTTAAGCCAACACTGATTGTAACCGGTCGACTCCGGTACTGAGTACCGTAAATTTAATTTTTGAAATAAAGTTTAAACAAAAAAATAAGTAAAAAAGAAACAGAAAATATTTTTTTAATTAAAATAGGACGAAGTGAACTAACTGGCTCCCAACGTGATTGAACTCTAAAGAAGAAGAAATTAACCATAAAATGCAACCCAGCATAAGTGTTCAATATAAATGATAACAATATTTCGTTGCAAAAGCAACTTGATACTAATGCATTTGATAGAAGTGCATCCCTTGTGTGGGCGATGTCGCCAACATAATCAAATGAAGATACTGCTTCCCGAACTTCTTTTAAAATTAAAAGTTAGTCTTAAGCCACCACTGATTGTAACCGGTCGACTCCGGTACTGAGTACCGTAAATTTAATTTTTGAAATAAGGTTTAAAAAAAAAAATAAGTAAAAAAGAAACAAAAAATATTTTTTTTTAATTCAAATCGGACGAAGTGAACTAACTGGCGCCCAACGTGATTGAACTCTAAAGAAAAAGATATTAACCATATAATTTTTATGAAAGTGCAAAATATGACTGTAAAAGGTTTATATACCCAGGTCAGTGAAATATTATTTGCCTGAAAAAAAAAATATTTTTTTAATTAAAATCGGACGAAGTGAACTAACTGGCGCCCAACGTGATTGAACTCTAAAGAAAAAATTAACCATAAAATGCAACCCAGCATAAGTGTTCAATATAAATGATAACAATATTTCGTTGCAAAAGCAACTTGATACTAATGCATTTCGCCAACATTATCAAATAAAGATAATGCTTCCCGAACTTCTTTTATAATTAAAAGTTAGTCTTAAGCCACCACTGATTGTAACCGGCCGACTCCGGTACTGAGTACCGTAAATTTAATTTTTGAAATAAAGTTTAAACAAAAAAAAAAGTAAAAAAAAAAACAAAAAATATTTTTTTTATAAAAATCGGACAAAGTGAACTAACTGGTGCCCAACGTGATTGAACTCTAAAGAAAAAGAAATTAACCATATAATTTTTATGAAAGTGCAAAATATGACTGTAAAAGGTTTATATACCCAGGTCAGTGAAATATTATTTGCCTGAAAAAAAAAAAAATATTTTTTTAATTAAAATCGGACGAAGTGAACTAAGTGGCGCCCAACGTGATTGAACTCTAAAGAAAAAGAAATTAACCATAAAATGCAACCCAGCATAAGTGTTCAATATAAATGATAACAATATTTCGTTGCAAAAGCAACTTGATACTAATGCATTTGATATAAGTGCATCCCTTGTGTGGGCAATGTCGCCAACATAATCAAATAAAGATACTGCTTCCCGAACTTCTTTTAAAATTAAAAGTTAGTCTTAAGCCACCACTGATTGTAACCGGTGGACTCCGGTACTGAGTACCGTAAATTTAATTTTTGAAATAAAGTTTAAACAAAAAAATAAGTAAAAAAGAAACAAAAAATATTTTTTGTAATTAAAATCGGACGAAGTGAACCAACTGGCGCCCAACGTGATTGAACTTTAAAGAAAAAGAAATTAACCATATAATTTTTATGAAAGTGCAAAAAATTACTAAAAGATTTATATACCCAAGTCAGTGAAATATTATTTGCCTGAAAAAAAAGAAACAAAAAATATTTGTTTTAATTAAAATCGGACGAAGTGAGCTAACTCGCATTTAAATACGAGAGAAAGAATGGAAGATTTCGTCTGTCTATATGACAGACAGCACCCAATTTATATATCATGCAAGTTAACACGACACCTCACTTCCTTCCATTGAACCCTATCCAATTCCCAATTCAAATTGTAAACTCATTTTTATTTTGTCAATTTAGCAATTCTTTGTAAAAATAATATTCTCTAGATTTCTTTGCCAACAAAATTATATTGATTAAGCAATTCAAATTTTTATTTTGTCAATTCAGCAATTCTTTGTAAAAATAATATTCTTTAGAATTCTTTGCCAACAAAATTATATTGATTAAGCAAATTCAAATTGTAAACTTATTTTTTGTCAATTAAACAATTTCATGTAATACAAGATAGAATAATGATTGAAGCATTTCGCATTTTTGCTAAAGAAACAATCTTTGTAATTATAAATAGAGGTACACATTAAATAAACTTCACTCTTTTTTAGTCAACAGCATAACAAAATTGTGTTTTTTTATTTTCGAGTGCATCGCACACGATAACTTGCATCTGTATGCATACACGAAAAGAACGTTCTTTTTTTATTCATAAATGATGGCGCGACAGATATAATGTACCTACACGGTACATACTAAGTAAACGAAAGATCGAGAGAAAAATATGTATGTATGCATGAATTATTTTTCTTGTTGCGCCCGAGCGACACTAAAAAACAACAACACACAAAAGCACAATCGAGAAGGTATCTCTCAACCCTTGCATGTCGCACGACTACATGCATATAGTTCAGTATATAAGAAAGACGAAAGAAAGAAAAATTCTTTACACAAGCGGCTACGCAGCAGCTGTGGTTATGGTTCTCTTTTTTCATGAGTGTAACTCATTATAGTCGTGATTCTGTTGGTGAACGCTACGCAGGTGCAAAACAAAACAACAAACAATAATAACAACGAGTTTCTTAAAAAATTTCTTTAAGTAAATATTTTAATAATAAAGACCTTTTACAAGGTGAGGAGTATATTTAAATAAATTCCATATTCTAGTGTCTAATTATTTTTTATTGGTGCTGTGCTGTGCGTTAAAATTAAAAGAATATTTATTCGTGTTGTGCGTAATCTATTCGACAAGGTTTTTTTCCCTTTTCCTCGTCGAGTGGATGTGTTTTTTTTTATTATTATTATCAAAAAATGTTTGCTTGATGGGAAGGCGGAAGGGAAGGAGGCACTCCTATTATAGAAGTAGCCATTTCGATGGAAACCAAGGAAGGATTAATGTGAAAGAAAAAAAAATAATGTGAAGGTTAAAAGATTAGAAACTGAATTGCAGACGTGCATTCAAGTGAAAAAAAGGTGAAGAGATAGATTGAGAAGGTGGTACTCCATGTACAATTGTACGAGTAGCCGAATTTTGGAAGGAATGCTTGCAAGTGTAAAGTGAAGGAAATAAATTAATTTTTAAAGTGAAGAAAAATGTTGTTCTCTGAATTCGGAATTAATAGTAGAAATATTTGAAGGTTAAATTGAATTTTTTATATCGAAGGTAGAAAGATTGAGAAGGATTTGAAAGAGATTTGATTTGAGAAAGATTGAGAAGGATTTGAAAGAGATTTGATACGAGAATGACTGGAGAAAAAGTGAGAAAATATGAGAATGATTTGGAAAAAATTGCGAAAGATGTAAGATATTGAAAGCTGGAAGGTGAATAATTGGGCATTTTGTTGGGAGGCATTTTAAACATTTACGTTTTCAAAGAACAAAAAACGAAGGCGGAGAGAGAAGGAAATTCTATTCAAGATTAATAATCTGAATTAGAATAGAGAAAGACCAAATTAAAATCAAGCAAACACTTATTAGGGATATATATTTATGCATTCTTTAGGGCAGACGCAACAACAGCACCATAGTATTATTTTTTTTATTTTTATATTCACATATTGGGAAACATAGCAGTAAGTACCTACTGTGAATCATTTTTTTTATTACATTCGTTTGCACATATGGGAAATATATTGCTTAAGTACCTATGGAAAAAAATTAAGTTTTTTATTTTTTTCTCGATAAACTACATTATACTAATGTTTTTTCTTTTCTCATTATTAAAGCAACTACGAAAGATGAATAAAAAAGCAGGAACAAAGGAAGGGTCGAAGGCCCAACGAAAGAACGCAATGAAAGACGACGAAAGAACTGGCTAACCACCAGTAATTGTTTGAGAAGGCGATCCACTCAATAAGCAGGATGAATAATATATAAGTGCATCCCTTGTGTGGGCGATGTCGCCAACATAATCAAATAAATATATACTGCTTCCAGAACTTCTTTTAAAATTAAAAGTTAGTCTTAAGCCACCACTGATTGTAACCGATCAACTCCGGTACTGAGTACCGTAAATTAAATTTTTGAAATAAAGTTTAAACAAAAAATAAGTAAAAAAGAAACAAAAAATATTTTTTTTAATTAAAATCGAACGAAGTGAACTAACTGGCACCCAACGTGATGGAACTCTTAAGAAAAAGAAATTAACCATACAATTTCTATGAAAGTGCAAAATATGACTGTAAAAGGTTTATATACCCAAGTCAATGAAATATTATTTGCCTGAAAAAAAAAAAACAAAAAATATTTTTTTTTATTGAAATCGGACGAAGTGAACTAATTTGCATTTAAATACGAGAGAAAGAATGGAAGATTTCGTCTGTCTATATGACAGACAACACACAATTTATATATCATGCATCTGTATGCATACACGAAAAGAACGTTCTTGTTTTATTCATAAATGATGGCGCGATAGATATTATGTACCTACACGGTACATACTAAGTAAACGAAATATCGAGAGAAAAATATGTATGTATGCATGAATTATTTTTCTTGTTGCGTCCGAGCGACATTAAAAAACAACAACACACGAAAGAACAATCGAGAAGGTATTATCTCTCAACCCTTGCATGTCGCACGACTACATGCATATAGTTCAGTATATATGAAATACGAAAGAAAGAAAAATTCTTTACATAAGCTGGCTACGCAGCAGCTGTGGTTATGGTTCTCTTTTTTTCATGAATGTAACTCATTATAGTCGTGATTCTGTTGGTGAACGCTACGCAGGTGCAAAACAAAACAACAAACATCAATAACAACGAGTTTATTACAAAATTGTTTTAAATAAATATTTTAACAATAAAGACCTTTTACAAGGTGAAGGTGAGGAGTATATTTAAATAAATTCCATATTCTAGCGTTTAATTATTTTTTATTGGTGCTGTGCTGTGCGTTAAAATTAAAAGAATATTTATTCGTGTTGTGCGTAATCTATTCGACAAGGTTTTTTTCCCTTTTCCTCGTCGAGTGGATGTGTTTTTTTTTTATTATTATTATCAAAAAATGTTTGCTTGATGGGAAGGCGGAAGGGAAGGAGGCACTCCTATTATAGAAGTAGCCATTTCGATGGAAACCAAGGAAGGATTAATGTGAAAGAAAAAAAAATAATGTGAAGGTTAAAAGATTAGAAACTGAATTGCAGACGTGCATTCAAGTGAACAAAAGGTGAAGAGATAGATTGAGAAGGTGGTACTCCATGTACAATTGTACGAGTAGCCGAATTTTGGAAGGAATGCTTGCAAGTGTAAAGTGAAGGAAATAAATTAATTTTTAAAGTGAAGAAAAATGTTGTTCTCTAAATTCGGAATTAATAGTAGAAATATTTGAAGGTTAAATTGAATTTTTTATATCGAAGGTAGAAAGATTGAGAAGGATTTGAAAGAGATTTCAAACGAGAATGATTGGAGAAAAATTGAGAAAGACTTGAGAAGGATATGAGAATGACTTGGAAAAAATTGCGAAAGATGTAAGAATATTGAAGGCTGGAAGGTGAATAATTGGGCATTTTGTTGGGAGGCATTTAAGACATTTACGTATTCAAAGAACAAAAAACAAAGGCGGGGAGAGAAGGAAATTCTATTCAAGATTAATAATCTGAATTAGAATAGAGAAAGACCAAATTAAAATCAAGCAAACACTTATTAGGGATATTTATTTATGCATTCTTTAGGGCACAAGCAACAACAGCAAAATAGTATTATTTTTTTTAAATTTTATATTCACATATTGGGAAACATAGCAGTAAGTACCTACTGTGAATCATTTTTTTAAAATTATATTCGTTTGCACATATGGGAAATATATTGCTTAAGTACCTATGGAAAAAATTAAGTTTTTTATTTTTTTCTCGATAAACTACATTATACTTATGTTTTTTCTTTTCTCATTATTAAAGCAACTACGAAAGATGAATAAAAAAGCAGGACAATCACTCAATTCGGAAGTCACCGATATAACCAACAAACTGAATGATAGAGATGAACAGGCAGTCGCAGATTATGTAATCAAAAACAATTTGTTGCATCGTAAGACGAAAGAAAGGGACAGATTGTTTGTTCCACGACACTGTCGACTGGCCCTTATGAGACGGTTACAAGATGAAGATATCTGAGAGCCAAAAGATTTTATAATCCAACTGACAGTGTTACTTAAATTTTTTTTAATAAAATATTTGTCATGATTAATGGTTTAGAATATGTTTTATTTCATCGAGAGCAATGAATGAGCAGGAAGGCCGTGTTAGAGATCTTTTATACACGGTTGCATTTAATAACTGTGCACAAAAAAAAGGGAAAGTGCTCTTTATGTTCCTTCTGAATTGAATGTGTACGTGACCATTTAAGAAGGGGCGAATTGTATACGGATCTGTGTGCGCTGAAAGATGTTTTTAGTTTCCTTTTGTCAGCTGTCGCGAATAGTCTGCGCCACAGACTCGTGAAACAATTATTTTCAGAGAATCTTCGTCTAGCAACAGTTATTTATAGTGCGTCTAACATATATATACCTATATTACATCTAAAATATTTATAATATAAATATATGTAATACATGTACACACTAACCACAACGAATGTGATACTCTGTACCGATCATCGCAGTTGCATTCGTGGGAACAGACACTACGTCAGGATTTCTGCAGTCGATGTTGTTCCCACTATCATGCCTTGCTTGCATGATCGACATACAAAAGTATCTATTATCTTTTTCATGATATTAATAAAGTTGCTCTCAAACGAAACAATCGTGTATTGTATATATCTATAATGGGCGCAGTCGGTGTAAAAACAAAAACTAAAAGAGCAAGCAAAGAAAAACGCAGCGAGACATGAAATCCAACAGCCTGAACCAGAAGTTCAACTTCCACTGCCACAGGTGAGGCAGCACTTCGATGCTTAAAAAGTTTGAAAAACGTTATAAATTGTATACACACAAAAACAATAATAATAGATACCTTCATATAAATTTTTCATTAAAACATGTATAAAAAAAAAATATATATTTTAAAAATATTGTATTTAAAAAATGCATTGAAAAAAAAGAAACTTTAACAAAAGGACATTTGATCAAACTATGGTAAAAATATTGTATTTCATACCAAACAATAAAGCTCTTTCTGGCAATGGAGGCGTTATATAAACGAATAAGATACTCTGTATCCGATCATCGCAGTTGCATTCGTGGGAACAGACACTATGTTCGATGTTTTTCCCACTATCATGCCTTGCTTGCATGATCGACATACAAAAGTATCTATTATCTTTTTCATGATATTAATAAAGTTGCTCTCAAATGAAACGGTGAACAAACTTGTGAATAGTCAGTTATCACACAATAATTTTTTTTTGTATAATCTTTTTTAATAATCATGTTACCATTGTAAATCGTTGTGCACAAAATGATTCATAAATAGAACAATTAATGACTGCACCTGAATGTGTCGCGGTGGCTAAGGGCATCGAATTGCATTTGGGTGGATTGAACTGAACGTTCATTCTGTTCAAATGGAATTCGAATCTTTGTCGTCAGTCGGGCCATCGTTTGTGGGTTAATAATGAAATAGCATATTGAGAACTAAAATAAAAATTGTAATAGGTATAAGAGTGGGGATGAACCCAACTATTTGTAAGATAGATTTAAGTATAAATAGCCTAGTCATTTGTAAATAAAAATCAGTCTTAAACCAATAAATTTTTGACTAGCTATTTTCGGGTGAAGACCTCAGTAATACTATCGTGCATTTTGATGCTCGGATTGAAGCGGCCGAAGAGCTCAGTATAATACCAAACAATAGGGAAAGGTTAAACTTTACATGGCCATCCTGCGGACTGCGCACAAAAACATTAATGAGTTCACTCGAAGAGATTAATGAAATCTTTGAAAAATGGGAGAAGTTCTTAGAAAATGTACCAGAACCGATAGCAAATGAGACAGCAAACCAAACACCAACATACACTCCAACGCCGATATCAGCTGGCCCAAAACTATTGTCACTGGAGGAATACAGGGGTGGAATCGGCTAAGGTGATTTGTGATAAGCAGTCGGTAGGATCGGTGAACGGTCCAATTGATCAAGTGAAATTTCATTAACATTTTAGAAAAAAAAAGGGAAGCTCAATCGAAGAATTCAACTGAAATAGTGCTTGTGGACCGAAATTGAAAACATCTCGCGAAATATGATTAACATTTTTTTTTGAAGAAAAAAAAAAAACTGGAAGAATTCAATTAAAACAGTGCTACATTCAATAAAATTCGCCGATATAATAAACTTTATGTTCAAAGTATAAGTTCGTTTTTTTTTCGCTCCGTCCGAATCTCAAATCTTAACTGGCAGCTAATTAGGTGTCACAAGAAAAAGTCACAAAAATGTGATAGTCACTTGTGACAATCACCTTAGCCAGACGAAATTTGTTGATTGTGACTATCACTTATCACAAATCACCTTAGCCGATTCCACCCCAGGAGAAGACAGGAAAAACAAAAAGATAACATCCAGCGAATAAGAACAGCACAAACATAATCTTGATCCATGTTCAAGAGAGGGAAATATTAAGCTGATAGAAATGAAGTCCTCCCGCTTAGCGTAAGTGTAAAAGCCATGGAGATAAAAAAAACCATAAAATCAATTGTATAAAAAAGTCTTTATTTACTAAAAATAATTATCATAAAGGGTGGCGCACGAATCATGCTACAAAAATAAAACGTTATAACTTTTTTCCTGTGTGAGTAATCGGCTTATTTGTTCTTTTATTTTGCAGGTTACTATTTAGATTTTTAAATATGAATGCTTGGGATACAGAAAAGAGAAACATAAATGATCACAGTTAAAAGAGACATAATCTTGGTATTTTCTTTAATTATAATTAATATTTTAATAGTTTATAATTTCAATAGAAGGTTGAAGATTTCCAAAACTATCAAAATATCTATTCAATTTGGTTGCCCTTTTTATTGTACTCTACCCGGTGTGTTCCAGGACCGATTAAGGAATCAAGATTTACAATTCCACATTCGTTTTTGAGTTATCTCGCATAAAATTCGGAATAAATTTCTTTGCAAAATTTTTCAAATCTATTTCATTTAGAGCACGATTGGGTAGCGATCTTAAAAGTTTTTTGGATGTGTATTTAAATAAAGTCCAAGCCCTTTTCTATAAGGTTTAAGGTATAATCCTTGTCCGACTGCAATAGATTCCTTTTTTTTTATTATGACGCTTTTTCTCTTCCAGATCTTTTTTAGCAATGCTTATATCGTTGACAGCTTTGGCAACTCCTGCTACCCCTCCCGTTAGAGCTCCATGAGCTGAGAGTCCAGCAGACAAGGAATGGAATTACTCCTCCAATTTTCGGTACAGAAATAACTCTGGATGTTTTAATGTTGTTACTGTTTTTTCTAACAATGTACCGATCAGATGTATTTTTAAATTTAGAATAAGATATATCGTGTTGTTTGCAGGCTTGATCAAGCAAATTAATTCCCGAATCCCCTCGAGCTAGGCGTTCTTGGAGTTTTGTGCCAGATCAACAGAATTTATAACCAGGTAAATGTAGTTCAAGAGGTAGTTTGTTTATTAGCTATATAAGCAATAGCTAATTTCTTCCGAAACCATTCAAATGCAAATAAGACTTTCCAAATCGCCATACAAAAATACGCACCAGAAAGCAGAAAAAAACGACTTTTGCGACTTTGTGAAACAAGGTTTATTGAAAGGCATGACAGCATTCTCTCATTTGTAGAGCTCTTCAAATGTATTGCTATTAGTCTTGAAGAAATATCCACCAAGACGTGGGCAAAGTCTTCAAAAACATCAACTCTGTTAGCAGCAATTCAAAGAAGTGATTTTCTGGTATGCGAAAAACTTTTTAGTTTAACGCTACCCTTATCAACTTTCCTTCAAAATGAATCTTTAAATTTCGTGTCTGCAATAAATCACACGAAACAAGTCTTAAGTTCTCTTAAGAACATAAGAGAAACTGCCAGAGATTTTTTCAGAGACGCTTTTCAATCCGCATCACAACTTGCCAGGGATTTATTTGAAGTCAGAATAAGAATTCCAAGGCTTTCTTTGAAACAAACAACGCGCTCTAATCCAGAAACATGATGTCCAGAAGACTATTTTAGAGTTTCTATACTTATTTCCTGTCTAGATTCTCTAATACAAAATCTTACTGACAGATTTATGGTCAACGAGGACGTTTTACTATCGTTTCAAGCTCTGCTTCCAGGTTTTGCTGCCGCCAATCGAGTAAATGAAATGGAAAATCTAACACTCTACTTTGATAACGCAATATCCTTGTCAGCTGTTAAAGCGGAGTACATAATCTGGTGCGAAAAAATTTCATCGATGGATCCCTCTTCCGATGTTCTGAAACTGCTAGATGTATGTGATAAGACCTACTTCAGGAGCATAAGCTACTTGCTTACAATTTTGGCCACACTACCAGTTACAACAGCTAGCGTTGAAAGAACCTTTTCAACGATGAAAAGGATCAACACAGTATCCCGAAGCGTTATGGGCCATCCAAGACTAAGCGCACTTGCAATGCTGTCTGTTCACTCAGGTATTGATGTGGATCCAGATGAAGTGATCGACATTATGTCTAAAAAAAGACAAGGCGTTTATTGCCTCCTGGCTACGGGCCTGCCCACAGAAATCAAGTTCATTAACATGCCCCAAATGCATGCGAGTTATCACACGCCTTCTGCACATAAATCCAATTGGGATAATTGAATTTTGACATATCCCATAGCCAATATGACACGATCACTATGATCATAAAATCAAGAATTTAATCAAGTCAAATCCAATTATGAAAAGACAGCAATTGTCACGATCTGACTTCACACGCTCCAAAAGGGTGAATCATTCTCCTTCAGACAATGATTCATTTGTTATCCCCACACCAACATATTATTAAGATACACTTGTCTTTAAGATACAATTGCTCAAGAAGCAAAGTAAGATACATATTTAAGTTAGTATTTACTGAGAGGCCGAAATAAAAGCATTCTTTTTAAAAACTCCAAAATCAATGTGATTTTAATAATTGGCAACCGTGACAGGACGATAAATTTTCTGTTTAACCTGAAATAACCAAGTAAGGGGAAAATTGTTATCGTTTCGTGTGTGACAGTGAAGAGTTACAACACAAATTAAAAAAATAAGTATCCTTCGAAGAAAGGAGAAAAAAATTTTCTAACAAGTATCCTAAATATAGGAGAAAGTATTAAAAAAGTGAAGAAGTGAAAAATTGAAAATATATTCGCAAAAAATATCCATGGAAATAACAAGTGAAGAAAAAAGAATAAAGTCAATCGAACGCGTTAACAAAATAAAAAAAATATATACATTGGTTAAAGAAGACGAAGATAAAGAAGAAAGACAAGTGACGCAGAAAGACGTCAAGAATATAGTGAATATATGCCGCAGAAATAATAATTAAAAAAATAAAAAGAAAAGTGAAGTTTTAAATAGAAAAATATATAAAACAAAAAGGTTTATATCTTACCTATAAACAGATAAACAGTGAAAAAAAAAATAATAAAAAAAAAAACAAAGACAAAGAACTAGAAAAAAAATTAAGTGAAAATAAAACTTTGAAGAAGAAAAATATACAACCAACAAACATCAGTTCCAGAAAACTTATCGTAAGAAATAATACGTATTTTTTATAAGATTTAAAATAAAAAAAAAATTATTATATTATATATCTATATATAAACTTAAAACGACTATACTGGACGACTTACTAAAATCGTTTGAAAATTTAAAAATGGGTAATTCCGACGAGGAAACTTTAGCTAGATTAGTAGCAGTTAGTACCATTTCTTTAAAAGCAGAAATAGAAACTTTGAAAACAGCCTTAGCAGCTATAATAAACACCAACTTGATAACAGAATATAAAACACAGACCATAGATGATAATATTACATGTAATGAAGGATTAAATGTTATAAAAAGCCTTCCAGAGTTCTCAGGCAATACAAACAGTTATGTTAGCTGGCGGGAAGCCGCAAATAATTCAATGAGTATTTATATTAAAGGTAGTAAAAGATATTTTTCAGCCTTGACAATTTTAAGAAATAAAATCACCCACAATGCAAACGACATTCTGACCAACCACGGAACAGTACTAAACTATGATGCAATTTTATCCAGATTAGATTTTGCATATGCAGATAAAATACCAATTCACATAATTGAACAAGAGTTAAGTGTTCTCAGACAAGGTAGTCTTTCCCTCATAGACTATTATAACGAAGTTAATAAGAAATTAACATTACTAATAAATAAAACAATTATGACTCACGGTACAGACTCCGCACTTACCAAAGAGCTTAACGCTTCCAAACGCAGAAATGCATTAAGAATTTTTATTACGGGACTTAACGCCCCATAGTCAAACATTCTATTTTCTTTATCTCCGGATGACCTTCCCAGTGCTCTAGCAAAAGCACAAGAACTCGAGTCAAACAATCTAAGAGCAAGTTTTACTCTGCAATTCAATCGTTCCCATGCAACTCCAAACAATCATTCACGTGACTTCAACAACAGAAATCACAATAATTTAAGATTTCCCACTCGGAACAATAATAATCAACAAAGCAATTTTAGGCAGCCAAAGCCAGAACCTATGGAATTAGGTAGTAGCGCCCATAGACCTATAAATAGATTTGATCAACAACGATTTAATAATAATTACAGACCTTGGAACACAAATTTTAGACCACAGAATAATTTCCAACAGAATAGACCCCAATTTCAACGCTTTAACCCAGTAGAAAAACGACCCCATGAAAGCGCACAGCGAAGTGGCCAACCTCCACTGAAAATTGAAAGAGTAAATAACCTTAATGAAGATGCTTTTTTAGACCAACACCAAGACTTCCCTTCATATTCAGGAACGGTCCAAGAAACAGAAAACTAAAAATCTTATTAGATACTGGAGCTACAAGTTGTTACTGTAGTCCAAATATATTAAATTATAAGCAAGTGCTACCAATTAAGAAAAAAGTAAGAACAATAATTAATGGTTCAACATTAATAACTCATTTTTATGATGTATTAATTTTGGCACATTTTTTTTTTTACAAATGGATGCCAGCTGCCAGCCATCCGTTGGTGAGAATTTTTTGCGCAATTTTTTTGTGTACGCCGCCCATTTCGTTGATGCAAACGCATTAACACACACTTTTCTTTAAATTATAGGAGTTTTGAAGATTTCTATGAATGCCTTAGGGGCAATAGAAAAGAGGACAAAATTAGGATCGGATATATTTTTGACCCAGCCTCGAAGGCTGACGCATCAGGCGTACGGACCACGCCATTCAACAGGGCACAAGAGCCCAAACTTTAAATTCATCTTGCATCAAGGGATACAAGCATCCCCAACGTAAGCGCATAATAAGAAGCACCAACGCAATTTTTTTTCTTTTGGGGCCAGTGCCATGTCGGCCCCCAGTATAATTTTAAAAGCGGGATTCCCAAAGGGAATCCACCCCCAATTTTTGATTATTTAAAACAAAAAAACAAGGTAAAGATTATATATTTGAATTTTTATTTTAAAACGATAAAACGTATTGTGAGGCACTGTGAGGATACGCCTCCATCATCATCACCATCAAGTTTAATGCAATTGAAAAAAAAAAACTAAAAAAAAGTTCATATATATTGGGATAACCCCAATGAACTTGTAGATCGAATGAGACTTCTTATCGCTTCAAAACAAGCTGGTAACCACAATTCTAATGAAATTGTTTCAATCATTGAAGAACTTGAAGAACCCAATATTATCAAATAAAAATAATAAAAAAAACATGAGTGTTGATAAATTTGGTCGTTTTTCAAATAAAACCCCTCTCAGAGGGCCGAAAGGGAAACAAGGCGCAGCCGGTACTCAAACCATATATTAAAAAAAAAATAACTAGTGTATCTCAAGTTTAAAGCGTTCGTGGTGAAAAAAAAAAAAAAAATATTTCCTAAAGGAAATATTTTTGTGTACCTACCTGCTTACCTCCATTTTTATACCGAAGCTAAAAGGTAGTGTGATTATAGAAAAGCTAAAAGGCAGTGGGACGGTTTTCGATCCTCAATTTTAAATGTTTCATTTTGATTAAATATTTGTAAAAGTAAATTTTAGAAACAGTAAATGGTTTATGATAAATTTTTCTATAAAATAAAGTAACGTGTACGTGGTGGATGATTTTTGTGAAAAGTGAAAGTTGATATGCCTATGTCACATACAATTTTTTTTTTAAATTACTAAAAAAGTGAACAGAAAATTAAACAAAATAGAAACAGAACATTTAATTACAAAAAAAAAATAATCAAATATAATTATAAAATTATAAAATTGTATCTTATTCATAAACGACATAACAGATGCGGTGAGAGGAGGAATTACGTTTGGAGGCGTTAAGATACCAGCACTTATGTATGCAGATAACATAGTTTTCTTTTCGGAAACAGTAGATGGTATGCAACTGATGATGAACAGACTAAGAGATTATTGTCAACGTTGGAATTTGCAAGTCAATCTATCAAAATCTAAGGTTATGATATTCAGAGCGGGAGGTGGTAGGCATGCGAGAAATGAAAAGTGGAATTTCAATGGAGAATCGGTGGAAATAGTTCAGGAGTATAAATACCTCGGTGTGTTATTCACATCAAACCTAAGCACCTTGAAAGAAAGTTAAAGAAGCTAAACGATTTTTCAGAAGTACATACATTGAGCACAGTGCAAAACTTGAAATTTTTCGTTCTACAGCGTCATCAATCCTTCTGTATGGTGCACAAGTTTGGGGATACAATACCTTTAAAACAGTTGAAAAATGTCTCCGATACTTTATTACAAGAATCTTTCGTCTCCCGAAGAATACTCCTAACTACATGCTGTATCTTGAAACAGGCCTGCCACCAATGATTTTGGAAACACTAATTATGCATTTTAAATACATCGTGAGAGGTTGCCAAAAATTATACTTAAAAACGCAATCCAATCATCAGGACATATGCCTATGGAATGGAGAAACCTGGTAGCTTTTTGCTGTTTAGATGTAGCCGTTACTCAAAATGAGCAACCTATGCTGCTGAAAAAAAAGTTCAACACGCTACTGGAAAGATTTGGCAATACCCTCTATGATAGATACTCTTCTGAAGCGAGACTTTCATCTTATAGACGCGTGGCGAAATGCTGCCTTTGAACTTCATACCTCATCGACCGGATCTATACCTTTACTTTGAAGTCTATGCAATCTAAAGGAACGTGAAGACAACGTGTTGCAATCTGCCCAATCTTGAAGGAATTTAGGATTATACACTTCGGCAAACAAAGCTTAGGTGAAGATGAGCTTATTGACATTCTGAATGGAAACGCTGGATGGGACACTCTCTACTTGTATGTTGTTGCTGCCTTTCGATATAGGAATTGCATTATTAATGAAGATTTTAAGAAAAAAAAGAATTTTAAATAAATAAATCGTATTCCTAAAATATTGTATATTGCTACTTTTTTGTTTTTCGCCACTATATGTATTCATTTTTTTTTTTTCAAAATGTCAGTCTGGTAGACGGCCATAGGCCAAACCTAAATGACTTAAGAAAGTACTATTTGTACATAAGACAATTTGTTGTATTTTATATGAAATAAAGAGTTAATTAAAACTAATTATAAAATTACGAGTTATTGTGACACATTTTGCTAGTCCCAAAATACAAAGATCGTATCACGTTTTACATCATTTGATGCGGAAAACGAAAGTGCAATTAAATAAATCACAGGTAAGTACGAGTATATATTATTTGTCGTGTTTAAAATATAAAAAAAAATCCTTTCGTTAAAATCAGGTCATGTGATAGTATTTTAAACAAATAATAATTAAATTCAAATTATTTATGGCCAGAAGACAAGTTGAGGCTGAGCTTGCAGACTTGATCGAGGAAACAGAAATTTATAAAAAAGAGAAAAAAGAACAACAACGGCAGATAAATCAATTGAGTGAATTACTTCTTTCGGATCTAAAACAAATTTTAAATCCTGAGGTCTATAGCCTAGTCAGTGTTCAATTCAGTTCTAAGTGGGGTAAGCTTATGCGATTGGAATCGTTAGACGCTGTTCTGACAGAATACACAAAAGCCGTCAACAATTTAAGAGAAGACCACACTAAACAAATTTGTCAACGGCAACACTTACGTCATGAGAGACGTAGCAAACGATCACTACTTTTCTTTTACAAAGTAGTCAGTTTTATCTCCAGCTCTCATGGAGAGCATATCGTTCTCCGATTTTTGTTTTAAATAAGTCAATAAAGTTCATTTTATAATAAATTCATGTTTTATTGTTTCGTTCTTTCTATTAACCTGACAAATTGAACATTTTGCAAAGTCACCAGAAAAAAGCGAACATTTTAGAAAAGAAGCCAAAAAGCGACTTAACCAAGCAACAGAAGAAGCTGACGAGGAAATAAACCAACTGACAAGTGAACTAAATAAAAGCTTATCAGCACAAAAGGAGCTGAGAGAGAGGAATAAATACTCTCAAAATATTGAGAAACCTAAAAACCTACTGCCGTTGTTTTCAGCGTCTTCGCCAAGTCAAAGTTCAACATCTGTTTCTACAAGACTAGTTAGTAAGGGAGTACAAACCACAAATATTCTGCAAACACCACTTTTTGTAGAATCTAGCACAAATTTAGATCAAGAACTTGTACAGGTTCTTCAAGTACCGAAAAAACATCACCCCCCTTAATTAATAAAAAGTGTAAAATGCCGTACGAAGGTATCTCGAAAGTCGTTGCTCGTGTTGTGCCCCAGTTCTCAGGCCTACGAACGCCTGAACTGTCTACGAGAGTGTACGAATTTTTGAACGCATGTCAGCTTGGTTTTAAGTGCCTGCGTTTTATTGCTAACAGCCAGACTGACAGGAGACGCGTTTGAATTAATTCGAAACAATACTCCGAAGACTCTAAAACATGTGGAAGTAATTAAAAATGCGTCTCAGTGATCCTTGTTTACGTCAACACATGTTAACAAAATCGGAAGCTGAGATCACAAAACTCATGAAGAGGCACAAAAAACTTCTCTATTAATAACGCCTACTCCTGCTCTAATGTACACAACATATGCACAACAACCTCAAGCGATACCAATTATGCCACTACCAGCACCCATACAAAATTATACTCCTCACTTTCAATCATATAATCAAACACCTGCTCCGTTTTTCACACCTTATTTACAAGACTCCCCCCACCCTAGCCATAGACAACCCACTAGGACCACTAATTCAATTGCAACATGTGGATTCTGTGCAAAACAAAACCACACCTATGTTGACTGTCGTATTCGAAAAAAAAAACACCATATTGCGACACTTGCGAAGACTATGGGCATAATCAAAACAGTTGTCCCCACTCGCAAATACGAGTTACACGGACAACAAGCCAAAAGCCCAGAGTCAAATGCAAGTGGTGTTCCAGGGTGGGGCATGTGGAGGACGATTGTTTGTCTAAGAAAAACTACTTAAAGGAGCAATTGGCAAACTGCCCGGGGGCCAGTTTGAATCAATAAATTGTCCCAAAAAATTTGCCCTCCACAAACAAATCAACGTCAAAAGCTGTTTCAAAAAAAGCGAAGTCATCAGAGCTGTGTTGCAAAACACCGCCTGTAAAAGCGCAAAGCAAACTTGAAGACACTTTTGAAACAAACAAAAAACACATTAAAAGCCAAATACACAATCCAATGCCATCAGCACATTTACTAAACGAACTTCATAGACAAAAAGAAAACTAAATGCTGACCCGAAGGAGTCCTATTTCTTAACTTTTGAGTCAGTTCGTAAAACAAAGCGAAAATCAAGGCCACTAGTATCTGGGGCGATCAAAACCTCGAGTTGCATTAGCCAGAGGTCCGAGCTGAGGCATTCATTGAATGCCAAGCGATTTGGTCAAAGTACACCAAGCGCAACTTAACAAAGGCCCAACATTACATGGCGATCTTGACAGTTCAGTAAAATACTGAATTGAAAGAAAGAACCAGCATAACCACAAGGTTTATTGACAAGGACCGACCAGCTGGCGTTGGCAGCTGCATATATTAAGAAAGCGGACGAGCTCCTTCGGCGAACATATGTGGAGAAAAAGCGTTGGTCCCAAACCAATCACCATGGAAGAATATAAACGTCGAACAGCCAGACGGGTAACAACTTTACAAACACCAAAAGAAGTAAAGAAGAACAAACCCAAGAGGGGGTCTGCAGGTCAAGCTAAGGAAAGATATGCTAGAGCTTAAAGGGTTGGCCAACATACCAAGCCAACCAACAGAAGTAAGAAACGGGTTCTTACAACAACTCCGTGAAAAGAAAAGAGAGCAGCGAAAATACGAGCAAGAAAAGAAAAAATTCGACAAATTATTCAACGCAACATTGCTCACGGCTAAACAACATTTAAAAGCTTGAAATAATGGGTAAAACCCAGTCTAAACAAGAAGAAGTAATAATTAACAACAACGGACAGCAAAACAACAACAAACCAGGAACATACACTATGGAATCGACCAGACTATGGTTTATTTAAAAAATATATTTTTTTTAAATAGCTCATGAGCATTAAGTGCTCGGGGGCATATGTGACGTAGAAAGGAGTCGTGTGCCGTGATGGTTCGTAGGTGTGAGTAATCGCCAAAGCCCGACGATGGACGAACGTCCGAAACGCGTCGCTTTTCAATAATTAAAAAATGTTGTAAAATAAGTTCTTTCTTATAAATAATAAATACTTAAAATTAAACAAATTTCAATTCATTTTTATTTTTTTTGTTAATATTTCCTAAATTAACAACAACATGGAGACAAAAACACAAATCCAAATTTAAACAATTTGTCTGTGGTTAGTTATTAAAACACGAAATGTTTGTACTTTGGTTCTGCTGATAATTTGATATCTAAAGAAAACCGCTTGAAAATATTTTATGTTTCATAAAAATTATTGCAACTTAGCAACGTGTGGTTAAGATAACTTAAAAAAAAAAACGATGACCACTGTCTTTGTGATAATACAAATTTAAATTTAATATAAAGAAGCTTACTATATGGATTTATCTGCTCTGGTATTTAGGTTTTATATTAAGTTTTCTTAATCAACATAACCATAAAAGGAAATATTATAAAATATGAAATAAAAAAACTTTTTAAGTGTGGATAATATCAAAGATATGAATACGAATAAATGGTATAAAACAAGCCCATCACGTTGTCACAAATTCAGTAATAGTTTTATCAAGCATAATGGAATTCTTAAACCGACTTAACGATATTGGAGATCTGGAGAAACCCCTGGTCCCTTTGAAGGATCTAGAAAGAGGGCCCCACAGAATAGTAAAAGCAAGGAGATGCCATACAAAATTTAGCGAACAAATAATGTTGGAACTAGAGAGGGCCAAATGCTTTCTACCCCAGCGTTTCACCACCCAGCTGACCAACGAGGAAGTCAACAAATTACCAGGGTTCCTGGTCAAAATTGGAGAGAGGGGCCCCAGGAAGTATGGACAATTAAATGTGGAATTTGAGGCTCCATCAGGAGAAACGATGACGGCGATGGCTGCTCCTGCTTCGGCTCCAAAGAGAAAGCGGCTACATGAAGCGGTGGATGAGGAGGAGAGTAGTTATGGTCCCTCCTCAGCCTGGGAACTTTTTTTTCTGGTAGGTATGTATGACGCAATTGGTAGGTATGTACGACGTAATAGGGTATGTTGGAATATAGTAAAAATATAGTTTGAAATAGTGAGTAGGTAGGTATAATAGGTGTGATAAGAATTTAAAATGTTTTATTTTGGGTGATGGTGGTGGATTGAAATAATGAATTAGATGATAAGCTTAGCCATCAAGAAAAAAAAAATGTCCTTGGGTGTCGTCGGTCGTCGGCGTCGTCGTCGTCGCCTGAAGGTTAGCTATAAAAAAAATGTGCCGCGGCATCGTCTTTGTTGTCGTCGTCGTCGGCGTCGTCATCAAAGCATAATATGGATGGTTGATAGCTGAGGGTAGATTTTGTGTGTTTCTATTAAGGGCCCTTGGTCATGGTCAGTGTTGTGATGGTGCAGCGCACTGGCCGGTGACTTTGTTGTCATCAAAGCATAATATGAAGGGTAGATTTTGCGTGTTTCTATTAAAGGCCCTTGGTCATGGTCAGTGTTGTGATGGTGCAGCGCACCATCCGCGCCGGATGATAAGAAACAATGTTAATTGTTTAAAATAATGGCACATTATGGTAATTTTAAAAATTATGTGCTCATGTTTTTTTTTTTTAAAGAAACCGCATTTTGTCAACTTTTGACTTTAGAAAAGTTTATTTTTTTTTTTTTTTTTTTGCTAATAATTATGATAAGGCAGTGGTGGTTTCAATATATAATTTAGACATATAAAAGGGTAAATATTGTTTCTATTTTTCAGTTGCCGCCGTTTAAGTGTTGACACAACAATTCTTTGCTTTTTCAAAAAAACCATTTTCCATCTTTAAAACGTGCACCATACGTCTTATCAATATCTTTAAAAAAAAAAATTAAAAAAATGCTATCAAGTTGTGAAAAATATTCGGTAGATTTTGCACAAACCTGCTGGGAGTATCTCCCCCTTCAGGAGGCACTCCGTGAGGAGTTAATTGAGTTTAATAAAACTCCTACGATATATGGAATGTGTGCTATAAAGCACATTATACAGGCGTTAGCCTTGAAGGCTGCTGCGGAGGGGTTCACAGAGGTACCAGAAGTACCTTCAGCATTGGAGCTGCTCAAGTGTTTAAAAAAAAAAAAAAAAAAAAAAAAAAAATAAAAAATTTTGTGAATAGTTTTTGAAAAAAAAGTTTTGTGTTTATTTTTTGACTGTGATTTGTGTTATGGTTAGTATCGAATATCGAATTCCAGCTTGCGTTTGGTGTTTTGTTTTGTCTAATTTGTTTGGCTTTAGATTTGGGTTTTGAGGATTTTGGTTTTGGGGATTTAAAACATACAGGCCTGTGTCAGAGAAGCGGAATTTCCTCCCCGATTACAGTTCACTCCCTTATGGATTCCAAAGAATAAACAAAATTATTTAAAATGCTTGCTTTATTAATTATTACGATTTTTAGCTTGACAATAAAACTTGTTTAAAAGATATACATTTTGAAGTGCACATCTCTTTCCATGATATCCACTTGTACATTTCAATGTTATATTTGGATACATTTGTTTAAGTTCTTTTAAATTTGGACATCTGTTGTTGTTGTTGTCTTCAAGATTAACGACTTCTATATTTTCGTTATTGAGTAGCCATTGAAACCACTGTTTCTTTTCGCTACCCTTAACGTAAACGATTCCATTTTGGATTTGTTTTCGAAAAAATGATCTAACTTTGTGAAAATCTACGTCTCCGCCATCCCACGTTAAACCATGTTTAAGTTTAAGTTTGTCTTTTGAGTGATAATGGAAGTAGATTAAAATTGAATGGTGGTGTTAGAATGAAATGATGGTAATTTTGTCCATAATAATTATTATTATTATTGAAAAGCACAGCTGTTTCCTTTAAAATAAACTCGTTATTTCGTTCTCTGAAACCTTGAAAGTCAGCAAAATAGGTATTCATGATGATGATGTGTTTCGTTAACTACTGATCATAATTTATATGAGAGCATACAATTTAAGTAAGTTTGTTAACTTCTCCAGTTAATGGACTATACTCAATTAGTAGGTATTAGGGCACTTGGGCTAGGCACTTGGGCTCGTCATGAAAAATGCAAAATGATTGTTTAAAAATGCCTGTGGAGTATGCGTCAGGGAGATTAAGTGTGCGTGGACATATCGCATAGTGTCGTAGATTTTTGGTTGGAATTTCTTGTGGTTGAGTTTATTTGTTTTAGTTAAAAAATATATTTTTTTAAATAGCTCATGAGCATTAAGTGCTCGGGGGCATATGTGACGTAGATTGGGTGATAGGAGTCGTGTGCCGTGATGGTTCGTAGGTGTGAGGCTGTTGGCGGGGTGGGTTCCTAAAGGCATTGTAATCAGCACTATCATAATATCTAAAGATGGTCAGGTGAGAAGGGCTACGGTTAGAACAGCAAGAGGCACTTATGAACGACCAGTAGCAAAGCTAGCAGTGCTGGACATCAAGTATGCAGACGAAAGCAAGGCAGCAGTTGATGGAGCTCCCTTGCTGGGGGGGAGAAATGTAGCTCATGAGCATTAAGTGCTCGGGGGCATATGTGACGTAGATTGGGTGATAGGAGTCGTGTGCCATGATGGTTCGTAGGTGTGAGGCTGTTGGCGGGGTGGGTTGAGGTGTGTGGGACGGGATTAGTAATATTTTTTTATTTTAGTAATATTTTTATTGAGGAACCATATGAAATATTTTGTATTCTCAGAAAAAAACCTAATTAGAGCAAAGTGTGGTTAGTTGAATGTTAAATTTGAAAACCATTGTCTTTAAGGTGATAAGTAAAATTCTTTCCAAGTCAGTTTTTATCTGTGTGGTATTCAAATATAAAAATGGAAAACTTATGGAATTTCAAGTTTAAACAATTTGTCTGTGGTTAGATATTAAAACACGAAATGTTTGTACTTTGGTTCTGCTGATAATTTGATATCTAAAGAAAACCGCTTGAAAATATTTTATGTTTTCATAAAAATTATTGCAACTTAGAAACGTGTGGTTAAGATAACTTAAAAAAAAAATGATGACCACTGTCATTGTGATAATACAATTTTAAATTTAATATAAAAAAGCTTACTATATGGATTTATCTGCTGTGGTATTTAGGTTTTATATAAAGTTTTCTTAATCAATCTAACCATAAAAGGAACCAAATAAAATATGAAATAAAAAAAAAGTTTTTAAATGTGGATAATATCATAGATATGAATACGAAAAAATGGTATAAAACAAGCCCATCATGTTGTCACAAATTCATTTGAAGTTTGTACAGGACTCAAATTTTTTAAATAAAGTAACAAATAAAAAAAAAAAAAAACAAGCTGAAAGCAAAACGTCTGGCACCTAGGTATTTAAACTCAGTGCGGAATCCTCTATCATTTAAATTTATTAACTAAAGCACTTATACCTCCGACACAAAAAATCGAAGAAACTACCATTTTCGAAAGACTGCCTAAATCAGATTTTTAAAATGTTGGCAAGCTGTGAAAAATACTTAGAAGACTTTTCGACCGTGTGCTGGGAGTTTCTCCCTCTTCAAGAAGCGCTCCGTGAGGAGCTCCAAAATATGAAAAAGAAGCCTTCCGTAGAAACAATATGTGCTGTGGCACACATTGTTAAAGCCTTAGCCTTGAAGGCTGCTGCAGAAGGCTTCAACGAGGTACCAGAGGTACCTTCATTATTATTATTTTTGTGAAAGTGATAAAAATAAATAAATAAAATTTAAAAATTAAAATGTTTGTTAGCCCTATTTATTTTATTATTGGTTCGCTTGGTTCACTTGGTTCACTTGGTTCGCTTGATTCGCTTGGTTCAATGGGGTGCCAACCAGAGATGGCAGAAATAAGATTTTTTTTTATTTACAGCAGACAAGAAGATGTTGACATAAATTGTTTCCATCATTGAAGAACTTAAAGAAGTTAATATTATCAAATAAAAGTTAAAAAAAAAATTAGTGTTGATAAATTTGGTCGTTTTTCAAATAAAACCCCTCTCAGGGTCAAGCCTATGAATAAAAGAAGCAGTTCTAAATGCTGAAAAAATGAGAACCGCATTCTTATTATTTCTGATAATATAAAACGAACAAAAGAACATCGGGTGTTGACCAAAAGGGAAATACAAAACATACAGGCATGTGTCAGAGAAGCGGAATTTCCTCCCCCGATTACATTTCCCTCCCTTATGGATTCCAAAGAATAAACAAAATTATTTAAAATGCTTGTTTTATTAATTATTACGATTTTTAGCTTGACAATAAAACTTGTTTAAAAGATATACATTTTGAAGTGCACATCTCTTTCCATGATATCCACTTGTACATTTCAATGTTATATTTGGATACATTTGTTTAAGTTCTTTTAAATTTGGACATCTGTTGTTGTTGTTGTCTTCAAGATTAACGACTTCTATATTTTCGTTATTGAGTAGCCATTGAAACCACTGTTTCTTTTCGCTACCCTTAACGTAAACGATTCCATTTTGGATTTGTTTTCGAAAAAATGATCTAACTTTGTGAAAATCTACGTCTCCGACATCCCAGGTTAAACCATGATGATTTTGATGTAACCAGTGAGTTTGCCTTTTGACAAATTTTTTTACAAATTTGTATATGAAGTTTGACACTTCATGAACAGATTTGTGGAAAAGTTAAGAAAAAAAGGAATTAATGCACATGTTAATTAATGGAATCAACATGTTCGTTTTGCCATCACCTTCAATATTAAAAACTAGTATTTCCCATAATACAAAAGACCATTTATATATTATTTTGATTTCACTTCTTATCATTTTCAAAACATGTATAATTTCAATGCTTTACTTCCGGTTCAGACTAACTTACATATATGACACAGCAAATCATCCAGTGCACATTATGTGATTCGTTGTAATATTTTGTTACAAAATAGCATTGAGAAATAGGTTATATAAAAAAAAAAAAAACCAAATCAGGCGCTGTTCTAATGATTTTGCTAAGTTTCAATGTCCTGTTTCATATCTATGTGGTTAGGTTAGCAACAAGTGATAAGAAATAATTTAATTTTGTTTTTCGTTCATATGGCAAAAAATAATTTCGCGTGTTTTGGAGGGGAATATTTTCATATCAATTTAATTTGTATATAAAAGAGGGTCACATTTCTTTAAATCGCTACACTTGCGAAAAACTTCAAAACTTCAACCGCTATACACAGCAACTATACCTGCATCATCAATATAATGGACGCCTTCACATCAAAACTTAATCAATTTAGTTTGGAGAAACCATTGTTGCCGCTAAAGGACTTGGGAGCACAACCTAAAACCATCTTAGAAGCTAAAATTTGTCGCACAAAATACGGGCCGAAAGTACTCATTGAGATCGATGATTATAAAATCTTCATGAGTGAGAAATTCAACGCTCTAACTGTAAACGAAATCCAGAAGCTGGTCGGAATGCGTATTTTATAGAATAACGAGGGAATCAAATTCCTTCCACCAATTATTGTTCCTGCTGCTGCTGCTGCTGCTGAAACAAATAAGAGGAAGGCTGATGTGGTAGCTGCTGTTCACCAGGTTGATGATGATGACGATGATGATGAACCAGATCTTTTCATGTACTCACAAAAGCAAAAAAAAAGAAATTTTTAAAAAGTGTAAAAAAAAAAGTTTTGTTTGTGAAGCGCCAAAAAAGAAATTTTAAATAAATTTTTAAAAAGTGTAAAAAAAAAATTTTGTTCTTATTTATTTTCTCGGTCTCCACTCATGCTGTATACTATTTTATAAGTTAGTCATTTCAAGTGTGACTATAGGTAATTGCTGTTGTTGCTGTATAAACAAAACAAAAATTATTTTATAAAACAATGAGTTCTTCTTCGTCAAATAATTAAGAAAAAACTGAATAAATTATCAGTTGAAAAGGTTGGTTCATTAGATAGTTCAAAAGAATATTTATATGTATATGTGGGATTGGGCAAATCCACAAACCCCCTACAGTACCCCTAGACTACGAACGACGAAGACACACCCAGACACACACACAATACGACTCACTTACAAAAAACGAACCGACCGAGAATGAAAGAAAGTGAGACCATTCTATTTCAGCCACAGACATCAGTTCCTTTTTGCAAGCGAGCAGTCGCGGTTGATTTAAAACGTTGAGGTATAGAAGAGTGAATTTGGCCGTGCGTCCGTTTTACCTCCCTTTCTTCCTATAAAATAAACTTAATTAACTACTTATTTGTAAAATTAATATAATAAATCCATTTTTGTAACGTTAACGAGAGTCGGAGTACTTATTTGTGAAGCGAAATTGAGCGAGGGATATAAGAATCCCACATATATGTATAGGAAAATGAGTTTCAAAAAATGTTTGTTGTTATTTTCCATATATATATAGTGTTACGAGATCGTTTCGAATGAAATGACTAATGTCAAACGTTTTAATCTGAGAGGAAGGAAAATTGAGTTTCAAATGAAACCAATTCCAGAAGGTATGGAACCAACGAGTTGGATGAAAGATGCCATAGATGATGTCGTCAAATACATCTTTGAGGACTTATCACCCACAGATAAGGTAGGAGTAACTTTTTGCGGGAAGGGATTTTCAGAGGAACGAGGCAGTGGTTGGATAAGTTTCAGGAATGCAAGCGATTTCGATTTAAAAGACATTTGGGATATGATCTTAAAAGTATTCCAGAGTAACTCGGAAGGTTTTGAAACGGATTCCTTTTGTATAAGAGTTACAACTGTAAAAATACCAGTCGGTCAAGGAAGACGTAATCAAAATTTTTATCACACTTTCGAAGAGGAATGCAACAAGCGTCGAGGCATTGTGACCATCAAAAATAAGGACTATCTTTGTTTACCACATGCTTTAGTAGTTGGTATTGCATTTGTGAACAAATCACCCGATTACATCAGAATTCGTAAAGACTGTGAACAAAAGCAGACAAATGAGGCACATCGACTATTGATTAATGCTCAAGTGAAAGTATTATTGGAAGGCAGCGGCGCCGGCGGCAGCGAGGGTTGTGGTATTTCAGAGCTACAACTTTTTCAAAATTATTTAGGAGGAAAATATAAAATAACAGTATATGAGGGCGAACTATAATTTATGAAGGTATTCCCACCAACAACAACAATGCTGTAATTAAAAGAATTAATCTTCTTTATCACAACAATCATTTTAATTTGATAACTTCTTTGACATCTGCTTTTTGTTGTAAATACTACTGTGAAATACGTCATGTGCCTTATGATTCAAAATCCAGACACAGTTGCATGAAATCATGTCCACAATGTCAAAAAAACTCCAAGCTGTGAAAGGATGTCATCATCATCGTTGGAAATTCTTTGTGAAGATTGTTAAAGAAAGTTCCGAGGACAAGTATGTTTTGACAATCATAAATCTGTCGGTTCGAGTAAAACGCCTATCTGTGAAGAGATAAAACGTTGCAAGGAGTGCTTAAAAACAATAAGCAATAGAGAGCATTTTTGTAACGAATATTTTTGCAAACAATGCGTAAAATTTGTTCCTCAAGATCATCAATGCTTTATGTTGCCGAATAGAAGAAAACCAACAACTGAAAAATGCCTTTACATTTTCTATGACTTTGAAAGTAGGCAGGAAGATCTTGAATTTAATGAATCTGATGATAGCTTGCTAAAAATACACCAACCAAACTTGTGTGTTTTTCAACAAAGGTGTAGTGCTTGCATTGAAGTTGAAAACATTTATTTTTGCAATGTTTGCAAGTTCAGAGAACAAATTATAAGTGAAAATATCGTGCCCAGATTTCTTAAATACATCTTAAGAGCTCGCAGAGTTCAAGAAAGTCATAATCTTGGCACATAATGGTCAGGCTTACGACCACCAATTTATATTGAACTATATTCTGGTAGAAACAAATTTGAAGCCTACATTAATAATGCGCGGGACGAAAATTTTACTTATGGAAATTGCTAATGTGAAGTTCTTGGATTCAGTAAATTATTTTCCTATGTCACTATCAAAGCTACCAAAGGAAAGCTACCTGATGTGAAATATTACAACACCGATACCATGAGAGCTGAGGATAGACAAATTTTTCTTTCAAAACTGATTCTAAATTCATTCTGGGGAAAATTTGGTCAGAGGGAAAACCAAAATAAAACCTGTATTGTTAATAGTCCTTCTGAATTGTACGAAACTCTAACAAATCCATCCTTGGAAGTGTGTAACATTGTGCCTATAAATGATGAGAATGTAATAGTCAATTTTGTCAGTAAAGAAGAAGCTGCCGAATCCTTACATTCAGTTAATGTGAGCATCGCTGCGTACACCACCGCCCAAGCTCGTCTCAAATTGTATGAATACTTGGAAAAGCTTTATACAAGTCTTATATTATGACACTGACTCAGTCATTTATTTAAGCCGAGAAGGAGATTACGAACCTGAGACAGGAGACTTGATAGGGGATATGACAATTGAGTTAGAACCTTATGGGAAAGGTAGTTGCATTACAGAATTTGTAAGTGGTGGTCCAAGGAATTATGCCTTTAGGGTTCTCAACCCAAAAGAAAATACCGAAAGCGTGGTTTGTAAAAGTGAAGGGTATATCTTTAAACTATTCCTCGCCAAAACAAGTAAACTTCGATTCCATGAAGGAAGCAATTCTTAATAATGATGGAAATGAGAGAATCCTTATAGTTTCTGATAAAATACAACGAACAAAAGAACATCGAGTGGTTACCAAGACGGAATACAAAACCTACAGAGCAGTTTCAGAGAAACGGAATTTCCTCTCGGATCACAGCACACTCCCCTAAGGATTTCAAAGAAAACCAGTTAACTATATTAAAAACAAAAAAGTCATTCCTTTATTATTTGAATCTTGAATAAAAAATTACAACCATATGTACATATAAATAAAAAAGGAAATAACTTATAATGTATTAAATAATTTAGTGTTTTATTTTTAAATTTTAGTTTCTATTTTGAACATCACCAATGAACCTGCATAAGAGATAAACATTTTTGAAAAGGTTCATTAATATATCTACTACAACCTCAAAACATGGATGTCATTTTTATAATTGTCTTTGGTCTTCCAGTTTATGTCAGGACGGACCAGATACCTCTGCATGTTAGATGCTTGAAAATAGAATGTTAGGAATAAAAAAATGGATGTGTCTGTATAAAAGGTTAGAATAAATAAACGCACATAAAAAGAAGTAATACTTTTGTTTTTATCATTCAATTCAAATATGAGTCTTAGAAACGTTGTCGAAGAACTAAATAAGCCTGCTAGAACGAATTTCTCAAGAAGGCGAGTCATTATCAAGGGGATAAGGTTTCGACCCAATACACAGTCGAGTGTTAATTAAACGGTTATAGAAGGTCGATCTTTTCTTTCTGAATAGATACAACATTTGGCGCAGCCGGTTCGCGAACTTATGAAAAAAATTAAATAATCAAAATTCGCGATAGTATAACAACCTAAATTTATAATCATTAATTTTTCTTTTCTCATTGAATTCATCTTTGTTTTGTTATTTTGTATTATATAAATTTTCATTTCAATTTAATTTTCTTGATAAAAAAAATGCAAATCAAAATGTTCAACACAATTGTACACAATGTATAAATGCTTAAGAAAATTTTCGTTCTTAATGTAGGTACACAGAATGTTTTTACAAAGCTCTATCAGCTGTGGTGAGGAAAAAGCTTTTATTTGTAAAAAGCTTCCCACAGACTTGTAGAATCACTTCTGATTTCATCGGGAGTTTGGAATGGTCGATCCGTACGGAGGTATACTACCGCCTACCTTTTCAACCCTTTCACACTTCTGCCGCGATAATACTTTTGTTTATGCTTATTCTTCAACGATTACTGCGGTCTCCGGACAGCATATTCGTGGGACAAAGTTGCAACAAAAGTCGTTAAATTAAACTGAAGTAAAAGCCAATATATAAAAAAAAAATCAAAAGCAAATTAAATAAAATATTGTTAATTTTAAAATACACATTTTGACTTATTATTAAACTGAAAAAAACGGACTTTCAGCTCTACCGACACCAGCCTGCTACAATAAATTAAAATTATTAGTGTTTATAGATTAACTAGGTTTTTATTAGTATTTTCGAGAAAAAAAACGTGTGTAAAATAAGTACAAACAAAAAATTTCAAGTGCCTGTTATGAAAATTGAAACAAAAAAAAGATACATCATTTGACAAAACATTCGAAAAAAAAGATACAACAATTACAAAACAAAGATACGATACCACATTAGTGAGTAACAGATAAGTATCTATCATAAAGTAATTTTTTGTTTTTCTGAATTTGCTCTTCTATTTTTATTTTTATATTTTTGATTGACTTTGCCCTGTTTTGTTTGTTGCTGGTTACTCACTGAGTAAAGCTGATATAAATATTTAATGAAAAAATTGTCTTGCTAGTGGAGCTTTGTACTTCGTTTTCATCTGAGGAAGAGGAGGTTGAAGTTGAAAATCTTGGCTCTGAATCCCCAGTGCCAGGGCATTCAGGCTTGAAAAGGGCAAGATTAGAGATTTAAACTCCTAAGCTATCGGCAGTACTTGACAAATGTAAAATTAGTGACAGAAATGCCGTCCACCTCTTGACAGCCTGTATTGAAGCCACTTCCTTAGATCCTTCATGTTTTGTGATTAACCGTTCCTCTATAAGACTCTCCCGTCAATATTTTCGCCAGCAAACAGCTATAGCAACTTAAACTAAATTTGAAAACATAAGTTTAAATTTTGCTGTTATACACCAGGGATGCAACATGAGGTACAATTGTACCTTTTTAAGTGATTTTATTGATTGATTTTAAAAAGTACGGAAGTACTTTTTAAAATCTATGCTATTGTTGTTTTAGGATACAAACACCAACTACTTCGACTTCCTCCTTAAAACGGGCAAGAAATGCCAAACCATTTCGTGAGGAATGGAACCAAATAAATCCCTAGTTAAAGGAGGAAAAAAGCAAGCAGGGAAAGAAGTGTGTTGTTTGTAATGTCTCAATTGTAGGAAATAAATCACACATTGAAAGACCTTCCACCAGAAATTTTCATAAAAAAACCTTAGATGCATCAAAAAAGAACTTAAAATTGGATACCCTGTTGGAGACAAAAAAGGAAACTACGAGAATATCCGAAAAGCTAAACGGCTCGAAATTTGTGGCCGAGCACAATTTGTCATTTGCATGCCTTCACCACTTAAATCTGTTGCTAAAAAACAACATAAGAGCACGAACACGAAACAATTTGGCAGTCATCGTACAGGTGTTTGATAAGGAGTGTTGTGACATGTTTCTGACTCTAAAAGAAATTACAGATTGCTCGGCCTCGGGAATTTTCGAAGTGTTAACTAATATTCTCAAGGAAAATAATATTCCATTAAAAAATCTTGTCGGATTCACTGCGGATAATTATTTCGTTATGATAGGTAAAAAAAGGAATCCAAACCAAACTAAAGGACTTTGATCCTAAGCTAGTCGTTACCGGTTGTGTTTGTCACAAAATAAACCTGGCTTCCAAAATCGCAGCAGCTCAACTACCAGATTCAGCTGATAAACTGATACTTGACAATAATCACCACTTTTGTGACAGTTCGATGCTGAAAGGCGACTTCGTGAAGTTTCAAGAGTATTTTAGAACAGAAGTGCATACTATTTTAAAGTACCTATTGTGCAACAAGATGGCTCTCGGTCAGATAAATAAAAAAGAAAAGAAAATGTACGTTCTTCGCTATTAAATTTATTTTTATAATTCCAAGCAGCGATTGACCGGGATGCATTGACTTATTATTTTAGATTGGATGACTTTAAATGCAAAAAAATTGTATATCGGTTTTTGTGAAGACCTCCGAAAAAGAATAGAAAAAGCAAGGAACTTGTTGAAAGAAATTTACAAAACAATAATCTTACTGAGGATGAACTTTTAGAATAAAAACAATTTTTCATCCCTGTTATACGCTGGGACTCTAAACTTCTTCCAGATATAACCGGCCAAGCTAAAGCTGAAAGACTTCCAATAATTGCTACTGCTTCATAATATTGAGCAACTCCTTGGAGTACCGGAACTTTCAGCTGGAACTGGCATAGAAGTATCGTCTGCAGTGTATGATATATTAGAAGATTGGTCATTGATCGATAAAGTCTGTTAAATCAAAGAAGTAACCCCACCAGTATGATTGTATACGACTGAAAATATACGGCTTAAAAGGAAAAGCTGACACGGTGGAAAATGATTTATTGCCTCTTCCCACAAAATTAAAATAAATATTTGTGATACATTTAAGTTTCTTCTCGAATCAAATTTCTTTATTTTACTTGCAATCCAATTTTCCTCTACCTTTACCTACACCCATATTCCACCCAATTCACTCAGCAGCGTGAGACCAAACTAGAAATATGATCCTAATTAAAGGTTCAATGTTTTGCCTCACGCGCTGAGTATTCATTACGCTAATTGTCCATGTGTTGGCTTTGCATTTTGCAAACTTTCGGGTCAGTCATATTCATTATAATAGTTAGTTGTCTAACTCCCTCCAAATATTAGACCTGTAAATATTCATACATTGTAAAAATAAAATTTAAGTATTTAAAAACAAAGTTTTGTTGGTGTTATTTTTTATAAATTTCTATCTTGTGCGAACAAAGTCCAAGCCTTTGTTTTCGACACAACAGCCTCTAACACTGGCCGTTTGAACGGAGCTTGTGTCCTTATAGAAAATAAAATTGGCCGAGACATACTTTACCTAGCGTGCAGACATCACGTTTTTGAAATTATTCTTCAGGGTGTATTCAACGCATCTAAATTTGATCCACCTTCTGGGCCTGATATTCCTCTGTTCAAAAGATTTAAAGCACAATGGAAAACAATTATTGATAAGACACAATTTTCTGTATGGTTGAGTTGTTGGGAAAGTTAGGTGTTAATGAAATAGAAAAAAAGTTGATGGCAGAAATTATTTCCGAGGATCAACTTAATGACCTTAGTGAGGAACTAGAAAATCCAAAAAAAGAGAAAAAAACAACCAGCGTCAAACTGGAGAATTAAACAAAGCATTCCTCTCAGAACTAAAAGAAATTTTAAATTCTGAGGTTTTTGGTCTAATTAAAGAGCAGCTTACTTCTGAGTGAGGTCGACTTATGCGTGTTGTAACAACAAACGTTATTCTTACGGAATATTAAAAAGCTGTTCAGAATCTAAAAAATCGACACACGAAAGAACTACAAAAGCTTGTTAAGAAGCTTGAAAAAAGCGAGTTCTTGCGCAGAGTTTGAAAAACAACTTCAACAAGCAGCAGAAGAAGCTGACTAGATAAACTGACAAGTGAGCTAAAAAAAGCTCGTCAGCACAGAAAGTTTTAAGTTTGTTCACCGGTTTGTCAAAATAGTTTTTTTCAGTATTTTCAACATCCTCATCAATTACACCTCTAAAAAAACCTGTTAGTAGGGGCGATCAAACCTCTACAAGTAAACAAGAAGAGGAAAACTTGGCAACAGAATTCCTTAACGTCATTAAAATACCAGCAATAGTTACTCCTTTATCATCAGGACAACCTGCAAAAATGTCATTCGACAAAATTGGGAAAGTTGTTTCACGGCTAGTACCCACATTCTCCGGCGAGAGAAATTATGAACTTTCCCGTAGAGTGCATGAGTTTCTTAATGCATGCGAGCTGGCATTGAAACGCGTAAAGAATGAAGAGGAATAAACTCTAGTCGCTTTCGTTTCGACACCCTAAGTGGGTGATGCTTTTGAACTTTTGCGTTCAAACCCTGTCAAAACCATCACAATCATTTAATTCAAACGTACAAAAATCGCGAAACGTAGATATAAATTATTTAAAATAAATTCGCGATCTCTTTTACATGTGTTGATAAGATAAAATAATAAAATCAGTGTCTAGCTCTAGTGGTGCAAGCAAAGTGCACATAATATATTCAAAACGATACCTACGGTAACTAACACCAAATAACTCCAGCTGCAGTGGCCACTTCAACAGGATTTGAAGGGTGAGTTTGGTTTTCTAGTATATTGACCTGAGTAAATATTTTAGCTATATACATAATTGATACGGTGAGTTAACAACCCCATTTTTGTATGATTCACTCATAGCAATCCACAAATACTTAATTCAAATATGTTGTCATCAACGGACACAATAGAGTATAAAATCTGATTACTTTGCTTTTATTACATCCGTCGAAACCCAAAGAATCACTTTCGATCTCGATACCGTGGGATCCAAATCCACATATTATCACTTTCGATCTCAATACCGTGGGATCATTTCACAAAATGATTAATAATATAAGATAAACACACATTGGAAGATGTGCGACTCAGATTGGGAATCTTTGTACCATGTATTGAGTAATTCAGTCTGACAAGAGATCTAGCTCAGAGGAGTTCTAGCTCAGACGCGTTCTATCCCATCTCAAGCCCTTTATATAATTTTTTTACCAGTAGTTTCAGTTGAATTTAAATAGAAAGTTTTTTTAAAAGTTCTAACCCGAATAAAAAACTTAATTAAACGCTATCTAATAAAAACATGTATTTTATTGAAAGATTTTATTACGATGAAACTGAAGTGGTCATGGCGAACAGTGCTGAAGGCGACAATGCTCATGAGCATAACTGAATGCACTTAGAGTGAAATATGAATGTGACGAACGACATTCGTTGAGCATCCTCTCGTATCTTTTTAATCTGCCGGCATTTTGAAGAAGTACAAATTTTAACGATTAATTGGTGTGTGGCTGGAGGTTTCTCCTAAAATTATTAACAATTAGATATCAAGTAAAATCAAAGTAAACTTTAATTATCTATGTATTTAGAAGCAAATAAAAAGACAATTATTTTAGTTTTTAAAGTTAAATAAAATGAAATAAAAATAGTTAAAATTTTCGTGTGAATCATTGGATATAACCTCACCACGGAAAAAAACTGAAAACTATAATTTTACAAAACAATTAAGCTTTGAAGAAATTATTCTTAAAAACTTTGTCAACCTGAAACCAATAAAATTGCTAAAATTACATAAAAATGTTCAATATGTCATAGGTTCAAAAACTATAATTCTTTCATTTATAATAACCTGTAACTTTTCAAAATGTTAAAAAGACATAAAACACTTATTGTTTCAGTGAAAAATATGAAAGAAAAACGTACGGAAAATTTAAAAGAAAATTGTAAAGCAACTCCCAAAATTCAGGAGAATTTTAATCTAAGGCTGGGAGAAGTGACATATTCCATACCATCCGAATCATCAGTATTCGCAATCCAAAACCCCAAATAACATTTCCCTAGCTTCAACTTGATTTCCCACAGAAATCAAGTTCATTGACATTCCCATTGCACGCGCAGCGTTTATGTCTGCATTTCGTTTCCTGTGCTCACCTCGTAACCCGAACTCAATACACAAAATAAAAGAATATGATGAAATAGTTCTATATTAAATTTGTAAGACAAAATATGCTGAAAATTTATTTTTTATTGGCATAGGCCAAATGATATGTATTTTTATAACAAATAAAGTAAGTTAGTTAAGAGTGAGCTTTGATTGAATAAACATTAACTTTTTTAAAAAACCTTTTGTTCGAAATCATTTTATAACTCGTATAGTATTCTTATCATTTGTCTTAGAGACATCCTGTCTACACTGTTGAACGTATCGTTCATGATATTTTCGAAGATACTTTATATATCTATACCTTTACGGTTGATCACTTTTCTTATTTTTTTCTTATTGTTTTGCACTTGTCTCACAGATTGTTCTGTTGAAGACCACTTTATTTTTGAACCTTTGGTTCCCGTTCTCACTTTTTTTTTTTAAATTACTTTTTTATTACGCCTGTTCAGTGTACTGAAGAAGACATTGTGTCTTAGTCCGAACTTTTTTTTTATAAGAAGTTCAATCTTTCAGTGTACAAGTCAAGTTATAAACTTGAAGTGTAGCACTACGTAGTCACCCTTTTGTGTATTATTTTGTATTGTACCGTCGATTACGCGAGTTACGTCAAAGTCAGCAACTCTCAACGGAAACGAGATCGAATTTCCGTCTGGGAAAATTAAAATAAATACATTGGGAAACCAAGTTCATTTGCCCGTTGATTGGTCGCGTTAATTTTCCAAGAATTATAAAATTGCTTTCGATTTAGCCTCGTTAATATTCTCAGAATTATAGAATTGCTTAGACTGGCAAATGAACTTAGTAAAAAAAGACTTTCGTAGCTTCGCCCAAAACATTATTAAGAGTTGTAGTTTATATGTCGTCGTGTTAAAACGTTTTGTCAAATAAAGATTAATAAATATTTTTTAAAAAGTTGATTTTTTCATATTTAAATATTATTCGCGTGTGTATAGCCAGAAGATATCTTGCTACAGTAATATCTCAGTAGCTAAATTAAGAAGATATTCAGTTAAAGTACATCCAGAAACCAAAAATAGTTTCCAACTACTTTTTAAAGGAGCTATTAGATTACGGTTTCGTAACGAAGCAAAGATATATTGGTATACATATATGTGGGATAAAGGTAAAACGAGCAACGACATACGACCGACACATGACCTTTTATTAACAACTGCAACGAGACAAACACTAATACCACAACAATACGAACAAGACCCTAGACAATTACGAACAAGAACGAAAAAAGACAGAAAGAAGAATTGCGTCCCCTCCATCTCCATTATGTACTAATGTTCAGATCAGAGTAAAAGTATGTTTTGTGCTGGCCGGTCGTGTCGCGGATAAGAAGCTATTTCATTTTTGTTATTTAAGTGTTTAAATAAAGCAAATATCTCGTTAAGAAAAAACATCTTTTATTAAAATATTCCTACATATAGTTATTGTAGAATCTTGTACCTTTACCTAATTATTTTTAATTTCACAGCGTCTGATTACCAGCAGTGCACTCCTGAGATCAGCCTGTTTGAATTTTGATATTATATTGATTTGAAACTATATTTAAACTATATTGATTTCATACTATATTAACTATATTGATATTACATCATCTATTTCTCCGCCTATTTATATTGAAGACTCCTTCTTAAAATATAAACCCAAGGGCTAACGTCCCTTCTTTTTTTTTGGTTTCGATAAAATCATTGCACCCTTCGAGATACTTCAAACGTGTATTTGTTTTTTAGTTTCGTGAAGTTTAGTTCAGTCCGTCCCTATACTTTTTTTTTGAAAACCAATATCTTGAGTGAAAGATACTGAAGAAACATTTAGATAAGTAACAATAAAAACTTATTTTTTTATTCGCTATCTTTAGTGAAACGAGTCTGGAGTAACGATATGGTCTCATACGTTGCCTCATTGACGAATTAATTTTTTTTTGTATTCAAATTTCTTGACGATATACATAATAATTTCACTCTTTTTGAATTTAAGACTATCACTCTCATAAGAATTTAGACATTATCAAATAAGTTTAGATTTATATAGGTTTAAGAAAAATTTTATAAACATAAAAATTTTGTAAAGATTTGAAAAGAATTACGAAGGTTTTTCAATGCTGTTGTTAGACAGTAGTCATTTAGAAGTTGGACTTTCGAATTTTTCAGATATGCAGTGGTAAAGTAAGTTACGTTGGGAGGAGTGGACAACTCCGGTTAGGAATGGATTACATAATAACATTTTTGGTTAGGTAGATTGGGAATGAAGAGTTGTGTTTCTTATTCCTCGATGATAGGTTGGTCGGAATATTTTTGTGTGAAGATAGTTTTGACGATTGTAGACGTGTAGGATGTGAGTAGACTTTTTGTCTACTTATTCAAGTTTGGGGTCTTATAAGTTAACATTAGAATTTTATTCCACTAGCTTACCTAAGACATTAAGGTGGAGGTTATCTAGGAGGATTAGATGCTTTCTCTGGGTGGGTTAAGAAGCTATAATGGATCATTTACACCTTTAGATCCCTCCCTCATATAACAGTGATACATGAATTAGATTCGTACCACTAGTCATCCAGGCATTTGAATTTGCGTATGGCAGGTTGACTGAGCTATGTTTACGCGGTGTTCACGTGTACCTATGAACACGTTTTAAGCTCACTAAATCGTACATGGGGCCCCTTATCGGTTACTTATGGTAACCAACAATTTTGAATTCTACTTCTCTTACGTGAACGTAGTTGATCGGGCCCCAGCGATAAATATTTATATTTTCTTTTTGAGTTTTTGTCACCTAAACTCAGCAGGTTCGCAGTAATAAATAATATTAAGTTACGTCAGAGACGTCAACAAACCCGTTACCCCTTACATTTCCCACATTCCCTTTGCCTAACGGCACATTATTTTGTGCAACAACTGTTCCACACCATTTTATGCTGACATTGTAAAACGTGTCGCACATGACCACACCCTCTTTCCCCCCTTGACCGAACAATGCAGACAAAAGTATTCATATTTCATTTATCATCAAATGAAATATGAATATTTCATAAACAAGTGCATTCCGTTCTCACGGAGCACATAATTTTATATATAAGTTACCTGTAAGGTTAATTGTAAAACATAATTTGAGTTCTAATCCCACAAGCGAACTGAAAGGTGCAGCCCTTGGTTAACACAGCGGCCTTTCATTAGCAAATAAATAGATTGTTAAACTAATTAAGAAATTGTAAAAATCATTAAATTGAAAATTAAATAAATAAAAAGAAAAAAAAGAAAAAAAAAGACGCTCAGTCACAGAACTTAAATATAACAACGTCAGTAGATCCCAGAGCAAGGACTTACGACCCAACTGAGCTAGTTTGTGGTGTAGACCTGCGGACCGACTGCGATGGTTGATCTCGACCCTCCCTTCATTCTCTTGCTAGATTATCTCATCTTACCAAGGCTACGGAGAAGGTTCTCTGAAGTCAAAGTTAATGTAGTCTGAGCAAGGAATTTCTCCTTCCGCGTTAGACTCTTAGGGAAGATATTAGGTCACGTGTCCAAAGCGACCGATCTGATGTTTACTCTGGTGAGTCTGGTATAATGTGGTGTAGGTAGTAAAGTTTGTTTAAGGGTTTAGTTGTTTGCACTTGAAGGTGTGTGTCAAGCGATAAGAACTAGGCTTGTTCGTTGATAGATGGTGGAGGTACTTGACGGCATGGCCATTATAGTGGTGATGCTCGGTCGATTCTAAGAGCAAACGGGGTCGAGCTCCACTACGAGGTAAGCGTTTGGTGGCCTGTCGGATAAGGTACAGAGGAAGTCGGAGGAGGAGAAGTTCTGTATAGATAAAGAAGAATTTGTTTAGTTCTGTTTGTCTTGGGGGTATTTCATCATTCAGAGTGAAGCTCAGATTTGGCAGAATGCAATCTAATTTTCCTCAAGTCTTTATTGCACTCAGGACACAGGTGCTGAACGACGATGTTATTTATCATTCACTTTAAGGAAATTTCGTTCGTTACAAATGGTACTTCAAGTAGAGCATAAGTTTGGTTATGTCTCTCGGGTCTATTTGTGCGGATGAAACCTTAAAGGGAGCATTTTGTGAATTTTACGTTATAGATGGCACTCAACGTGATGGGCTGTGGTTAGCCTCTCGGAAGGTGGCTTGAAATATCGTTGAATTTATATAGGGAGTTCCTAATAATGCTCGTTACACTCTTTTGAAACAAAATTTTCAGTCTAACTTATCGGAAGCTTTTTTATATTTTGTGCATTCACTAACATTTTTGTTTAATGAAAGGGCCAAAGAGATGGAAAAGGGAAATAATTCACTTTTGGAAGTTTCACAAATTTTAGATTCTCTCCACAAACAGTTTTGAAAAACCGATACGATCAGTCTTTTCTTCCACTCAGCACGAAATCAATCCTTAACGCTTTAAATAGAAACTGGTTTGATAGTGAAGTAGAATATTTCAAAAAAGAATGCAATAAATGTTACGAAAAATGTTTTGAGTACATAGAAAAATGGACAGAGCAATAAAACAATGGTTTGGGAAGATGTAGAAAAATGTTGCGAATATTTAATTTCAAAAAATGTTACACTAGATGATGCAAAACTTTTCGACCAGTTTTGTAATCTACAAAGTTTTTTAAATGTGGAATTAATGAATAAAGAAACATCAGTTAAAAAATGGGTTCAGTTTTTTGTTCTTCAAATAATTCTGAATTTTTTATTGCGAGTTATTGAAAATTTGTCAATTTTTTTTTTCTGTATTCCGGGGCAAAATGTAAACGTGGAGTGTATTTTTTCGTTGATGGGTTCACAGTGGACCAAAGAAAGGAACCGTTTAAAAGTGGGAACTGTTAAGTCAATTTTGAAAGACTTAAACTGTCAAAAATTCTACAATATATTTTTAAATGAAAATAAATACATACCTTTCACAAATAAGAAAATTCTCAAAAATATGAAACTTAAGATGAAAAAGAGGAATCATAGTGTTGCGATAAGCAACATGAAGTTGAAATCTTGGCAATAAAAGATAAAAATCGTCGATAATACGCCTATGCGACGCGCTGTTGCTATATTAATATGTAACACAAATTAAGGGACTTAATGGTACAATGAATCGATTGTCCGATCATGGTCCAATTAGATCATAGCAAACATAAACATTACCCATCGATGACATCGAAACTATTCATTCCAATGCCTATTTAAAGAGAGGCAATAAATTAAAATGCATAAACAAAAGACAATGTCGAAGCTACAAATAGTGTGCGCACATCGCACGTCGGCACATTTGGATGTGCTTACATCATCAATGAACTATGGAAGGCGGTTACATGGTTCAAGGTTCTCAACAAATTTAAAATCTACAACTTATTGGATTGGTGGTGCGGCTGATCGGTGACGAGCGTGTTGGAGTTTTCGAAGAAGACCAGAAGTTCATCAACCAGCGAGGATTTCAGTCTATAATCATTCCATACAAATTATAGCATTGAAGAAAATTCTTTACAATTATAACGTTGAAGAAAATAAAACAAAATATTGTTTGTGTTTGAATGTGGGAAATGTTCTCTTTTTTTAAATTGCATTATGGACACCCTACCTTAAGGCTCAAGAGAATCAGTTGCCAGGACTTTGCTCTGGAATTTACGCGATAGGCAGGTCTGTTTAACAATACAATTCTAAGCAAACATACGCTCGTACGTAGTATGAGTCAACCCTCTCTCAATCAAAAGGTTTCGCCTACGGCCAGAAGACTACCGAAAGGAGGATTTCCCTAGAAAAATACCGGGCCCGTAACACTTGTTCCCTCCAAGACGCCCTAAGGAAGGACCCGACAGAGGGACCAGGACCCACCCATTCGGACTCTATAAAGCAGGCTGTACCTACCAGTTATCGGATCTAATGAGATTCGATTTAAAAAAAACAACTTGCTTTGACTACTGTCACGATCCCCAGGGAACTATACCTAGCGACAGCAAAAGGAATTAAACGGGCTAAATAAGCGGCCCGAACAAAGAGTAAACTGGAGAAGGAGGCTGCTAAGTTGATAAAACCCGATCCGAAAATCTAAGACAATATTTTAAATTGCAACAGTCAGTCTAGATTGCGAACTCGAGGAGTTAAGACGTGTTTAATAAAGATTAAGTTAAAAAATATAAAACGGAGTTTAAAACAACTTCGGAAGAAAAAATTACAGAAATTTCATTTTAGCTCATTTTATCTGAAAAACGGTGACCATCCGTCCTCTTTTTTAGAGGACAGTCCTATTTTTTGGTATCGTGTCCTTTTTTTTTGTTCTTCTTAAAGAGGACAGTAATTTGTCCTCTTTTTACTCAATTGTCCTCTTGATGTCCTCTTTTTCTTTGAAAACTTTTTCCTACACAGTAAAGTACTTTCTTCAGAACTAAATTACTTAAACACAAAATGAAGACAGCACTGGTTTGAACAATTCAGATCTGTCATCTGGTTTTTGCTATTGTGAATGAATCGCAAACTGTCACCCAAATCCAATTGTCAAGTTTTCATTACATTCTTTTGGCTTTTTATATATATATACTAAGACTCGTAGAGTTTTCGATGTCGCTTCCAGCTTCAAATGCCCCTACGGAAAGAGTCTTTTCAATTTCTAATAACATTTGGACACCTGAAAAATCGCAATTAAAAGTTGATACACTAGAGGCAATGCTGATAACAAAGTGCAATTATGACTATAATTGTGGAGATTTTAAGACTTTTCTAAGAAGTCGGGATGACGTCTTAAAAAAAATACACTGTGAAGAAAAAGTACAAAAACTAGGTAGCAGTTCTTTTGAGTTGAACTCTAAAATAAAGTATACTTAAGTATTTATTATTTTTGGATTTTGTTTGTTTTTTATAAGAATTTTTGTTTTTCAAACTGAACTGTAATTTGAAGTACAAATATTTTGAATAAATATGGTTTGTTCCTAAACTTGTTTAAGTAAATTGCCCTCTTTTTTGCATCTGAAAAAATGGTCACCGTACATATTCATTCTAAGTGAAAGCCGTGGTGAACAGGCGTGAATTTGAACTGCTTATAAGAAATAACGAAAAAAACGACGCGCGAGTTACATACCCCTACACATCGGATATTCAACCTAGGAGCCGTAGCCCAGTCTCCACCAACAAAATATTGTTAACCTTGCATTTTATTTGCATTTTATTTCAGTTCATAACACATCATACTTTATTTTCATTTTTACAAAACTTAGTTTGCATTTTATAAATGACATAACATATTCCAAATTGCATTTTCACACCAAACTGTTTAGTCTGCACTTTTTCATTCCCATAGATATAATAATTTTCAATCATTATAAAACCCTTTGTAGGTTACATATTCCTTACCTTCCATATTCGCAATCCCAAACCCATCCTTATCTTCAACTTGATTTCCCACAGAAATCAAGTTCATTTACATGCCCCAAATGCATGCGCATGTTGTTGATTTGCATTCAATTTCATCGAAACCTGAACTTTATACAAATATAACGAACTTTTTGATGCATTGCATTTCTTTTCCTAGTAACCTCAAACCTAGTAGAAAAATAAAAAAAAGTATTGTAAAACAAATCTGCTGAATGGCAGATTTGATTAGGATTAAGACAATTTAAAAATGTGAACAAAGTTAGTTGTAAGTGATCGGCCGAATAAAGCAAATCTTTTTTAAAAACTTTTCGTTAATAATTCATTTTATATTTGGCGCAGTCGGTAGGATTCCCATAGAACGTTGGGAGTCCATATGAGAACGAATTCTACTTAAATAAAGTTAAAACAAGCGAATATTGTTAAAACCCAACTCAAAAAAAAATGTTTCCGTAATAATCGTCGATAAAGGAAAAATTCGTATAAGTGCGCATAAAACAAACGAATATTGTTGAACCGTACTTAAATACCCCAATAATCGTCGGTTAAGAAAAAAAAATCATATCAGTGTGTGTCAAACAAGTGAATATTGTGAAACACCTGATAAATTAAAATCAAAATTAAAAAAAAAAAAAATCAGAGTGCAAAGTCAAACGAATATTGACATACAAATCATTTTGATAATTAAATAAAAAAAAAGAAAGGTGCGAAAATTCGGCGGAATAGATTACTCGGATTCTGGCAAAGAGAAATACTTGCAATGATGAATGAACAAATGATGGATAGGCTAGCAGCTGTGCTAGAGGCACTGGCAGCACCGCAAGCCCAAAGGCCCAGCAGAGCAGTTTACCTGATGAAAGAAATACAACATATTACTGCTTTTGAAGGAAACAGCGAAACCCTTAGTCAATTCCTGGCGAGTGTCGAAACGCATCTTAATGCTGTGGAAGAACCACTTAGAGGAGAATTGTTTCAAGCAATTTACAACTCAAAGATAATTGGAAGAGCGAAGGAGCTACTATTAAACAACATACCTGAAGGATGGGAAGCAACAAAGGAAATCCTAAAGCAGCACTTCCGGCCGATTGTTAGTTACAAAGACATATCTAAGAAAATTGGTAACATTAAAATGACAATCTCAGTGTTACTATTACTAACGCAATTAACAGCAGTAACACCCACACTAACGATTAATAAAATAAAGACGGAAAACGGATATTTTGTCATTAATATGGGTGAAACAGAGATTGTTCAGGACACAAAGATAATACTCCATATAATCAACATTCAGGATTTAAGACTCATAATTGGTGCAATTGAGAGAAACATTCAAAGTTTACACTTATATAATGACTCAATAATTAGGAAACAATTAGATACAATCAAAGCCAAGGTAAAAGCAATAGAACCAAAGTCAAATATTAGAAAGAAAAGAGGTTTAGTTAATATTGTAGGAAAGGCAAGCAATTTTCTCTTTGGTATAATGGACGACGATGATAGGAAGGAGATAATAGAACATATGAGCATATTAGAAACAAACACCGAAAACGTAATTAATACAGTAAAATAAACAAATCGAAATTAATCAGAGTTTTAACGAAAGCATAAGACATTTCAAAAACATAATAGAAATTGATAGGATAGATTTAACTAAATCCTTTTACGAACTAAAAGAAAATGAAAAACATGTTATACTAAAACAAATTAAATTAGACCAAATTATTAAACATAATATGTTAGAAGAGAAATTAAATCATATCATAGACAATATAGCATTAATAAAACATGGATTAATAAATCCTAGCCTACTAACAACCACAGAAATTCTAGACACGAAAATTGACCTATTAAAACTTAAAAATATTAAAGTTGGAACTCTTAAACATAATATCGATACTTTAATTAAAGCAATAAAAATTCCAAATAATTATGAACAAGTTGACTTAAAACTTATAACTCCTATTCCAAATAAACAAAATTTAGAAATTCAACTAGAAAAATACTATTTCATTGAAATAAACAAAACAATGTACTATTATCAAAATGATGTCCTGTTTAAAAAAGATTTAGTTACTGTAAATAATTGTATAACAAACAAAAATTGTTCTCTTAAAGAAAATTATACTACAGAAATAAAAAGAATAAATGATAGCACAATTATATGTAAAAACATCAAGAATGAAAACATTATTAACAAATGCGATGATAGAAATATCAAACTGGAAGGAAACTATTTAATAACTATTAATAATTGTACCATTTATTTATTTAATGAAACCATATCCAACAAAAATATATATTTTATTGAAAGATTCTACTATGACGAAACAGAAAATTATAATTTTACCAAACAATTAAATTTTGAAGAAATTATTCTTAATAACATTGTTAATCTTAAACCAATAAAATTGCTGAGACTACATAAAAATATACATTATGTTATAGGTTCTACAACCTTAATACTTATCTTTATATTTATATTTATAGTTATTGATAGGATTAAGAATATTTAAAAATGTGAACAAAGTTATTTGTAAGTGATCGGCCGAATAAAGCAAATCTTTTTTAAAAACTTTTCGTTAATAATTCATTTTATATTTTGTACAAATAATTTTTGTCAGAAGTCTTTTGAATAAACTCGTGTGTAGTGTTACGCTGTTAAAAGTGGATTTGTGTTGTTTTATATATTCTCTTGGTGGAAATTATAACTCGCGCGTTGCCGGATTGATAGTAATAAATTACGGAAGTTGATTTATAAATTTAATAATTAAAGTTAAACAAAATAAAGTATTTTTGAAGTGTAAAAGAAGCAAAAATAAATCGAAAATCATCGGCTTAGCCGTTTTTGAGTGAAACAGCTGGAACAAATAATACATAATAGTGTGAATAGAACACACTAGCGAACACTTAATTCTCAAGCATGAGATACATAACAATCAGAACATAATGCAAAGCATTGTCTTGCCTTTAGCGTGTCCGACTCGTAGTCAATAAACAACACAAAAAAACCATACGTTTAGGATAGCTACCCTTCCCGCGTCGTAAGAAATATGCTGACTGTTAATATCGATTGTAAGTAGGGCCAAGAATCGAGGTATGGAATCATTTCGATAACATAAATTTGTTTGTATAAATAACAAGAACGTTTTAAAATAAAGTTGTCTTCTATCACTGAACACCAACCAAGAAAGATCTTTTTATTATTCTTTTGTGAAGCTTGCGAGCTATAAAGAATCTGAAAGGAACTATACTTATTTGGCGGACTTCTAAGAACAAAACCTCGAGTGCATTAGCCAGAGGTTAGAGCTGAGGCATTCATTGAATGCCAAGCGATTTGTCTCGAAGTATATCCATAACCAAATGGAACATCAGTTACAGGACTAACTTCAACCATATACTTGGCCACCCTGAAGCTTCTTGCTTTATTTTAAGGTAGTTATTCATCATTGAGGTAAATAATCCTTCAGAACCTGTATTAGTGTTATATTGGATCACTTCATATTCCCAAATTTCCATCATATTTAGTAGTTTATAACCCATTTCAATAGCTTTCACTACTTCGTCAATCACCCACGTTCCTAATAAGGACCTCTGTTCATCAGAATGGGTGCAGACTCTTTCTTTAGTTTTTTCACTGCTGCAAGTTCTACACAATGAGATCATTAGTTTATTGTTTTGTTTTTGGGGTAAGACAGGGTAAAATAAGTTTTCTTGTGGCAAAATTTTACATTTAATGAGGCCGTTGATGTTATCAAGTTTCATATTAGAGCAAATATCATCATTACTTGTGTGAACCTTAGGATGCCCAACGGGAAACTTCTCATTTTTGCATATCCAGGGGTGTAGTGAACATACATCAATGTATTTTATTTGCTCAACTTCCTTACACTTATAGTAACTAAATGTGTTCCCAGTTCTTCCTCCAAAGAAACCATCTCGTGGATTTAACGGGGCATTCTGTATCAAGGGGTGATTGTTTAAGAAATTTAACTCTTCATTTTTTAAATAACTTAGTTGAGTTTCAAATTAACAACTTGTAGGGAAAACTTTGTGCCGATAGTAGAACAAATGTCACCCTAGCGGCAGATTGGGTAATCCACCTACTCGCCAAAGAAAATGACATTTGCATTCAAACAATGTTCTGAATTGAAGTTCAGAGTTTGCACCATCTCACCACCAGAGGGACATCAATTTCGTAGGAAATCAAAGAAAGATCATGGCGGATATTACTTCCGGCATTTTCGTCTCCTCTTTGGCATATTGGTTCTTCCCAATCGGACGCTTTGCTTTGTCTTCATTTCCTCTTCTTCATATAGAGCTTTTAAGAAAACGGCAATATACCTCTTTCCCTTTCGCTCCGAGACGTCAAAGTCAAATGTGAATACCTACTTTGAAGGAAAACAATTAAATTCTCGATTGAGTTCAGTTTGGCGGAATATTTATTATAATTCAATTTAAAGTGTTGTTATCATTAAAATCCCCTGAAATCAGATTTTAAATAATCAAAAAATATATTTCTTTGTATAAAAAAACTTTACTTTGTTCGAAACGTGCCTCCAAGTGTGCAAAACAAATACTTTTATATCGGAGCAATTCGCGCTAAAATGTTTAAGAAGAAATAGTTTAGTTTTAAAACAATACTAACTAGTGTTTTAACAATAAAATAATAATAAAAAAGTGTGGCTGCAATATGCCGACAAATTGCTGTGTACACGGCTGTAATAGCAATGCAATCACGAACAAAGAATCAAACTTCTAAGCTGCGATTGAAACGTTGGTTGGCAGCAATCAATAGAAAAAAATTAAATGCAAAAGTAGCACGAGTTTGTTCCAAGCATTTTATATCAATCAGAATTGTATTGAACAAATAAATTGGAAATACAAAATTACTTTTACAGGTAAAAGTGCTCGACTCAGCGATGTCTATAATCCGGATTGGGTCCCTACTCTAAATTTGGGATACCAAAAAAGGACGAATACCTCATCAATTCTAATGCAAGGACGTCGTGAAAGTTCTATCAGAATTTAATAAAAATAACACTTTAATTTGAATTATTAAGCAGAGAAGGAATATTCCACCAAACTAAACTCAACAGAGAAATCAATTGTTTTCCTTCAAAGTAGCTAGCAGTCAACTTTTTTCTTGATTTGACATTTCTCTTTGACGTATTCGCATACTTCTCTATTGTCTTGCTGAATGTTCCAGAATCTCTAAAAGTAGTAGAACAGAATTTATAGTTGCTCTAGGTCAGAAAAATTATTCGTTTACACGAATCACCTAGCTAAGTTTCTTTAGGGTAAAACACACTAAATCGGTTTTGTTGTGACTGATGATCCATGTCACATACAGGGAATTCCTCTTTGATAGAGTATTTTCTAGTTTTCAAACTGTCATCGAGTGGTAATTAACTCAAAATATTAGAATTTATAACAGTTATGTCAATGACAGGAAATTCAACTAACGTCAAAAATATTAATTTCCTGCAAAATATCCTTGGACTAGATGTCAAATGACATATTAAACGTCATAATGACACCGGAAAGTGATAAGTGACAGCATCTGTCAAAAATAATTGTGTCCAAAACATGGAGATGACATTTACTGCAACCCGAAAATATTCTCATCACTCTTTTAAGTAAACCAAAATTCTTGTTCTGAATCTCAAATAAAGTTTCAGAATGACAGATAGAACAAGAATTCTGACAGGAAATATTCAATTATTTACATTTCATTTATCATAAAAATCAGATGTGGTAGGAAAAATACATTTTCTAACCAGTAGTGTGTGAACGATTTTCTATACTGTTTACAAAAGAACGCGCGATATAAAAATTTCATCTGTTCCTTTAATGTACTTTCTGTGAGGAAACCAGACAAGAGTGATGGCACTCGAAATTGTCTGTATCTCGTCCATTCATTTTGTGACTTTCAACTCGTTTACTTCTTTCTCATAAATTGTTCTTGTGAAAAGTTATTTCTATGCAGCAGATTATAAAAAACATATAATTTACATGAAGTGTTAGATTGCGCGAGTGAATCTATATGTTATTAACTTCTTTTAAAGAAGAAAAGATTTGTCAAAGCAAATAATTAACCATTAAATGGATTTGTCCCTATTAAGGTAAGGGTGGAATTTTTTTTTTTTTGTAATTTTCTTCAGCCATGCTTTTCATGCGTCTGGCATAATTTTTTTTTGTGCACGCTTCCTGAATTTTCAAGGAATGCACATTTATTTTAGCTAGTTTTAACGAAAGTTTCTTTTGTTTCACTAGGGTACTAGTGCAGGGTGCAAATAAATGCACTAATTCAAGATTGAGTGCAAACACGCATTAATTCCGATGCAAGCACGTTTCAAGCACGGCAATTTTTGGTTATATTCCAATTGGATGGAGCACATGCTCACTGCTCAGGTAGATGCAAAGTATAATCACTATTTCATCTTTTATGCGGTAAAATAAGCCAGGGTGCTGCCGCCAACTTTACTTACATCATTTTTCCTCCAAAATTTGTGGAGCAACGAGGGATTATTTTACATCTCATCGAGAACTTCGACCGCGTGGTCAATAGGTTCCTTTATAGAACCATATGGTGCTCAATTACTCCTATTCCACATCCTATTTCGGGATGTATGAAGCTTCCATAGCCAAATACCTACTCGGCTTCCCAGGTAAAATTTGTTAATTTCATTTCTATATTAACGAAACCTCACGTGCGAGGTAATACGCACATATTCCATTGGACAAATCAGCGTCAAGGAACGCTATAACATATTGGAGTTATCTAGTCACTAAATCTACATTCAACACTTAACGCGCTCACGGACGGTGGTGAGCTAGTGGTTCAGGCTTCCACTTTGGGTTCGCTGAGGAGGCAATAGGTCAAAGTGTCCAAGGCGACCGACCTAAAGTTGACTCGGTAGGAATTGGTATTTTGCTGGTTGTATTCTTGATGCAGGGTTTAGTTGTGTACACTGAGTAGTGTTGACAGGCAGTAAGAACGATGCTTGTTGGTTAAGGGATATCTTGAGGTCTCGGTGGTGTAGTCATAGGAGTGGGTAGTGGCCTGTCTTGTTCGAGTAGTGGGAGGCAGTGTTCTACGGAAGAGGTAAGCGTTTGTTGGATCACCATAGGGATCGCTCAAGATGTCAGAGGATGTGGAGTTCTGTAAGGGGAAGTAGGTTGGAGGAACGCACCATCGACGACATAGGTGGCGCTCAACGTGAGTGACAGTGTTTAGTCTCACGAATGATGGCCAGGGTAAGATGTCGTGCAGTGGGTATGTTTCATCCGATAAGAGAGTATACGTTAACGTTACAGATGGCGCCCAACGTGGGGCTGTGTGTTTGGTCTCACGAAAGGTTGCTTGAAGTTTCGTTTCCATTAGAATTAACGTTACAAACTCCACTTTTCGATCACTTCATAGTTAAACGATCTCAAACGCGCTGTTTTGGCCAATGTTCTCTCGTATCTGTAATTCAACGTATCGTATTGCTCTTTATCGGATAGAGGATCATCTCGTTTATGTTTTAGACAAACAGGATGACCGTGGTAGTAGCAGTCATGAAACTCAAAAACTTGTTTACTTTCCTCGCAGAAACCATCGACCTTAACCCCATTAATAACGTCTTCGCGTCATTTAGCAGCATGCTTTATGTTGATCTTCCGGTTTTTCTCTTCCAAAATTAGCCACCTAATTGCTTCTATGGATTGATTATCGACGCATCTTATATTAACAAAAAACATTTGTTTTATTATTTATCTTAGATATTATATTTTTGTATTCATTTAAATATAAATTTACCTGTATCCATTTTTAGGTATTAACCCAATAGTGTTAGACTTTAGAAAATTTCTTCGGTACACCAGTTTTATTTTGAAGTGTATCTTCTTTATCGAAATAAAAATCACTTTTCGTTTCGAGGTCCAAAATTAGACTTCAAAATAAAACTGGCGACGAGGATGGGATAGGATACGTAAAGTGATCCTATGAGTGAATTTTTTAATAAGTTATACATATGAAATTGAAAAGTGGAAAACAGTTTACGAATTTAAAATTAAAGTGAAGAATTGAAATAATTCAAAGCAAAGAACAAATTAAATAGCTTCAACATAAATTTTGTGAAATCAAAATAAAGTGACTCATAAATAATTTAATTCATTACAAACAAATACAAAAAAAAAAAAAAAAAAAAATGTTACCTTTAATCGAAAATCTTAAAGAGGCAAGAAGTTTGCCCTCATTTAGTGGAACAACGGAGTATTCCATTTCAAACTATATCCGAGATGTGCAAGCAGTACTTTCATTAACCGCTGAAGAAAATCAGCAAATTATAAAAATGATTCTGGTTAACAAACTCCAAGGAAAAGCTTTAAGGACAGTAGAAAAACTAAACCAACCATCATGGGACGACATATTACTTAAACTAAGACAGGAATTTGGAGTGAACAAGTCGTATTTTAAACTAAGAGAAGAAGCATTAAATGTAAGTGCAAAAAACATTGAAGAATTACATTATAAACTAAATAAGATCTTAAATACTATGAATACAAAATATAACTTAGAAATAGTAAAGGATGAGACGTATAGTCCTACCCTTAATGAGCAACTTTTATTTAACATTTATACCAACTTCCTTCCTATTCATATAAAGACATTGCTATTGCAAAATGATATTAAACCGCATTTCACAACACCCAATTCCCATACAGGAAATTCTGATATAGAAAGATTGCATTCTTCCCTATTGGAACATATAAGAATACTGAAACGTCAAGATGAAAATCAAGACACTGAAGAATTAGTAATCAAAGCTATAGGTTTTTACAATACTACCATACACTCTACAACAAATATGAAACCAATTGATTTTATAAACCGTTTAGACATAAACCTCAAAGAAGTTGAAAATCGAATGAGCGCGAAAAAAATGAAAATTATAAATAAAATTAATTCAAACCAGGAAGAAATACCACACTTTAATCCAAATCATTTATTTATAAAAAATCCAAAAGCTGATAGACATAAAACTGATAAAAGATATATTAAATATAACTCAAACAATAATAAAAGAAAAAATAATAAAATTGACATAATTCAAATTAAAAGACCGTTAAAATTCTTTTCAGATCCAAATAATCGTATTAGTTTTCCTGTTGTCAACCGCTAAAGCTTCAATAGAAATTGCAAAAATAGAAACTGAGGCAGGATTCACTATTTTAGAAAGCGAACCAATTACTATCAAACAAGATTATGCAAAACTAATCCATATTGTTAATTTAAAGGACTTTAGGGAAACAATAGATAATATAAGAATAGGAATAACAAACAGTTTTAATCCAACTTATGAATCCAAAAAGAATCACCTTTACTTCAACCTGAATAAGTTAGTAGATGAATTGGAACATTCCTTGCACACAATTAACAGTCATACAAGACAAAAAAGAGCACTTATAAACATTGGAGGAAAATTTATAAAATGGGTTTTTGGAAATTTAGATGAAGATGATAGAGAAAACATTAACGAACACTTTAAAAATCTAGACATTAATCAACATCACATTATTAATAATATAAACAAACAAATTCAAATAAATAACGAAATGAAACATTATTTGGATAACATCAGATCTGTCATTGAATCACAAAAAGCAATATTCAGTAAATCTAAATACATAAACGAAAGTTTTAGAATGATAAAATATAATACTTTCTTATTAATCATAAACCAAGTAAAAGACAAAATTGAAAGAATACAGGACAATATAATGATGTCAAGAAATAATATTATGACCAGATTTTTCCTTACCAATAAAGAAATAGATTTATATGATATTAATAGTTTAAAATTGAAATATTTAAAATGTAATTTAGGAACACTTAACGAAGACGTTATCTTATTCCTTGTACTTATTCCAAATTTTATGAAAAACGAATTCAAAACAAAAATTGTAATTCCAATACCAAACAAATATTTAATGCAATTAAATATAGATATAACCAGAACTGTAAAAATTAATAACACTACCTATGAAGTCAAAGACGAATATTATATACCTAAAATGACTACAGCAAATACATGTATATCCAATATAATAGAAAATAACAAATATGAAACTTGTAAGAAAATGAAATTCAAGAATAAACTCATTAAAGAAATTGATATTGGAAATTTATTACTTATTAACGTAAACACCACTGTTTTAAATAAATGCAATAATTTAAAATATCCAGTTAAAGGCAACTACTTAATAAAAATAGATAAATGTGAAATTGAAATTGATAGTTACAATATAAAACGCATTGAGAGTAAAACGAATGTAATTATACCAAATTTAAATATTCTTTCAAATAATTTAACAGAGGTTTTACCTGTTTTCAATTTTACCAATCTAAACGAAATACGTGAATACACAAAGAGGAAATAAATTATAGATATTATATGATATATGCTTTTATAATCCTAATCATGTTATACATAATAATGAAACATCTTCTAAAATGTAAACGAGTTCGAAGGGACTCGAATTTAAACGGAGGGCGAGTTATATCAAACCTAAGCGAAGACCCCCCACATTCATCCGTAAACAATGAAGCATCCTCTTTGGAGCTTCCATTATTTACAAATATCAAACTATAAAGATATGCCATTAAGATATCGAACTGTGAAATCAACAGTTTTTAACGACACATAGAATCCCTTATGGATCTTGCGCATGAATCATAAAAAGATAAGAAATGATCGTCAGCGTTGGCCAACCATCATGTTAAGTTTTGAAAGCAGCTAGATGTAAGAATCTTTATTAAATAAAAAGTCAGTCTAATTTTGGACCTCGAAACGAAAAGTGATTTTTATTTCGATAAAGAAGATACACTTCAAAATAAAACTCACCAGATTGCATGTAGATGCTATAGTCGTAGCTTTTAAGAACGGCTCAATATTGATTTCAGTAAGAAAGAAATGTCTAAACTTCAGACATGCCTCAGTCAGAATTTTGACATCACTGATGCTATAATCAATCAGTTCACGTTGGAGGTTAAAAATATCGTTTTGATGTTCTCCATACCATTTTAGAAACACTTCACGTTCTTCTGATTTCATAGTATTTGGACTGTAGAATTCTAAGACTGGTAACTTCCCGATATAGTTTTTATTTCCTTTGTTATTGAAGAAATGAGGAAAATGACCTTTTTTTTTCAATTCAGACGATAGTTGGAATGTTTTCGGAAGTTTGGAGAGAGCCATTGGGAAATAGTTTAAGGAATCTATAAACTTAATATTTCCTATTATCATTAATATTATCTTACTGCCTCGCATGATCAATTCTGGACTTAAAGTTCTTTCTTTCAGTATATAATTTAAAATGAATTGATGATCATACGATTGATTGTCCGTTATGTGCTAATACAATGACATTTTTAAATTTTTTGCGAACATTCAGAATATGTTTTAAGAATTTGGGGATTACATTTTTTCTTCTTCTTCTTCTTCAGATTCCTTTATGATGTTCAATGAATGTCCGCACTTATTACAAAAGGCCAAATTTGTAATATCAAAACATTGATAACACTTTTGTTTAAAAACACACAAATTAGGCTCATGTATTTTAACGGGAGTAATATATGCATCATCTATAGTATTTATAGATTTTTCTCCGATTATTCTTTCTTGGCGACTCTCTAAATCGTAAAAAATGTAAAGTGTCTTTACATTTAGGTAATCTACTATCGGGACGTATATAGCACAAATGATCTTCTTCTACGTGTTTGCTACGTGTAGCGAGTGGTGTGGTGAATAAATTTTACTTGCATACAGGAGATGTGACGAGATGTCATGGATGGATTTGATGATTTTATTATCGTACACTGACTATTATCCGTGAAGGATTTGTAGTTTTATTCATAAATAACTCTGGTCAGTGGTTCCTGAATAAAAATTAGGAATATGAAGAACGGTGGTACAACGAATCAAATGTATGAGGTTGGAGTGACCAAATTTTTAATTGCCATTTATTTGATTTCGTGTGTAACTTGATTCGAATGATGTTTAGTGTCGTTATTTTTATGAATGGATGGTAGTGACGACATTGCGGATTGGTTCAGGTGGAGGGGATGGTAGAGATCATATTTTTCATTACACTTTTAGGAGTGTGTGCCAAAAATAAAAAATAAAAAAAATCGGTAGCCTTTGTGATGAGTGATGTGTAATCTAAGCTTTAAGGAGAAGCATGAAATTGTAGCTGCAAGGAGGTGCACCACAAAATACGGCAAGCAACTGCTTCTTGAACTCAAGGATTGTTTGGTGTTCTTACCCAAGAGGTGCGCAGATTCCTTTGACGATGAAGTCATAAAGGAGCTACAAAATCTGAGTTTGGAAGTCGTATGACCGCATGAACAGACGTTCATAATAAATTTCCACAATAGAGAGTACAACAATCGCAACAACAGCAGCAGCAGCAGCACCCTCAACAATGACAACATCATTAATCCTAACAACATTGGCAATATCAATAATCAAGAAGAGGAGCAGGTAATAAGTGACGAATTTGTACAGTCACAAAAAAAAACTATTTTACAACTCGTTCTATTAAAAAAAAATATTTCTTGCTTGAATAAAAAAAAAATAACTACATAAATGTTTAAACGTTTTTTCTCTGAAAATACCTATAATGTACTTGTTTGTTTCGAAAGGGTTTGAGAGAGAGAGAATATTCTGTTATTCTTAGTCTCTATTTTAGTATATTAAGGTTTTTTTTTTCACTTTTCCTCTTTTCTTTTTCCCCATTAATAGCGATTTGAGATTATAGATGAAATGGTGACTAGAATAAAAAGATTCGGTTTGAACGGAAAAAAAAATAAAATTTAGAATAAAAGCTATACCCGAAAATAAAGAACCTACTTCATGGATAAGGGAAGGTTTGAACGACATGTTCAAACATGCTTTAAAAGATTTGGATCCCCTTGATAAAGTAGGAATTACTTTTAGTAGTAAGAGTTTTTCCACCGAACGGGGTAGTGGGTGGATAAACTTTCGAGACTGCTCTGCGGTTATTATTGTGAAGATTGTCATATACCCTACAATATGAAGAGCAATCATAGGTGTCAAAAATCATGTCCACAATGTCAAAGCACACCTACGTGTCCAAAGTTTGCAAAAGAAATTGTTTGTGTAGATTGTAATCGAAGCTTTATGGGGAAAAACTGTTTCGACAAACACAAGACAAGTAGCTCATAAGGAAATAATATTTGCGAAGAAATTAAAAGATGCAAACTATGTTTAAAAACATAGTGGAAACCGAATGCATATCTGTGGCGAATACTACTGTAAGTTATGCAGTAAACACGTAGAAGAAGATCATTTGTGCTATATACGTCGCATTCCATCATTTTTGTCGTGGCAAACCATTGCCAACTTCACTAGTTTTAGTCCGTCTCAGCCATATACCAGCCACCCAAAAATACTTCTGGCTTGGCCCCCACTTAATTTTTATAAAAAAAGAAATTTCGAGACGAAGTTTCTTGTGACTGGCGGTGGAAATAGAAAGTTCTTTTCCGTCAGCCAGTCACACTAAACAGAAGTGCTCCCCCAGTGGATATTTGGATAGGCAACCCCGCACCACATGGAATAATCCTATAAGGAAATTACAACCAGGTGAGCAATGGTGTCTGTGAAATATTTTGTATGTGGAATAATTTCGATTACTCATGTGCATCAAACCATCCAGATTCGTGGCGGCGTTGAGGATCGAAGACGTGACAGGTAGCGGCGCCTATAGCCACTCAACGATCCTCAAGAAAGACCATCTTCATACGCATTGTCACATGGTCTCTGCAACCAAGGAAGGGAAAAATAAGACGAATCAGCATCCACCATTCAGCGGCATTATCTATTTATATATAAACGATAAGTATATGTAAATTTTAGTAGAGAAAAAAGAATTTGAGAAATATAATAAGCGTACACCGTAGGATAGCTTGATTTCATTTTCTCTCCCTTGAGATTTAGTGAATAGAACACCAAATGTAAAAGCACATTTAGAAGGTTTCAGAACATGCAGTTAGTCGTACTTGGGGAAGTCACATATTAACAGTTAAAGTAACTGTCCGAGCACAGGCGTATCAGAAAGCAAAAACCAACACCACCAATAAAATAATTCAATTCAGTGAACATACAATATAAAGATAAAGTGTAACGTAACAAGTATATCGATCTTTACCCTAGATTGATTTGAGAATTTTGACAAAGTAAAAGTAACATTTTTACCTAGTTTTGTTTGAAGTAGCCAGTAAGGCTAAAATAACGTAGAGTTTTGTAAAAGTCAATTCAAATTAAACATATATCATCCTACGGTGGCATCGAAACAATAATATATATAATTTCATATCATCCAGCTTCTAATACAGATTAGACATCAACCAACAACTTTGGAAATGGAGTGCACTTCAGAGCTAAAGCCCTGGTGAGTTCGTTCCTTTGTAAATTATATTATATATATATGTATTGTTTTATTATACTGTGGTGGTGATAAAAGTGAATAACAGAAAAGTTAATTACATTTTTGAGAGTTGTACATTACGGCAAACAAGTAACGAGAGTAATAATTTTTACATAATCACTGAGCATAAAGATCAATCGAAATATTTTTTGCGAGACCGTATCAGATATCTATCTGAACAGTCGTATAAACTTTATTACGCATTATAACTTTAGAAGCTTTAGAAACGAATCTGGTTTAGTGTTAGTTTAATAAAGAGAATCAAGTTCCGCTAGTGCCAACATTTCAGCGCACGCATATGGAACATATACATCATTTGATTTGAATACAGAGCATACATTTAATTTGGTTTGGTGATGGTTATTGAAGATTATTCATAAGTTATGCAGGTTTCATATAAAATTTTATGATTAGATTAAGTCATATATTATGTTTGAAATATTTAGTAGCGTTTATAAGATTTCGCTGAGCTTTATTGGTATTAAAAGATTTATAACGTTTTCCGAAAATATCTTTTGCGTATTAGTGTTCTTATTTTTTTGAAGATTTAAGATGATTTCAGAAATTTTTGTGTTGAGTATTGAGATGTTTGAAAACATCGTTATGTCAGTTTAAGTTTTTCAGGTCAGAGGAGAGTCGGCTGGAGCCAGCTAGCAGCAGCAATCATGGGAAGTAACAGTCCGTTTTAGTGAAGATTTTTGAGTCTTTTGAGTTTGTTCTGATGTTTTTGTGAGTTATGAGTTTGCGTTAAGGATTTAGTTCCTTGTGATTTTTTCAGATTTGGGGGATTTGCTAACCATTTTATAAGGCCAACGCGATTCCATAGGAACATATATGGACAGGTTCTGTATATAGTTCATGGGCGGGTATAGACGGCCTGAGGGACGACAACACCTTGTTCCCTCCCCACCCTCTTTCAGTGTCGACTAGTAGAGTACACTGAAGATTTTTTTTTATTTCCTCAGGGGCCACGACCACCTATGGTCCCCACACTTCTTCGCTTTGGAGTAATTCCATAACAACTTATCTTACGCACAATCACTTCTTAACAGGAGCGAGCGATCCAACATAATTTCCAATATTTTACTATAGCTTTACTGCACACTTCGGGCCCCCAGCTCAACTAAAACAACCCCCTAAGGTCAAGACCACCCTGGCCGTAGATCTGCTATTAATATGTAACACACGTCTTCTTTCCTGTAGCAAGGACCCCGCCCCACCCGGCGAGCTAAGCAATGGCACCCAAAGCAGATCGATGCGACTGTGGTAGAGAAGACACCGTTGGGAACGTTGCTGCGTGGACGTGCCAGAGGGTAATTATACCTCTGGTGCTATATGTAGTGACGGGCCTAGCGGAAGAAGGAACCATCATCATCAGCTCTCTCTGGAGGAACAATTGCACCTAAGCTATCGATATAATCCCAAGATGAACCGTGGGATAGCCGAGTACCTTCGACTGTAGCATTCAACTCAACAGATAGCGAAGTTCAGTGTTCTTCCTCCACGAAGTTGGTAGTGGTACACATCCCGTTAAAGATTAAGGTTTGGATTAGTGTTGATTCGGTATTTGGTATTTGGAGTTTTTTTGAGATTTTGGAATCAGAAGGGTCGACGAGCCGACTTCTGAGTTCCGTTTTCGAATTTAGCTATGATAATGTCTTTGGGTTATGAGTTTTGTTTCTTGCAGTTATTGTGTGATTTTGACGGTATAATATAATAATAACAATAATATTTTTTTATAATTTAACTATAATTTAAACTTCTAAAATAATGTTTATTTAAAAACAGTCTTTTGGAATTCGTGTAAGTAAAAGATTTGAAGAAATGAATAATTGGTTTCACTTTTTCTCAGTACACAATATACTTTCTCTTTGGTGTGCCTAGTTGATGTTGGATACTCGTACTTGCACTCCTTTTAATCAAATAAACATAATTATGGGGAAAAACTGTTTCGACAAACACAAGACAAGTAGCTCATAAGGAAATAATATTTGCGAAGAAATTAAAAGATGCAAACTATGTTTAAAAACATAGTGGAAACCGAATGCATATCTGTGGCGAATACTACTGTAAGTTATGCAGTAAACACGTAGAAGAAGATCATTTGTGCTATATACGTCGCATTCCATCATTTTTGTCGTGGCAAACCATTGCCAACTTCACTAGTTTTAGTCCGTCTCAGCCATATACCAGCCACCCAAAAATACTTCTGGCTTGGCCCCCACTTAATTTTTATAAAAAAAGAAATTTCGAGACGAAGTTTCTTGTGACTGGCGGTGGAAATAGAAAGTTCTTTTCCGTCAGCCAGTCACACTAAACAGAAGTGCTCCCCCAGTGGATATTTGGATAGGCAACCCCGCACCACATGGAATAATCCTATAAGGAAATTACAACCAGGTGAGCAATGGTGTCTGTGAAATATTTTGTATGTGGAATAATTTCGATTACTCATGTGCATCAAACCATCCAGATTCGTGGCGGCGTTGAGGATCGAAGACGTGACAGGTAGCGGCGCCTATAGCCACTCAACGATCCTCAAGAAAGACCATCTTCATACGCATTGTCACATGGTCTCTGCAACCAAGGAAGGGAAAAATAAGACGAATCAGCATCCACCATTCAGCGGCATTATCTATTTATATATAAACGATAAGTATATGTAAATTTTAGTAGAGAAAAAAGAATTTGAGAAATATAATAAGCGTACACCGTAGGATAGCTTGATTTCATTTTCTCTCCCTTGAGATTTAGTGAATAGAACACCAAATGTAAAAGCACATTTAGAAGGTTTCAGAACATGCAGTTAGTCGTACTTGGGGAAGTCACATATTAACAGTTAAAGTAACTGTCCGAGCACAGGCGTATCAGAAAGCAAAAACCAACACCACCAATAAAATAATTCAATTCAGTGAACATACAATATAAAGATAAAGTGTAACGTAACAAGTATATCGATCTTTACCCTAGATTGATTTGAGAATTTTGACAAAGTAAAAGTAACATTTTTACCTAGTTTTGTTTGAAGTAGCCAGTAAGGCTAAAATAACGTAGAGTTTTGTAAAAGTCAATTCAAATTAAACATATATCATCCTACGGTGGCATCGAAACAATAATATATATAATTTCATATCATCCAGCTTCTAATACAGATTAGACATCAACCAACAACTTTGGAAATGGAGTGCACTTCAGAGCTAAAGCCCTGGTGAGTTCGTTCCTTTGTAAATTATATTATATATATATGTATTGTTTTATTATACTGTGGTGGTGATAAAAGTGAATAACAGAAAAGTTAATTACATTTTTGAGAGTTGTACATTACGGCAAACAAGTAACGAGAGTAATAATTTTTACATAATCACTGAGCATAAAGATCAATCGAAATATTTTTTGCGAGACCGTATCAGATATCTATCTGAACAGTCGTATAAACTTTATTACGCATTATAACTTTAGAAGCTTTAGAAACGAATCTGGTTTAGTGTTAGTTTAATAAAGAGAATCAAGTTCCGCTAGTGCCAACATTTCAGCGCACGCATATGGAACATATACATCATTTGATTTGAATACAGAGCATACATTTAATTTGGTTTGGTGATGGTTATTGAAGATTATTCATAAGTTATGCAGGTTTCATATAAAATTTTATGATTAGATTAAGTCATATATTATGTTTGAAATATTTAGTAGCGTTTATAAGATTTCGCTGAGCTTTATTGGTATTAAAAGATTTATAACGTTTTCCGAAAATATCTTTTGCGTATTAGTGTTCTTATTTTTTTGAAGATTTAAGATGATTTCAGAAATTTTTGTGTTGAGTATTGAGATGTTTGAAAACATCGTTATGTCAGTTTAAGTTTTTCAGGTCAGAGGAGAGTCGGCTGGAGCCAGCTAGCAGCAGCAATCATGGGAAGTAACAGTCCGTTTTAGTGAAGATTTTTGAGTCTTTTGAGTTTGTTCTGATGTTTTTGTGAGTTATGAGTTTGCGTTAAGGATTTAGTTCCTTGTGATTTTTTCAGATTTGGGGGATTTGCTAACCATTTTATAAGGCCAACGCGATTCCATAGGAACATATATGGACAGGTTCTGTATATAGTTCATGGGCGGGTATAGACGGCCTGAGGGACGACAACACCTTGTTCCCTCCCCACCCTCTTTCAGTGTCGACTAGTAGAGTACACTGAAGATTTTTTTTTATTTCCTCAGGGGCCACGACCACCTATGGTCCCCACACTTCTTCGCTTTGGAGTAATTCCATAACAACTTATCTTACGCACAATCACTTCTTAACAGGAGCGAGCGATCCAACATAATTTCCAATATTTTACTATAGCTTTACTGCACACTTCGGGCCCCCAGCTCAACTAAAACAACCCCCTAAGGTCAAGACCACCCTGGCCGTAGATCTGCTATTAATATGTAACACACGTCTTCTTTCCTGTAGCAAGGACCCCGCCCCACCCGGCGAGCTAAGCAATGGCACCCAAAGCAGATCGATGCGACTGTGGTAGAGAAGACACCGTTGGGAACGTTGCTGCGTGGACGTGCCAGAGGGTAATTATACCTCTGGTGCTATATGTAGTGACGGGCCTAGCGGAAGAAGGAACCATCATCATCAGCTCTCTCTGGAGGAACAATTGCACCTAAGCTATCGATATAATCCCAAGATGAACCGTGGGATAGCCGAGTACCTTCGACTGTAGCATTCAACTCAACAGATAGCGAAGTTCAGTGTTCTTCCTCCACGAAGTTGGTAGTGGTACACATCCCGTTAAAGATTAAGGTTTGGATTAGTGTTGATTCGGTATTTGGTATTTGGAGTTTTTTTGAGATTTTGGAATCAGAAGGGTCGACGAGCCGACTTCTGAGTTCCGTTTTCGAATTTAGCTATGATAATGTCTTTGGGTTATGAGTTTTGTTTCTTGCAGTTATTGTGTGATTTTGACGGTATAATATAATAATAACAATAATATTTTTTTATAATTTAACTATAATTTAAACTTCTAAAATAATGTTTATTTAAAAACAGTCTTTTGGAATTCGTGTAAGTAAAAGATTTGAAGAAATGAATAATTGGTTTCACTTTTTCTCAGTACACAATATACTTTCTCTTTGGTGTGCCTAGTTGATGTTGGATACTCGTACTTGCACTCCTTTTAATCAAATAAACATAATTAACTGAATTGAAGGTATAGGTACAAGTACTAACTGGAAAACTCATCTCATTAATAATTCCGACAATAAATTCTTGATGTGAGTTTCGGAAGTTTAAAATGTCAGCTGTGGACGATGTTTGGATACATTCTAGTTGCATTACAATTTTTTTGTATTATAAAAATAATACCTATAACACAAATAAACACAAAAATAAGGATTTAAAAACAAGGTAGATAGGAAGAAATAATTGTAAAACACAATAACAAATTTAATGCACCAAACGTTCTGGCAAAGCGCTCCTCACAGGAAAATGGGCAAGCAAAACAGTATTGGTTTAAACATTGGTGACCCCGACGTGATTTTTACGCCAACAAACGAGAACGTTTATTCTGAGGGCGTTACCAGGGCCTTAACACTGGCCGCCAGCAAAAGCGTTACCAGGGATTTAAAAACACTGGTACTACAAAGCAGAGTTCCGGCTTGCAGAGTTTCTGGTACTAGAGTTCCGGTTTGCAGAGTATCAGGTAGCAGAGTTCCGGCTTGCAGAGTTCCAGGTAGCAGCTTTCGACCTACTCCATCCCTTACCAACAACTAAATACTTCAGTTACTTGTACGCCATAACAACATGGAAAAGATAGAGGTTTTTAAAATAATAATAGCCCGTTGGCTAAAGACCAACATTGGGAAGGACAGTGCCGTGCGCAAAACATTACAATACAAGCAAAAAAAGTTGCAGCCTCTGGAAGCACTATGGGTAGAGTTCCACCAAAATCATAAAGCCGTGAAGAGTTTTGTTAAGGTTTGATACGCCCTATATTTAAGGAAAAACACTTGAAGTATTTCAAAAAATCTACCTTGCCTGAGTCCGCTAAAGACGATGTCGTTTTTATCAAGTTAATTAACCAAATTGTTGTCGCAGAATGGAAGACATAAGCCCCAATTCTCCTAGAAATACTTGCGATGAAAACGCACCAATAGTGCGTTCACACGAGAATGGCGATGAATACTTTTGGTCTGCTGGAAAACCCTACCTTAGTATTCTGTTATTCTAATAACCGTACTCGAAAACTAGTCCGAGATAGATTACTTGACTACCAGAATTATGCAATTAAGTTACTTCTAAATACTAGTGAATATGGCGTACCCCTAGTACCAAGAACTTATTATGATGCTTGGCTCGCTGAACTATACCTGATTCAGAATGGAGATACTAAAACTGTTAATGTACAGTTAATACAGGACCAAATGTGGGATAATAACTACGCTCTTTTCTATTAGAGGGAGATCATCCCCTATTAGAGGCGCTTATATGATCAAGAAGCGAAATGCTTTGTAACAAGTGGCTGTGAGTATCAATATTTGATTAGGAAAACCACCACAGATATCATCTGGCCAGGAACTTCATGAGGATTCACCCATAGTTACCAAGATATTTGAACCACGAACATGGGACGAACTGCAATACCTATCACAGATAGATGCCCCACTTTATGACTTACCAGTTGTTGACGATATCAACAAAAAGTTAATACGGCAATATTCTGTAAGTCGGCAATGTTGATGATATCAACATCACGCAAATTAAAGACAATATTGTGTAGCTGCTAAAATGCAAGCATTTGTTATGAATGCATTCTTACTGACCTACCTAATAATTGTTTTAAATTATTCTGCATTTTGTTCGATCTGACCTAATAAAGAAGTTTTTTGTAGAATTAAGTATAAATAGAATTAAGAATTGGGAAAATAAAGAAGTCAAAAATAAGACCAACTGTATGGTGTTTTACATAAAATTGTTAGAATCCAAGTGTATAAGATTTTCATGGTCCTTCGAGCCGTTAAGAGGCAAAGAATCATCAAGCAGCAGCAGATGTATACAGTCCTCTATATAAAAAATAAGAGAATTCATCATGTCTGAGTTTAGCAAACTCGCTGTAAATCAGACCAAGCTCACTGAAGATGTTCATAAACTATGGAAGAACTTCAAGAAAGATGGAGAGTCTCGGTACTCTCAAGAATACTTCACCAAGAAAATCAGTTTACTAGAAGAAATTTGGACCGAATTCCAAGCCAATGATAAACATTTGGAAAGTCAAAGGGAGACGTATCCAGATCACGTATACTTTTCGAAGAAATATTACAACCAGTTTGAAGTGAAATATAACGAAAAGTACTTTCGAGGAAAAACTGGATCATTTTTATCTGATTGCTCTAAGCTTCATGCAAGAAATTGAAACAAAGTACAGTAAGCTGCTGAATGCGTATCTTAAACGTAATCACTTATTTGAGTTCCTGTCTCACAAGAGCATGGAACAAATAATAAGAAAATGTACAGAAAAGCTTGGCTCAGAGATGGAGATATTGAAGGTATAGTTACAAGAACTAACTGGAAAACTCATCTCATTAAAAATTCCGACAAGAAATTCTTGATGTGAGTTTCGGAAGTTTAAAATGTCAGCTGTGGATGATGTGATGAAAACATAAATACTTTTGCTCTGCTCGAAAACCCTACCTTAGTATTCTGTTATTCTAATAACCGTACTCAAAAACTAGTCCGAGATAGATTACTTGACTACCAGCATTATGCAATTAAGTAACTTCTAAATACTAGTGAATATGGCATACCAAGAACTTAATATGATACTAAAACTAAAACTGTTAATGTACAGTTAATACAGGACCAAAGATCTTCCCTTATAAGAGTCGATTATATGATGAAGAAGCGAAATGCTTTGTACCAAGTGGCTGTGAGTATCAATATTTGATTAGGAAAACCACCACAGATATCATCTGGCCGGAACTTCATGAGGATTCACTCATAGTTACCAAGCCATTTGAACCACGAAGAAGGAACGAACTGCGATACCTATCACAGATAGATGCCCCACTTTTTGACTTACCAGTAAACAATGATCCAGTGGATATCCGATTTTCCGACTGCTGGGATAGATACTCACAATTGGACCCGATCACAAGTGAAATAGCTGAGAGAGATGACGTTCGTGCATCCTTACTTATCACTTTACCTACCCTTACCGATGATGGACCCTCATCACTCCGCGTCTGCATGTCCTGCGTTACTCGTGATTATAAAAAAGAAAAGAAACGGATAAAACGCGAGTTTTGCTCCCGCTCTCCGACGAAGTTCACAGAAATGTTAAACTGTGATACTCTCTACTACGCCCCACACTTCTCTAGGAAGACTTCAACTGTTGCTAGGCTACGCTCGATGAATTTCGCCGCCTTTGAAGTATCTAATGTATCAGATTGGCTTGTGTATACCCATCTGCTCCACCGTTCTATAGTATTCACCTCTTCATTGGATTGCGTCAAGAAAGTGAAACATAGACGTTTTATTGTCCAGTTACCAGATGCGGGTGTGTTTAGATCTCGGTTACTGATGCGCCAGCGTTGCAATCCTGCCGTTCCACCCACACCATATCCTACGAAATTTACAACCCATGCGGAAATTATTCGTACTAATGTCATGAGAACAGACTTGTTTAAGTTTGAAAGGATCGCGCGAGTTATATAATCAATGACTAAACAAAGATTTCATTTCCGTTGGATATGAAATCTAATATTCACCAAGTTAAATTAAAATCCTCGACACAAACAAGTGTGTTATATTTCGTCTGCACGACGATAAATAATTAACGATATCATCATTCGTCTTCACGACGAATGATAATGCAATGTTGCAGAGTAAACTTACTCTGTCAACTTATCTTTTGGTTTTTTGTGTGGGCGTTTGGCCACACAAGTAGTCGATGGTTCATTTGGAACTATCGATGCAAAATTAAGTCAGTCACTGACAAACCACGAAACGAATTAAATAGAAGAGCTATCAGCATCTTTCTTATTTTATTTTTTAATAAAGTCTTAATAACAATATCAAGTCAAAGTGTTCTTATTTACAATTGAAGGAGACGTTTTTTTTCAACAGAAGTCAAAGAATAAAACTGGCGCAGTCGCGGAAGGATCTAAACTCCAAAACACGGTAGAAAAAAAAATTGAATAAAAACAGTGCGAAATCAAATAAATTCGAATATAAGAAATTTAAAAATTAAATATAATTACCTAACTTAAACGTCAGTGGTTCATATCATTTCTTGTTTGTATTAATTGCATTATTATAAAAGTGGCTTATTTTACAATTTAAATTTTTTGAAAAAAAAAAAATAGTAATAACTGTGCACAATGGAAAAAGTCGTTCATGCTCTAAACGAAACACAAGCAGCGTTAAAGACTCTTGTTAGAATACAAGCTTCTATGTGAGCTAATCCAGCATCAGTGCGGGAAAGAACACTAACAGAAATTAAACATATAACACCATTCAGTGGAAAAAATATTCAAGTGTCGGCTTTCATACAAACCGTTGAATATTATTTAAACAGAATCGAACGGGATCCAATTAAGGAGAAGCCAAACGAGCAGTAATCAACATAAGCGATATTGAAGATTGGCAGCAAATGTACAAAATTATAAAATAGAACACGGAAAGATAAGAAAAAATATTTTAAAAACAAACAAGGGAAGGGAAGAATATACTGATGATAGAGAGAAGGCATACATTAAAAACTATAAGGCAGTTAGACATAAGGAAGAACCTAGATATAGATTTGCAAAATTAGAAAATATTCATTCCACAAATATTAAACGAAAGTATAAATTTGCAGATAATCTTTATGCTAGTAATGATGAGCACCCTGAACCTCATAACAGCAACGATTAATGTTCAACCTACCTAGCAGTAACTGCTCATTACATTGACGAGCATTTCGATACCAAGTCTGTACTCTTACAATGTCAGATTTTGGAGGGGTCACATACGGCAGCCAATATAAGTCAAGCCCTTCAAAATATAATTGATCTGTGGAATTTAAAAGGTAAAGTCAGATTAATAGTTGGAGACAAAGCTTATAACGTCCAAAATGCAATTAAAGATTTACAACTTAAAAATTTCGGTTGCCTTGCGCACACCATTAATCTTATTGCTAAAAATGCCTTAGCAATACCCGAAGTCAACAATTTTCTCGGAAAAATAAGAGGTATTGTTAGCCATTTTAGGAGAAGCACAGTAGCAACCGAAAAGTTGATAAAATACCAATTGCTAATAAACATCGCACAGCCAAAAAAAATTGATAATTGATGTTGCAACCAGGTGGAATTCAACATTCGATATGTTGGAAAGAGTGGTTTTACTAAAAGACGCCTTAACGACAACAATGGCATTACTTAACAGTACCAGTAGCTCTTCACTACAAACCATAACGTCGGATGAGTGGCTGGTATGCAATCAATTATGTAGAGTGCTTAAACCCTTAAAAGACGTGACAGAGCAAATTAGTGGCGAACAGTATCTTACGGGCAGTTTAGTAATTATATTCAACAAAATGCTTACACAAATATACCATAACAAGATTTGTAATGATGTCACACTTCACCGTAGAGCACTGCAGGTAGGAAACGCCATAAAGGAAGGTGTGGCTAAGCGATTTGTCAACAATAAAAAAAGCGGAACATTTGGAATATGTACTTTTTTGGACCCAAGTTACATCTTTTCCAAAATAAATTCGACGCTGATGCTGCAAAAAATAAAGTTGTAGAGTTGACAATTAAAGAAATTGAATCAACGAGAAGGAATACTGCTACTGGTATCGATGCAGAAACACAACCGACACCTGGCCCTTCATCAAGTGTACAATCAAACGAAGGATATGTTTCCATCTGGGATGATATAGACCAAATTATTTCAGAAATACAACCAATTAGGTCTTCAATGGTAGAAGCTCTTGATGAAATCAAAAGCTATATGAAACATACAATGGCTAATCGTTAAGATAGTCCTTGTGTGTGGTGGCGAAATCAGCGACATACCTATCCTCATCTCTCTAAAGTCTAAAGTATACCAAAACCATTGTTTATAATTGCAACATCAGTTCCTTGTGAACGAATATTCTCAAAGTCAGGAGAACTTATATCTGACAGAAGATCTCGGCTTAAGCCTGAAAAGGTTAAGAAATTAATGTTTTTAAATGTTAATAAAAATTACTAGGTAAATAACTGATATAAAAAAAATATATTTTATTTAAGACACGCCCGCCACTCTAAAGTTTAACATCACTACAAAATGCAAACAATGGCTTAAGAGTTTCCCGGAGTGAACAACAACAATCATTTGCTAATTTGCATCTCCTCTATAAAACAGATTCTTTATCCTTTCCAGTGGTCACTTTGGGTTTTCATCTTTTGTGGTACAATTTAATTTGCAAACAAAAAACTATGTAAAAGTACCTACATATACATATAATATGAATTTACATGAATTTTGAAATTTAAAAAAATTTAATATTGAATGACACAATAATATAAATATATAAAATTGAAGTTTTTTACTTTTATTTCGTCGTATTACAATGTTTGTTATTGTTGTTAAAAAAAAATTATAGTTTTCTCCAGCAGTTTTACAGTTTAAATATACAATTTAAAAATTTCACAAAAATGGCTTCAAAATGTCAAAATCACAACTTCACTCCGGAAAACACTTACATCAGACAAATATTAGTGATATTTTTATATCGGTTTAGATTTTATAATATTTCTAAACGAATATATTAGTATTAGGTAATATCACAAAATATTAGTATTGACCCATGCTTAACCTGGACCTAGATAAATGAAAACGTTTATGTAAGGCAGCGGAATTGGCAGAAGAAGAGTTGGAAACATTAAAAGATGGCGACAAAGTTCACTTCGTTAAACAATCAAGGAAAACGGGACATCAGAACATCTGGCGCCCAACGGGTTTAAATTTGTTTAAAAAAAAAACCTCGTAAGAAGTTAAGAATAAAACATCTCGAACCTCTAAATATTTAATTAAAAGAAACAATAAGTGATGATGACGACGAAATAAATAGCAAAGCAGGTACTTATGGATAATATGATGATGAAGACGGTGACGATAGTGGTGATCAGCTGGGCGTCGGTCAAATTGTTGTTGGTGAAGGCGGTGGTGTCAATCAGATGTGGCAACGGCGAGGTTTACTCAAACTAGCGCAACTTTTGGTGGTCAATCGGATGTGGCAACGGCAAGGTTTGCTTAAGCTAGCACAACTTTTGGTGGCCAAGCAGATGTGGCAACAGCGAGGTTTACTCAGACTAGCGCGATTTTTTCGTTTAAGGACGTTGAAGAGAGTTTAAACAAATTTAGTGGCGAGAGCAATGAGAACAAAAGCACTTGGGTTAAGGATTTTGAAGATATGTATGTGTGCTGTCGTTGGATGGAATTCCTTGCAACAGTTTATTTCCGGTCGGCATGAAACCCTGGAGACGAACATCCGAGGCGGATGTTAGGTCAGGACGGCCGGATGTGGGATTGAGTATTCCTTAATGGCAACAACTTCACTCACTCATTCCCTCTCATTCAACCCATCTTCATTTTCTCTCAATACGATTGCGAGAAAATAGTCAGTCTGTTCTCGTATTTGAAAGGATAAGGATACACACGCAGTGCGGTACAAATTTTAACTTTATTTCAATCTATTTTTACTTTTATTTGTAAATAAATAAACTCTTATTCCCAGTTCCCACGGTCAGGCATTGACCCACCACATGCCTCGTCATAGGAAACCAAGCTACGCGCATGCATGGGAGGTGAATGTCCTAAGTATAAGAAAACTGCAATTCAGCAGTTTAGGTTTAAGAAATTAATGTAATTTAAACTTTAAGATATTTTTTGTGTGAACTGCAATTCGGCAGTCTTAACTTTAAGAAAAATTATATTGAAACATTAGAGGGTAAGAAATCAAAAAACAAAAGGCAGTTCAATTTGAGGAACGGTAAAAGAGAGTCGTAATAAATCTTCAATTGAATATCAAGGAATTGTTTTATTTCGAATAAGAATCTACGAAGGTTCCAGTGGTTTAATTTTTTTAACATTCCACGGAATAAATTCCTTTACTTTCCCACATAAATATCTGTGAACTTAAAAATACTTCATTGGAATCAAAATAAAGGATGAATAATCTGCTGTGAGTTTTAAGAAAAATAAATATAATTAAATAAGTGTTCATTAAGTAAGTTATTATTATCATTGTTTGTAAAAAGAAGTGCTTGTTTGTTTGGTTATACGAAAATGAGTTTTACAAAAGAACAGATAATAGAGCTAGTGCGCGCTACAGTGGAATTAACTCAGAAGCCACTGAAAGAATCGATAGAACGATTAACTTTATCTCTTGGGCAATTAAAGCCTCCCAGTGCAGAAACATATACTGCTTGTTCTATTTGAACATGTCTTTTAAACCGTGGCAATCTCGATTTAATTAAATCTTTGCCCGAATTTAAAGGTGACTCTGCGTCATACCCTTCGTGGCGTACAGCCGCACATTTTCCCATGAATTCTTATATCGAAGGATCTGGAAATTATTACGTTGCGATGGGAATATTAAGAAATAAAATATCAGAGTCTGCAAACACGTGTCTATCCGCGTTTAATACTGTCTTGAATTTCAACGCATTATTGCAAAGCCATTAACTAAGTATCTGCGTTGTTTAAAACGGTGACATTGGTACAAATGAATCCAAAAATGTTAAAATAAGTCTCGATGAAGAAGCATTACTTGCATTTGAACGAATTAAAAAAATTTTAGCGTCTGAAGACGTCCTTCTTTTTTATCCTGACTACAGTTAAATATTTGATTTAACAACAGATGCCTCTTCAAGGCGCAGTGTTATCCCAAAATGGGAGGCCTATCACTATGATTTCAAGAACTTTGTCAAAATCAGAAGAAAGCTACGCAACGAATGAACGTGAAATTCTTGTAATAGTTTTGTCTTTAAAAACTTTCCATCATTATTTATACAGAATAACTGGTATCCATATTTTCGCAGATCACCAGCCACTTACTTTCGCTATGTCCCAAAAGAAGTCGTCAAAGTAAACGGTCGTATTTCATTTTACATTATCTGGCACACATTAAATAAGGTGAAGTTAGATTAGGTTAGTATTAAGTGTTTTAGTTTTTAACGAACTCTGAAGTTAAATAAAAGTAAATTAAACTACACTCCTCCTTTAATTAATTGGCGCCCATAACGTAGAGGGTCTTTTTTTAATATAAAAGTTAAACACCAGACAAGCAGAAAAAAGATCAGCAGATTAAAATCATTCATTATACTAAAACCACTTTATACAAATACAATGTAAGTGAAAATTGCTCATTTATCTTCTGTCAAGAAATCAGATTTCAGTCTGAATCAAATTTGTTTGCCATACAAAGTGTATTTGAAAAGATAACCTTTTCTTCCCAACTAATGATAATTTATGCACATTTTTTTTATACGATTTTCTTACAATAAATGCAAGAAAAACCGACCCGCAAATATACCACCACCATCATTACAAAATGCATGACCATAAAAAGCAAATAAATCTCATGCCGAAACTGACAAATGATATTCATTCGAGTTTACATGCCAATACCATTTTCATAACCACACGAAATTTTTTTCAAATTTTTTCAACCACAATCCATGGCACAGATTCTGAAAGGAAAATGCCCATCTATTAGCGAAAACACAAATCCTATACGCAAGTGATATAAAATTTCATAAATAATATTTATTATTCTCATATTTATAAATATGAAAACATATTTCTGAACACATCACTGGCACACAATAGTAAAAAGTCAATTTGCGTACAAATGCTCTGCGTTTGTAACAAACGAGTGAAAATATTCACCACACTACTCGCTGTTCTATTTTCCGAGCACACACGAATTAAAATTTTTGCTACTACAACTAGTGCCAACTTCAGTAGTTTTGTTTTTAGAAATCTGCAATAAGCCAACATGGCTGGCCTCCCCACTGAGTTTTTTTTTGTGAGCGGTAAGAAACTAAGACAAAGAATTCCACCGAAGTTTCTTGTGACTTACGGCAGATGTGATAAATTCTTTTCCGTCGACCAGTCACACCAAGCAGAACAATTCCCTCATCACTTTCTGGGTGGAGTAATCCCGAAAACCCACATGGAACATATCCCCAGGTGAGAGCAAAATAATTTTTCTGGTAGAACATTATAGAATGTTTTATCAATACATAGTTTTTTGGCTAAACGCCACAATGCGTCGTAAGTGAATTGTATAAACCACTATTAGGACATTTTTAGGTTGGTGACACAAAATTTAAACCACATTTAGTGCAGGAGAACGACAATTTGTATCCCCATTTGGCATCAGTATAAATTCCGGCGTGCCCTTGGAGCGGCCAACCCAATTAAAGGCGCTGACCCCACTCGGTTGCCGCAACCTCCAACACGCAGTTCTACATACAACCAAGAAGCAACAGCAAGAAATATAATCCCGAAACATTTGCGAGGAAGCCCCATCGACGAGTTCGAGGGAAATTCCGTAAAATCAGAAGATTTACACAAAGAATGAGGAAGTTTCCTCACATTTTTTTTTGTTCAAAAATAAAAGGTATGGCTTGTCGTATAACCTAAAATTTGTTTCAGTTACTCAGGAGTAACACGTTTCTCTTCTCTCGATCGTTTTCCAGGTTGACCCCTCCAGGAGACACGCCGAAGACTTTTATTTATTTCTATAGTGTTTTTCTGTATTAATTTGGTGCATTATAGTTCTCCATCTTTGCCCTACTACGTTTGCACGTGTTTTATAAGGAATTTTATTTGTACTCTGTTGGCCATCATTGAAGGAATAGGAATTGTGTCAGGAGTCAAGACACCAGATTCCAAGATTTTATTATGTGACTACGGTCTTATACAACCAGTACGAGCATCGTATTGGGACCATGTGCCAATGCAGAAGCACATGTTTGCAACGACTCATATGGAACCATCGCAGTTATAACATCAAGCTGTATATTCAGTGGAGACTCTGAAGCGGTCTAAGTAGCGGCGCTTAGCCCAGCACAGCGTCCAACCACTCGAACCAACATCCCAGCAACTTTACCATCAGCTACGTCATTATTATTATGTATCATGTTATCCGTATGATAAGTATTTTAGAATATTTTTGAATATATAAGTGTAGATAGTGGTACAACATTCGATAAATTTTAATATCTCGATTCTTATAGACAGGGTGTAAATAGCTAAAGGTTCACTTTCTGAAAACCAGATTTCAAGTTCCAGGTATCCGTGAGTAACAATAAGACACAAGGAAACAATTTTGATCAATGAGTCAGAGAAAGAAGAGTTGAGGCAGAATAAATTTTGGGGAATGCAATGAGGCACAACGTGACTGAAAGCAAAAACACAAGAAACACGAGATCCAAAACAATTCAGTGAAAAAGAATCAGATAAAGTGTAACGTAAATTGTAACCCTAGACTTTACCCTAGTCTTGTTTGAGTATTTTGAAACAAGTAACCAAGTACAACTTTTAACCTTTTTTTTTTTGATTTTTAAAGGCCAGTAAGGCCTTTAAAGAAAAGAATAATCACCATCAAACTGCGTCAAGAATGTGTATATTTTCTTATTCATCTAACAACTAAGACGCCGTTCCAGCTTTGATACCAGAGTGCACTTCAGCAGCAAAGTTTTGGGTGAGTTCGTTCCTTATTTCTATTAAATATATTGCAAGATTATATATTACATTATTGGCCAATTAGTTGTTAATGAGACAGTACCTTAGCCAACTCGTTTAATGAAAAGTACAGAATGGACGCTCTACGAGTTTTCATATCTGGATTAAAAAGGCCATTAAATGATGTTTTATTTGCTGCCCGTCCGTCTGACCTGACCGTCTGACCTCGTGTTATTTTTCTTTTATTTTCGAATTTTACTTTTAATTCAGATTTCAGATATTTTTTTTAAGTAAGTGTCCAAAGCACCTACTACAATTGCGAGTAAAAATTATAATCATGCTTTATTTATACGAAATTCATCTCAATTCAAGTTCCGGGTATCAAAATTCTACAAACAATGAGTAAAAGAAGGTAGCTGAAAATTAAGCTCTGCAATAAGTTTATAATTCCTTGTCAAAATAGTCTTTTATAGTTAATTAAGTGCTTTAAAGTTTTAATAAACAAACTATCTACACATAATCTGCCAGTTTTATACAGAAAGTTGACTTATTCTCCAAGAAAATAAGTTTTAATTATTTTATAAAGCTATCTGAGTGAAAAATATAAGCAGCATGGCATCAACTGAACAACAAAGAAGGCTAAGGTCAGAAAAACACTCAACAATCAGCCACTCTGGATCTCCTGCAACAGTAGCAGCTACGACGAAATTATGGAACAAAATCGAATCTCGTCTCGAATCTCTAACTAAAACACTGACAGATTCAATTGTATCCCAATTAAAAGCTGAATTAAATACAATGCACAGCGACATATCTAAACGAATCGATGACATTGAACTTGATTTCGAAAAACAAATGAATGCATTTGTAAAAACATTCAAAGATAGTCTTAGCTCTTACAACCACTCATTATTCACATTAAAGAGCAGAACTGACACCTTGGAGCAACAATGCAACTATTTAAACACTCAAGAAGAAGAATTCGCTCTTGTTAAGGCTCACATGCTGGAAAATGACAACACAAAACTTAAACTTCAAATAGATGCATTGGCGAGAAATAATATATCTGGTGATCTCGTACTACAGGGAGAGTCTACATAAGAGTAACCGGTGAGGCAAATAAAAAACCTGTTGGTATTACCTGCATGCAGTCTCTCGAAGCTAATTGTTCTATGAACAACAATAATAGAACAAATAATAATATGACCAAAAGCAGAAATTATGTAGTGGATTGTGAGGATGCGGAATTGAGTGCAATAAATGGATATAGAGAACCTGTTTTTGCATCTTCGCCTATTGATAATGCTGATGCTGCTGCTGTTGAAGAGGTGGGTGGGGGTGATAATGAAGTACAGTGTACATCTAAGCTAGAAGCTGTTGCTGCTACACTAAAGTTGAATTGTTTAACAACTTATTGAGTCAGCTCTTTAAAACTTATGTACCTTTGGTTACCAAACAAGTAAAAGCAAAAAGATGCCCATGGTACAACCATAACATAAAGCTTCTCATTAGGGAAAGGGAGTATTTTTATAGAAAATTTAAAAGAAATCCGTCTGAACGTAACAAAAGACAGTTCACTTTTGCTCGAAATAGGGTAACCTCTCTGTATCGCAACGCCAAGCGTACATATTTATTGGAAAAACTTGATCCAAATCTTAGTTCTAAAGAGTTATGGAACAATCTTAAAAAAATGGGTGTCAAGGAAGATAAAAATCAATTTAACTGTCCGTTTCATCCTGAAGTAATGTCCACCATTCTGGTCCCGCATGAGTCCGATTTTCAATGGCCGGGAGATATTTTTATGATACCTGATGGTGAAAACCCTTTCTCTTTTAATTGTATAGGTACTAACGAAATATTTGGTGCCATCCGGTCGGTCAAATCTAACTCCGTTGGTCCTGATGACATTTCGCCGAAATTCGTGAAGCTTATCCTCCCTTTAGTGCTAAATTACCTCCTCCATATCTTTAAAAAATGTATTTATAGCTGCGAGTTCCCCATTGTTTGGAAAAATGCAAACATTTTACCAGTTCCCAAAAAAAAAACAAACCCTACAGACCCCTCTGATTTCAGACCTATTAGTATCTTATGTTTTCTGAGTAAGGTACTTGAAAAGGTGTTACATGAACAAATTCAAATTTATCTGACTGCTAATGAGAAGCTTTCTCAATGGCAATCTGGGTTTCGAACGAACCACAGCTGTGAATCAGCAGTTCTCAAAGTTACATCTGACATCCGCCAGGCTCTATATATGGATAAGTTTGGCGTTCTAGTTCTCTTAGATTTCTCCAAAGCCTTTGACAGCATAGATCATTCAATACTGCTCTCGAAGCTCAAAAGAAATTTTAATTTCTCTAACACTTCGCTTAAACTTTTGTGTAACTATTTGAAAGATCGAATTCAACGAGTTAAAACAGAGGTTGGTATATCTAATCCGCTCGTTACTCAGAAGGGAATTCCTCAAGGCTCAGTTTTGGGTCCCTTAATGTTTTCACTGTTTATAAATGACCTTCCAGATGTAACTCGCAGTTGCTAAATTCATCTTTATGCTGATGATGTGTCACTCTACATCTCTCGTCCAATTGGTTTGATGGAGGACTGCATAGCGCGTTTAAATGAGGATCTATGTTATATTCTTGCTTGGTGGTATGATAATGGTATGAAACTTAATCCTGCTAAGTCAGTTGCTATGTTATGCTCTAGAGGCCAATTAAATCGCTTAGAATTCCACAATGTTATTCTTGATAACGTAACAATTGTTTATGTGAGTCATGTTAAATACCTGGGTTTTTACATTAACAGTAATCTAACCTGCTGTAATGCTATCAGTGATGTTATTAGAAAAATTTACTATGGGCTTCGTTCCCTCAGGTCTTCATCAGCTTTGCTTTTACCCAGTATGAAAAAACACCTAGTAAAATCGCTTATTCTACCGTTTTTCAGCTTTAATAGTTCTGTGTACTCTGTGTTGGACTGTGAATGCAAGCGAAAGCTTAATGTAGCTTTTAACGACTGCATTCGATTTATTTATTCCATACCAAGGGATTAGCCTTGATAGTTACTTGAGGTTCAGGCTAATTCTGAAACTCCATAATGTCATTCACGACAGGTGTCCTAGTTACCTTAGTGAAAAACTAATATTTGCCCAATCGAATAGAGGACTGACATTAATTATGCCGCGCTTTTTGCACACTATTGCTGAACGTTCATTTTATGTCTCTGCAATTCGTCTGTTGAATACGCTTCCGCATGAATTGCAACGAACCACCAATACCGTCGCTTTTAAGAGGAAACTATTTTTACACTTTTCAACTCAAATTTAAGTTTTATGTTTATCTTTTTCCTTCTTCTTTATCTTTTAGAAATTAGTATTGAATTGAATTTATCTTTATTTAAATAATATCAAATTTGTGATTTAATTATTATTCAACCTTAGCTTAACTTTTACTAAATAATAATATAATTATAATAATTTACATTGTTAATGAATCATAGTTTGTAATTTAAGTCATTAGATACTTTTAAAGATTCAAATCTTGTGTGTCAATGTAATGTATATATTTACTTGAAATAAATGAAAAATGAAATGACCTGGCGTTGGCTCATGAAGTTGAATCCAACCATGAGAGATATATGTTTGCAGCAAACTTCGCAAAAAATTCTGAAGTCAGAAAAACCCAAAATCCACCTCAAAATAGAAGTGGTAACAGTTTCAATTATAATATTCCTAATAATAACGGTCAAAATTATAATCAGGGCAAAAACCCCTATTACAGAGAAACACAAAGTTATGACAACCAAATGCAGGGGAACAATAACCAAGCCCCTAGTAGCCGACAAAGAAGTCAGGACAACCACGCCAACGGATACATCACCTTTCACAGGGAAATCCTTCACGGAGTGACGAAGTTTGTGATTATGAAACTTTAGCTGAATTGCATACAGCTGAATTGGAAGCTGACGTACATGATTTTGACTATGTTAATTGTTTAGTGGAAACACCCTGCTACCGTTCATACAACGAACAGTACGAGGGAGGTTAATGAAGTTTCTTATTGACACTGGGGCTTCGAAAATTTATGTCGCACCAGTGGACAAACCTTTTCTAGTTAAATCAATTCACGGTTTTAACAATATTGAATTCAAATGCTTTATAAATATGTTCGGGGTAGGTAGTACCATTTTTATATTTTTTACCCTCTCTTTCCACCTTTGATGGAATAATTGGTCTTGCTCTGTTAACACAAGTGAACGTAATACGCTTCAATTCTGGATTAGAAACTATTCTATTCCATAAATGTGACAATGTAAATTTTACAAAAGTGGAAGATATAGATGTTCCCCAGTCGGTGAGAACTGACTTTAAAAAAATTATAAACAACAGAATAAAGTAAAGCAAAGTATTTTACAACTCTCGACTTAAAGTCGGGGTATTATGCATAACTTCGAATATATGTCGCAATTAAAACTCTTTAATTTCTACTCTTTAAGTGCAAGTTAGCATAATGTGTAGCTACACTTCTTTGTACAGTATGAAATTCATTTATATAAATCCGATACCCTTAAAATCTTTGCTTACGATTTGTTTTTCTTTTAAGTGGCGACCAAGAAGTGTCACATTAAAATTCCACTTAATTTAACTCGCTGACCGATGTTTATGCATAGCCCTTCAGTAATGTATACATTTTATATTATAAACATCCTTTACTCATAAGATTAAAAGATATCAAATGCACGCCCACACATTTTGAGTGTGAGAAGTGTATCTCACAAAAGATGATTAGAGTTAGCCTTAAGTAACACTCCAAAATAAACGCATCTATATTTTGTTAAAATATAATCTTTTCTTGCTTTCAACCGTGCATAACAGGGGTTTAACCAAATCGAGCTTGCCTAGCGGGATAGAGAAAAAACAGCCTTTTCCGTCAACGGCGGAAAAAACGAATTTTGTCGATTACCTTGTAATTTAGGTCTACGAAGAGATGTTCTTCACGCATTTACAGTCTCTTCCGTCAATCATTGGTGTAGACTTGTTTTCATTCAACCTTTTAGAAGATTTAAAGTCTAAAAAAAACTGCACCATTACAAACGACGCCGATAATCCCAGACCAAAACTTTTTCAATTATCGAATCCGAACGGAACAGTTCTGAAAAAATATAAAAATTGCCCCGGCTTGCCCCGCAGATATCTAAAAAACTGCCATTATTATTTATTTTGATGTTTACGAGTTTTTGTACATGCCTGGGAATCGCCGCTCAGACATTCCAAAGCTTCATGAACAAGATTCTTGAAGGTTTAGGTTTCGTTTTTGGATATCTGGATGATATATTAGTTTTTAGTAAATCTGCAGAAGAACATTGAGAATATTTAGAAATCCTGTTTGAACGCTTAATTTCGTTCGACGTTTTTTTTAAGAACAAATCTAACTATAACCTAACGCAATATTGAATTTCAGACTTGCTCTTATCTCAATGCTATCGAACGTATAAAAAATCTTGAATGTCATGTGGATTGGACCATCTTTGCTCAAAAAGCATAAAGATTCCTTTTGTTCTTACTCGTACTGTCAGCTGTTTTCAAGTTCTACTAAACATTATTATAAAGTTTGCAGTTTTTTACTTTTTGTACAAGGGACACTTAGCGAATTCCAATTATTGCTTTAAATTGAAAATATTAAAAAAATATAATAAACATCAATCTATGGAAAAATTGTCTTATCGGAGAAAATAGTATGCATCGAAGAATATTTCAAGTAAAGAAATAACACTTGGTGGTATAACTAGCAATTCCAAAGTCAACTCTTAAAATAACCTCTTGTTTTATAAGTTACACTTTTGGTTGTATAAATCTTATCGCCTAAAAATTCTTAAAACTATTGGCTTTAAAATACTCATTTTTAAATTTAATTTATCCATATTATCAATTCACTTTTAAAATTTAGATCTTCCACTTCTTTGTTGGGGGCGTATTTAAAGATTTGGTGCTGTTGAAAACTTAATTATTAAAACTTACGCCCATAATTTGTGTTGGTCTCTTTTAAGTTTGATGTTTTTGTTGTGGTAATTATTGGGTGAAAGTATATATATGCCACTGTACTTCGACCTAAAAAAAAAAAAAAAAAATATAAAATGAATATTAAGAATACAACAGGTCTGATAATTTTAATAATTTTAAACTCCTAAAACAAAATAGGGCCCATTAAAGATTTATTTTTAATTTGTACGGCCTGATGTGATCCCATTTTCTCAGAGTGAAATTTAAAAACGGAGTCGTTCAAATTGATAGAAGAGGGAAACATTATGGAAACATTTCCATCACTCGAACATCGTCGAAATGTTTCATGCCTTTCCTTATTTTACAGATTCTTTGACAAAAAATGATTACTCGAGGTAGCCAGCTGCGTTCCACCCCTTAAACATTTTCCCCGTAAAACTTGTCTTGCTAGGAACGCTCATCAGTTTACACTTGAGCCTAATTTCGGACGTACCGTGAAATATAGGGATTCTTTCTTTAGCCGTACAACACGAATGTGGACTAAATTGCCTGGCACAGTTTTCCCTCTCCATTTTGATGTTCTAACATTCAAGACCAATGTTCATCGACACCTCCTTTCCCTTCCTCACTAATTTCCTATCACTCGCGCTGCGACTCATCATTAAAAGGGCTATAACAAACCCCTTGAGTGCGTGTGCCGTATAAAAAAAATTCCGAATGTTTAGAATCCCAAATGATCAAAAGCAAATCCCTAGTGCTACCCAAAAGTACTACTAATTAAGACAATTTTTGACACAGGCGCCTGCCAGACGACTGGACATACCCTTAGCGGAGCAACAAAGTTGCGTGAGCGGGTGTGCCCGCAAAAATTGAGTTAAAATCTCTATATCCCGCTCAGCGGGCCACCCAAAAGTACTGCTGATTAAGAAAACTGTTGACACAGGCGCCTGCTAGACGAATGGTCATACCCTTATAAAAATATGGCGCTGGAACTAGCATCGACACAAGATAGCAAAGGTTTTTGGGTCAAATTAAAACAAGTTAAAGGTACCGTCTACATTTGTGGAACTCACTTGAATGAGTCAATTCTAGCGAGGTATCTTATGATTTTATTAAACCCTTGCTCCACACTGCTTAGCATCCAATATGCGGAGCCATTTATTGAAAACGAATTGCTTGACCACGCAATAACTCTGTTGGAGCTTGAGCAAGCTCTCTCTCATTCAAAAAGCAATAAATCAATAAAGATTTCAAGGCTGCGTTTGATTCAATTGATCGTAATGCATTGTTTTACAAACTCTCGCAGAATGGATTGTGTACAAAAATGTTAAGGATATTAAAATATATGTCCTCAAATACAAGGCAGGTTGTGTGGGATGGAACAGGTTTGTCTGAATGGTTTGGGACATTTTCAGGGGTAAAGCGGCCCACAGACACCACACTTGTGCGCGCGCGTATGTCTGTGCGAGGAAATGTGTGCTGTCTGTGGGCTGGTGCGCACACCGATTTTCGGCGCGAGTAAAAATCAAAACTTTTTGATTTTTGGTGTCGGTGTCTCGATCGGTGTGATGTGTGTGGGGATGCGCGCGCACATTTTATATTCTGTTGCATCGTATTGTGATTGAGTAAGGAGTGCGGAAAATGTATTTAAAATGTTTTGTTCCTTTGAAATCTCTTTCACAACAAAAGTGTGTACGGTTTGGTGTGCAGTGAGTGGCGAAATCACGCGCCAGTTTCGGTGCACATGCGCGCGCACAAGTGTGGTGTCTGTAGGCCGCTTAAGGCAAGGTTGTGTTATCAGTACCATACTCTTCGCAATTGTCCTTGATGATATAGCTCAGTCTCCTCATAGCTTCCAACCGATGATAAATAAATTAAGTACATTTTGTAAAACGTGGAATCTTACTATTAATTTAGAAAAATCAAAAAATCATGATCGTGCAAAAGAGATTGCTGAAGCGGAGTAATAACGAGAAATGGTTCCTTAATCAGCATGAGGTCGAAATTGTATCGGAGTATAGGTACCTAGGGGTTACTTTGCAATCAAATATGAAGCTTGAGTCACACTTAGAAAATAAACTAAAAGCGGCAAAAGGTTTAATAAATGCTTCTTGGCAAGAGATTATTAATAACAAAGATGAACCATCATCGGCTAAGTACAGAGTTTATGGGGCAGTGATGCGCTCTGTAATGTGCTATAGTTGCCAAATTTGGGGGTTTAAGTCATATGAAGAAGCGGAGAAGCTTCAACGTTTTTTCATTGAAAAACTTTTTAAATTACCTGCCAACACTCCTAACTATGTCTTGCTTCTAGAAACCGGTCTACCAACCCTTTTTGTGCATACACTGAAGCTGCATTTTGATAACGTCTTAAAAGTACTCAACTATCTGCCTAACAGAATCCCATCAGTGCTTGCAAAGTATGTTTTTGCCAAAAAGGTGGATTGGACATGGATGGATTGCAAAAAATGGGGTTGAAGTAACAACACAATGTGCTGATATTTACGTCCTAAAAAAAACCAACTATACGGTCTTATAGAAGCAGTGGACATTTGTCAGCAAAATGAGAGCACCCAACTAGCGAGAAGATATAAATAGAGTTATCTATCTAGAGTTGAATTACAATCTCTCTGACAATGACTGCTTTAGAGATGAAAACAGTGTAGAAGCGATTTCCTTAATTTGTAGAGCAAGAGGCGATTTGCTTGATCTAAACAGAACACCATACAGAAATGCTGCCTCCAATCTTTGCACGGTTTGCAACCTAAAGGCAAAGGCAGATTGCTTGCGTTTTGTAGCTGTTTGTCCAGCGTATAAAGAATTCAGGTTTTTCCATTTTGGAAGAATGCATGGAAGAAATAAAAAATATACTTAACGGATCGAATCGGGGAACTCTTTTCAAGTACTTAAAAACAGCAAAAAACTATAGATTAAATATTTTGAGATTTGAAACACGCTCCGCGATTTTGAGATTTTGAACCAGACCCATTTAAAAGTTCATTTTGTGAGTAGATAAATTAAAATACACATTTTTCACTAAAGCTTATTTCTATCTATTTCTTAATTCTAAGCTCAAATATATTCCCCAGCAAAAATAAAATAACAGTGGGCTCTAATTTATTTTGAGAAGTATAGTTTAAAAGTTTAACACCTTCACACAAATAAAAAAAATGATATGCTTTTTGGACCAGAAAAACAAAGTGTCATGTTTTATGGCCGTGAACAACTGCAAGACGCAGTATTTTTAATGGAAAAGTTTATAATTTTGGGCTTATATTAGTTAAGATAGTGTAATGATCGGCATGCGATTAGTTTGAAAGATCTTTTATTACTGACTTATTGTCTTCTTCAACGTCAAAAGGAGAAACTTTCGTACAATTGTGTCTAACTTAATTAGTATGATAAAGTATAGCTGCTAACTCCTGCTCAATTGTCGATTATTAGTCTCTCATTAGGCGTTTCATTTTTCATTCAGAAACGAGCTCTGAACAGAGTATATCGAGTACACTCTGAACGTCCTCTGAGCCAATTGTGTTGAGAGCGCTCTAAGCTATTTATGAAACGAATTTAATAACCCATTAATTTCCTTTTCTTATGCCACTTGAAAATCTGAAAAATGTTTTGTTTAACATTTAAAATACCTTCGGCGGCCATTTTAATTGTTTTTAATTTCAGTTACCGCTAAAAAGTTCTTTTTATCAATTGAATTGGTTTGGAAGCGTCTCACTTTTGACGTTTATATTTTTGTTCAGCTGTTGCTCAGCTTTGCCTCATCTATTTATTTGGAGCTCGTAGAGCGCACTCTGAACACACTCTGAAGGAAAAAAGAAACACGAATTCTAAGCTCTGAACACTCTGAAGCAAAAAAGAAACATTTTTTTTACAACTCAGGCTCTGTGAACTAAAAACGAAAAACGCCTCTTTTGTGAAGGATCTTGAGGCACACGCCACTAGTAATAATTTGTTATTATATTTTTGGCTAAGTACTGCCCCACACGCATATTTGCTCGCGTCAGTTGTTATGCAAAATTTCTTCTGAAAATCAGGATATTTTGAAATAGATGGACTAAGAAAACAATTTTTCAGATAGTCGAAATCAGATTGACATTCCTTAGTCCAAATAAATTGAGCATTTTTCTTTGACAGGCGCGTTAAGTGACGTAAATATTCCGTGAATTTGGGGATGAATCTTCTGTAGTAGAAAGCTACAAAACGCTTAGCCTCATCACCGTTTTAGGGGATTGGATAGTCTTGGACTATTAAAATTTTTGAGTCATCAGGTAGAACCCCTTTATTTGTGCACTAATGGCCAAGAAAAGTCACTTCATGACAGAAGAAAGGATATTTGTATGGATAAAGTTTTAGTTCAGGTTACTTTTTACATGTTTGAAACACATCTTTAAGATTTTGTTACAAACATATGACGCTTCGAGCAACCAACTACAACCAAGTCATCCATGTATAAGAATGCTTGTGATGCCGTTAAGCCTGAGAAAACGATAGACATCATTCTTTGGAACGAATTTGGTGCTATTTTTAAGCCATACGGAAGTCTTTTAAAGTGGAATGACCCTTGCTCAGACGAAAAACAGGTAATGTCCCTTGAATGCTTATATAATTCTATCTGATTTAAACCATACATTAAATCCAAACAAGAAAAATATTTGGCTCTGCCTACTTGGTGAAAAATATCATCGATTCTTGGGATTGGAAATTTGTCTGCTAACAATTTTGTAGTAATCTGTTTATAATCTACTACGGGACACCATCTTCTTTCCGGTTTCGCCAATTGGGGTATTTTGGTACGAGTAAAATTAGACTGTAACAGGCTGAAATTGATGGGTCAATGATATCATCTTTAAGTAGTTTCCTAACTTGAATATTAACTTCTTTCTGAGAGTGGGGTAGGTATTCTGTAATTTTTAACATTAAGTAGGTGTATCATTGCTTATTTTTTGTTTTTGATTCTTCAGATTTTTCTTTTGATTTTTCAGATTCTTAATTAAAAATTTCAGAGAACTCAGAACAGAGCTTGGAAAACCCGTAGATAGTTGTTCTAAAACTTCTTGTCTTCGTTTACCTACTTTATTATTGCAGTTAATTATTTCATAATCAGATAGGCTTTCCATTAAAACTGTGACGTTATCTATAGATACGTTCTCATGTGTAGTGTTCATAATTCTAATAAAAAAGCTTTCTTTGGATAAAATAGTATTGGCAATATACACTCCGTTATACAGTTCTTGGTGGGGTATTAACACGTATTATAAACCAATCTTGATGTTTTTTGTAATCTAACACTTTTCAAGGAAATCTAAACCTATGATACCATCCGAGGGGGTGGGAAAAGTGTTATGAACTACATGAAAAATGTGTAGTAATCATAACAACTGAGAGTGAAAACCTAGGTATCCAAGTTTCTTTATTAATATATCATGGTGCACTCTGTCAAAAGCTTTTGAAAAGTCTGTGTATATGACATCTACCTGGCTACCACGTTCCAACCCCTTTGTACAAAAGTTTGAAAAAAAGGTATAGGTTTGATGTGGTTGAACATTGGCTTACAAACCCATGTTGTTTATCAGAAATCCCTTGCTTGATATTTTCATAAATCCTTTTTTTTACAATGGTTTCAAAAACTTTTGGAATAGTTTGTAGCTTTGAAATCGGTTGATAATTAAGGATATCCTGCTTAGAACCTGATTTATGAATTGGTGTAATACTTGAGGTTTTCCAAGCATTTAAGAATTGGCCTAGACTAAGGGATAAATTGAATAATTTCAAAAGGGGCTTGGAAAGACTGCACCTACATAGCTTTAAAAATAAAGGGAGCAATTTCGTTACTGTCAGGTTTCTTATTGTCATCTAGATTTGAAAGTTCATCCAAAATTTCTTATACTACTTAGGTATGTCGCTCTCAGGCGGAATATAAGAAACGAACACATAAATATTTGTTAAAGTATCAGTTAAGGAAATTTTAATACAAATTTGTTCAACATTAATACAAGGCAACTCATAGCTAACATATTAAGAACTTACAGCTAAAAGGAAACCCCCTCCTCTCCCCTCACCAGTGGCATATCTATCTCTTCTATATACGTTATAGCTACTATCAAATAATTCGTCGGGAAATATTGCATTAATTAGCCATGTTTCAGTCGGAGCTAAGACAGGAAAATGATGGTCAGCAACAGCAGCAAATAGTTGATTGGTTTTAGTTCTCATACCACCTGTGTTTTGGTAGTAGATAGTAAACTGACATGTATCCGATGTAGACTCAGTTATGTGTTGTTGGCAAGGCTTTGAATATTCGGTTTTTTTTTTTTTTTTGATTTCTCATAAACTCCCTGACTCGAACACCTTCAGGCCAGAAATTTGAATTTATAACAGTCAACGCATATTCGACAGACACACCAACTTTAAAGTTTATAGTTTTTATTGATTCAATGTTGTCTTTTTTACTTATTAGCGCAAAACAGTCGATCTCAATTGGGCGTACATTTAGTTTCTGAGAAGTATAGTCTATAATGGCTAGAAAATTTGTTGTAGACACAAAACTAGATAGATGAAACCATTTAAGTTGCTTAGCCACGACTATGCCTTCAATAGTTGGATTATTGAATGGGCTTTGAATTTTGTATTGCATTATCTAGAGCTGACTTAGTACCATCACTAGAGTCTAATTCATCACGAGTTTTTTATTTACACTCAAAATTTAATAGTGTGTGCTACCACCTTTATTTAAAATAACTTCAAAAATAGCCCAGTAATTTTAGGTTTTATCTGCGGAAAATTCCAACTAAGCTGAATTTTGGTATAAGAAGTTGTTTGGTGACTTCAACAAGGAGCCATAAAAACAGCAATTTTTCATGATTTCTCGGGTATATCCGAAGAAATAAGGTGGAATTCTTCATTTTTTGGCGAACTTTGAAAAATGACCTGTTTTTCGAAGTGCCATATCTCGGTAACTAATCGACATACAAAAATGATTGTACTAACGAAATTGTAGCAAATTTTATGCTCTACAATTTTGTCATACACCGTAAAATCATTGGAGCTATAGAAACCGAGATATTTGCGAAAAACTGTTTTTTTTTTTAGGTTTTCGTGACCTTTTGACCTTCATAAATTTTTTTGCCGGCATCTTTATTACAATGCCGTAATAAAGGTGTTATTGCACTTTTCGCGACACGAACACGATAGGGGGAGGGGCATCTATTCAATTAAAATTAACGTCGATCTATTTACTCGCGAGCAATTAAATTTAAAAAAAAGGAACCAAACAAAGATTTAACGCGTACCGACGGCTACGCACGACACGATATAAATTTAATAATTTAATTTAAATTACTTTACTTGAATCGATCTTTTGAATCGCGATTAATTAACTTCGAAAGGAAAGAATCAATTTTGCACCGAAACCGACGGCGGTGCGCGACACGAATTAACTATTGACAATGCCGATCGACCACGAATGACACAAAAGAGAATGCGAAAAAAAATGCAATCACAGCTAGATCAAAGTAGCTGTCACCACGGCTGCTCAGTTGGGGTGGGTTCGGTGGAAGAGTTTTTGGTTTCTGTTGATAAACTTTATTGATTTATCGAATCAAAATAGTTTATCAAAAGAATATATACGTATGCACAGTAGGGTGCAAAAGAAGTTAGGCGCCAGGAATTTTTTTTTCTAAAACCGAATTAGAAAATTCCAAAACTAATTTTAGGATTTGAAGAACCGATATTTTAAATAAAAAGAAGGAAGTCAAATGTAGGTAAATAATTATTTTATTGTTTTGGGAAACCTTGGGACAGAAGGTCCCTGGACGAAAACCCAAAAGTCTTTTCAAATAAAAATGTTAAACAAATAAATATGGCCGTTTGGCTCAAAGGAAAATTTAACAAACAATTAAGATTGAAATTACATAAAAGGTAAAAGCATATAAAACGAACCAGAAAAATGGGTTTTTAAGAAAACTAAGGCGCGTCCCGAAAGTTATGGGGGGAACTCGAACACGGTTGAATATAAATATATATTTTGAAATTGCAAATATATATTTACATTCAAAATTTAACACGAACTACTTATCTTATTTTTGTAACGACTCCTATCTCCTATCTCCTTTTAAAATCCTTCTCGTCTCGAATCCTGATTTTCACCTCTACTCCTTGACACAAAATTTCTTTTTCTCCAAAATAAAACAAATGTCTCCTCCTCGATTTTATTTTTTTCTTTCCCAAAATTTCTCGATATATTTTTCTTTTTCAAATTTCGTATTCGCGCTTGTAAGTCTCTCACCAGAGTGCCTTCCAAGCTCATTTTCATCAACAACTTTCTTCCCTCGTCCATTCCAATCATTCACTCATACATACAACGCTACAACACAACCATTCGTTTCGAGATCATCGGTCACGGCTTTCTGGAAGCATGACGCTCTCCTAGAAAACAACCGTCGTGGGATCTAACGAAACATACTCATACGCACACAAACACGGTTTCAACAAGTTGTTGGATGTGTTTCCAAAACTTGCCAAAACATACTCTCACGCATACCAACACAGTTTCGACAAGCTGTTGGATGTATTTCCAAAGCTTGCCGAAACATAATGGACGAGTTTAGACTATTTTCCTACTAAAACTAATTTCGAGAAAAATTGAAAAGAAACAAAATTGAGGAGAAGTTTCAACTAGGCTTTTTCCTATTACTCTACAACTATGGCGCGGGATTCGAAGCGTGAATTATTTAATGAACTATTTACGAAGATACAGAAAGGAGCGTTACTTTTAAATCAATTTTAAAATTCTACAAAACTACTCTTACACGCGTTAAAAACCCATTTTGTACATTTAACAAATTTATGTTATTTTACGTTAAAGTTAAAATTACGTTACGTTAAGTTAGATTTTGAAATGAAAGATAATTATAAGATGGTGTTTAGTTGTTGTTGGTCTATTATGTAAGTAAGAGTCCACCTGACTCGTTACTTCTTCGGCTCATCCGCCGGCTCTTCTCGGTTTCGAACGTCGTACTCGAACACCTGCTTTTGTTGCTTTTGCAAAATAAGGCTAGGTACACCACTGGTTGATGAGACCATGGTTGCCCTCAACTTCGCCAATATTTTGCAGCCACAACGAGAAAAAAAAAGAATAGGAAAAAGAACGACCGAAGGGAAGTTTTTGTTGCGGTAAAATTTACCGTAACAGTGTGTACCAAAACTCAGCTTGGTTGAAATTTTTCCGCAGATTGGGGCTTAAAATGCCTAAACTGGGCTAAAACTCTGTTGGGAAGTGAATCATAGTTATTTTGTATAATTTAAATAAATCGCACTCCATGCTTCTTTGATCGCAGCAGTAAGTGATTCTTTGTCTCCATATCGATGTCGAGAATCGTACACTCTACAAACCATCCATCCCCATACGTTTTCAATAATATTAAGGTCCGGAGAGTACGGTGGCCACCACAAATTAAAAAGTTTTGTTGAAAACAAAAATCTTTTATGTGAAGAGCAATCTGGGTTCAGGCGTGGTCATTCATGTGAGACTTCCATATGCTGGATTATTAATGAATGGAAAAAGGAAAAGGAGAAAGGTAACACGGTGTTAGCAGTTTTTTTGGACCTCAAACGTGCCTTTGAAACCATTGATCGAGATATATACTTACAAAAAAACTATTATTATTATTATTATTATAACTTCATTAAATAGGTAAATAAATTACACAATCAATAATAATTGTTCGGCAATAGCTACCAGGACTTTCTGCCGATAAAAGCATTAGATTTAAACTTAGAATATATTTATACTTAATATAAAATATTAAAGTTAGATGAGTGTTTCAAATTTGATTTGAGTTAATATTTTAAAAACATCATTAATATTTTGTTTTGAAGGAATAGTTAGAAGGTTTGTGAGAGTGTTTGTTTTATTTATTGTTTTTGATACTAGTTTGACATGTTCGCAATCGAGAATGAGATGATTAATGGTGAGGGGAATGTTTTTGTTGCAGAGATGACAGAGTGGTTGTTGTTCTTTTGTTATGTAGTGGCTGTGGGTGATGTTGGAGTGACCAAGTCGGAGTCTTATATAGCATCTCATCATATTTGGAGGTAGATTTGTCGGGTAAATAGCCTTTTCAGCTTGAGGGTTGATCATGGAATAATGATGGGTATATTCCGTCCAATTTAATTTTTTGATTTGACAGGCTATGTTTAAAAGATTTTTGTTTGCATCCTTTTTGTTAAATACGTTGAATAGAATAAGTGGTTCATTGAGGGCTGCTTTAGCTATTTTGTCTGCCGACTCGTTTCCGGGAATACCGGCATGTCCGGGGACCCATATTATTTTAAGATTTTTGTTTCCTATTATTTGATCTCGTAGTTGATCTATTATTTTTGTTTTGTTATTTATATTTTTGAGAGCATTGATTGTTGAAAGGCTGTCGGAAAAAATTGCGGTTTTTTTCTTGTTTGCGAAGTTAGTAGCTTTGAGGATAGCGAAGGCTTCGGCAGTAAATATTGAGGTGGAACTGGGTAATAGGCCTTTGATTTTTGTGTTTCCGAATTTGTCAACAACGGCAAAAGAAACCCTATCTTCTGTTTTGGAACCATCTGTGAAGAGGGAGTTCCATTCTGTGTTTTTTAGTTTCGACGCCATTTCCATATACATTTGCTGGTATATCTCATTACTTGTTGTTGTTTTTGGTAATCTTTGCAGGTCGGTGTTTAAAGAGTCAGTTTTAAGTTTCCATGGTGGAAACATTGAAGATTTGGTAGGTTTGGTTTGAATTGGAGTATTCCATTTTGGAGAAAGGTTTATGGCGTTGAGGAGCGATGATGGATAGTTTTGATGTCGGGTTCTACGTAGAATTTTCGGAATAAGTGGTTGGACTGGTGAATTGTTGCACGAGTTGATTTTGAGAATAAAAGATGCAGTTTGGAGTTCAATCCGGTCAGGAATCGATGGAAGTCCGGCGTCTGTTAGAATATTTTTGATGGGTGTAGTACGGAATGCTCTTTGAGCAGTTCTAACTGCGCTGTGGTATTGTGATGTGCAAAGCTGCAATGATGATTTAGAGCATTTACTATATATGGTGAGTCCGTAGTCTATTTTGGAGAGCAAAACTGATTTTATTACATTGAGGAGGGAGTTCAAATTACAAAAGCTATGCTTAGAGGCTAAGTATCTTATCATATTGGTCCTGGCAGCAAGGCTCTTTTTAATGTAAATACAATGTGGTTTAAAGTTAAATTTAGAATCGAATATAATTCCTAGGATACTTAGGCTATTAACATTTTCTATATATTTATTGTTAAAATTAACGATCACATTTTTTGAGCAATTGGTTTTTTTACATATGTGCAGTATTTTGCTTTTTTCTGTGGATATTTTTGTCCCAGAGTATTCTCCCCATTTGATTAAATCTAGAATTATATTTGAAAAATCAGTTGCTACAAGGTTTAAGTCTTTGCATTTGGATATAATTGCTAAATCATCAGCGTACAATGAATAGTTTACTTTTTTATATTTATCTATAATTTGTCCAATTTTATTGAATGCTATAACAAAAAGCACAACTGAGAGAGGGGATCCTTGGGGGATACCATTTTCGAGTTTGTGCACAGATGAAAAAGTAGTTTTTATTTTTATTCTGAATTTTCTATGAGTTAGGAATGCTTTTACAAATTTAATTATTTTTGGGCCTACTTTCCATCCCTTCAATTCGTTTAGGATTACGTGGATTCCAATTCGATCAAAAGCTTTTTCGAAGTCAATAGAAAGTAGAGATACGTGGTTCCTTGAACTTAAACTAGAAGCAATGATTTCGTCGACGTATAAAAGTGAATCGATTGTTCCTCTACCTTTTTTAAAGGCAACTTGATTTATATCAACCAGGTTGTTTCTTTCCAGGAGCCAAGATAGTCTGCGAGATATAATTTTTTCAATAACTTTGCTGAGACACGGTAGCAGGGATATTGGTCTGTAGCTAGATAGATTGACGATTTCTTTATTTGGCTTCGGTATAGGCACTACTGTTGAAATTTTCCATGTTTGTGGTATGACGCCTTGATTCAGGATCTCATTGTATAGGGTAATTAAACGTTTTTTTAGAAAGATAGGACAATTTTTGATCATGGAGTATGATATGCGGTCAAAGCCAGGAGTTTTGCCTTTGCATGAGTTGATGCAGCTTTCAAATTCTATTAGGCTTATGTCATCTTCAATTTGTTTTGCTATTAAGTTGATGGGTTCTGGTGTAATTATTTGATGCAGTATCTGATTTTTTTGTGAACAAAATTCCGAATGAAAGTTTGAATCATTCGAAGCGGATGACCATGTTTCGGCAAAAATTTGGGCTATTTCTATGGGGGATGTTAGCATTTTATTAGATTGATCTCTTATGGCTTTTATTGAGGAGACTTTGTAGTTGCCTGTCAGAGAGCTAATATCTGACCATAGTTTCTTTGCAGGAGCGTTTGGGTTAATGTTGGAGGTAAAATTCTCAAAACTGGTTATCTTTGCCGTTTTTGCTGCTTTCCTGAAAATAGCGTTGGCTTTTTTAAATTGGATCAAGTTTGTTTTTGTTGGGTATTTTTTGAATGTTTTCCAGGCTGTTTGTTTGTTTTTACGGAGATTACCAAGCTCACTACTCCACCATGGGACCATATATTTGAATGGTAAGTTTTTGGTTTGAGGAATAGCTAAATTGGCTGCAAAGCGAATAGATTTCTGTAGGAGAGCTGATTCTTTATTAATGTTGTTAGAAATGTCTTTGTTTGCAAGGAAATCTGTGACTTTGGACTGGAATAAAGGCCAATTCGCTTTCTCAAGTTGGAACTTTTGTATCTGGTAGTGGTGATTAGTATGATTGTTTAGGGTAATTTCGGTAATTGTTGGGAAATGGTCACTTCCGTGCAGATTGGTAAGAGCCTTCCATTTTGTTTTTGGAGTTAGGGAAGGAGAAATAAAGGTGAGGTCAATGTGTGTGAAGCTGCCATGGGTGGAGAAATGTGTAGCAGAACCATCGTTTAATATAGCCAGGTTGGAATTTGTAAAGAATCGTTCTATAAGTCTACCACGGTTGTTGATACTAGGAGATCCCCAGATAGGATTCCAAGCGTTAAAGTCACCAGTCACCAATATGGGTGTATTAAAACTGTTTGTTATATTTTCCAATTCAAAACTTGTAAAGTTCTGTTTTGGATGAATGTACAATGAAACAATTGTTAGTTTGATATCTAGCTCAATTTCGACTGCTATTGCTGGAATAATAATTTTTAGAATAGATTGTTTTGATCGAGGGGTGAATTGATATGGTTGTTTAGGTATTTTTTGACTCCGCTCCCCGAGTGTTGAAGCGTTCAAGCTCCCAAGTGAGCTTGAAGGATTCAACACGCGAGCAGCAGAGTCTTTGATTTCGGAATTATTAATGTTGTCACTGGTCATCATCGGTGTCCATATGGTTAATATAGTATTTATTTTCTTTAAGAAGTGATTTTGTAACGCTTGATAATGGAGAGTCTAACGTCGATAGACTTGTATTTGGTAATAAATTTTGTTCTTGGGGTTGATTTTGTGTTTGGGTTGTTTTTGTTGGTGTGGTTGTTGAATGGTTGGTTGTTTTGGGATTTAATTCTTTTTCGGGTAGTTCATTAGTTGTTTGAGTAGTATGCGAGGGACTTAGCGGGATGGAGGGTTGATTTAAGATTAAGGTTGATGTTAAGGTTGGGGTTGCTGTGGAGGTGGAGGCGGAGGAATCGTTTTCAAAAGGGTTATCTTGTTCAATTTGAGATTGCGAATGTTGTGTTTTATTTTGGTTTTTGTTAATAATTCTATTTTTAATTATCTCTGCCATAGATGGTTTTGGGTCGAGTTTTTTCTTTGGAGCAGGGAGTTGGTGCTGTGCGGGATCATCTCTGTAGATCTGCCAGGCTTCTCGGAGAGTGCAGCGACGATCGGATTTTATTTTGTTGACTGACTTATGGCGAAGGAAGGTTGCACATGAAGGATCATACGATGTGTGCCCTTCTTCTTGACAGTTTATACAATATAGGCGCATGCAATCGGTGTGTGGTGTTGGAATGCAACATTCTTTGCAAAGCTCAGCATTTGTACAGTGATTTTTTGTGTGCCCCAATTTTTGGCAAGTTATGCACCTCATTGGATTGGGAATGTATTCTTCGACTTTGCAATTGAGCCATCCCAGTTTTATTTCGTTTGGACGTCTTATTAAGTCAAAAGTTAGGATTGCTGCTCCAGTTGCAACTAATTCATTATTAGTTTTTTTAAACATTTTTTTTATTTGCGTAATTTTTTGGGAACGGAGTTCAGTAAGAAGTTCTTCTTCAGGAATGTCTTTAATATGAGGAGAGAAGATTCTACCTTGCACTGAATTTAGGTTATTGTGTGGTGTAATTTTAACTGGTATGGAGTCGATGTGGGTTTGTTTTAGGAATTTGTTTGCAGTTGGTACATTAGCTACTTTCACTAAAAGGTCACCGGAACGCATTGCTTTAACTTCTAAGATTTCTTTAGAAATATGTTCAAGGCCACGATTTATTTGGAAGAGATTATAAGATGTTAGTGGGCGTAGTTTTTCATTTTGGTCTTCATTTCCAATCGTAATTTTTTCTAGGCCAGAGATGACCAAATAGCGAGGAATGTTGTCGTCATTGATGGGGGCAGATGGAAGCGATGGGAAGTAGGATGGGCCAGTGGATTTGCGTTTCACTTTGGCGCGCTGGTTTAAGGGAGTATCTGGATTGAGTCCCTTAAACCAGTTTACCCTAGGGGGGTCCCCCGGCATAATTGTTTTTTAGTTTTGCTAAACAAGGGGAATTTGCTTGTGTTTTTTTATTGCAATAAAAATGAGAAATTAAGATAATAGATTGTAGACCGCGTGGCGGGAACAAATATGACAGTTCGAAATAAACTATAAGGTTGCACTCTTTACACACGTGTTTACTCGGCGTTTGCCAGATAGCAACTGCAAAAAAACTATATAAATATGGAATTCGTGGAAATGAGTTGAAGTGGTTTAAAAGTTTTTTAACTGGCAGAACTCAAAACGTTAAAATAAATGACATCACTTCTAGTCAACAAAATGTATCTATAGGTGTACCTCAAGGAGCTGAACTTGGAGTTTTATTATTTTTGCTGTATATTAATGATTTTGGAAGATGTTTAATGCGTTCGAAAGTGTGCTTGTTTGCTGTTGATACATTTATTTATACATTTACCATACAGTTCTGTGAAGAAAATATGCAGGTTGAGATGAATGCTGCGAATAACTGGTTGTGTAAAAACAAATTAAAGATAAATGTCAACAAAACTAAGTGTATGTGTGTAAATAATGTGGATTCAAACATTAACCTTTCCTTAAATGGTGAAATAATTGAAAGTGTAAACACAGTCAAATACTTAGGAGTGTTCATTGATAACAAACTGAAATTTGATATTCATTTGAATAAAATTTGTAATAAAATTTCAAAAAAATAGGTTTCTTGAACAGAATTAGAAAAAACGTTTCACACAGTTGTGCATTAACAATTTATAATACCATTGTGTTTCCTCACTTCAATTACTGCTCGTCAATAATTTACATGAGTACTACTGGAGATCCAAATAGGCTTCAGATTTTGCAAAATAAGGCAATGAGAGTAATTCTAAAGTGTGGTAGATTGACACCAATTAATCAAATGTTGCAATCCTTAAGATGGCTTAATGTTGAACAACGTTTAAAATTCAATACGCTTATAATGATTTTTAAAATCAAACACAACATTTATCCAGTTTATTTGCAGAAAAATGTGGAGTATATCACCAACCAAAGATATCTGTTGAGAAATGTTGGAGACTTCCGGCTTCCCTTGTACAGAAGAGCAAAAACACAAAACAACTTACTCTATAAAGGTCTTCAATTGTTCAATATTCTTCCTAGAGATGTGAAAAGTATATCTATTTTGAATACATTTAAATTAAAAATTACCTACCTTCTAATAAATAATTTAATTTAAGACTGAATATTGTAATTAGAATTATGCCTGCTTCACAACGACGCTTTGAGCTTCGCTTTGACAGAACGCAAAAGTTTAAGTTTAAGTTTAAGTTTAAGTTTATTTATTTAGTTTAGTTTAAACTATTTACATTTTCAATAATTTATATTTAATAAAATTGATTTTTTGAGTAATAATTATTATAAATATACTAATACTGTGATTTAACAAATTCGATAACATTTTTTTTATAAGTGTTTGTAGGGAAAACTTTTTGCAGAATGGCATGCAAATAAATTTCCTACCAATGCCATCTACCAGCGAAATTATTTGTAGACTCACTCTACCTTGAACGCAGTCATTTTACCCCACTCCTAAAAGGATTCCACAATTAGAATCCACCCAGACAAAAAATGTCATTTCCAGAATGGCCTTCCAAGGCATTTCCAAATTCTGTCTGCCTTCCATTTGGCAGATGTTCCACAATTTTCTAGAAATACAATGAAATGACGAGTAAGCGGCTACTCGCTATTTCAGTATTGAAGCTACGTTCACACGGAACGAAAATGCAGGACAGCCGCATTGTTGAGAAAGTTAGAAAAAGGTAGATTGACAATATATGTGACGTGACCTAGTAGGGGAATACAGGCAAGCGAATGTCAGATAATCTGAGTAAAAATTGAAGGAGGATAGAATAGAGAACCTTAAAGTACTCATTACTATCTGAAGTTCACACTACGTGACAGATGGTCCAAATTTGGTAAGACGCCGAAATTCATTACGAAAGTCAAGCGCTCTCATAAGCAACGTCTAGATAAGCTATTACTCAGTAAAAGTCAAAGCAAATCTGTACTGATGACTGACGAAGACCTTAACTCATTTACTCTGAATCCACTCTGTAAACATAGTGAGGGTCAGATTTGGCGTAGGAGAAGTTCTAACTACTTAATAAATTGGATTCTGTTATGTATTCAGTAAACAGGCAATTATCTGTGTATGAACTGTACAGAGCCTGTCAAAATCTAATTTCGCTAATTTCTCCATTTTTACAAGATGCCAATTTGCAGAACATTGAGAAATCGCAATATGCAGTTTGGGTGACAAATACTGGATTTATCATGTCTAAACTTGCAAAGAAACCATCAACCGAGAAGCACAAAGCATTCCGAAGTCTAAGCGACAATTTTCTTTACAACACAGTTGACGGAAACATTTTTAGTCACACTAGAATTAGTGTGAGAAGACTGTTTTATATCAACCATCGTAGATTTACACGAGGGCGGAATGAGTATTTTATCCCTCGGTACACCTGACATGTAATTTATGTGAAAACTCTTACATACTAGAGCAGCCAGATGAGCATAATGCCCTGAGCAAAGTTACACCTTACAACGTAGCACAGTGCGCACTACCCACAAAAGATTCGCTACTTTCCTCCTTCTAACTCGCTACTTGTATTGGAACGAGTAATAGTAAAAAGGAAGTAGCAAAATCAACATGGCGTACGGCCATTTGGAAAGCGGGGAAGTATAAGCGAGAAGGTTGTCTGTGGATTTCATTTAGAAGCCAGACGTCTACCGTATAACATCTCCTCCACAGAACGAGTTCCTTTTTTTAAGCAGCCGATCCGCGCCCCCATTTTGATTTGGGAATTGATTTTCTTGGTTTCTCTATGAGAATCCATCCAATTGTGCTAAGCAATTGGAAAAATTTATCTCTCACCATTGAAGTATTTTATAAATAAGGTAAGTGTATCATTTTAATGTTCATTGAAGCAAGATAATGGAGATTTATCTTACTACAATGGAAGGAGATTGGATGGCGTCGCTTGGCCGACACACTACATAATTTTTCATCATCCTTTGTTATAGGATCAAAAATCCAATCCCTGGAGGAAGGTGAAACCCTCAAACTTATCACAAGAAGGCGCAGGCGAGGCTGCACACCATTTTTGGAGGTTCCTGAAAAAAAAAAAAGCATGCACCGAATCTATCTACCCTTGAGATTCTGGTGTTCAGCAGACATGTGATTTTTTTTTTTTACCTATTTTTTTTTTGAGTGCACACGGCGCCCAAGATATATGTGAATAATCATTAAAAATCTATGTGGCTATGCAATATCGCTCAGCGCAACAAATCCTCGTTTCGGCTCATTCATTTTATTTTTGGAGACAAGCACAGACGCAAGCCAGTTTCTTGCGCAACGTCGGTGGCGACACGCTGCGACGCATATATAGTTGTACAATTTCCTCCCGGTGGATTCTTCTGGATATCCACGTAGTTCAGACGTTGATCCGATCGACGGCTCGTCTGTTACTACGATTACGTCCAATTCACATCCACGTTTCTGGTGCCACTCATAGAGAAGTTTTCTCCTAGTACCGAGACACATAGGTACTAATTGGATGTTTCCACGCCCTCTCGGCGCATATCCGAAGATTTTGTCTACAATATCATCGGTGTATTTTTGAGAATACACAATCACCACACATCAGGTACCCAGCCACGACAGGCTGAAGGCCACGTCGAGGGACGGACCCTTGAGTTTATCGTCGTGGGATAATTTATCACTACTGGACGTCTGGCGTGTGAAATGTCACAGATGCCGGTCCCCCATCGCAAAGACACTCTGTTAACACATAGTATACCGAGCAACGAGGGAAGGAGCAGAAAGAATTTCATCACCACAGCACTGAAGCAGTTGTTCCTGATGCAGTTGTTCCTGAATTTATATTTGTAACATTATCCTAAGATTATTATATGAGCATCATATCACCAGGTAATCCTTTAACTTTATTCTGTGTATAATCCTCTGAGAGCGAGAAGCTCGACCGAATTACATCCAAAAATACGATAGTGCATGTATAATATCTATCATACATTACGTTGACGCCGGCGTAGAGCGTCGAGTACCACGGACGGTGGTAATAATAATTTTTTTTGTGTGCACATCATAAGGAGAATTACTTAACGGCAAACCGCCACTCCTCCTTACATTTACAAACATATTGAAGAATTTATTCATATCCCTAGTTTTAAGTCTATCTACATGAAAGTGAATTGAAATATAATCAAGCTTATTGAATAGTGAAGCTACACCGTTCCATACGTGGTTAATAAATTAAAGTTTCGATCATCGCGAGTCTAGTAGTCTATTAAAGTGTTCAGATCTATTTCCTTTAATAAGTACATTACTCTATTAGAGCCCGAGCTCGTAGTACGTCACTTTATTATCGCGTAACTTAAAGCAATCCTCGGATATTTTTCCTGAAAGAGATTCATATTTGATTACTGAGAAAAGTTCCTTTAAATTTAAATTCTCAGTCAGAGATCAAGTTACAGTTTAGCGTCGGTAGCGACCACACCCTAACGCGTTTTATGAACGTCGCGTTTAGATACTCTTTCCGTCATTGATCATTAGTTTCACTAAAATTACACTCACTCACTCGATTATTTTAATTTGTTTTATTTTTTTTTTGATTTTACTTTCGTCCTGTCTTATATCGTCGCGTTAAATATAACCTATCACGACATTATATTTTTCTGTACTTTTTCCTTACGCGAATTTTCATTCCATTTGATATCTAAAATACTTACCTTCGTGCATGAATATGATAGCACGTATAGAAGCATCGCTATAACAAACAAGGTATCAACATAAGCTTGAATACCTCAAGAAACCAAAGCGCAGAGCAACTACCTATATAGGGTAGAAGGTTCCAGATACTAAGTCAACCATAGAGTCACTTTTAATTAAAAGATTTACAGCTAACTTTCTTTCTACAGGTTCTGGAGTGCACTTCCGAAACATCAGAAAGTGGATATTTTTATCTTTTTATATATATTGATTTACCTATATTGATTTTTAACAACTATATTTTGATATAACACTCGATCATATGCATGAGTACAAACAGTATTCATACATATGTGGTATCTTAATCGTATTTGACTTTTGCTTTGATGCTCTGGGGCGAATTGTCCTAAGCAGATCCTGCTTTTGATTGTGGTAAACATCCTGCTTATTAAACAACCTTCGTTTCCGTTTTTTTTGAGTATTTAACTTCGGTAGAATGATATAGCATCCTTAATTCGGTACTAGTAAGTCATAATCGAACCTATACCAGAGAGATTTTGAAATCCTTTTCGCGCTTGTTCGATACAATATTGATAATCGTAGTTGGCGTTAAAGTAATACCGCCGCGTTAATTCGTTTATGGATTATTCCTTTTTATTGTTATTAGACCTTCACAGTCCGCGTCCTTCACTAAGTATTATTCTTAGATTTAATTATTTTTAATTTCTTATTATCACTCTTTAGCAGTCATTGTAAAATTCCTTTCTTTTGAGAATCATATGTAGGTATATACATATTTTGAAATATATACATACAATTTGCCAGTATAGAGTAAAGAACAACAATTGTCCCTGTTTAGCGCTAGCTTTAGATGAAGCTTAACTTACTGAACGTGATTCAAATCACAACTTATTAAATGTCGTCTCATAGACTTACTGAATAAGAATAGATATGAGTATTGCTCAGTAAATTTTCCATATTGTTTGGGTCAAACGAAACAATTTAGTTAAGATAACCAAAACACTGTTAGCTATTAAGAATTTATTAAATAAATAATTCAGTTTCTGTTTATAACGTTTAAAGAAATATTTCGTTTCCTTTTCTTTTGGAATAATTTGAATTTTATTTTTATGAAGAGTTATAGCCAATCGATCATGAAGATTTAAGAACTTTCTTAGGGAGGGTGGTGTCCCTCACTTTTCTTTGGTGGAATAACGCGGTACATTCTCGGATAGAGTTTAGAATGTAGAGTTGGAGTTTGAAAAGACAGTATCCATTCAGATTCTATGTTTTTTTTTTTTTTTTGAATAGTTAAGCGAGCAAGCTTCTGCTTGCTTTTTCAGTTCAGGGGTTGCCCATAGAAATTTCATTGAGTCTTGGGGACTCAAAGGCCTGCGGTCGACCAAAGGACGGTGTCAGAAGAGATGATTTTTGACACTGTATTGGGAGGGTTATGAGGCCAGGGGGATCGACAACCATCCTAGATCCTCCCTCCCCTATCAGTTAGACACCTCTGAGTCCGTGCTCGGCACTTCATCGTGGCAGCCGAACACGTAGACTATAATAATCAGCCATGGCTACCACCACAACCTATGGTTAGCTTTTCGTCGCACAATTTACGGTTTATGTTCTGTGGGTGATGTGATAATCCATCCCGATTCTTTACTTTCGATAACGTCTACGTTCACTCATAGTATTATGAGGTGCACAATCGAATCATCTATTATAAACAATCAATTCAATACGTACTACTCTTCAACGGTTATGAGGGCCAATAAGCTTTTGAACATCATTATTCGAACTCGACCACCAGAGTTCATCGGTCGGCAGTGTAAGAAAAAAAGAGGTAACACCGGTCGTATAGATCCCGGAGCAAGTACCCATGGCCAGACTGTGCTAGCTGTGGCTAGGGTACTGCCGGCCACCGCGACGGTCGATCTCGGCCATAACCTTGCGTTGTCGCATGCCGTTCTAATTGACCATTCTTCGTGAACAGTCGACTAGAAAGGGGGCGTTGCCGACAAAAGGTTACTTTCATCCCTATTCACGCAAATCGGATAGCCATAGTTAGACGTATAGATGCGAACCGGAGTGAGATCTCTGGATATGAAGATAGCTTGGTTTAAGGTAGCATTCGTGGTCTAGGTATAGTTATGTGGGATTTAGATAAGGTTTATGGTTTCCAGGTGTAGGCTACATTGTGATACAGCTACAAGCGGACCACCTAGCACTTGTAGCGGATAGGCGTGAACATGGCATCAGGTACTCACTAGGCTGTTCTGCGGGGCTTTGTGGTCAGTACCTAGGGTAGGCTGATGGATGGTTCACGCTTCTGTGAACGGGATGGATTAGAGAGTTAAGAAATGTGAGGGAAGTAGAAGGGGCGGGAGGCAACGTTAATGGCATGTAAGTATTCCATTTCTCGGATTATTAAATACACTGATACTCGGATGTGGAACCTTGGAGTGGCTGTTCCTTGATATAGGAGTCAAGGATTTTCGGGTTGCTTGTCTCTTTCTACTTCTTCTCGGGTAGGTGTGGCTGTTGATAGGCAATGTTTTCTTTCGTTTGTCATCCATAGGATATCGAAGAGGGTAAGGCAGTGCTTGTTGGCAGTTGGACTGGGTTGAGGGAATATTTGAAAAGAAGAATATTGGTTTTATATTTTTTTTTTATTCTTTTATTTCAGATGTTGCTTCAATATATGGTAATGGTAGTATTTCTTCTTAATATCTCTATATAATAGATATAATTTACGTTACAGATGGCGCCCAACGTGGGGCCCGAATTAGCCTGAGAAGTTTAGATTTGAATTGATTAAAGTTAAGTCGATTCAGAGTGACGTAGAGGGGAGTTAAGAATTTTTGAAAATTTTTGAGAATTTTTCAGTTTTTGATTGGAGTTTTTGTTTTTGTGATGATCAGGTATCTTAGATGGAGGAACGTCATCGAGGTTCGTGGTATAGGCACTATTTTGTCCAGTGGTTTGGTGATATGTCCCGAATCAGTCTGTTGCATTAGGTCTATCCATTTTCCTTTACCTTTTGTCACATTGGTTTATCGTCGATCTCTGTCCGGGTTAGGCAGTGATTTTGCCCGATTGTCAGTTGCTGAGGTGTCGATATATCCTGTAAGTGATGTCTGAGATCCCGGTCGTAGGAGAATAGTATGAGCAGGTCTTCTGACCGGTGGTTGGAGCTTTCGCCCGACGCACGTCAGCTGCAGAAGCTGGTCATTCATTCAATTACGACCCAACTTTGTTTCATCCGAAAATCAACTTTTCACTTTAAATTATTATAATACCCAATTTGTATTTGAAGATTTTAGTCAGTTTTGATTTTCGTTAGGAAGTGACGGTAATCAATGGGACATGAAGCGCTAACCGGTAATTGGTGTTCTCATACCCGATGTACGTCAGCAGTAGCGTAATGTTACCATTGGTTACCCGATCAACTTTTTGCTTATGAAGAATTGTCTTTTCTTTGATATCCAGAACGCCGTAAAGTTTAATAAGTCCATACACACTAAGTTTTTTTTTGTTTTTTTTTTTGATCGGTTCAGAAACCGAACCGAGATGTACACGCCAATTTCCAAAGAAGGGAGGGTCACCACCTCCCGAACCCTTTATGAAAAAAACAATTTATTAAATTTTGATTTTTAAGATATATTTAAGTATAGATTTTGAGCATTCTTGAGATTTTTGATATAGTTTCGAGTTTCGAGTTTTTTTGAGATATTTAGATTTTGAGTTTTTTTTTTGATTTTTGAGTTTCTGAGACATTGCAGTTTTGAGAATTTTTGGGATAGTGCCCACCCTCAAGCATAATTTTGTTTTCAGACTATTAAGTATAAAGTATAATCATTTATTATATATAGGCTAATAATAAGATTTGGAATTTATTGAACCAATTAAGTATATAGTTAAGCATCTATCCAAATACCCATCTGGAATACCTTACAGATATTCTCGATAATAGTATCATATAAGTTTTTTTTTTGAATAAAATATATACGTTTTCTCACTTAGTTTAAGTACTTTCGAATTTATACCGATATAACTTTTTATTTTGAATTACCAATTTTTGAAATATATCCGTTGGAGGAAATACTCACGGTATATATAACTTTAAACCATTATTAATTTTTTTTTACTGACACTTTTTTTTTGTTGACACTTGAGTAGCAGCCGTTAGAGGAAATAGCTCACGGACTACTCACATTTTTATCTTTAATTACCGGACTTTCCAAAATAGTTCATCCAATTTTCACACTACATCAATGAGTGGTGAAAATCGGAAAATTGAAAAACAAAGTTCTTATAATCCGAAATTACGTGACGTAATTATTATGCCTTTGAGACCAGGTCAAGGCGTAGGTCCGATACCTTTACCTGTTGATCCGGAAGATGATCAATCGGAGGGTGGTTTCGACCAAACGGGGAATGACACAGGGATCAACCCTGCGGATACAGAAGATGTGAGTGCAGAGGAAGCACAACGTCGCAAGGATGCTGCCGACCATTCAGCATACATCCAGGACATTGTGTCAGCTTCTATTGAAGCGCATCGTTGTGACGAAAGAAGATTTATTCAGGAGCAATTAGCTCAAAGTCAGAATTATCTACTAGAGCAAGTCACTAATATAATTCGAGGCAGCTTTCAAAGCCAACCTCCAGCTACTACCACACAACCTCTCACTCAAGCATCAACCCAACCTCCAGTACAGCCACCAATTCGACCACCTACTCAACCTGTATCACAACTTCAAACTTCAACTTCGCATAAATTACCTAGTAAGCAAACTAATGGTACGGACGCTGCACGCGTAGTTACCATTAACGCTCCCGCTGGCAGTAAGAGTGCTCGAAGAAATCTTACAGATCATATGCCAACTGAAGATGAGTTAGCAGCAATGCAAACTCCAACCTATCCAACCGGGGCAAATTTGTGTCTGCAAGGCGTCAACCCAGCACAAATGAACCGAGGTGCAAACGTAGATGACTTTCTACGACAGATGAATACGTTCAATTTCGATGATTCACCGCCGTCTCCGCGTAGACGTACCGGTTCGAACACCACTACAACCAGCCGAACACCTCAGTATCATAAGTGGGGTTTAAAGTTTGATGGGAAAAATATGTCTGTCGACGACTTTTTGTTCCGCCTCGAATGTATTCGGTACAGCAACAACGTACCATGGGACGAGATAGTGATGAACTTTTATCACTTCGTCTCTGGTTCCGTTGAAGCGTGGTACTGGGTATATTTGAAACGGAACCGACATTCTAACTGGACTGATTTGAGGACTGCCCTAGTTGAGCAGTACCGTAGTTTAGAAACAGATACCGAGCTATTCCGGAAATTATCTGATAGAAAGATGCAAAATGGCGAATCATTTACGGACTTCTACGATGCCATCATGAATATTAATTCTAAAATGCGAGTTCCGCGTACTGAGAAAGAATTAATTGAAATAATTAAAACCAATGTCAGAAGGAGGATGAGTGAGTTACTCATAACATACAGCACCTCAAGCCTCAGAGATTTAGCGTATTTATGTCGTGCGATTGAGAAGTCTCAATCCCATTATGACACAACTCGTCCGAGTTTTGTGCCATCAGCACAACGCCCTCCTGCCCGACGATTTGTGAACGAAATCGAGGAGGAACCTTGCCAAGATTTAACTGTGGCGTTGCCCACATCACATCTTGAAGCGATTCAGAGGGATCGAAGTTTATTGAAATGCTGGAATTGTTTAGTACTGGGTCACAGCTTCCGTGATTGTCCTAAACCCATTGATAAGATATTTTGCTTCCGCTGTGGACTAGCAGACGCATATAGTCCAACGTGCCCTAAGTGCCTAGCGGGAAACGAGAGGAGGAACAACCCATCAACCGGGGGGGTTCGCTCCGATTAGATTCACCCGGAGTTCAAGTGTCCAAGCCGACAAAGCCTCTTGAACTTCCAAAAATTACAATTTTAAAACCAGACAAGAACGATAATGAATTATTAGAACCCAATACACACGATTGTAGAACAATCCCTATGATAGATAAAGAACCAAAACCCAATATAGATTTAAGTTTAGATATGAACGTTACAGAACCATTATACCGTAAACCTTTCCATGAAAGGCTTCGCAACTATAATGAGGTACGTAAGAGAGTTGTTACCTTTCCAAAGTTATCCAAACGGATACGACGAATAAGGGAACGCTTCCATCGGAAGCGGACTACTTATCGCAACGTTGCGTCAGCAACAATAGGTCGAGAATCGAATGACCCACGTCCTTATGTGACGGTTGGTCTATTCGGTGACAGTTTTCTAGGTCTCCTCGATTCAGGAGCAAGTATCAGTTGCTTAGGCACCAATGTACTCCCCTATTTGAATGACAAAAATGTTGCGGTAAGGAAGGTAGAGACTACCGTGTCCACGGCCGATGGACACAAGCAATCCATAGTCGGGGCGATCACAACAGCGATCCAGTATAAGGGGGTAACTAGAGATATCGATCTGTATATTGTGCCAACGTTAAGCCAACGTCTGTACTTAGGCGTTGACTTTTGGCAGAAATTCCAGATCGCACCTCATATAATTGCAGGTCTTTCAGGAATGACGACCGGTGGGCCAGATGAGAGACCCACCAACCAGATTAAGTTAAATAGTGAAGAGTCTAAACGACTAAATGCAGTTGTTCATGGATTTCCTTCCTTCGCAGTCAATGGACTCGGGAAAACGAATCTAGTACAACATTACATAGACACGGGTGATGCCGTACCTATAAAGCAGAGGTACTATCCCGTCTCTCCAGCGATACAAACCCTAATGTACGCTGAGTTGGACCGCATGCTGTCGTTAGGAGTCATTGAAGAAAGTTCCAGCGCATGGAGTTCTCCAGTGGTGCTTGTTCGCAAGCCTGGCAAGAACCGATTATGCCTGGACTTTCGAAAAGTGAATTCCGTAACGAAGAAGGATGCTCGTCCAATCGCGCACATAGAGGGGCTGCTAGCACGTCTGACAGAAACACGTTATATTTCTAGCGTGGATCTGAAGGATGCGTTTTGGCAGATACCGCTGGAGCAAAGTTCGAGGGAGAAGACCGCTTTCACGGTACCAGGTAGACCACTGTACCAATTTAAGGTCATGCCTTTCGGTCTATGTAATGCGGCACAAAGTTTGAGTTACCTCATGAGTCGCGTAATTCCGTCGGGGTTACGAGATCAAGTATTCGTGTATTTAGATGATTTGTTGGTTGTGTCGAAGGATTTCGACGAACATCTGGAGACTCTGGAGATAGTCGGAAAGTGTTTGACGAATGCAGGACTGACGATAAACGTCGAGAAGTCGAAGTTCTGTTTTGATGAGCTTCATTATCTCGGTTATAAGGTCGGTCAGGGATGCTTGAAAGCTGATCCGGACAAGATCGCAGCAATTACTAGTTTTCCTTTACCAACCACAACTCGCCAAGTTCGCCGATTTCTCGGTATGGCAGGTTGGTATCGGCGATTTGTTAAGGACTTCAGCACCCTAGCCGCACCGTTGACCGAGACTTTGAAAAAGGGAAAAGCCTTCAAGCTAGGACCAGAAGCTATTGAAGCATTCCTGCAAATCAAACAAGCTTTGACTTCAGCACCTGTATTGGTCAATCCAGACTTTTCCAAGGAATTCATTATTCTCTGCGACGCATCCGCGACTGGCATCGGATGTGTACTCTGTCAGCGAGACGAATCCGGAGCGGAGCAGCCTATATACTACTTCTCCCGGAAACTGAACGCTGCTCAGAGAAACTATTCGGTGACTGAACGCGAGTGCGTAGCAGCTTTTGAAGGTATCCAAAAGTTCAGATCGTACGTTGAGGGATACCATTTTCGCGTCATTACGGACCATTCCAGCCTGAAATGGCTGATGACCATGAAAGATCCAACTGGAAGATTAGCGAGGTGGAGTATGCGACTCCAAGGATTCGATTTCGTGGTAGAGCATAGAAAGGGAACACTAAATGTCGTGCCAGACGCTCTATCCAGAGCTTATGAAGACGATGAGTTGACAGTGTCAGCTTTCCTTTCATGTCTACCGCAGATCGATGCCTCGGAGGTACTTCACATCGATCTTGAGGATCCATCCTTTAAATCCGAAGGTTATCTGGACATCATCAGTCATATCAGGAAGGAACAGGAGCGGTTACCGGACCTTAAAGTGTCGGAAGGGTATATATACAAACGCACCAAACATGCGGGTGGTAATCCCTTAGCCGACGATCTAACTTGGAAGTTGTGGGTTCCCTCAGAGATGACTGAATCCCTTATCTCTCTGGCTCACAATCCGCCGCGTGCTTCGCATGGTGGGGTGGTGAAGACGGTTTATAGGTTGAAAGACAGATTCTATTGGCCCGGTATGTACACTCAGGTCAAACTTTATGTTGACCGGTGTGAGACATGCAAGACCAGTAAGGCAGCTAATATGACGTTACGAGCAGAAATGGGAAACAGTTTCGAAGTAGACAGGCCGTTTCAACATTTGTATGTTGATTTTCTAGGGCCATACCCAAGATCAAAAGCTGGTAATGTCTATATAGTAATCGTGTTGGACCAACTGACTAAATTTGTCTTTATCAAACCACTACGCAAGGCAACAGCCGCGAGCGTGGTCAAATTTCTGAAAGATGATGTGTTTCTGCTTTACGGAGTACCTGAGAGTATTCTCTCTGACAACGGTACGCAATTTGTTGGGAAGGAGTTCCAAAAGTTTTTGAATATTTTCGGGGTCAAACACTACCGAACGGCAGTGTATGCTCCCCAGTCGAACGCAAGTGAACGAGTGAACCGTTCAATTTTGGCAGCTATTCGATCGTATGTCAATCCGCGACAAACGGATTGGGATGCCCATCTGTCTTCGATCAGCAGTGCCTTACGCACGACGGTGCATTCAACTCTCACGATGTCTCCATACGAAGCCCTGTACGGACAACGTATGATAGAACATGGGGCAGACTATCGTCTTCTGAGAGAGTTGGGTGGACTGAACTGTTCGGAGATAGATTGGCTTCCCAAAGTTGGCAGAATGAACATCATTCATTCGTACTTGAAGCAGGCATTGATTAAGACCCATGAAGCATACGAGAAAACCTATAATCTCCGTTCTAGAAATATAACATTTAAAATAGGTGATGAGATATATCGAAGAAGTCATGTTCTAAGTGACGCAACTAAGCATCTGAGTGCGAAGTTGTGTCCGAAGTTTATTAAAGTTCGCGTTACGAATGTAATTGGCGAAAACTTATACGAAGTCGAAGATAGGCGAGGACACAAGTGGACGTGTCACACCAAGGATTTAAAAAGATAAATTAATTGAACTTTAATTATACTCCTGTTTTAGACCCAAATAACCTGATTTTCCTTTAAAATTTTCTATTAGCATAATCAACATCAGAGCTAAAAATTTTTTTTTTATTTACAGTAGACGGTTATCGTATTAAGACACTAAAAGAGATAGAAGACCTCCGTAATTGTTCTTAGCAATCAGATGCCCGGCTCTCAGCTGTGCATGAGACTCTTGGTCTGTTTATGCGATAATCTCTCTATGTTGAATAATGACCTATAGAATATAAAACCCTGACGTACTATAGGAACTTGTTTCCTGTAAATTTTTTTTTATGCATCAACATTGGTATAACCAAACACATAAGATACGGATGCACTGTTTCATTGCACCTTTCGTGCCAAAATTTTTTTTTGTCTTCAACCAACTAGACGGTAAAGAGTTGCAGTGTCAGTATGATACGAAAAGTAAAAAAAACAAGACGTAAGTTTTTGTAAGAAGTTCTCCTTTTTCTTGGAAGTTCGACGAAGCAGGCTTAGTCGAAATTCCAAGCTTTGTAGGGAAAACTTTTTGCAGAATGGCATGCAAATAAATTTCCTACCAATGCCATCTACCAGCGAAATTATTTGTAGACTCACTCTACCTTGAACGCAGTCATTTTACCCCACTCCTAAAAGGATTCCACAATTAGAATCCACCCAGACAAAAAATGTCATTTCCAGAATGGCCTTCCAAGGCATTTCCAAATTCTGTCTGCCTTCCATTTGGCAGATGTTCCACAATTTTCTAGAAATACAATGAAATGACGAGTAAGCGGCTACTCGCTATTTCAGTATTGAAGCTACGTTCACACGGAACGAAAATGCAGGACAGCCGCATTGTTGAGAAAGTTAGAAAAAGGTAGATTGACAATATATGTGACGTGACCTAGTAGGGGAATACAGGCAAGCGAATGTCAGATAATCTGAGTAAAAATTGAAGGAGGATAGAATAGAGAACCTTAAAGTACTCATTACTATCTGAAGTTCACACTACGTGACAGATGGTCCAAATTTGGTAAGACGCCGAAATTCATTACGAAAGTCAAGCGCTCTCATAAGCAACGTCTAGATAAGCTATTACTCAGTAAAAGTCAAAGCAAATCTGTACTGATGACTGACGAAGACCTTAACTCATTTACTCTGAATCCACTCTGTAAACATAGTGAGGGTCAGATTTGGCGTAGGAGAAGTTCTAACTACTTAATAAATTGGATTCTGTTATGTATTCAGTAAACAGGCAATTATCTGTGTATGAACTGTACAGAGCCTGTCAAAATCTAATTTCGCTAATTTCTCCATTTTTACAAGATGCCAATTTGCAGAACATTGAGAAATCGCAATATGCAGTTTGGGTGACAAATACTGGATTTATCATGTCTAAACTTGCAAAGAAACCATCAACCGAGAAGCACAAAGCATTCCGAAGTCTAAGCGACAATTTTCTTTACAACACAGTTGACGGAAACATTTTTAGTCACACTAGAATTAGTGTGAGAAGACTGTTTTATATCAACCATCGTAGATTTACACGAGGGCGGAATGAGTATTTTATCCCTCGGTACACCTGACATGTAATTTATGTGAAAACTCTTACATACTAGAGCAGCCAGATGAGCATAATGCCCTGAGCAAAGTTACACCTTACAACGTAGCACAGTGCGCACTACCCACAAAAGATTCGCTACTTTCCTCCTTCTAACTCGCTACTTGTATTGGAACGAGTAATAGTAAAAAGGAAGTAGCAAAATCAACATGGCGTACGGCCATTTGGAAAGCGGGGAAGTATAAGCGAGAAGGTTGTCTGTGGATTTCATTTAGAAGCCAGACGTCTACCGTATAACATCTCCTCCACAGAACGAGTTCCTTTTTTTAAGCAGCCGATCCGCGCCCCCATTTTGATTTGGGAATTGATTTTCTTGGTTTCTCTATGAGAATCCATCCAATTGTGCTAAGCAATTGGAAAAATTTATCTCTCACCATTGAAGTATTTTATAAATAAGGTAAGTGTATCATTTTAATGTTCATTGAAGCAAGATAATGGAGATTTATCTTACTACAATGGAAGGAGATTGGATGGCGTCGCTTGGCCGACACACTACATAATTTTTCATCATCCTTTGTTATAGGATCAAAAATCCAATCCCTGGAGGAAGGTGAAACCCTCAAACTTATCACAAGAAGGCGCAGGCGAGGCTGCACACCATTTTTGGAGGTTCCTGAAAAAAAAAAAAGCATGCACCGAATCTATCTACCCTTGAGATTCTGGTGTTCAGCAGACATGTGATTTTTTTTTTTTACCTATTTTTTTTTTGAGTGCACACGGCGCCCAAGATATATGTGAATAATCATTAAAAATCTATGTGGCTATGCAATATCGCTCAGCGCAACAAATCCTCGTTTCGGCTCATTCATTTTATTTTTGGAGACAAGCACAGACGCAAGCCAGTTTCTTGCGCAACGTCGGTGGCGACACGCTGCGACGCATATATAGTTGTACAATTTCCTCCCGGTGGATTCTTCTGGATATCCACGTAGTTCAGACGTTGATCCGATCGACGGCTCGTCTGTTACTACGATTACGTCCAATTCACATCCACGTTTCTGGTGCCACTCATAGAGAAGTTTTCTCCTAGTACCGAGACACATAGGTACTAATTGGATGTTTCCACGCCCTCTCGGCGCATATCCGAAGATTTTGTCTACAATATCATCGGTGTATTTTTGAGAATACACAATCACCACACATCAGGTACCCAGCCACGACAGGCTGAAGGCCACGTCGAGGGACGGACCCTTGAGTTTATCGTCGTGGGATAATTTATCACTACTGGACGTCTGGCGTGTGAAATGTCACAGATGCCGGTCCCCCATCGCAAAGACACTCTGTTAACACATAGTATACCGAGCAACGAGGGAAGGAGCAGAAAGAATTTCATCACCACAGCACTGAAGCAGTTGTTCCTGATGCAGTTGTTCCTGAATTTATATTTGTAACATTATCCTAAGATTATTATATGAGCATCATATCACCAGGTAATCCTTTAACTTTATTCTGTGTATAATCCTCTGAGAGCGAGAAGCTCGACCGAATTACATCCAAAAATACGATAGTGCATGTATAATATCTATCATACATTACGTTGACGCCGGCGTAGAGCGTCGAGTACCACGGACGGTGGTAATAATAATTTTTTTTGTGTGCACATCATAAGGAGAATTACTTAACGGCAAACCGCCACTCCTCCTTACATTTACAAACATATTGAAGAATTTATTCATATCCCTAGTTTTAAGTCTATCTACATGAAAGTGAATTGAAATATAATCAAGCTTATTGAATAGTGAAGCTACACCGTTCCATACGTGGTTAATAAATTAAAGTTTCGATCATCGCGAGTCTAGTAGTCTATTAAAGTGTTCAGATCTATTTCCTTTAATAAGTACATTACTCTATTAGAGCCCGAGCTCGTAGTACGTCACTTTATTATCGCGTAACTTAAAGCAATCCTCGGATATTTTTCCTGAAAGAGATTCATATTTGATTACTGAGAAAAGTTCCTTTAAATTTAAATTCTCAGTCAGAGATCAAGTTACAGTTTAGCGTCGGTAGCGACCACACCCTAACGCGTTTTATGAACGTCGCGTTTAGATACTCTTTCCGTCATTGATCATTAGTTTCACTAAAATTACACTCACTCACTCGATTATTTTAATTTGTTTTATTTTTTTTTTGATTTTACTTTCGTCCTGTCTTATATCGTCGCGTTAAATATAACCTATCACGACATTATATTTTTCTGTACTTTTTCCTTACGCGAATTTTCATTCCATTTGATATCTAAAATACTTACCTTCGTGCATGAATATGATAGCACGTATAGAAGCATCGCTATAACAAACAAGGTATCAACATAAGCTTGAATACCTCAAGAAACCAAAGCGCAGAGCAACTACCTATATAGGGTAGAAGGTTCCAGATACTAAGTCAACCATAGAGTCACTTTTAATTAAAAGATTTACAGCTAACTTTCTTTCTACAGGTTCTGGAGTGCACTTCCGAAACATCAGAAAGTGGATATTTTTATCTTTTTATATATATTGATTTACCTATATTGATTTTTAACAACTATATTTTGATATAACACTCGATCATATGCATGAGTACAAACAGTATTCATACATATGTGGTATCTTAATCGTATTTGACTTTTGCTTTGATGCTCTGGGGCGAATTGTCCTAAGCAGATCCTGCTTTTGATTGTGGTAAACATCCTGCTTATTAAACAACCTTCGTTTCCGTTTTTTTTGAGTATTTAACTTCGGTAGAATGATATAGCATCCTTAATTCGGTACTAGTAAGTCATAATCGAACCTATACCAGAGAGATTTTGAAATCCTTTTCGCGCTTGTTCGATACAATATTGATAATCGTAGTTGGCGTTAAAGTAATACCGCCGCGTTAATTCGTTTATGGATTATTCCTTTTTATTGTTATTAGACCTTCACAGTCCGCGTCCTTCACTAAGTATTATTCTTAGATTTAATTATTTTTAATTTCTTATTATCACTCTTTAGCAGTCATTGTAAAATTCCTTTCTTTTGAGAATCATATGTAGGTATATACATATTTTGAAATATATACATACAATTTGCCAGTATAGAGTAAAGAACAACAATTGTCCCTGTTTAGCGCTAGCTTTAGATGAAGCTTAACTTACTGAACGTGATTCAAATCACAACTTATTAAATGTCGTCTCATAGACTTACTGAATAAGAATAGATATGAGTATTGCTCAGTAAATTTTCCATATTGTTTGGGTCAAACGAAACAATTTAGTTAAGATAACCAAAACACTGTTAGCTATTAAGAATTTATTAAATAAATAATTCAGTTTCTGTTTATAACGTTTAAAGAAATATTTCGTTTCCTTTTCTTTTGGAATAATTTGAATTTTATTTTTATGAAGAGTTATAGCCAATCGATCATGAAGATTTAAGAACTTTCTTAGGGAGGGTGGTGTCCCTCACTTTTCTTTGGTGGAATAACGCGGTACATTCTCGGATAGAGTTTAGAATGTAGAGTTGGAGTTTGAAAAGACAGTATCCATTCAGATTCTATGTTTTTTTTTTTGTTTTGAATAGTTAAGCGAGCAAGCTTCTGCTTGCTTTTTCAGTTCAGGGGTTGCCCATAGAAATTTCATTGAGTCTTGGGGACTCAAAGGCCTGCGGTCGACCAAAGGACGGTGTCAGAAGAGATGATTTTTGACACTGTATTGGGAGGGTTATGAGGCCAGGGGGATCGACAACCATCCTAGATCCTCCCTCCCCTATCAGTTAGACACCTCTGAGTCCGTGCTCGGCACTTCATCGTGGCAGCCGAACACGTAGACTATAATAATCAGCCATGGCTACCACCACAACCTATGGTTAGCTTTTCGTCGCACAATTTACGGTTTATGTTCTGTGGGTGATGTGATAATCCATCCCGATTCTTTACTTTCGATAACGTCTACGTTCACTCATAGTATTATGAGGTGCACAATCGAATCATCTATTATAAACAATCAATTCAATACGTACTACTCTTCAACGGTTATGAGGGCCAATAAGCTTTTGAACATCATTATTCGAACTCGACCACCAGAGTTCATCGGTCGGCAGTGTAAGAAAAAAAGAGGTAACACCGGTCGTATAGATCCCGGAGCAAGTACCCATGGCCAGACTGTGCTAGCTGTGGCTAGGGTACTGCCGGCCACCGCGACGGTCGATCTCGGCCATAACCTTGCGTTGTCGCATGCCGTTCTAATTGACCATTCTTCGTGAACAGTCGACTAGAAAGGGGGCGTTGCCGACAAAAGGTTACTTTCATCCCTATTCACGCAAATCGGATAGCCATAGTTAGACGTATAGATGCGAACCGGAGTGAGATCTCTGGATATGAAGATAGCTTGGTTTAAGGTAGCATTCGTGGTCTAGGTATAGTTATGTGGGATTTAGATAAGGTTTATGGTTTCCAGGTGTAGGCTACATTGTGATACAGCTACAAGCGGACCACCTAGCACTTGTAGCGGATAGGCGTGAACATGGCATCAGGTACTCACTAGGCTGTTCTGCGGGGCTTTGTGGTCAGTACCTAGGGTAGGCTGATGGATGGTTCACGCTTCTGTGAACGGGATGGATTAGAGAGTTAAGAAATGTGAGGGAAGTAGAAGGGGCGGGAGGCAACGTTAATGGCATGTAAGTATTCCATTTCTCGGATTATTAAATACACTGATACTCGGATGTGGAACCTTGGAGTGGCTGTTCCTTGATATAGGAGTCAAGGATTTTCGGGTTGCTTGTCTCTTTCTACTTCTTCTCGGGTAGGTGTGGCTGTTGATAGGCAATGTTTTCTTTCGTTTGTCATCCATAGGATATCGAAGAGGGTAAGGCAGTGCTTGTTGGCAGTTGGACTGGGTTGAGGGAATATTTGAAAAGAAGAATATTGGTTTTATATTTTTTTTTTATTCTTTTATTTCAGATGTTGCTTCAATATATGGTAATGGTAGTATTTCTTCTTAATATCTCTATATAATAGATATAATTTACGTTACATGTTTAAGTTAGTTTCATTTTTAGTTTGATTGTTTAAGCTGTTGAACAATTTGAATCGTTTATATATAAGCGAATTTTGCGTATTTGCGTTAAGAAAATTAGGAAGTCTAAGGTCGTTTCTGTTTCTTAGAGTATATGGTTGCAAGTCTCTTATAAATTTTATGTAATCAAATAAGTAATTTGGCATAAGATTGTTTACAATTTTGAATACAAATACTAAAACATTCATAACGATTCTTTGTTTGACAGATAGCCACTTCAATGAGTTCAACATAAAACGAATTGACACATATCTATTGCACTTTAAAATACATCGCATTGCTTTGTTTTGTAATCTTTGCAGTCTTAACATCATACTCTCATTACATAAAAACAAAATGGTGGAACAATACTCAAAATGGGGTTTTACAATGACATTATATTTATTGCACTTATTGTTGAAACTTGATTCCTTATTCTTTTCATAAAACCTATTTTTTTAGCTATTTTTTTACATATATACTCAACATGATTATTAAATGATAATTTTTGATCTAAGACTACGCCTAAATCCTTTTTTTGGGTTATTTTTTCAATGGAAGCTCCACCAATCTTGATTTCGTTGTTGTCATCTTTTTTCTCATTCAGCACCATCAGTTTCGTTTTCTCAATATTCAACTTCAATTTATTCTGCATAAGCCAATGATTTAAGGAGTCTAGGTCTTCTTGTAATTTTACTTTACTGTCCATATCATTATCACTGGAGATATATACAACTGCATCATCCGCGAATAAAGCTATTTTACTGTATTTTACAACACTTTTAATGTCATTTATATATATAGTGAACAAAAGAGTCCCTAAAACAGACCCTTGAGGGACACCGTACTCGACTTCAATTGTTTCTGACACTTCTCCATTTACTTTAACTCTTTGTTTTCGATTGCTAAAGTAAGATTCAAACCATAACAGTTCTCCGTTTTTAAAGCCATATTTCTTCATTTTCATTAGCAAAATATCTCTACTTACAGTCTCAAATGCTCGTTTTAAGTCTAAGAAAACACAATAAACACTTCTTTTTTTAGCTAGTTCTTCTTTCCACGATGTAACAACAATATTGATTGCAGTCTCACACGAGTAACCCTTGCGAAAGCCCGATTGTAGGTCCATTATTAAGTTGTTGTCTTCGAAATAGTGATAAAGTTGTTTAAAAACAACTTTTTCAAAAATCTTCTCACACAATGGCATAGCATTTACGGGTCTAAACTCTCCACATTTCACCGTATTAACAATTTTTTCTATGGGAGTAACTAATGACTCTTTCCAGGATTCAGGAAACTTGCTTGTAGATAGAGAACCGTTTATTATTTTACATAAAATTGGACCGAAAATTTCGAATTGATCTAAGTATATACTAGGGCTCATAAACTGAAAATCGCGTTTGTTTTTTATGTCTTTAATATATTGTTTTAAATCATGTAACGAAACATTATTAAACTTGAACACACTTTCGACTTCTTGAACATGGTTTTCAAAAGGAGTCAACGGGATTGTATTTATTATTTCGACTATACTTCGAACAAAAAAACTGTTGAAGTTATTTGCAATTTTTTTATTTTCTTTACACATTTCCGTACCAAACAAAACATTTTTTATTTCACTTTTTTCTTTTTTCAATACATAACTTTTTAAGTTTCTCCACATAGATTTTTGGTCCATTGAATTAGATACTTTTGACATTACGTATTCATTTTTCCCGTTTAAGTATTTCTCTTTTATAGGTATTTCGAATGGTAGTATAAGTGTTCCAATCTTCTTCCGAACCACTAAGTACTGCTCTTGAATATTTTAAAATTTTTTGATTCTTGAGATTATTTAAATAATTGTTGAACCACTCATTTCCACTAGATCGTACTATTTTATTTGTAACAAATACAGAAACACTTTCATTTGTTTTAGTTAAAAAATTGTCGGCTAATAAGTTTATATCATACGTGTTTCCTAAGTTTATAAAATTAGTTTCTAATACTTGTCCAAACGAAATTTTCCTGTATTTGAAATAGGGAAATACTTCATTCAGTTTTTTAATTTTTTCACAATTTATATCAATAACAATTGTTTCATGATCGCTTATTTTTAGGTCTTTAACACATTTTGCTTTCACCAACGTGCTGTTTGTTACAACATAATCGATCAACGTGCTTGAATCCCGCGTAATTCTTGTTGGCTCATCTATGATTTGCATACATGCATTGTCTTCTATAATTTTTTCAACATCTTTTTTATAGTAATTAGTAATCGAAAGCCAATCAATATTAAAATCACCGACTACTACAATATCTTTATTCAAATCATATAGTTCATCCATCAGTCTAGTAAATTCATCACAAAAATCTCTAATGCTTGAACTTGGAGATCTATATAAACCAACAATAACACATGAATAGTTTGAAAAATAAAAAGTGCTTACCGACCACCACAGCTCAATGTTTTTGACAAATTTTTTAATATTTGAAGCTCTTAGATAACTTCGAATATATAGTAATACACCACCTGTATGTGCTGATTCTGTGTCACACCTGTCAACCAAAGTGAAGTCATCGAGATTTAATTCACTATTCTGAACTTCTTTAGTCACATGCGTTTCAGTTAACACTAAGGCTTCAAAATCATTTGTACTTATGATCACCTGTAATTCTGCAAGATTATTTAAAAAACCACATATATTAAGATAGCAGACCCGCGCGGATTTTGATTGCTAGAAACATAGGAATTCATGTATTAATGCTCACAATGAGGCGTTGAGCTTTAACGTTACGTTTTGATATAAAAAAGTAAGTACACAAACCACGTAGCATGAAGCGAAGCTGAAGCAAAAGTTGAAATATTTGAACATTTGGGCGCGTTTGACGTTTTAAATTACTGTTTCGGCTTATTGAACATATTACCTCTGTTCGCGTACATTTTGTGCCAAAAAATGAAAACTGTCAAAATTTCTCAAACGAGAGAAAAATCTCTCTCACTTACCGAAAAGTACACGAACGCTTTTTGTGTAAAAACTTGAAAAACGTCAAATTCGAATTTTTTGATTGGTTAGCTCTTCGCGGTAAGGGTCATCTGCAACAACAAATGTTTACGTCATTCGATTTTGACAGAGTTCAAGTTTTTACCAGATGAAATTTCAGTGGGCAAAAACTTGCAAATAAATGAACGAAAGAATAAAACAGCTGTTATTTTCTTTCGTTCATCTTTCGTTCATCTCTCAGTACGCGAACGCTTTTTGTGTTAATAGGTTCGTTTGTTTACTGTTGTGGGCTAAAATGGGAAGTCTGTCAAATATTGAAGAGTGGGGATGAAATTCTCTCAAATTCTCTCAATGACAGAAAATTTGTGAAAAAGTAAACGAACGGGTTGAACACAAAAATTGTGTTCAACGTCAAAAAATTAAAACGTCAAGAAAAAATAAATATTTAACTTGGTTTTTTGTCGTAATTTTCCGAATTTTAAATTTGAAAAATGAATAAAACAATATAAATTTCAATTAAATACACACAGGACGCAAAAACCACGTGATGAAACGCATAACCGCAAATGATAAATTTTTTTTTTTTTTTTAATTTTCAAATTCTAGTTTTGACAGAACTCACATTTCTACCCGAAGAAATTTTTTGGGCTAAAATCGGCAGGAAGGGGAAATGTTTTTCTCTCTCGTGAGCGCTCTCTTCTGCCTAAAACTACCGAATTTGTGAGTTATCGAACAGGATTCGGCAGAAATTGGCTGTTTTCGGAGGTAAACAAACAGACCTAATGTAAACGTATGAAATCGAATGCAAACTGTTTTATTTGGGTACGCGAACAGAGGTATTAATTTTAATTGTTTTCTGTGTTTTTTGCAAGGAAAAATCGAGGTAATGATATTAAATTTGTTTATATTACTTGCTTAGGTACTACATTTGAAAGGTAACTAATTTTGAAAAGAATGTTCCGCTTTTATTGAACAGAGAAAGGAGGTAATATACATACATTAGCGCAAGGAATAGCCTCGCACTTGGCTCAATGGGTGTTCTCATAGATTTTTTTTCTAGGTGAGGTTCAACGAGTGCCCGGAGCAATTCAAAAGATTGTGGAGACATCCTCGTTATTTAAAAAAAAATGTTCCGGATCTTTTTCTTTCATTGCTTCGAAGTTCAGAGCGAAGAATCCTTCTTCATCCCTTCTTAGATTTAACTCCTGGACCCTTCAACGCCGATTTGAATCCTCTTTGTCAAACTCCTCGCATGCTAAAAAAGCAGTAAAGCCACTTTTCCAAAAACTTCTATAATTGAAATTAGATTTTCTGTTTCCATTGCAAGACAAATAAAATATTTATTTCCTCAGAATTATTATTTTTGATTAGTTTGATAACTCAAAAGTCAAACATGTCAGCTTTCATCTCGACGCGTCCGTAAAGCTTGTTCGACGTAACGTACGCGAGGCATACTGTTTCTAATCAAGTGGGTCGGAGTGTTTATGTAATCGAATTTGTGTCAATTACCCTACAAGTACAGATATCATTTGGTTATGAATAGATTTGACTCAAGGATGGAGTGCGGTTTTGTGATTGTAAAAACACCGAGACCGGAGCTGCTTCCAATAACCATACGCATTAACTATTCTAATTCACATTTTTAGCTTGATTTGTACATCTCATAGACGAGGTCAAACTGGCCCTGCTAAACCCCAAAAACCTGCCTATTTGAGCATAACGATAACGACTGGTTGAGGATGTTATCTTTGTTTTAATAACATGGCTGTCCAACTTCCTCGTGCGCTGCGGTTAGAGCAATTTAGGAAAATTATACTAAATCAAATATTTCGACAAAAGAAATTCAAATTGATATTGAAACCACAATTCTTTTATTTGTTATCTCTTAGGAATTCATTACTATGGTATCAAAATGGAGCTTCCTTTGTGCTATTGGATTTCTGGCTGAACTCTACCGCCCAGAAAACGAGATATCTATCTGCTGACCTATTATAATGTTATGTTTAGCAAAAGTATAAACCAATTTAATAAAAAATAGAAAGATTCCTTAAGTTAAAGTTGCTTACCTGTGATGTTTTTTGCTTGCTTCTCATTTCGTTATCATGTTCTCACATTTTATATGATCGGTAGTTCATGCATACCGAGCGCGGCAGCAGATTTTTTTTAAGCATACTCAACCGAATGCTTATTTATTCCCGTATTCCTCACCAATAAAAACAAAAAGTGCATACTTAAGCGTGAAGTAATCAGAGTATTCCTTTTAATCTAACTGCCTGCAGTTTGTTGAAAGGAAAACGTTGTTTTCTGTTAGCTTATAGAAGCCATGGTTTTTTTTTAATGCGAACTAGCACTTGGAAGCTTCTTTTGCAGAAAGCAACTATTTTGGGGATCGACTTTCAGTTTGTGTGCCACCCAGGCGGTATATGAAAACGATTTTCAGATGATTTGATTTTGAAATTTAAAACGAAGTATGATTTCTTTTCTTCAAAATAGAATGTTAAATAGCCCGATACACTTTTAAATGGCCACTCCTCAATGCATCTTTTTTGATTGCTCTTTGGCATTTTGTTTATTATTTACGAATTAATAGTTTGGCAAGTGCACTCGACTGACAACAGGACACAACACAAATACTATAAACGCCGGCACGGCATTGCAATTTCCATTAGCAAATGCAAACGCAATGTACAACAGAGAACAGACAAAACACGAATGAAAATATGAAAAATAGGCCAACAGAACAGAACATTTCGATGACTATAACCAGAGGTCTACATGTTCAAATAATTAGTATAAGGGATGGAAGGGTAAACTCAAAAGTTTCTTGATGAATGAAAGAATTCTTACTAGCGCCTAGTGGCTAGATTGGAACTAACACTGCATAAAAATGAATGAAACTACTTAGCTATAGCAAATCAAAAGCAAAACGTTGGCATTTCATGATATAACTAATAAAGATAAATGGCATTGCGCATGGTGCTATACAAAACGTCAAACCATTGTAAGACTCCGTGTGTTCTTATGAACGTGTGTTCTTACGACGTAGAGCGCACAAAGTAGAACAAAACACAAAATTAAACGGAAAGGCGAAAACGAGAAGGCCCTTACAGCATTGTATATGAAATCTATTGTAGTGTGAAGAACGGGTAAGAGATAACTGGTTTTGGAGACACATAGATATCGCTGATAATTATCACATTAAAAAACATTTCCACCTACATTTTCTCTCCAAAACGAGAAATTAAAAAAAAAAGGTTTGGAGACTCACGGTGTCGCCACAGTCGATCAAAATATCCATATTACTATAAATTTCATATACAATGCCCATACTAACTATTTTCAAGCATACTGTTCCCATAGACCCTGTTATCTAGTTCTGTCATTGGATATGAAATCTATAGTATATGGATAGCAGGATCGACTGTGGCGACACCGTGAGCCTCCAAACCTTTTTTCAAATTTCTCGTTTTGGAGAGAAAATGTAGGTGGAAAGGTTTAAATATGTGATAATTATCAGCGACATCTGTGTGTCTCCAAGCCCCGTTATCTCATACTCGTTCCCCAGACTACTATAGATTTCATATACAATGGTTCTGTCTTGATTCCATTTTTCCCGGACGCTTTACATGCCAGCTGCTACTATGAAACAGTTGCAATACGCTCACATTTTCCACTCGCACTCCAGCCAACTGGAAAACAGACAGGTATTTGACAATTAATACATGTAGTAACTTGGTCGCCAGTAGCTGGCATGTGTGGCGTTAGTGCATTGTATATAGAACCTAAAGTAATATCAATTGCGAGTTTTGGTGCTCGGCTGCGGACGGCAAAACAAGGCATTAACTCATTGTAGATTGTGTGTGAAGAAGGAAGAGATGGAAGGGAGAAAAGAACATGTTGGGAATATTGCCATCATTAAAAATAATACAGAAATGAGAGCTCTACATTCTACGGCTAAAAAAAAAGACAAGTATTCAAGGGAGGAAAAAATAAAATGAATTTTGTGTCCACACATTTGCTGCATCCGCAGAGCTCTTAACGGCAAAACAAGACATTACTAAAAAATCTCAAGTGATATTACTATAAGTTCTATAATACAATGGTGGGTCAGAGTTAAGGAGGCTTTACATGGAGCTGCAGGTTATGATCTGCAAGAAAAATAGGATGCAAAATATATAAATCATACTTGAATGATAGAGAGGGAAGGCAAAAGTGCAGACGTCTTTATGGATGCAAATTATAAAATTATGGATTCAGCTTGAAAATTATAGTGTAGACGAACATGTTCATCTTCATCGTCTGCACTATAATTGTTGTTGTTGCGTTTTCGTCTGCACTAAAATTTGTTGCAGCTCCATGTAAAGCCACCTTTAGTCTCAGTCTTTTTTGGCGACAATAGTTCAAAATCACACATTTTAAGGATGAAATTAAAAATATATCATAGAAGGCAACCATTTTCTATGGATGAAATTTAAAAATGTCAACGGAGGGGAACAAGGCGAGTTTTTTGACGTGATAACGTCTAATAAATCGGAATATATGGGCAGCACGCACGTAAGTGTCACAGTAGCAGTCACGTTATATAGCTGCTTTGATAGCCTAGAAAGTCGATAAAGTGGGAGGGGAGGGTGTTGGGTGGTTGATGATTGTAAGTAGTGGGGGGGGGGGGGGTGCCCGACAGAGGAAAAATGGTGGATGGTTGGTTGGTGGTTATAGTTGGATTGGGTGGTGAGGCAAACATTGTCAAAACTAATGGGTGGTTACTTGGTGGTTGTAGGTGGGACGGGTGTTTGGTGTTGCGGGGATTTGGTATGGTTGGGGGGAGGTGAATTGTCAAATATGGTCTGTGGTTGGTTAGTGGTTGTAGGTGGGTTGGGTGGTTGGGTGGTTGGCGGTTTTAGGTGGTGGTGGTGATTGGGGGCGATGAAAAAAATGTCAAAAATGCTGGGTGAGTGGAAAGTGGTTGTAGGTGGGGTGGGTGATTGGATTTAGTTATGGGAAAGGATGAGGAAGAAATTGTCCAAAACAGTAGATGGTTGGTTGGTTGCTGTAGGTGTGATGGGTAGTTGGCGGTGATGTTGGGGGTGGGGGTGATTTGGTGTTGGGAGGAGGCCAAAAGAGTAAAAAATGGTGAGTTGCTGATGGTTGTAGGTGGAGTGGGTGGTTGGATTTGGGGGAGGATTAGGTCTTTGGGAGGGAATTGTCAAAAGTAGTGGGTGGTTGTAGGTGGTGTTTGTGGTGGTGCCATGCCATTTGGCCATATGCCATATGGCCATATTTCAAAATATGGCCATATGACACTTTTGAATTGTGTCATATGACCATATTTTAATATATGGCTATTTGTCGCTTTGGTAATGTGTCATTTGACCATATTTTCTTGTGTCATATAGCCATATTTTTAATTGGATATCTGTATAGAGTGTATACAAGTACACAAACATTCATACATCATATATACATAATGTACATTCATACTTCAGGGTTCAGGTACAATAATTGGTAGCGAGCGAAGCGAGGGGAAAAAAATTTGCCCAAAAGAGAATCAATTTGGGGTGTGAAAATAAAAAAATTCGCGCGAATTGTACATTCATACTTCAGAGTTCAGGTACAATAATTGGTAGCGAGCGAAGCGAGGGGAAAAAAATTTGCCCAAAAGAGAATCAATTTGGGGTGTGAAAATAAAAAAAATCGCGCGAATTGTACATTCATACTTCAGAGTTCAGGTACAATAATTGGTAGCGAGCGAAGCGAGGGGAAAAAAATTTGCCCAAAAGAGAATCAATTTGGGGTGTGAAAATAAAAAAATTCGCGCGAATTTTTTTATTTTCACACCCCAAATTGATTCTCTTTTGGGCAAATTTTTTTCCCCTCGCTTCGCTCGCTACCAATTTTTGTACCTGAACCCTGAAGTATGAATGTACATTATGTGTATATGATGTATGAATGTTTGTGTACTTGTATCATGAGCGAAGTGCACAATTATCAATTGTTTGTAGCCGCAAGCTGGTACAACACTAAAAGTACCATCTAAAAGATAGTTCCTGCTCGAAATATTTTGCAAATTTTGAATCGCGGCTGCTATCGTCGGTGAAAGAAATATTGCATATGCAAAATTTTCTTTCGTTTTTGTTTTTGCAGTTTAAGAACAAGTTTTAAAGTGTCATTTGGCCATAATGGTCAAATGACACATTACCAAAGTGACAAATAGCCATATATCAAAATATGGTCATATGACACAATTCAAAAGTGTCATATGGCCATATTTTGAAATATGGCCATATGGCATATGGCCAAATGGCATGGCACCGTTTGTGGTTGGTAGTGGTTGTAGGCGGTGTGGGTGGTTAGTTGTCCTAAGGAAGAGAGTATTTATTGTGGGGGGAGGACATAATTGTCAAAAATGGTGGGCTGTTGGTTGGTGATTGTATGTGGGGGTGAGAGGTTGATGTTTGGAGGAAGTTGTGAGAAAAAAGAATTCAAAAATGGTGGGTGGATGTAAGTGGGGTGGGTAGTTGGTGGTTGGGGAGATACAACCTACACATGAACTGTTTTGTTAACTGGTTATCACGTAAAACTATCGTCCGTAAGCCGACTTTACAGCGTGCACGAAAAAATGTCACGTTCCGTAGGGATAACGTCTAATGAATATCGGCTGCACAGAAATGGTGAGTGGTTGTAGGTGGGATGGGTGATTGGCGGTGGGGGTTAGTGTGCTGTGCGAGATGAAAAATTGTCGAAAATGATGGGTGTTTGGTTGAAGGTTGTGTTGGGGTGAATGGTGAGGAAAAAATTGTCAAAACTAGTGGTTGGTGGCTGAAGGTGGAATGGCTCTTTGGCGTTTTGGGATTTGGTATGGGAAGGGGTGTCAAAAGTGGTGGGTTGTTGGTTGGCAGTTATAGGTATGGATGTGGTGGTCATGGGTGATTTGGTGGGAGACGATGCGGAAAAAATGATCAAAAGTGGTGGTGAGTAGCACGTGGGTGTAGATTAGTTGGGTAGTTAGATTTGGTGTTGGGGAGGGGGGGAGGAAAAAATTATCAACAATAGTAAGTGGGTGGATTTTTTTGGGGATGAGGGTGGGTGGTTCGTGTTTGGAGGGAAAGCAGTGAGGTAAAAAGAAATCCAAAATGGTGGGTGGTTGGTGATGGGGGAGATACATTCTACACGTGTACTGCTGTGTGAACTGGTTATCACGTTGTCATTTTCAACTTAACTATATGCATTCAAAAACGCACCATATCCAATTGACAAAATACCTACATCGTACGTCAAAATCCAACTTGTTTTTGTAATATAAGCATAATAAAAAAGAAGATAATTCAATATTATTTCATATCATTTATTTTAATACAAATCTTAAGCTCTAACAATAATTTTATAATTTTATCTAAAAACTATTAAACGAAACTAAAGATAAAACTTATATTTTCCATGAAATAAAGAGGTTTTTTTTACAAAGATTTCATACTTTTTTGATAAATATTATTAACTTATTACTGAAGGACAATTTTTTGGAAAGGCTAACATTTAATTGAAATTTAATTTAAGGTGTACATTATTAAATATATTTAGTATTGGTTCAGTTTATTAGAATTATGTGGAAACACGAGAACAAGATTGTAGTTAATATTTAACGACTTAAAAGATAACTTTAATTAAATGTCATAGATCATGCAATTTTTAAAGCTTTTGTTATATTGAATTCACAAACATTGTTTTCAAATAAAATTGAATTTTTTGGATTATAGTTTTTTTTTTAAATTTGACGTTAGTTTCAAATCGTAGAATTAAGAGCTTATATTTTCCATTTGAAAGCTCGTGTAGTTAAAAGATAATAAAATTAAATAAGAAAATCTTCGTATATGTTCATGTTCATACGTATTTGGTCCAAACATTTTTTTTCTATCTAAATATATGTGAATCTCTTATAATCTACATAACATTATTTTTTTTTACTTATTTTTTAAAACTTCAAATCAGTTTAAAGGAAAAAAATATTGATACGGAATTTGCAAAGAAAATTTATACATTTATTTGAAATAACCACAAAACTAAATTGAGTCTTTCTTGTACATTTTCCATATTTTCCGAAAGTATTTTATCATAAAAAAGAATCTTATTATTTTGCAAACAATGGTGTAACAGATATGACACTAAATTGAAGGAAACTACAAAATACTCTTACTGAGAAGAGAACCAGAATTCTATAGAATCGTGAATGGAAGCTATCGAAAGATTTAGCAAACTATTCGTAGAATGATTGTTGAGTGTAAACATACCATAAGCCATCAAAAGGAAATGAAGCTGACTTCGCTCAGTAAAGCATTAAAAGGAAATGGAGTTAATCATTAACATATCCATCTTCTTTTTGGGATCTTTTTTCTTGCTTTTTTTGCTTCTAACATAAGGCTTTTTCTTTTTTCATTCAGAATAGAGCTCTGAACAGAGCTCGAGCATATAGAGCGCGCTCTGGACGTTCTCTGAACCGAGCGTGTTCTGAGCACTCTGAATGATTTTTGAAACGCATTTGAGCACTTAGCTGTCACCTATTTTTCTCCTGTCGTTTGTGACGTTTAATCATTCATTTCACTCATTTATTTGTGAAAGTGCCTTTCAAAGAATAATAAAAGGATTTCTAATACTTACATATATATAAAAAATATAAATGGACAAATTAATAATAATAAAGCAAGCGTTTGAAGTATTCTTCGATGAAAATGAAGACGTAGACTGGGAAACAAAAGCCCGAAACAGAGATGAAAAAATATAAATTACGCTGAATATGTTGTTCCAAGGTTTTCGGAGAACACTTTTAAACAGCATTTCCGCATGAACCCGGACGTTTTCGAACTATTGTTCTGTGAAATACACGCTATGGAGGAACATAGATATGAACCTGGAACGAAGCATACGCTAATTGAGAAGCAACTCATGATTACCTTGTGGTATCTGGGAAACCAAGAATGTTTAAAGTATGTTTTATGTATAGCTACTATAATCACACTCGTATTAAAGATCAATTGCAGATAGATTTGGGGTGAATTTGCTGTGTTTGGAGAATTATATCTAACATATGCGATATTCTAATTCGATTGAATAGGTCAAAACACTTCATAGCCTGGCCTACGCCAAGAAGAAGCGTTCATAACGTCGGAGTATTGTTTAAGGAAAACTCGCTTCCCAGGTTGGTCTGATAATCTTTTAATTAAAACTAAGTCAAAAGTAAAATTCATTATTTGCAGGAATTATTGGATCAATCAACGGGTCTCATATACCAATTCGAGCCGCAATAGTTTTATATTCGAATTAAAATGTATTTGATCGAAATTTTATAATTTTTAAATTCAGTAAGAGAATAATAATTTTTACTCAAATATATTGTAATTGTAAAAATTGTAAAAAAAACATTTTGGCATCAATATTTATTACCAGCCAAACACACCCAACATTTTTTTTTGTTCACCACAAGACTCTTCCGCAGATATCACCAATTTAAAAATAACATAATATCCAGAACACCCAACCAGCCGAACATACCTTCATTGACATGAGATATATTGTTTATTGGATTCAACACTGCACGTGTTTCGCATTTAAGGACTTAGCTGTCACCTATTTTTCTCCTGTCGTTTGTGACGTTTAATCATTTATTTCACTCATTTATTTGTGAAAGTGCCTTTCAAAGAATAATAAAAGGATTTCGAATACTTACATATATATAAAAAATATAAATGGACAAATTAATAATAATAAAGCAAGCGTTTGAAGTATTCTTCGATGAAAATGAAGACGTAGACTGGGAAACAAAAGCCCGAAACAGAGATGAAAAAATATAAATTACGCTGAATATGTTGTTCCAAGGTTTTCGGACAAAACTTTTAAACAGCATTTCCGCATGAACCCGGACGTTTTCGAACTATTGTGCTGTGAAATACACGCTATGGAGGAACATAGATATGAACCTGGAAGGAAGCCTACGCTAATTGAGAAGCAACTCATGATTACCTTGTAGTATCTGGGAAACCAAGAATGTTTGAAGTATGTTTTATGTATAGCTACTATAACCAGCTAACGTCCGCCGTCCGCTTAGCTACAAACAACATAGGCATCAGCGGTGCAATGGCTTTCAGCGACGAGCATCATTTATATGTACTTTAAGCAAAGCATAATAATTGAATGAATTCGGTTAGGTTTAAGAACGAAAATAAAGAGTCACTTTGTATTAAGTCGCAAAGAAAACCAGACGCGTTTTATTTCAAATTATCTTGCATCGCTTTGATTGTTTATAGTAACACAATATTCTTAAAGTATTGTCTACGATTTGTTTATCTTCAAAGTAGAGATTAAAACGTCTCATCATGAAATTCCATTCAGTTCATTAGAAAATTAAATCTGATACAATCTCTAAAATTCATAAACTATTAAAGTGAAATATACAGCAAATTAACTTGATATTCTGATTAAGAGGCCCACACCCATAAATAAAAAGAAACGAGAATTTTTTGTTTATCGCAAGTTTTAATCAGAGCAAAACCAACCGGTAAAATGGCACAAAAAAAAGTTGTCGCAATACTGTAGTAAAATACGAACCGTCTGGCCACAGTAGTACTAAGACAAATCTCGAAGGGACATCATATTGTAAAACTGAAATAATAAAACATCATAACCAAGTTAAAACCGAGTTTGTACTTAAAAATACCACAATACTGCCGAAGACAGAATTTGTAAAAAAAACCCCTTTCACTTTGGGTGAATAGTTTTTAATTTTAAAGAATCTGTGAATGGAAGCTCAGAAAAATTAAAAATTAAAAAAAAAATTATACAAAAAAAAAGTGCGTGTAACTAAAATGAACGAAAATTTGCGTCGCAAAAATATTTCGGTAGTGTTAGAATTCATACTACACAAAGATAGAAGTCAAGCGACAGAAAATATGTTCAGGGGTGAAGAGCCGAAAGGCTCACATACTTTTAGGATTACAGTCCACTGAGCGAATATGTGTACAAAAGAATGATATGCACGATAGTTTACACCTGGGTAAACGCAACAATTCAATTCAATAACGTGCGACTGAGAGAGCGTATCTGAACACAGAGCAAAGGAATCAGAATAATCATGACAAAATAGCGAGCGACATGAACAACAGCAAGTAAGTTGTTACACATACACGACAACAGCAAGTAAGTTGTTACACATACACGAGCGACGAAACCACTGTGCGAAGGAAATAGAATTCAGCCACAGCGCTCTGGCTAATGAAGAGCGACGGCGACAGCGACTGCGCGACATCTGCTTGGTTTGAGCGAACGCAATGGAATGAAGGGCGCCGTCCCTATTTTATGCAGAGCGAACGCAATGGAATGAAGGACGCCGTCCCTATTGTATGCTGAGCGAACAGAAGAGAATGAAGGAAGCCGACCCTTTTACATAGCAGACGCAGCTGCAACCTTTAAACTACCAATTATAAGATTTTGTAGAAACATTTATGATCGAATAAAAATTATTTGACACTTCTAAGTTGAGCGTCACCGAGTGAAGTTTAGTTTTATTTAACCCTTGAATACATTTATGGTCCGTGCGAACCGGATAGAAAAAAAGCGAAAAGTATTATTGAGCGAGAGCGATTTTTTTATTTTTTATTCAATTTCTGGAGCGTGTACAAAAAAATATAAGTGATAGCCATGAACACTAATGAGCGCCGTACGTTCGTGAACACTATACATCGTGTGGAGCGTTTCACGAACGGCTTGGAGTTCAGGCAAGCGACGCGCCCGGCCCTACGACAGAGGCAGGAATATTTGGAGACGGCGTTTGGGCGATTTATGGAGGAGCACCAGAAGGTGGTTGCTAGGGTGTTCGACAGAGCAACCTTCCAGAGCGAGGATTCCTTCTTTGCCCAAGTCGAGGAGATTTACTTAAAAGCGATGGGGCGATTCGCAGAGCGGTATAAAGAACTCGATGATGAGGAGGAGTTGAGAGCGATCGCCAGGACGGTGGTGACTGAAAGTAGAGCTACGACAAGTAGCGGAGCGGCGAGTGGTGCGAGACGACAGGGCCTGGAAATGTCGTCGGATTCGTCAGGCAGATCATCGGGGGAGGTGAAGACGGTGCGAGACCGATTGGGAGTGCGAGCGGATGGTCCAAGATGCAACTATTGCCAAAAAACGCACAAAATGCATCAGTGCGAAAAATTCAGAAGGCTGACAGTGGCGGAGCGATGGTGTGCGATTAGAGAAGTGCGATTGTGTGCGAACTGTCTGATGCCGAAAGAGAGTCATTAATGGACAACGTTTTACATTTGAGCGGTACCAAACGATTTTAATGCGAGTTTCAGGTACATTAAATAGCAGACCGTTAGTGCGATTATCAGATGACCCAATGGATCTGAATTATCTTACACCATCTGGCATTCACCATGGTGGCAGAGCGGTACAACCACTAACCAGAGAGATGAGCAACGAAAAATTGAAACTACTAAATTATAATAAGCGGATGGAACTTATTCATCAAGATTTTTGGAACGGCTTCAGGAAGGATTACTTGAGCACTCTTCAGACTCGATATAAATGGAATACGGTTGAAGAGAATTTAAAAATGGGCGATTTGGTGTTGATTAAAGAAGACGGCACCCCACCCAACGCTTGGTGTGTGGGACGGGTCATCGAAGCATACCCAGGGAAAGATGGGCTTGTGCGTTCAGTGAATCTGAAAACTGCGACTACTGAATTAAAACGACCTGTTCAGAAGCTAGTGCGATTACCAATTTTGGATGAAGACCAAGATAACCAAGCTAATGAGAGCGATATTCTTTCACTCCGTGCAGGGGGGGGGAGGATGTTAGAATTCATACTACACAAAGATAGAAGTCAAGCGACAGAAAATATGTTCAGGGGTGAAGAGCCGAAAGGCTCACATACTTTTAGGATTACAGTCCACTGAGCGAATATGTGTACAAAAGAATGATATGCACGATAGTTTACACCTGGGTAAACGCAACAATTCAATTCAATAACGTGCGACTGAGAGAGCGTATCTGAACACAGAGCAAAGGAATCAGAATAATCATGACAAAATAGCGAGCGACATGAACAACAGCAAGTAAGTTGTTACACATACACGACAACAGCAAGTAAGTTGTTACACATACACGAGCGACGAAACCACTGTGCGAAGGAAATAGAATTCAGCCACAGCGCTCTGGCTAATGAAGAGCGACGGCGACAGCGACTGCGCGACATCTGCTTGGTTTGAGCGAACGCAATGGAATGAAGGGCGCCGTCCCTATTTTATGCAGAGCGAACGCAATGGAATGAAGGACGCCGTCCCTATTGTATGCTGAGCGAACAGAAGAGAATGAAGGAAGCCGACCCTTTTACATAGCAGACGCAGCTGCAACCTTTAAACTACCAATTATAAGATTTTGTAGAAACATTTATGATCGAATAAAAATTATTTGACACTTCTAAGTTGAGCGTCACCGAGTGAAGTTTAGTTTTATTTAACTCTTGAATACATTTATGGTCCGTGCGAACCGGATAGGAAAAAAGCGAAAAGTATTATTGAGCGAGAGCGATTTTTTTATTTTTTATTCAATTTCTGGAGCGTGTACACAAAAATATAAGTGATAGCCATGAACACTAATGAGCGCCGTACGTTCGTGAACACTATACATCGTGTGGAGCGTTTCACGAACGGCTTGGAGTTCAGGCAAGCGACGCGCCCGGCCCTACGACAGAGGCAGGAATATTTGGAGACGGCGTTTGGGCGATTTATGGAGGAGCACCAGAAGGTGGTTGCTAGGGTGTTCGACAGAGCAACCTTCCAGAGCGAGGATTCCTTCTTTGCCCAAGTCGAGGAGATTTACTTAAAAGCGATGGGGCGATTCGCAGAGCGGTATAAAGAACTCGATGATGAGGAGGAGTTGAGAGCGATCGCCAGGACGGTGGTGACTGAAAGTAGAGCTACGACAAGTAGCGGAGCGGCGAGTGGTGCGAGACGACAGGGCCTGGAAATGTCGTCGGATTCGTCAGGCAGATCATCGGGGGAGGTGAAGACGGTGCGAGACCGATTGGGAGTGCGAGCGGATGGTCCAAGATGCAACTATTGCCAAAAAACGCACAAAATGCATCAGTGCGAAAAATTCAGAAGGCTGACAGTGGCGGAGCGATGGTGTGCGATTAGAGAAGTGCGATTGTGTGCGAACTGTCTGATGCCGAAAGAGAATCATTAATGGACAACGTTTTACATTTGAGCGGTACCAAACGATTTTAATGCGAGTTTCAGGTACATTAAATAGCAGACCGTTAGTGCGATTATCAGATGACCCAATGGATCTGAATTATCTTACACCATCTGGCATTCACCATGGTGGCAGAGCGGTACAACCACTAACCAGAGAGATGAGCAACGAAAAATTGAAACTACTAAATTATAATAAGCGGATGGAACTTATTCATCAAGATTTTTGGAACGGCTTCAGGAAGGATTACTTGAGCACTCTTCAGACTCGATATAAATGGAATACGGTTGAAGAGAATTTAAAAATGGGCGATTTGGTGTTGATTAAAGAAGACGGCACCCCACCCAACGCTTGGTGTGTGGGACGGGTCATCGAAGCATACCCAGGGAAAGATGGGCTTGTGCGTTCAGTGAATCTGAAAACTGCGACTACTGAATTAAAACGACCTGTTCAGAAGCTAGTGCGATTACCAATTTTGGATGAAGACCAAGATAACCAAGCTAATGAGAGCGATATTCTTTCACTCCGTGCAGGGGGGGGGGAGGATGTTAGAATTCATACTACACAAAGATAGAAGTCAAGCGACAGAAAATATGTTCAGGGGTGAAGAGCCGAAAGGCTCACATACTTTTAGGATTACAGTCCACTGAGCGAATATGTGTACAAAAGAATGATATGCACGATAGTTTACACCTGGGTAAACGCAACAATTCAATTCAATAACGTGCGACTGAGAGAGCGTATCTGAACACAGAGCAAAGGAATCAGAATAATCATGACAAAATAGCGAGCGACATGAACAACAGCAAGTAAGTTGTTACACATACACGACAACAGCAAGTAAGTTGTTACACATACACGAGCGACGAAACCACTGTGCGAAGGAAATAGAATTCAGCCACAGCGCTCTGGCTAATGAAGAGCGACGGCGACAGCGACTGCGCGACATCTGCTTGGTTTGAGCGAACGCAATGGAATGAAGGGCGCCGTCCCTATTTTATGCAGAGCGAACGCAATGGAATGAAGGACGCCATCCCTATTGTATGCTGAGCGAACAGAAGAGAATGAAGGAAGCCGACCCTTTTACATAGCAGACGCAGCTGCAACCTTTAAACTACCAATTATAAGATTTTGTAGAAACATTTATGATCGAATAAAAATTATTTGACACTTCTAAGTTGAGCGTCACCGAGTGAAGTTTAGTTTTATTTAACCCTTGAATACAGGTAGTATGAATAATTTCGAAAAAAATTCCCAATACCTATTGTTAAATAAAATCTAAACAAATTTTTTAAACAAAATACATCGAAAGTGTTTCTATCTAGCCCTCAATAAAAAAAATATAGATAAACAGTGCAAAGAAAAAAAAACAACAAAGAAAATATTTACTAATTTCAAACACAACATCCGAAGCAGCGATTTTCGATGAAGTTGATAAGAATTGCATAACATTAAGCGGCATATACACTGGTCAAAATCTCATCAAGCATGTGAGAGTGTGTGCGTCATGATTGATGAAAAACCAAAATTTTTTGATTTTTTTTTTTCAAGCATTCAACGAATATGTATTGCACACACTCTCCCATGCTTGAGATTTTGACAAGTGCGTAGGTTCAGGATTTCGCATCCAAAATCCCAATCACTATAATCAACAAAATTATCAACACTGCAAGAAAATCGGCATCAATGCAGACAATGCAGAGCCCCAATGAAGGCTATTGGCGTAATAGTAAGCGGGGTAAGTTCTATCCACCTATAGATATTAAAAATGTTAACGTTAAAAAATTAGCTAATGACCTCAAAGAGAAGGCAAAAGTAGTTAGATTTGAGTATGAATTGAGACAAAGAAGTAATTCGTGTAAACTCTTTGTAAATAAACCGGTGGCTGACGGAGAGTTGATGGAAAATTTCAAGAAAAATACGTTCGATGGATGGGTAATAGGGGGGGGGGGAGGATCTTAATATGAAACATCCCAGTTGGGATGATATTTCCTTTAACCGGAACGGTGGAATATATTTTAATTGGATATCTTCCGTTCTAAAATTGGCAGAACAAGCTGCAAGTAACCTATCACTGTTCTTATAATAGAGTTTTTATTGAATATTAAACTCTAGAAAAAAGAATTTCACTTCTCAAAAAAATTATCCATGATAGTGTTAGAATCCGGCTAAGTAATAAGTACGAAGAGAAGCTCTCCAAGATACAGCCCGGCTACCAGGCGTCTAAAAATATCCGCATTTTTATGGAAAAAAATAAAGGTGTTCGAAATTATTGTTCAATGGGAACAAAATATCTTATTGAGAACTGATCGTGGAAGAATTTGGTACTTAAAAGAATTTTACGAGGAGAATTATCTAATGACCTCACAGTAGCCCGCACGTAAACAGGCGTTTACTGTTTAGTCATATTGCATGATAAGTATTCACAGGATTGTTGTCGACGCACAAGACAACCGCTAATAAAGATGTGAAATGATTTATCGTCTTACAAACGATACCACTTGATTGAGAAATACAGTTTTCCTTCCTTGTGAAAGATTCCTCGCTTTACAAACGAGGAGATTTTACATCTGCCGAAAAATAGGAGGAGTTATCACCATCCAATACAGTGCGACTTAGACGCGTTCAAGGTGAAGTATAAAGAAAGATTCACTTTGAGTTCAACGATTTATGTATCTCATATATAGGAGGTTAAGGTGAAGTAATCGGATTAGGTCGAAAAGGTTTTCGGCTTTAAGGATTTTATCAATGAAAGCGGACGGTCATTTTATTTAGTTTTCACCAAATGAGTTCGGTTATTCGGTAATAAATATAACATTTTGGCGCATCCGGTAAGATTGCGGAATTTCACCTTGCCTGACATCGACTCCCTCCCGCATTTCGATGGAAGCGGGTCTATGGACGTTAATCTGTGCAACATTGCCGTTGCTAGGAAGTGGATGTTATCAAAATTCCATAGGTATATACGTTAAAGGAAAAAAGTGTTTTATATTACAACATTCCATTCTCACCAGAATGAGAAAAACATTTTTTCCCACAAAAGTAAAAACTGATGACGATGCGTCTGGGAGATGGAGACCAGCAGCGATTACCCGACACCGGTGCATGTGCACCCGGCAGCAGCGGCAGCGGCGACAGGTTTTATGGTGACGACGTATTTTATGGAAGCTAATTTTAAGAACACAATTGTTAGCTTAAGCTAGATTTAATTCAATTGTCAAATAAAGAGGTTCTTTCCTCCAAAATAAAGAATAAAAAATATAAAACATTAATTTATATAAGAAATAACTAGTCGTTTAAAATGATTTTAGTTTAAGCTTTTCTCAAACCATTTATTATTTTATCTAGGAAATGATTATCTTATCGACTTGTCTCAAAGTTATTGGGGTCCTTTCGAATTTAGACGTGAACTAAGCTTTTCCCACAGCCTAACAGTTACTGTCTTCCCTTGAGCAGAATTCGGGAAAATGTTTCTGGCCAAATCCGAATGCCCTACCAGAACAAACTTATACATCTGCGAAATGCATTCGAATTAAATAAAATTGACGAAGCAAATTACTTAATTGTATTTTTTGTTTTTTGTTTTATTAAATGTTGTGATCTTTGCAGTGTTATTTCGGTTTTTCCTTCCTCTTTTTTATAAAACGCGATCACAAGCTTAAAGTTCATGCCCCCTCTTTAAACTTTGCTTGGTTCTCAACCACAAAATAGTTAAGTGAAAGAAGGACTTTAATCTCATTAAAATGTCAAGCAAGACAATCATGAACAAATATTCACATTTAGTGGATAAAGTGAACAGAATTAAAGCAGATATATTTTACTTAAAAGATTGTCGTCATCAAAAAGTCTTTCCAGACTTCATTAAGATTAAGTGTACGATCATAAATTCAAGAACATCTGTGGTAATCAATAGATCCAAACTTTTGTGGTTAAATCTGGAAATCAAACATCACTATTCTCTACTGTGTGCAACGGAATTAGAACTTTATCATCTTCATCTTCTTCTTACTAAAGGTTTAAGTAACATTGAATTCGTAGCTTGGCTGGACTTCCAATCAAAAGTGTTGAATAACAGCAATGATAATTTTATTAAAAAACGTAACACCCAAAACAAAAAACTACAACTGATAAAGAAGAAAAATCCTTCAGAAGATGGACTTTATTCTTCCTTAACAAAAAATCCCAATATGATAGATGATGTCGTAGTCAATCTATCCGATGAACGATTCACACCAGAACAACTAGAAATTTTAAACAAAGGTTTAAATTTCACACCGAAACCTCTACACTTTCCCGCCATTGAAACCATTGTTGATTTAGAGACGTGCATTAAGTTTAAACCAACCGAAACAAAACAACAAGTCAGAGATATTGCTAAACCAATAATTAGAGACGCCAAATCTAAGTTCCATACTGATACAAATACCATCAGAACTCACCAAATAATTCGACAACTTCAGAAAAAAGATGTTTATTACATGAAGGCTGATAAAGGCAATAAAGTTGTCATTATGAGTAAACTTGACTACGACCAAAGAGTTCTTAAATCAATAGCTGACGGATGTTTCCAAGTATTAACAAAAACACCATTGCCACGAATGATTCGAGAGTCAAAAGTCATCATCAAAAATATCCAAAACGTATTCTCTGTTCCAAATTGGAAACTGAACGTTTCTAACCCTGAAATCCCAAAATTGTATTCCTTACCAAAGGTACATAAACCAGGGGACAAAATGCGAAATATTGTTTCTAACATCAATTCCCCATCCGTAAAAGTAGCAAAATGGTTAGTCAACGAGATGAAACAGTTCCCTTTCGAAAGCCTTTCAGTCAAAAATTCCTTTGACTTTGTTCAAAAGACTAAGGATCTAGAAGTCAATGACGACGAAATCATGATTTCCTTTGACGTAGAGGCCCTCTTCCCCAGCATACCAATCCCTGATGCCATTAATTTTTTAAAATTGCACCTTGGAAAATGTGGAATAGAAAACCAAAAAATACAAACCTATATAGATGCAACAGAAGTTTGTATGTCCCACAACTATTTTCAGTTTAAAGGAAAATTCTATAAGATAGATTTTGGTACCAGTATGGGAAACCCGCTTTCCCCATTTGTGGCTGAAGTTTTTATGGCCAACTTAGAAATGAACCTTGAACAACAGGGTTTGCTGCCGCGCGTTTGGATGCGCTACGTAGACGACGTCTTCGCCATCATAAAAGAGACTCAAGTCAACGAAGTATTGAATATTATTAATTCCCAGTTCAACAGCATCAACTTTACTTTTGAACGAGAAGTAAACAACAGATTGCCTTTCTTGGATCTGCTCATCACAAAAGTTAACAATAAACTTGATTTCTCCATCTACCGAAAATCAACTTCAACTGACAGGTACATTACGAGTGATTCTTATTGTCCAGCCCAACATAAATCCGCAGCTTTTCACTCTATGGTTCACCGACTCTGCAAATTACCGCTGTCTGTATCGAACTACCTAGATGAATATAAACACATCAAAAAAGTTGCTTCTTTGAATGGTTATAATGAATCTATGGTTGACCTTCTAATTAAAAAACACACAAACAAAATTAAAAAATCAAATTTAACAACTTTATTTGCACAACAGAAACAACATGATGACAACAACAAGTTCGATCGAGCATCCATGACGTACATCCCACAAGTGACTAATAAAATAAAGCCAAAACTTAAACGTAAAAACATAGATTGTGTTTTTTCGAACAATGGAAAAATTAAAAATTTACTTGGCACAACGAAAGACAAGACCGAATTAAAAGGAAAATCGGGAATTTATGAGGTTAAGTGTGGTGATTGCGACATGAAATACATTGGACAAACTAAACGTAGTTTGGGAGTTCGTTTCACTGAACACTGCAGCCACATTAAGTTCAACCGACCGGAGAAATCTTCGATAGCTTCTCATGCTTTGAGTTGCAACCACTTTGACATCAAGTTCGAGAATGTCAGATTGCTGAAGCATGTCACAAATCCAAGAAGACTTGACGCTTACGAAAGTGCGTATATACACATGAACGACCAGTTGATGAACGGGGACGATGGCAATATATTTTCACCTTTGTTTAACTTAATTTGATGTTGGTCTCTTTCGAACTTATATATATGTATTAAAACTGTATAAATTCTAGTAACCAAATTTTCTCCATTTAGCCCTTGATGACATTCTTATTTTTAATTTCATGTTTTGTTTTGATTATGTATCCTTTTGTCAACTAATTAGTGTATTGCTGATGATGGGTCGAATTGGACTCGAAATGCATTCGAATTAAATAAAATTGACGAAGCAAATTACTTAATTGTATTTTTTGTTTTTTGTTTTATTAAATGTTGTGATCTTTGCAGTGTTATTTCGGTTTTTCCTTCCTCTTTTTTATTATACATCTACATTCTAACAATATTAAAATGCAATAAAATCAAATACAATATATTGCTGAATCATTAAATTTACAAGACCTATGTTTCATATATAATTGAGTCACTAATGGACTCATTAGAAAAGCAAAGAATTGCAATTGCATTGCATTTTTATATGTTAAGTGGGGATAGCCCTGATAATTTATAGTAGAATAGCTGTAAGAATAGTAAATATAAAGGAATTATCATTCAACAACCAACTGAATTAATAACAGCGGCATTTTTGCCATTTGTCTAGTAGCGAGCTGCACTTTATAAAGCATAAGATAGCTTGATACGCTTAAGTATCTTAAGGCTATATCACACTGACAGTGAATTCACTGACCACTGGCAGGCAGTGACGTCAAAATCGCGTCACAACGCCGTCAGTGAAGTCATTCGCAGTGTGATAGCCAGTTTTGGGACGCCAGTGAAGGTGTTAGTTCACTGACGTGTGCCAGTGAAGAAACCCAGTCAGTGAACTGACCTCTTTTCTGACATTATCTGTCAATATCAATTTTCACGTAAAAGTAATACGTAGTAAAATTAATAAATGATCAGTGTGGTGGACGATTATTTAATTTTATTTTATATTGTTTCCTTTAACCAAATATGTATTATTAGAAACAATGGAAAGCAGTATCAAAGCAAAAAAGAAAAGTCATCAATAAGCGAGTGCGATCAACCGTTTACAGCTGGACGTTGCAAAAAGAGTCAGCTCTCATAGTCAAAAAACGTCCACCGCTCTGGAATGCCGCCGTTCCTGAATATAAAATGCCACATTTAAAAGGTGATCTGTGACGGAAGTTGTCGGCGAATTGGGTATCAAAGGCATGATATCTGCTGACGAAGGAAGAAACAAATGGAACAACCTACGGAGCAATTTCAAGGCCTTCGTTCAGAAGCAACGGGCCAAAAAATCAGGCCAGGGCGCCATAGACCCAACGACGGCTGCAAAGTATCCACATTATGCAGAACTGCTGTTCATTGAATCAGCCGATGTGGAAAACTCGTCGTAGTCAATCTCAACGTTGCATCTGGTAAGTTTTCATTCACTCGCTTTTACATTTTAAATATACTTAATTGAAGAAATATTGCAGGATAATGCCATAACGGATGAATCCTTTCTGCAGGATTTGGGTCAAGCGGCAGCAACGTATGAAAATACAAACAGTAGCTCACCGTCTCCACTACTTTCAACTCAACGTCGGAAGCGAGCGACTTCTAAAGCATCGCAATCGGTGTCGCAAGGAGTTCAAGGAGTTCCAGCAGGGATACGGCTTTGGAATTGTTGCAAAGCTTGCAACAAAGGGCTCAATCAATTTGCCATAATGATCATTTCTCTTCCTTTGGCCTGATCAAGCGGTCAAAATGGAAAAATCAATCACGCATGCCATGTATAGCTGCTTTGCTTTTCCGGACACGAAAACGCGCCGACATAATAACGAAAACATTTTCGATGAATCGACGTGCACGAGATAAACGATAATTGAATACACGTTGAGTCATCGTTAAACCTCGGTTTGCGTAAGGCTTCATAATATTTGGTTGCATTGCAAAGGCATCGTCCGCGACGCGTACGTACGGCACTGGCATTTCTCTGCACGGCAATGGTTTTGGTGCAGGCAAATGCAGCTCATTTTTATTCAACGCTTGGCTGAAAGTGCAGCGGGTGAATACACCGCCATCAGAAAAGGGTCCATTCCGACCGACGTCAACGTATAAAAACTTGTATTCTGCATCCGCTAATCCCATCAATACAATGCTGTGCGTGCCCATAGAAAAACAAAAATTTGTATTTTGAATCTCTTCATGCATGTAGCGGGCGTACCTTTATAGTTGTAATAAAGACTTCCAGCATTAAGTGGTGCATTTATAACAACGTGCTTGCCATTGCTCTGAAACTCCTTTGCCACCGCCTCCCACTCGACTTAATTTTTCGGAAACGGTTTCTGTTCACAAATTAATCAATTAATGTTAATTAAAGTATATGGCAGTCGCCAGTGGCCAGGTAACGCAGAGTGAGCGCGAGTCGTACTTCCGCTGAAATACTTGTTCGCAACCTTGTGTCGGCTTTTTCAATATGCGGCTTAACTAAAGCCAGCAAATAATCGAATTGATCGCTCGACATTCACATAGCGTTGCCAATGTTTAAAGATAGTACTCTTTTGTATTATATTGCTGGACAGGGTACATAAACCTTGACCAGCCGTAGTAATAAATACACCCGGTTCTATGTACCGGTGTATTATCGTCGAATATGTTCTTTATTTTATACCAATGCCCCTTACCTCTGGTGGGGGGAAGCAATAGCAGAAATAATCGAAGAGAGTTTGATCGTGAATGTATGTATGTATGTATGATAGTCGTCGTAGGTTACATGATTTGCCAAGGTTTGATGGTAAGCCAGAAGATTGGCCTAAATTCATTACTTCCTATAATGAATCGAATGCTGCATATGGCTATTCTAACTTGGAAAATGCACTTAGGTTGGACAGAGCAATTCAGGGACAAGCAAGAGTAGTTGCTGGTGCCCTTCTTATTCACCCGAACAATATACCTAATGCAATAGCACAATTGGAATTTACTTTTGGTCGTCCAGACATTTTAATTAATACACAAATAGAAAAGGCCCAACAAATTTCTTCGATTCCGGAAGGCCAACTGGACCGGCTCATGACGTTCGCCACAAGTGTCCAAAATTTGACAATCTTCTTGGAAACAGCTAATGGCCATCAACATTTATACAATCCAACATTGTTGTGCGAACTGACTCGTAAACTCCCCGAGTCAAAATAAAATGAAATTTTTTAAAATTGTTTGTTTTCCTATTCACCTTTCTGTGGGACATTAGTTAGTTCCCGATATCAGCTATTCACATGTAGCCACCCATATTGAAACCCAGGATTTCATACTATTCCAAGCTGAAAGTGTTCAAAGATTGATCAAAATCACGCATGACTTGAACACTAAAAATCATGTTGGGAAACTCTATAGCCCCATTACGCGTGCCGCAGCTACAACATGAACAACAGCAAGTAAGTTGTTACACATACACGAGCGTCATGAACAGCAAGTAAGTTGTTACACATACACGAGCGAAATGAACAACAGCAAGTAAGTTGTTACACACACACGAGCGACATGAACAACAGCAAGTAAGTACACATACACGAGCGACAAAACCACTGTGCGAAGGAAACAAAAATCAGCCACAGCGCTCTGACTACTGAAGAGCGACGGCGACAGCGACTGCGCGACATCTGCTTGGATTGAACGCACGCAATGGAATGAAGGAAGCCGTCCCTATTGTATGCTGAGCGAACAGAAGAGAATGAAGGAAGCCGACCCTTCTTCATAGCAGACGCAACTGCAACTTTTCAACTTTATGAATTATTGTAAGATTTTGTAGGAACATTATGATTGAATAAAAATTATTTGATCACTGCTGATCTGAGCGTCATCGAGTGAAGTTGTTTATTTTTAACTTTGAATACATTTGTGGTCGTGCGAACCGGATAGGAAAAAAGCATTAATTGAGCGAGAGAGCGATTTTATATTTTGATTTAAAGATTTCTGGAGCGTTTAGTTAAAGTAGAAATTTTAGCCATGAATACGAATGAGCGTCGTACGTTCGTGAACACAGTACATCGTGTGGAGCGTTTCACGAACGGCTTGGAATTCAGGCAAGCGACGCGCCCGGCCCTACAACAAAGGCAGGAGTATTTGGAGACGGCGTTTGGGCGATTCATGGAGGAACACCAGAAGGTGGTTGCAAGGGTGTTCGACAAAGCAACCTTCCAGAGTGAGGATTCCTTTTTTGCCCAAGTGGAGGAGATTTATTTAAGAGCGATGGGGCGATTTGCAGAGCGATACAAAGAACTCGATGATGAGGAGTAGTTGAGGGCGATGGCCAGGACGGCGGTGACAGAAAGCAGAGCTACGACAAGTAGCGGAGCGGCTAGTGGTGCGAGACGACAGTCTGGAAATGTCGTCGGGTTCGTCAGTCAGATCATCGGGGGAGGTGAAGACGGTGCGAGAGCGACTGGGAGTGCGAGCTGATGGTCCAAAGTGCAATTATTGCAAAAAAATGCACAAAATGCATCAGTAAGAAGAATTCAGGAGGCTGACAGTTGCGGAGCGGTGGAGTGCGATAAGAGAAGATCGATTGTGTGCGAACTGTTTGATGCTGAAGGAGAGACATGGGCAGCGTCATGTATGCCCTGGTGGTTGTTGTCGGAAGTGCGCTGCGGGACACTACCACAACAGCTTGTTGTGCCCAGAACAATATCGGTCGAAGTAGGCCATGCCCAGGATAGCCACATATTTAACCAGGCAGAGCGTTGTGACATTCTTCTTTCTTTGTGCGATTTTTGAAGAATAAACATCAAATAAAAAGGAGCAGCGGTGAAATAAGTTTTGTTTAAGTTCTATTGAGAAAATAATAATGATGATAAAAGACATTTCATTATTAATTTTTGTTTATATGGTTTAAATACATTTTTTTTAACAAGGGCATATTAAAGAAAAGGAAATTTTGTGAAATAAATAAAGAATAAAAAAAATGCAGTAATCAAAGAAAACAAAAAAAAAAAAGAATTAGAGTATATGTGTCCTTACAGTGGAATGTTGACCACCCATCCCACTTCCTTACCAAAACAAAGTTAAAAATATCACAAACAGAAAGTAAATTGATTCATTTCAGTGTATTTTGGATTTAACCAAGGCGGTGCACCACATTGGCAGTCCGGACCACCCTGTAGTAAAAGTCATTTATTTATTTTTACTTGATATTATAACATCTTTTTCATAATTATGGTAATCTTTTAGTATACCAGTTTTTTTTTTGTATTTGCTTTGGGGAGTGATTTGTTTATTGAGGTGTTTTACTAGTTCCATAATCTAATATGGTTTCAATTATTTTGGTTGATGACCGCATTTAAATAAATTTTTTTTTGATTACTATCAGTGTGCAGCATGGATACATGGGTGGGCCAATACCTCTTGAGGGTCATCAACACTTTGACCCTCCCCTCTTCCAAATGGATCCAACCTTTCCCGTGTTTGGACGAATGACGGCTGTGAACCAAACATTTATTTTCGTATTTTTCCTTTTTTTTATTTTTGGCATGATGCGTAACAACGTTCAGGGCTATGGTAGCAAAAACCCCCGAAGTGATGGCAAGGGTATCAATTGCAGAACCCAAGAAGAGGTACCAACATGTGGGTCAAATACAGCGGATCATAAATTCGAGTGTATAGCGTAGTACGAAAAGAAGCCCGTTCCAACTAATGTTCGGAACCGTGTTGTCCCTACGAAATGCAAAAACTTCTTGAGGATGTCATACTGGACGAGTTCGAGATAAACCGCGACGAGATGCGACACGGCGCAGCGATGACGGTTTTCTGGAAGTAGTAACGAATATAAGATTTAGGTAACAATATGTTTGTCGGTGGAACCATTTTTGTAAATTAAAAGTAATAAAAATCTTGTCATTAATTTTGTTAAATTTAAATGATGGTGATTTATCGGTTTCTACATACATACAATCATCTAGAGTCTAGACAAACAGTTCCGTCAGACATCTTTTTTTTAGTAAAATAGAAATGGCGAAGTTTCCACAAGGTAAATAATTACGTAGAACTTTCTTTTAAAGATAGTCAGCCAACAAGTAAGAACTGCTCAGGCAAATAAAGTGTAAAATCAGACAAAGTGAATAAGTTGAGTTCAGTGTTTGAGCTATTGACTTTCTTTAAGTCATCTTTAAGAATGTCTTATATTATTAGGAAAATTAGGTACTAAAGAGGAGCGAAACCAATCAGTATCACCAGGAGTAATATTATCAGGATCGCTTTTAGACACCGGCAGCCCAATCAGCATTATAAAAGAACAATGTGTTCCAAATAAATGTATACTTAAATTAAAATGTAAAATAAATATATATTGGTATAAATAAAAGCATTTATTAAGCATTAATTAAAGGATGCGTTGAGAGTCGTATTATGTTTGAAGATAGAGATAAATTTAAGAATGTATGTAGTGGAGAACAACACTATGCAACTTTAGCCTATATTAGGCAAAGATTTAAAAAAAAAATTACTTTAAATGAAAATACAGAAAATTTGACACAAAAGAAAGATAAAAAAGACAGACCATTATTTTGTCCTAAACAACCACCATAGTATATTGTATTATTTAGTCATAACTTTAAGTGTGAATTCAAAAAAGGACGTAGTCCGGAATATATTTTTTTGATTTTCAATTACATAACTAAAGTTATTAATTCGTGCGGTTAAAAATACAACTGGAATAAAAAAAAGGAAATATCCCTTTCAAAAAGTGAATAAAAGGTAAGGAAGTATGGAAGTAATTTCGATATCATGTCATTTTGTATGAATATTTTTGAATAAAATTGTCTTCTTCACTGAATACCAATCAATAAGGTCTTTACTTTCTTTTTGAACCTTGCGAGCTAAAAGGATCATAGAGAAATAATACTTGATAGTTCTAAGAACAAAACGTTCCATCACTTTTTATGTGATATTTCAAAAATGTTTAGCAACAGGTATGGGAACTTGAATTCAATAGATAAATTTTTTAATAAAGCATATTTTGTTCACAGTACGCCATTACAAAACTCTGAACATGGAATGGATCTCATCAATGCCAAGGACATGTATAAACGTTCAAAACAATGATGAGTACTGTTTTAAATGGTCCATCATAGCTGCTCTCGCAGGAAACAAAGTACATCCTGAGAGAACAGCATCATACACATATAAAAATAATATTGGCAATGAAACAATAGTGGCATATAATAGACTCATGAGCTTCAAAGACTTGCAGTTCCCTATAGCTGTAAAAGATGTTAAAATATTTGAGGAAAACAACCCTGAGATAAGTGTGAATATTGTAACGAAGTGTCCCACTGGCCGCTTCATCACAATTATTCAAGCCAGCCCCTACAAGTATGCAACAACAAGTCGCATACCCGCACACCCGCCGCTACGCATTCCACATGCAACACCCGATGTCCAATCATTATACATACCGCACCACCGCCTCGAACCAGAAGCATCCTATTTTTATTCAGTTTTCGGCTCCTTCAGGGTGTAGGACGGACAGGGTTGAACCCATTTTTTCGAATTATACCTTGCCTAATTAATCATTCCTGGCACCGATTGCCTACCAGGACAGGGACGATTCCCACAAAAGCTTAAATTAAATATAACATTTTGGCGCAGCCAGTATTCGATACCTCAAAAAAAACCCAAAAACCACGAATAAACGATAATACTTTCCGCTTCCAAGTGAACTTGTGTAAAGTAAACAAGCTTAAAAAATTTAGATACCTTGTGTGATACCTACCTATAAAAATTGTGTTTACAAGTAAAAAACAACAAAAAAACGAAAACTTGTGTGAAAAACAAAAGAAAAAAAAAAGATTTTTTTTTTTTTGCCTATATATGTCTACAAACCGTCAATCGTACCAGAAACGCCAGCATCAAAAAATGAAGATGCATTAACAATAACAACAAAAACTGGCGGTTTTTCACCAAATCAGTTTGGTTACTAAAATTAAATATAACAAAGGTGTTTTTTTAAAAGGTTCTGTTTAATAAAATACTTAACTCGTGCGATCTGGAAGAGAAATTAAGTGATGAAAGCAATGACGACGTCGTTTTAGGAACAGTGTTAGCAGTAAGTTCAATCTGCCGAGAACCAAATGAAGGAAGAAAAGAAAATTGCTTATGAAAACAAATATTGACGAAAACCGCAACGCGTAGGTTAAGGTAGTTACGGATGGGGCGTGGTCACACAGGTCATACGGCAGTAAATATTCATCTTTATCTGGAGAAGCAACAATTATTGGTTTTAACAGTAAAAAAGTCTTGTATTACAACGTCAAAAACAAGTATTGTCTTACTTGTCGCCTCAACGAATCGATAAACACCCCAATAAAAGATCATGTGAGTGCCATAAAAATCCTTCCACAAAAATGGAGTCAGATATTTTAATTGAAGCGAAAAACGAAAAACACTAAATACAATATTGTTTCAAGAAAAACTCTAGGCTCTAAAGCCGATAATATTTTTTGGAAGGTATAAAAAGTGCAGTGCGGTTCGGAAAAAACAGTGAAATCCCCTTTAAAGAAAAAGTGATTTTATTTTAGATTATATTCATATATATATTCAAAGAATGGCTCGAAACGCAAAATGTTTAATTCATGGATGTAATTCTAACATTTGTGAACAATTTAATAGTCTTGTGTGCCAATATGTCGCTTTCAAACGAATAAACATTTCTCTCGGGCAGTCATATACTAATAGGTGTGCTGCGGCAGTGGTTCAATTTAACACTAAAAGGGCCTTCACAGAATCCACGAAGACACAAAATCATAGCACCAATACTCCCAGGACCAAACGTTAGGTAAATTCTGAAGCTAAATATAAGACTTTTTTAAACAAAAGAAATCTTTTTCCTAATGTGAGCTCTAACAGAAACCGAAAAATGAATGAGCGCCGACTCATATTATGGAAATATTGAAACATCCGAAATCTTAGATAAAATAGATCAGAAAATGCTTTTACAAATCAGTCCCTCGATGAGAATTGGTTTGAGGTAAAGAATAAAATGGTGAACTGGATGTTAAAATGAAAAATTTGTTACAAAAATTTTGCAATGAACATTTTCTTTTAGAATTATGTGATCCACGCATTTCTTTATCCAAACGACAAAAACTGAAATCCACAAAAGTTTTCTACCTAACGAGTTTGGCGATCTTCAAGCAAAACAGTGTGAAAATAAATGCATTGAACATTGTCTATTCCAGCTATAAAATCACCAAATACCAGGGTTCGAAAAATAATAAAATACGATTCTTTATCATTTTTTAACGATCTTCTGATGATCATTCGCGAATGATAAAATTTTTGGTTCTTAAAATTTTATGGTTCGCTCACCGGTTATTGAAATGTATCCCTTTTCTGTATCATTCGTTAGTGAGAGATACGAAAAATAAAAAGAGAGGAGCATCGAATGTATTTCCAGTCTCGTTCCAGTCATTTTCAACTGATGTGGAAGAACCTTTCTTGGGCCTACGTTACGCTTGCAGGATTTGTGTGTGATGTCAAGAGTTAAAAAAAATATGAATATATGAATAATTAAAACATAAATGAAAATTTAAATTAAATAGAATTAACAATCCTTACGTTTAGTTTTTAAAATGAAATTTAATTTGTGTAACAAATATATTAAACATATTGTTCTTTACATGTGAGACATTTAACACAAGCACACCGTGATAACATAGCCACATTCAAACGAAATTAAGCTGAACGATAAGAAGCATCAAGGACAACAAGGTCATTTACTTCGTTCACTGGCAGGGGGAGAATGTTGTATCCTGCCACAACATAACGAAGAAGCATGCAGGCTGGATGCATTCACCCTATTTTTGAGACACTTACATAATAGTGTAATTTAACGAAGATTGTAATTGTTAGAAAAGGTTATATGAAGGGCAAATAATAAACGTCACTGGAAGTTTTTAAACAGAAAGTACGGATGTGTTTTATTTTGAGAGATTTATTATTTGGTGATTTCAGAGTTTAAGATTGAGAATTGGAAAATATTAAAGCGATACATTTAAGGCAAAACAAGCAGTGACGCACAAAAATACAACCAACTACTAAAATCCCTAACACTGCACATTGCCAACTAATTGATCGAAATCGTGGACAACACCCCTGCACAAGACAAGTACAAAACCTTGAAAACTGCTAAAAATCGGTTTTTTTCACGATTCTCGAGAAAAACAAATTCAATATATCCAGTAAAAAAAACCTTCCCTACATCTTAGAGAAATGCGAATTGGAAAAAAATCTGTTAGTAACGAGGTACTCCATCAGCGTTGGAAAGAACGGCTTCCGGAGAAAATACGTCCATTGCTTGTCGTCTCCGAAAATTTAAAAGACTTCAAAATATTGGCAGATACTGCTATCTGCTATGGCCGTCCACACGAGAGGCGTCATGCTGCCAATAACGCTTCAAACAGCACATCTGTGAAACTCTCAGGAGATCTCTCGACTGGAACGTCAAATCCAAGAACTTTCAGAAGAAACTCCAAGTTTGCATCTTGCCAAGCAGAAGACTCAAGACGGGTAACAACTTTACCAACACCACAAGAAGTAAAGAAGAACAATCCCAGAGGGTACTGCAGGTCAAGCAAAGAAAAGAAATACTAGAGCTTAAAAGGTTGGCCAACATACCAAGCCAACCAACAGAAGTAAGAAACGGGTTCGAAGCTGAGCGTCGACGAAGAAGGTCTTTTATTTTAACCCTTGTAGTACAAGAAACTTTAAAAATAATTGTCCACAATATATTGAGTTACAATCTTGATACTTAATATAATTGTATTTAATCTTATCGGCTAAATAACCAATTAATTCATTCGGTGGTTGAAGGCTTCCAAAACTATCAAAATATTCGATTTGACTACTTTTTTTATAATACGCTATCAAATATGTTCCTGAGGAATCTAAATTAACTATTGCACAATCATTTCTTAATGGTTTACTTTTCGGTAAACTATCACGCATGAAAACTCCCCAAAAATGTGGATTAACTCCATGGCAACACGCGCTGTAAATAATATAATAATAATAATAACGAAATAAAAATTTGGAACCTGTGCTCTTGGCACTATTAAAACTAAAAGTAGTTATTCCACAATAGATATTAGACGTGTATATATTTTCCTTAGGAAACGATCTTGCCATAGATTGCTATTGTGTTGCTGGACATTAACACGCGATATTGCTTTAGGTTCCCACCTATGAGAGTCTTTAGTTACTTTTGTCTCCTCGCTTATATATTGGTTCTTACTCATGCCGCGACGAAGATCCGGTCGCTTTTCCAACGCATCCGTCAACGCCGGCGCACTCCAACATCAGGTGTGTTTGGCGCTTAGTCAGTCTTCCCCTGTCACAGGAAGCAATTTAGGTATGGACGCAGATAGATCTTTTCGATTTCTATCTGTTAAACTTGTCTATATGTGCTCTAACGGTTGCACAATGCAGTTTGTTGTTCGTGGAGCGTTGGGAACCAATGTATATGTCTCTCCCATGCTAGTGGCTGGTCCAAATCCAAGAACATTTAGGACTGGCATACCATATGAGGAACCAGGTCTTGCCAATTTGACCAACAATTATTTCCAGATAAATACTTCTGGAACTGCCGTTCATAAAAAGTTGGTTGGCACACTGGATGTGAGAGTCTTGTATTCACAACAAGTCAGGACATTGTGTAACTGATAATCCGAGATAAGTTTCTATGCTTCTTATTATCTCGAGTATTTTGAAGCAACCGGTATAATCGTCCCGGTCATGTCCCATTCTTTAACAAACAATATCATAATTTTACATCTTTTGATTCATTATTTCTTGACGAAAAATATATGTAATATTTGTTCGTTTTGCCTTCTTCAATCTTTTGTGATCAGGCAATGTATTCATTCCTTCATCGATTCTCTAAATGTACATATTGTCAAAATGAAGTTTATTTCAATCTATTGTGTTAATTAAATTAAATATTCTGAGTTTTTATTTCGAGAAAACATTTGCGACCGTGACCGGACCTATTAAAAAAGTTTAGTGGCCTACTATACAAAAAAATAAAAGGGTATTATTAAAATAAGAGAGAAAGTGAAGTGAATAAAAAAAGAAACATTTTTAAAGAAATATAAAAACATAAAGCAGAATTAAACGGTGATAATATAAATAAGTTTCATCAAAATTTAATGCAAACAAAAACAAACAAAAAAAATGGTGTCTTCGATACATGACTTAACCTATCATCAAGATCAGGTAGGCAGGTAAATCTGCGATATCGCCCGCAATTACGGGAAGGATGGCCCTGCCAGAAAAAACATGCAGTACCTACATAAGCGATGAAACAGATTGAATGCGTTGTGGGAATTATTCGACAAAGTTGAACAAGAAATAAAGGACAACTATCCTGAGGCATTAGAAAATGAGTATTTTACCAACGAGTATTATGTCCAGGTCAAGAAAGTGTATGATTCTACCAAAAAAAAACATCATGAATCATTTAGCTGATGCGAATGAGGACAATTCCGATGAATCTGATGAAAAGACCACAGCAGTCCAATCAGATCAGCAAAAAAAGGACCTCGATTATCCTCAGTTCTTCGAAGTTGAATAGCCGATACGACAAAACTCCGGAGACGCGAAAAGTTAATCCATTCTTATATTCTCAATAATAATTCGATTTTGTAAACATTTAAAATTAGTATATTAAATAGAAATCAACAAATAAATAATATTGTTCATTATTAAATTGGTGTGCGTGGTCTTTTTTCTTTGGTTGACTGCAATCGGGCAGAAGAATTAGATGTGATTTGTAGCGTTTATTTGTGCGGAGAAGAAGAAACCTACATAAATTTAAAGAAACAAGCAAACTCCAACAGATACTACTACTCCAGTTTCGTATACAGGAAATGGACTAATGCAATTATCTAAGAAAGAAAAAGACTATATCTTCTGGGATGATCCCAATGAACTTGTAGTCCGATTAAGACTTCTTGTCGCTTTACATCAAGCAGGCGCTACCCTTCCTCGACTGGAGCTCTGTGCCGCCCACCTCTTGGCGGCTACCTTTGAGAACATACGCCATGCTCTTGGACTACAGAAGGCGCCGTAATATCTCTGGTCAGACTCCAGCATTGTCTTGTGTTGGATACGGAAGAAGCCTTCCAACTTAAAACCTTATGCAGCAAATCGAGTACGCCACATCCAGGAGTTGACTTCCCCCCAGCGGTGGTTTCATGTCCGCTCCGCTCAGAATCCAGCTGATTGTGCCAGCAGAGGTCTCGGCGCTGCCGAGCTACTTCGACACTCCCTATGGTGGCAAGGTCCTACTTGGAATAATGGCAAATGGAGGAACAACATGGAACTTTATCCCCATCAAGGTGGCTTATGGGAAGCTGCAGTCAAATCCGCTAAACACCATTTGATTCGACTGGTGGGGTCCCAATCCTTGTGGTACCATCAACTCCATACCTTGGCAGCACGCATCGAGGCGTGCCTCAATTCACGTCCTCTGGTTCCACTACATGATGATCCTGAGGACAAGCTAGCCCTGACGCCAGGGGACTTTTTAATTGGTAGTCCTCTTATTGCGGTCCCTGAGCCCGAAGTGGGCGACGTACCACTGAACCGACTCAAGCAGTACCAGTGGTTGAGGAAGGTGCATCAAGATTTCTGGAAACGATGGAGTGATGAGTACCTGGTGACACTCCAGACACCCAGCAAGTGGGAAAAGCGCGAGGCCGATCTACAAATGGGCGACATCGTCGTCCTTCGTCACGAAAACCTCCCTCCAACTCATTGGCGACTTGGACGGGTGATTGCTGTTCACCCGGGCAGTGATGGACTGGCCCGCAATGCAACGATTCGCACTCCCCAAGGGGAGTGTCGGCGACCGGTACAGAAGTTGTGCCGATTAGTGGACACTTAACTGATTTTAATCTTCCATACCAACATTTTACAACACTAATCAAATTATGAGGCAGCAGATCTCTTCTGCCCATCCATTATGCTGTGCCAAAAAACGCAATTTAATGAAAGCATCGCTTTTCGAAGTCGTAAATTCTACCCCAGTTTTCACCACAACATTTCTTTGAACCGAAGGGTTCAACCGGGCAGGATGTTCGGTCAATATCCCATTGACCTAGAAATGGGACCTTGCACGTCAACGGCAAGAAGACCCAACGCCCGTCGCTGACGTCGCACATTGGGTACGGCAACGGCAATGAATTACACATCACATTCCATACCATTTATTAGCACCATGCATACGGTTGCTATTGGTTTGGATCTTCTTCTTGCCTCCCGCCCACCACAATCGTCATACCAAATTCTATGCGCCGCATATGCTCCCATTATGCGCCATAGAATTAAATTATCAACGTTTCAATGACACACTCCATCAGATACTTTTCTACGGTAGCGATAGCCAGGCATGGATATTAGCTAGCAGCCAGATAAGAGATACACACTGGCTGCTACAAAGTATATTGGGATACAATGGGTATGACTGAACTGTCTCGTCGCCCACTCATGCAATGGCCTGGAGTACGGAACGGATATTTGATACCTCGCGTCGCCAATGGATTGTTCGATTGTCTGTATTTATGATGGATAAATACTGCATCGAAGGCGACCACCTTATCAGTCAACAGAGAGTGAAAATGAGCCCTCAACGGATTTTAATGGCTATCGCTGGAGTTGGTACGATATTTCTGGTGTTCCGATGGATGTCTAAGGCCTGGGCCTGGGATTCGTTCCATCTATGGGACTTCTAATCGTGGGACGATGCTGAGACAGCACTTCACAGCCGTGACGCAATTCTTGGAATGGACACGACGCTGCCTGGGACTGAGTCGTGGCTTCTGATGGAGAAGCAATCAGGCAGTCTTACTTCGACATTCAGCAGACGTGGTCTCGTTATCATCCAATAAATAACACTCAAACTCAATCTCTGTGTCGTGTGATATTATTGGTTTTAGACAGTTGCTTTTTCTCTGGACTTTTCAGAAACACATTCAATTCCCCTGTACTTGGTTTATCGTTCGGAAGTATAAATACCCGACAGTTTTTGTATATGAATACTTAATAAAATACCTTACTGCTTGATTGATTAAATGTAAGTTCAATATAAAACAAGATATAGAAATGGGGTAGGTAGCAAACCGACATAAGGAAATTTTTTTTTTTTTTAAATAATTCAATAAAATATTAATACAAATATTGTATAAGACTTACTCAGAGGGAAATATAGCCGCCAATGTATTGCACCACGTTGGTTTAGCCTTTTACACACGAAAAAAAAGTAAAAAATGGAACACAAAATGAATAATAAGTTAACAGCACGTACAACCATTGGATCGTAACGGCATAGTCGCCAAAAAGGCACGATCCCAATCATCATAAAATGCAACCGGATTGTAGACACCGACTCAAACACAGAACATTTACCGAGATGCATGAGAACAACATGACTCATCATACTCCAGCCTCAATAAAAAAGATGCCAATACGCTCATATCATCTTCCCCAACCATGCCACCAAGAGTATTGTAAGGTAATATAACGACAGAGATTTTTGTATAATTAGTTAGCTGTAACTAAGTATTAAAAGTCGGAAGTTCAAAACGAACAAGTTGCCCTTAAGGCTATAGTTTTAAAAGAATTAAAAATAAAGTTTTTTTTAAAACAAACTCCATGTGAGTATAAATTTAATTGGCGACCGTGACAGGACAACCAAATCTTTTAATAACCAGAAAAATATAAAGTATGGTAAAGATTTTGAGTTGTAGTTCGCAAAGTTTAAAAAATAACAGAAAGTGAAAAGTATGTTTCAAAAATGTATTCATTGCGAAAAATTCTAAACAAATAAGTATCCTTCAAAGAAAGGAGAAATAATTAGAAACAAAAAAAGTATCTTGTGTAAAGGAGAAAAATTTATAAGTACCGAAGAGAATAACGGTAAAAAATAAAAAATAATAATAATAAAAATAAGATAAAATAAGTGTGTTCTCAAATAAAATATATATGTGTGCATTCGAAGATAAAAATAATAAATAAAAATATACAAAATAGTGGAAATAAATAACGATAATTCCACAAGTGAAAGAAGAAGTGAAATAAAAATAAAAAATATCTGCTTGATAAGGTAGACAAAATCAAGAAAGTGTTTAAGTTGGCTGATGAAGATAGAGCCAATAACAATTTGCGTCATTAATGTGTGTACAAAATAAAAACAGGAAAAATTAGACGGAAAAGTGAATTTAAAATTTTTTTAGAATGACAAATTTCATCATAGAATTTTTTTTTTATTAATTATTCGAAAACGCCTAACCTTTGATAGATAGTGAAGAAGAAGAAATTAATCACCCATTCTTGGAATTACTTCTAGATATTTTATTCTAAGAAAGTATTATGTCCCAATCACGCGTGGCTTTACGAATTCTATACCCTGAACTTTCTCCAAGAAATTTTCAAGAGTGCTCGGTTAAAGGTATTAAAGACCGCACAAATAAAAAAATTGTTTCACGGGAATTGAATGAAAATAATAGGGACAATTACCAAGTGGCGTCTAAAGATTCTAAAAACTTTGCAAACATAAACCTTAAATACAAACATTAAAAAAAAGGAACTAAAGGTTTCTATCTAGCCAATAAAATAGATAAACTCTATCGAAGTGTTACACTTTCCGACATCCGACCGACTTTAATTTACCGCCGCCGGCATATTTAGAAGAATTTCTAACAACGACCAGCAAGTCTACAATCATGATGGTACCCTTAACTACCAATGTTTACTGGCATATTCGTACAACTCAATCATCCGCCACATCCATTAAAAACAGCAATAACAACAGCTTCATACAACCAGCACGGGACAATTAGTTTCATCAAATCTATTATAACACCAGCAACCCACCGTCCCCCCAAACCGTCAACAGCAATAGACACACAGCACACCAATCATCGGAATGTCACATTTAAATTTATATTAAGTTAACAGCACGTAAAACCATTGGATCGTAACGGCATAGTCACCAAAAAGGCACGATCCCAATCACCATAAAAATGCAGCCGGATCGCAGACGCCGACTCAAACACAGAACATGCACCGAGATGCATGAGAATAACATGACTCATCGTACTCCAGCCTCAACAAAGAAGATGCCAATACGATGACATCATCTTCCCCCACCATGAGCATTGTAAGGTAATATTAAGACATAGATTTTCATAATTAGTTAGTCTTAACTGAGCATTATAAGTCAGAAGTAAGCTGCCCTTAAGGCCATAGTTTTAAAGAATAATTCAATAAAGTTTTTTAAAACAAACTCCTTGTGAGTATAAATATAATTGGCGACCGTGACAGGACGATACATTTTCTGTTTAACCTGAAATAACCAAGTAAGGGGAAAATTGTTATCGTTTCGTGTGTGACAGTGAAGAGTTACAAAACAAATTAAAAAAATAAGTATCCTTCAAAGAAAGGAGAAAAATTTTCTAACAAGTATCCTAAATATAGGAGAAAGTATTAAAAAAGTGAAGAAGTGAAAAATTGAAAATATATTTGCAAAAAAATATATTAATGGAAAAATCAAGTGAAGAAAAAAGAATAGAATTAATCGCACGCATTAATAAAATAAGAGAAATATATAAACTGCATAAAGAAGACAAAGAAGAAGAAAGACAAGTGACGCAAAAAGACGTCAAGAATATTGTGAACAAATGCCGCAGAAATAATAATTAAAAAAATAAAAAGAAAAGTGAAGTTTTAAATAGAAAAATATATAAAACAAAAAGGTTTCTATCTTACCTATAAACAGATAAACAGTGTAAAAAAAATAATAAAAAAACGTTTAACAAAAAAATAGACGGAAAAGTGAATTTAAAATTTTTTAGACAATGACGAATTGACGTCTAAAGATTCCAAAAATTTTTCGAACACAAATCTTAAATACAAACGTTAAAAAAAAAAAATATATATAAGAACTAAAGGTTTCTATCTAGCCAATAAAATAGATAAATAGTGAAAAAAAATATTAATATAAAAGACTATTAAAGGGCAACAACGTAAAGGTAAAACTTGAAACAAAGTTATTCTGTTGTATGCTCCAACATATTAACAAATCAGTGGATCATTCAACGATAGAATCAGCACAGCACCATCATCAGTAATAACATCAGAAGCAGAATTTTATAGTAAGAATATTTAAAGTATTTGTTAGAATTCATACTACACAAAGATAGAAGTCAAGCGACAGAAAATGTGTTCAGGGGTTAAGAGCCGAAAGGCTCACATACTTTTAGGATTACAGTCCACTGAGCGAGTATGGGAATAATATGACGGATGGTTTACATTTGGGTAGACACACACACACACCAGATAATGTGCGACTGAGGCAGCGCGTATGAAGCAAACACAGAGCGAAGAAACCGAAATGACCAGGGCAGGCTAGCGAGCGACATGAACAACAGCAAGTAAGTTGTTACACATACACGACAACAGCAAGTAAGTTGTTACACATACACGAGCGACGAAACCACTGTGCGAAGGAAATAGAATTCAGCCACAGCGCTCTGGCTAATGAAGAGCGACGGCGACAGCGACTGCGCGACATCTGCTTGGGTTGAGCGAACGCAATGGAATGAAGGACGCCGTCCCTATTGTATGCTGAGCGAACAGAAGAGAATGAAGGAAGCCGACCCTTTTACATAGCAGACGCAGCTGCAACTTTTAAACTGTAACTGTACCAATTATGAGATTTTGTAGGAACATTAATTGAATTAAAATTATTTGGCACTTCTGAGTTGAGCTCAAGATCAAGTGAAGTTTGGTTTTTATTTAACCCTTGTGAACATTGTGGTCCGTGCGAACCGGATAGAAAAAAGCAAAAAGCATTACTGAGCGAGAGCGATTTTTCATTTTGATTTGGTTTCTGGAGCGTTTGAAAAATAAAATAGAAGTATAGCCATGAACACTAATGAGCACCGTACGTTCGTGAACACAATACATCGTGTGGAGCGTTTCACGAACGGCTTGGAGTTCAGGCAAGCGACGCGCCCTGCCCTACGACAGAGGCAGGAATATTTGGAGACGGCGTTTGGGCGATTTATGGAAGAACACCAGAAGGTGGTTGCTAGGGTGTTTGACAAAGCAACCTTTCAGAGCGAGGATTCTTTTTTTGCCCAAGTCGACGAGATCTACTTAAGAGCGATGGGGCGATTTGCAGAGCGTTATAAAGAACTCGATGATGAGGAGGAGTTGAGGGCGATGGCCAGGACGGTGGTGACAGAAAGTAGAGCTACGACAAGTAGCGGAGCGGCGAGTGGTGCGAGACGACAGGGCCTGGAAATGTCGTCGGGTTCGTCAGGCAGATCATCGGGGGAGGTGAAGACGGTGCGAGATCGACTGGGAGTGCGAGCTGATGGTCCAAAGTGCAACTTTTGCCAAAAAATGCACAAGATGCATCAGTGCGAAAAATTCAGGAGGCTGACAGTGGCGGAGCGATGGAGTGCGATAAGAGAAGATCGATTGTGCGCGAACTGTTTGATGCCGAAGGAGAGACATGGACAGCGTCATGTATGCCCTGGTGGTTGTTGCCGGAAGTGCGGTGCGGGACACTACCACAACAGCTTGTTGTGCCCAGAGCAATACAGAGCAAAGTAGGATAAGAACAAAAAATAGAATTATACATAAGGAGAATAGTAAAAGTTAAATTTACAATTATTTTTTTCAGAAAATGAAGACTTCAACAGTTATCTTTTTATTGACATTAACTTTAACAGTTGGCGACATAGTGGATTACACACGAGAAAACTATATTATACTAGAAAATGGTAACACAGCACTTTACGGCGATTACGGAACAATTTTCCATATAACAAATCTAACTTTCTTTGAAAAAATATTAAAAGAAACAGAATCAGAAATAAACAGAAATTACTTTAAAGTTAGCCAAAACATCGATGACGATTTAATGGATCCTAGTAGAGATTCAGATATTACTATTATTAAAACTCTTTTAGCACAGCTTAGATTACCGAAAAAATACAGAAGAGGAATAAATGAATTAGGGACAGTATGGAAATGGATTTCAGGTTCACCTGACCATGATGATTTAGTTTTGATTAACAATAAACTGTCCGAACTAACAATAAATAATAATAAACAATTTGTTACAAATTCTGAAATTTTTGACGCGATAAGAAAACTATCAGGAGTAGTTCACAAAATAGAGAACGACGGAGAATTAAGATTAGCCAGGGAAAGAAATAAATTAATATTGGTAGAATTACAAAATATAAGTTAGACACTAGCTTTGGCAAAATCAGGAAACTTAAGCCCAGCAATTTTAAATTTACAAGACATCAAAGAAATAACAAAACATGAACATGGTTACATGACTATAACAGACTTACTGGACGTTTCAAAATTTAAAATAGTCCAAAATGAAGACTCTATTGTCATTTTAATTAAGTACCCAATAATACAAAAAAATTGTAAGTTTTACGAAACTAGGGCCATAAGCCAAAAAGATGGAAAGTTAATGATAGAAAAAGAAATTGCCAAATGTAATGATACATTTATAACTATTGTAAATTGTAAACAAGAATTAAGATATACTTTCTGTAAATTAGCATATAATGAAACATGTTTATCCAAAATGTTAAATAATCAAAAAGCTATATGTAACAAGATAAGAGAAAAGAATTTAGATTTAGAAATTGTCAAGGATGGCGTTATCTTCTTATTATCAGGAGAACACATGGTGGAGAACGCAGCAATAAATGGAGTTTATTAAATCAGCTTTCTGAACGAAACTACGATTGATGGACAAATATATGACAACCCTTCGTCACTAATACAAAATTATTTGAAGACATATAGCATTGACGAATACGAAATAGAAAATTATTTCGAATCCTATGATGAAGATCAACATAAACCTGATAGAACAAATTCAGGATGAATCATCAAAGAGCCCCATAATTACATCATTTCTATTATTAGTCATAATATTAACCGTTGTAACAGTATCCAGCATTTACTTAGTAAAGATGAGATCATCGAGAAGAACAGAGGCAATCCAGTTGGAAGAAATAAGATTCCACGAACTACTTAAAAAAGGAGAGGAACTCGCAGAAGAAGCGGGACGGTCTTCCTAAAGAAAGAGGGGAGTTAACAACACGTACAACCATAGTCGCCAAAAAGGCACGATCACAAAAATGCAGACGGATTGTAGACGCCGACTCAAACACAGAACATTCACCGAGATGCATGAGAACAACATGACTCATCATACTCCAGCCTCAACAAAGATGCCAATACGCTGACATCATCTTCCCCCACCATGAGTATTTTAAGTTAGCATTATGAAAGTGAATATTTTTGTACAATTAGTTAGTTGAAAGTAAGCATTGAAAATAACAAGTCTTTCACGAACAGTTACCAAATAATCAGTATAGTTTTAAGTGAATTCTAAAAATAAATTTTGTTCAAACACACTCCATGTGAGTATAAAATTAATTGGCGACCGTGACAGGACTCGAAATCTTTAATATAACCAGAAAAAACAAAGAATGGTAAAGATTCTGACTTGTAGCTCGCACAAGTGAATATTAAAAAAAAAAAACTTTCATTTACCTGACCCTCTTTGCTTCAGGTGCGAGGAAGATAGATATCAACTTTCGCATGCGCAACTGAAAGGGTAAACAATAACAAACTCAGGAAACAAACAAGAACAAGCCACTGTGTTAATTTAAGTTAGGGGTATTAATAACCCCTTAAATGCACTCAAATTATAAGCTTAAAAATTCCGGATGTCCTTCAGATAGCAAATTAAAAATGGTATTTAATTAAATTAATTGTAAAGGCCTATGATCTATGACCTTGTCACATATTCTAGTGTTCTTCATATTTTTCATGGCAGATTGATTTCCAGAAGAAACACATACTGAATTGATTTTTCTTTCCTTTGCGTTTAAGACACGCTAAGTTGAGCTCTCGGACAAACCAATGGCTGACTGAACTTGACAGTTTCGTCTGGTTTTATGGACGACCACTAATTTGGTGCCCAAATGTTTGCACCTTGGGGTAATTGACTTTGTGGATCGTGTATCACACGATTCTATTTGAAAATCAGCTTGGGTTGGTTGGAACGAACCAATACTTTTGAGCGAAGAGTATATCCGAAGTCTGACTGATTTCCTTTTTAATTTCAATCTCCAACTTAAATAGTTGTATAGCCCCAAAAAAGGTAGCCATTAAAATCGAACAGTTTTTTTCAGTGAAAAGGTATTACTATGATTACAACACATAGGATTATCAACCCCTAGAATATTGGTATGATTGAGAATTAAATGAACCAATACATAAGCCTTCGCACGATAAGCAAATTACAATCTAATTGGTTTTGTGATGGCTGACCATTGAGTACATATATGTATATCTGTCAAAGTCAACATCGATCTTTGTACAAGAGAGCATTCACATCGCTCTTACGTTTTGGGATATATATAAGTAAGATTGTAAGTATTAAGTGGTATAAAACTACTGGTAGAAATACATGTAGGAACCCACAATCCTACACCGAGTTAAAAATAAGTTATTAGTATTTTAAGTCATGAATCATTGTAACTTTATTAATCCTAAACTACTACTTGCGTGACGTTAACGTCGGCAATCGATAAATACTCGACGAATCCATTAGTAACATACCTATTCATCTTAACTTTATCTTTTTCATTTCGTTTCATAATCATAACATTTGGTTTTCGGCATATACCGCCGTCAGACCTGCAGTGCACTACGCTCCGGTTCTGATTTGAATACACCTTAATCTAATTAACATTTTTTCTTCAAATTTTTGACAATCTAACCTTACTATATTGCTGACGAGTCGATAAAAAAAGTAGATTGAATAAGAATTGACCCCTTTTTTTTGGATCGTTAAATACCGTCACGAACCCACAAAATTCCAAGAAACAGGTACGAGGATGCAAGGCGAGTGCTGGTGTGCGCTGGAGTAATCGCTGGAATGTGCGGAAAGAGCTGGATAATGAGCTGGGTGACGAAGGCGTGGGGATGGTATCGACTCATGTCTCGCATGTACCTGTGGGACCTTATTTAATGGATGGAGTGTGGCTGTTCCGTATGGGAACCATACGGAGTGAAATAATACTTAAATACGAAGGAGACAGCACTGGACCCATGTCGGATAGTACTTAGACATTTTAAGCCATTTATGGCATCACTGCCGGTTAGGAAATCCACGGTCCATTGTAATAGTCAAACATTACATGGCGACCTTGCACAAAACCGAACATCTGGATTAATGGAAGAGTACATACCGGAGACAATCACGGGAGCACCAGAATATATTCCGACACCTCAAACATCTTAACCCAAAAAGCTGACCATAGAGGAATATAAAAGACGACAATTAAGGAACCAAGAGGCCAGAAGAACAACAATAAATAAAATAGAGATAGACAAAAAAATAAAAAAGTGGGGCGGTAAAAAAGTCAAAGGCCGTAAAAGATTAGCTTACCATCAGAACCTTCTAAAGGAACAAACCCACTTCCTTGGGAGACTGCAAGCAAGATTTTTTCTGAGATAGACATTTTAAAAAATACTGTTATAAAATACCCAAACAATGGGAAATAATAACGTAAAAGAAAAAATTGTAATAGTGAATGAAGATCCCATAAAATTAATAATCTACACTATAATAATTATTTTTATAATATTGTATGTTGCAAAACAAATTAACACGCATTACAAAAATTACGTAAAAAGTAAGACAAGAGTCAACAATATAAATACGGTATGATTTCAGTTTGAAAATAAAATAAATATGAATTGGAAAACACCGTTAGTAACCAATAAGTCAACTTCGATTCACAAAGCCGGAACCAATGGAACTCGGTAGCTCTGCCGCCTGCTCACCTTGCGCAGCCGAATACATAAAGAATCTTAACGCTGCATCATTTGAGAAGGAGTCGCCAGAAGCTGTGGATGCAATCATAAGCAACCACTATGTCCAGACAGAACGAATCAGCTTGGAAGTCAAGAATGTTTATGCCGAAGGGGCGAAGGGGGCTTCACGCTTCGGAACTTCGTTTGCAATATAAAGGAAGTGCTGGAGAAGCTGAATGATCCGGTACATCCAATCCAATCAGCAGTCGATTTGGGAATGTACTGGAGCACTAAGGATGACACTTTTCGTTTTTGCCTAAATTTTCATAAAATTGACAAAGAAGTCTTGGAATTGTCGACGCCACCAACCAAGAGAGAAGTGCTTGGAATCGTCCTGGCAGTTTTTGATCCGTATCGATTTTAGGCCAATTTTCTTATATATTCCAAAATACTTCTTCAAAACACCTTGAAGAGTGGCATCGGTTGGGATAATCCGTTACCACAGGAGATTCATTGCCAATGGAAGCTATGGTGGGCCGGGCTGAACAGTGTAAGTCAATTTCGAGTAAATCGCTGCTACTCACCCAAACTTGTACAAGCCGACAGCATCGACCTACATATCCCTTACAGTCAAACTTAAACATTTTTGTGTAGGTCAGAAAAAAAAATTCACTGCTCTTAAGCAACGCGAAAATATATGAGAACCATCCATGTCTTATTCTATGGCAGTTTACATTAAAAAAAGAGGGATCAATTCAGTTGTGTTTGATTTGTGAGTGGTTTCAGTTGGATATGTCGACGGAGCGCAAATCAATTTCAAGTAAGTACCTTTGTTCCGTATGGCAACCATACGGAGTAAAAGACTACCAAAATACAAAGAAGACAGCCCTGGATCCAAATCATGATATCCACCAATACAGCAATCAACAATACTTTCTATATAAATGATCTTTATATAATCATGCCAGCCTGTGAGCGGTATAATATGTACATTTTTATTTAGTCAGTCCACAGCGAGCAAGCGTTGGGTTTTTTCCTTCAAGGTTTTTCCAAATAAAAAATGGTCGTGTTTTTATTTTCATTAGGTGGTTATTCTTACTTTCAGCCCGTCGGTTCAAGAACGTAAAATGACGCCGCAACATTTGGTCGCATCGAGCCGAATATGACCTAGTGGCCAGTGATACAGTCCCTTGAACCAACACGCGAAAGTGAAAGTGAGTGATTATAAAGGGCAAGTGAAATTATAGCGAATCATGAGATTCAAAGCCCAAAAGCCTGCCAGTGAAAAATCAATTTAATTTAGGATGCAAGTGCAATGAAAAAGCATAAGCATAAGCGTTTATGCAAGAAGAGGGCGACTAGCAGCAAGCGAGAAAGTGAAAAGAGTAAGACAGCATAAGAAACATTTAAAAATCTTAGTTCCCAGAATTTAGCGATATAGCATAGCGAAGATTTGCATATAGATGCACACATTCCTTTTCAGATAGCAACTACCGGAAAGCGAAGCGATAGCCAGTTTCTCTCCAAACAGCACAGCGCGTCCATATTTTCTCTCCAAGACAACCAGTTAATATATAGCCAGTTTCTCTCCAAACAGCACAGCGCGTCCATATTTTCTCTCCAAGACAACCAGTTAATATATAGCCAGTTTCTCTCCAAGCAGCACAGCGCGTTCATATTTTCTCTCCAAGACAAACCAGTTAATATATAGCCAGTTTCTCTCCAAACAGCACAGTGTATATAAGTTTCTCTCCAAATAGCTAGGTTTTCTCCAAACAGCACAGCGTATATATATATTTTTCCTCAAACAGCCAGCCAGTGTACATAAGTTTCTCTCCAGATAGCCAGTGAATAAATATAAATTTTCTCCAAATAGCCAGCATACATGCATATTTGCATATTTTTTACTAATAAGCAAGCGAGCGCATGCCTATTCTTATAAGAGAGTGAGCCAGCTCATAGATAAACGAGGTAGTGGTCGAGAAAAAAGTGAGAAAAAATAAGCAAGACAAAAAAAAAACAATATAAAAACAAACAATTAACAAACCATAAATTGAAAATTGAAAACAAAGGACAACATGGCAAAACAACAGGCGCATCGGGCAGCAATAGCTGCAATAGAGCGAGTAATGACTTATGTCAATAGCAGAGTTTTTCAAGAGGCCGATCTAGTGGAGCTGCAGTTTCGTCAGCAGCATCTGGACGAGTGTTGGGCCCATCTGAGGATGGTGCATGAGAAGTTAGTGGTGGCCAAGGGCGCCAACATAGCAGCAGCAGAAGGCAATTGACCGACGGCAACTATGGCGAAGCATGGGACCGGTTAAATCAGCTATATAACCGGAAGTATTCCACATGTCGAATGTTATTTAAGACATTTACAGATTTAGCACCTCTGCCAGCGAAACCAGAGAGCGGTACCATACAAAATATTTCAAATGTGACCCATGAAATGTTGCGCCAACTTAGGGCACAGGGGATTGCAGTAGGGTCATGGGACATGTTTGTTGTCTGCGACAGGCGACACACAGAATATCACAAAAAGAACAGAGGAAAAATATGTATTTTCTGTGGTGGTTTTTTTTGTTTGTTTTATATAGCTAGTGGATCTGGACTGGAATCTGGTTCTGGCTTCTGGTGGTTGGGATTTGAGAATGAGAATTTTCAATTTTCATTCTCATTCTCATTCTCATACGGAACCCTGTAAGAGAAGGTTTATGTTGCGCATGTGAGTTTGCGTAATTTTGCAAGTTAACGCATTCATTTATGTAGAATGGATTTTTCAGGCGATATTTATATTTTCGAGTACTTTTTAAACAATAAAGATACTAAATTTTCAATTTTATCAATTGAAGACAAAATAATTATAAAAAACAAAATTCAGAAGCCAGTTCTCGATTTATCCGAGAAGATGGAAAATTCGTAAGAAAATTCCAACAAAAATGGTACACGAAATATGATTGGCTTCAAGGAAGCAAAATTTTAAACAAAGTGTTTTGCTATCCATGTTTCTTGTTTGGGCAGGATTGTCCATTTGGGAAAGATGGTTTAAATTCCGTCAAAAAATTTTGAGGCCAAAGCAAAAAAACACGAAAGTTCAAAGTCTCACATTGTCAACGCCGAAATATAAAAATTTTAGGTACGGTTCGAATTGACCATGAGCTAATTAGTGCGTGTAAATTTTCTGCAATTCAGCATAACCTGCAGGTTGATAAAAATCGTGCTATTGTTTTTAGGCTATTGTTTACACTCTTTATTACTTCTTTCCACATACAATACATTTAAGTCATTTAAGTTTATTAACCTACATTAAGTATATCAACATTCAAAATAACGTAATTGCTTAAATGCACTTTTTATTAATCAGCACTCAAAATAATATTTATTTGCATTTTGTTCTTTCGTCGCACCTTTTTTATGCTTCCGCTTACTTGACAATTTGGTGTTGAGAATTATTTGTAATAGTTTGTAATTTTATTACGAATATTGTTAGTATATAAGGAGAATAAATATTGAATAAATTCACTTATCAGTAAACCATCAAGGCAACTGTTTCCTTTCATTGACTTCCCCCCACCAGCGGTAAGAGGTCTTTTGAAAATAGCAATCATTAAAACCAGAATTGAATTACGAATTCAAGCTAGACAAAACACGTCAGAAAAACGATATATTCCAGTTCATGCACTGGAAGTATATCAAATCATTACGGTGATACACCCTAATTGATTGATACATACGTACATTTTGGTGACCCCGACGTGATTTTGTTTGTTTCGATTCAAAAATTCTATTCTGGTTCTTGTGAAGATGAAGATAAGTCATCATGGATCAACAAGCAGAACGCCAGCAGAAGATGCACAAAAATGTGCATTTCTTAAGGAGGGGAAGTGTCATGTACTGCAATAGGCAACGGAAAATGTGCCTTAAAGTATGCACTAAATTATGCATCGAAGAATGCATTAAGCCACAACCCAAAGGTGGGCAGTGCATTGTGGTAAACCTAAACATACACCACATAACAATAATTGGAGGCGCGGCCTAACATGACGAATACAGTATCAGGGCATACCGACTAAAAATACTGCTGCCCTGATACTGGATAAAAAACCGAAGACCCCAAAAAGAACGAATGAGGAAAAAAAAAATGACATACTGCCAAAAACTGATGACAACGGAAGAAGATGACTGTTGGACCCGGCATGGTAGCAGACAAAAAGATGACCGTTGGGCCCGTCATAAACAAAACAAAAGACTAAAAGTGCGTGTACTGCAGTTTTATTATTAAATATTGTAAGTAGGTTATTATTATTGAAAAATGAAAAATGTTAATGTTAAGGAGTGGGGTTTGTAGTATAAATACAGCCCCAAAATATCGAATAAAACACCGTTTTACTTAACCAAGCTAGGGAGGTACAAGTTGTTTTTGTTTTCATACCAAGTTAATTCAAAGGAAATCTACAGAACACCCTTTCAGAGAAGGAATAATTCAAAGGAAATCTCCTCTCCAGAACAACCTTTCAGAGAAGGAATAATTCAAAGGAAATCTTCAGACCATAACCAAAAACAAGGAAATCTACAGAACACCCTTTCAGAGAAGGAATAATTCAAAGGAAATCTAATCTCCAGAACACCCTTTCAGAGAAGGAATAATTCAAAGGAAATCTTCAGACCATAACCAAAACAAGGTAATATAAACATAAAATATTTACAATTCTTTTCAGCCTTTAAGTCAGCCGTTAGGCTAAAGAGTATCAGATGCCAGGGCTTTATAAATCTGGAACTCCCCGCGAAAAGGTAGGTAGGCAACCAAGTCAAACAAAGGATTCATACTGTCTTGCTCATACGTAGTATGAGCCAAACCACCGTCTCTCTTCCCAAGGTTTCGCCTCCGGCCAAAGAAGAAACACAGCTTGCAACCACCCCCCAGAGGATAACATTGGAGGAGTACCGGGCCCGCGCCAACCAGTCCCTCCAAGAAGCGTTGAGGAAAGATCCCAAGGCAGGTCACCGACCAACCCGTTGGGATATAACCCCCAGGAACCGGCCAGTAGGACAACATCCTCCTCCCCGGACCAGCGAAACACCGAAAGGGCCATTTGGGACATTCATCCCGAGTCGCGACCGGAGCGGACGCCAGGTACGAGTGCGCCAGACCCTAGGTGAGCTGTATCGCCTCGCTGGGATCAGCAGTGGGCCTCAAAAAAGGGCCTTCCTGGAGACAGCGAAGGAGATTAAGCGGGCTGAATACGCCGCCCGCCATAGGCGGAAAATAGAGGCTGAGAAGGCGGCGAAACCTGAAAAAAAAATATCGTTAAACTAATATCACTGTTTGTTTCCACTGTTATCATTATTTGTTCATTTGCATTTTCATTGGGAAGGTTATTCGTTTTTGCTCATACGTAGTCATCAGGTCGACTACTGTATCGAACTGAAAGCTGAATTGAGCTTCCTGTTCGATGTTTGAGTATTTCCCTTCCTACAAAAGGGAACTACTCTATGAGCTTGAGCTTTTTCCTTCCTACAAAAGGAAAATGCTCACTCAATTATTCAGTATAAAATCGAACAGCGAAGTGATAGGATGTGAAAGGTTTTTCTATTGGTGAATAAAATGTGATAGATAGTGGGTTTTTTGGCCTATGGCTTTTTCCCACTTTAAAATGTCGTGTTTTCTTTATTTCAATTTAACTTAGTCCATAGCTACTCCACTGGCCGTCGAAACATTGGTCATTCGAGCCCGATGGTTCCCAGTGCGGTATTTTGGAAAATATAAAACAATATCGATTTGTGAAAGGTTTAAAATGTGCATGTGTAAAATCAGTGATAGAAATAAGCATACAATTTGTGTGAAAGGCTATATTTAAAAAAAAAAAAGGAGCAGCGTAACGAGAAAGGAACGGGATACAAGAAGGTCCCGTACACCACAACATAGGTACAAGCAAAACCCCTCTAGGTAAGTTGCCATATAATTGCACATTCATGTATGCACAGAAAGTGGCAAACATGAAGCCGGTCGACGACGCCGCCAAGAATATACGAGAAAGAAAATTATACAGATAGACATACACAAAATTATACAGAGATAGGCACACGCACGAGCGAGAAAATTCAAACAGAATAAATAAAACAACAAAAACGAGAAAGAATGTCGTCAGGCAGTTTGAAGCGCACGCAGCTGCCTGCCTCACAACGACAGCGATAGATAAATAACAGATACACACTGTGTGTGTAAGCGCTAGACACATAATGTGTTATACACGAGCAAGCGGTGGTTGAAATTCCCCGCTTGCTTCATTCAATGTGTATACTTGGTGGTGTCGACATCGATGTGAGTTTAATTGGAACGAGTTCTTTTTTTACAAAAATAAATCAAATCAAAGTGAAAGACAAGCGGTTTGTTTGCAAAAAGAAGGAAATTTTATTTGTTTCAAAAGTTTGTTCAACGACAAAAGAAAATTTGACAAATAAGAGAAAGATAAAAAGTGAAAGGTTCTCCTAGTCACCGACTTGGAACCGCATGGCCATCTATCGCTTGGTATTTCTACGTAATATACTAGCGTTTATTTTCGACAATCCTGCTCCTTGCTATAAGTATCCGAAAAGAAATCCCTACGAAAAAGAGGCACAACAGATAAGAAGATTAAGAAATCATATTAATAGCGCTTTCATTCTTCTTTTATGGATCAAAAGATTATCTTTGCACAATTGCAACGCGACGTCAATACGCCCACGGACGGTGTATATATATGTATTTATTATAATATTATTATTGACAATACTTACCTTGAAATTACTTAACATTATAAAAAGTGAAATTTAAATAATATGTGTTTTTGTGTGTAATTCTGTGTTAATTAGTGTCTTTTAGTGACTACATTATATATGTCGTGACTTCTGGTCCCGGATAGTACCGAAGAATTTTAGCTACGTTTATAGCAAGGGGATACTATGTTAATCACATAACGGCGAGATACATTTATCGTTACGAAAGTATCTTGAAGAGTTGAAGATAACTCTTTATCGTTCAAAGAAGGAAAAGATATCTTTCCGATACAGAGTAGTGTTATGTGTGTATGGTCATTCTTATGGTTACGAACATAGAGTCAAGTTTACATTTAACGATTTTTAACTTTTCAGCGTCTGGTTCCTGAGTGCAATCCTGTTCCATTACGACTGTATATTATTATATTTTTGAAACTATATTTGAATATACTTGATCAACCATATTTTTAATCAATAACGTATACTATAGTCTCCCTGGTCTCCTTCTAAAAGCATAAACCCTTGGGCTAATGTCCCATGTTTACTTTTTTTTGGTTTTTCTTTTGGGATTCGTTAGAATTTTCTAAATCTTCGATTAGTGTTAGTACATATCCACTTGTAAATTCAGTTATCGTGTTGTTTTGTGACTTGGTTTATCCAAGTTCATCAATGTTTAGTTTCAGTAACTTTGGTCATTCTTATGGTTACGAACATAGAGTCAAGTTTACATTTAACGATTTTTAACTTTTCAGCGTCTGGTTCCTGAGTGCAATCCTGATCCATTACGACTGTATATTATTATATTTTTGAAACTATATTTGAATATACTTGATCAACCATATTTTTAATCAATAACGTATACTATATTCTCCCTGGTCTCCTTCTAAAAGCATAAACCCTTGGGCTAATGTCCCATGTTTACTTTTTTTTGGTTTTTCTTTTGGGATTCGTTAGAATTTTCTAAATCTTCGATTAGTGTTAGTACATATCCACTTGTAAATTCAGTTATCGTGTTGTTTTGTGACTTGGTTTATCCAAGTTCATCAATGTTTAGTTTCAGTAACTTTGGTCATTCTTATGGTTACGAACATAGAGTCAAGTTTACATTTAACGATTTTTAACTTTTCAGCGTCTGGTTCCTGAGTGCAATCCTGATCCATTACGACTGTATATTATTATATTTTTGAAACTATATTTGAATATACTTGATCAACCATATTTTTAATCAATAACGTATACTATAGTCTCCCTGGTCTCCTTCTAAAAGCATAAACCCTTGGGCTAATGTCCCATGTTTACTTTTTTTTGGTTTTTCTTTTGGGATTCGTTAGAATTTTCTAAATCTTCGATTAGTGTTAGTACATATCCACTTGTAAATTCAGTTATCGTGTTGTTTTGTGACTTGGTTTATCCAAGTTCATCAATGTTTAGTTTCAGTAACTTTGGTCATTCTTATGGTTACGAACATAGAGTCAAGTTTACATTTAACGATTTTTAACTTTTCAGCGTCTGGTTCCTGAGTGCAATCCTGATCCATTACGACTGTATATTATTATATTTTTGAAACTATATTTGAATATACTTGATCAACCATATTTTTAATCAATAACGTATACTATATTCTCCCTGGTCTCCTTCTAAAAGCATAAACCCTTGGGCTAATGTCCCATGTTTACTTTTTTTTGGTTTTTCTTTTGGGATTCGTTAGAATTTTCTAAATCTTCGATTAGTGTTAGTACATATCCACTTGTAAATTCAGTTATCGTGTTGTTTTGTGACTTGGTTTATCCAAGTTCATCAATGTTTAGTTTCAGTAACTTTGGTCATTCTTATGGTTACGAACATAGAGTCAAGTTTACATTTAACGATTTTTAACTTTTCAGCGTCTGGTTCCTGAGTGCAATCCTGTTCCATTACGACTGTATATTATTATATTTTTGAAACTATATTTGAATATACTTGATCAACCATATTTTTAATCAATAACGTATACTATAGTCTCCCTGGTCTCCTTCTAAAAGCATAAACCCTTGGGCTAATGTCCCATGTTTACTTTTTTTTGGTTTTTCTTTTGGGATTCGTTAGAATTTTCTAAATCTTCGATTAGTGTTAGTACATATCCACTTGTAAATTCAGTTATCGTGTTGTTTTGTGACTTGGTTTATCCAAGTTCATCCATCAATGTTTAGTTTCAGTAACTTTGGTCATTCTTATGGTTACGAACATAGAGTCAAGTTTACATTTAACGATTTTTAACTTTTCAGCGTCTGGTTCCTGAGTGCAATCCTGTTCCATTACGACTGTATATTATTATATTTTTGAAACTATATTTGAATATACTTGATCAACTATATTTTTAATCAATAACGTATACTATAGTCTCCCTGGTCTCCTTCTAAAAGCATAAACCCTTGGGCTGATGTCCCATGTTTACTTTTTTTTTGGTTTTTCTTTTGGGATTCGTTAGAATTTTCTAAATCTTCGATTAGTGTTAGTACATATCCACTTGTAAATTCAGTTATCGTGTTGTTTTGTGACTTGGTTTATCCAAGTTCATCCATCAATGTTTAGTTTCAGTAACTTTGGTCATTCTTATGGGTACGAACATAGAGTCAAGTTTACATTTAACGATTTTTAACTTTTCAGCGTCTGGTTCCTGAGTGCAATCCTGTTCCATTACGACTGTATATTATTATATTTTTGAAACTATATTTGAATATACTTGATAAACCATATTTTTAATCAAAAACGTATACTATATTCTCCCTGGTCTCCTTCTAAAAGCATAAACCCTTGGGCTAATGTCCCATGTTTACTTTTTTTTGGTTTTTCTTTTGGGATTCGTTAGAATTTTCTAAATCTTCGATTAGTGTTAGTACATATCCACTTGTAAATTCAGTTATCGTGTTGTTTTGTGACTTGGTTTATCCAAGTTCATCAATGTTTAGTTTCAGTAACTTTGGTCATTCTTATGGTTACGAACATAGAGTCAGTTTACATTTAACGATTTTTAACTTTTCAGCGTCTGGTTCCTGAATGCAATCCTGTTCCATTACGACTGTATATTATTATATTTTTGAAACTATATTTGAATATACTTGATCAACTATATTTTTAATCAATAACGTATACTATAGTCTCCCTGGTCTCCTTCTAAAAGCATAAACCCTTGGGCTGATGTCCCATGTTTACTTTTCTTTTGGTTTTTCTTTTGGGATTCGTTAGAATTTTCTAAATCTTCGATTAGTGTTAGTACATATCCACTTGTAAATTCAGTTATCGTGTTGTTTTGTGACTTGGTTTATCCAACTTCGTCATTGTTTAGTTTCAATGATTTTTGGAGTTAGATCAATATACAAATTGAAAATTTAAAAGAAACTCAAAGACAAATTAAGATAATAAGACAAAGTTCATGAATCCACTCTAAAAGAGTGAAGAGCGAGCCAAGATTGATGTTACTTCAAGTACATTCTTCTTCGGCGAAACAAATTTTTTTTTTACTAAAGATGATTACGAAATCAAGTTTGTATAAAGCAGAGAAGTTGCTTCACATACAAGATAATCACTTTTGGTTAAGGTTTTAGTTTAAATAATATTGTTTAGTATTAAGAAAAAATTTAATAAAAACAATCAGAATAACATCTTGGATAAAAAGAAAATTTTGTAGCGTTTTTAATGCTGCCGACTAGACAATGGTTTAATATATCGGACATTTCACGTTTCTTTTTAGACATGGCGATATTTATGTAAGTATGTAGTGTAGTGTAAATAACATACCTAACGTAAATAACACAACTTCTCTTACTTAACAAAATACTCTTATTCTTTAACTCAGACTATAGCTACTATTCTTATATACTTATATACTTTTATACTTTAAAAAGTCAGTAATAAAACTTATGTCGAACTGTTAAGACGTGTTTTTCATCTGGCGGGTTTTTCTAACCATTACATGGCGACCGTGACAGGACCGCTAAAATTAAGCGGTCTTCATAAGTTGTTTTTTTTTTATTTATAATTCTCCTTGAAAAACAACTAGAAAGAAAAATAAACTACCTACTTCGTTTTAAAAAACCAGTGAAAAAAAAATACTGTGCCCTTATATATCTGAGAACAAAGAAAAATGCGTAACGTCTGATGTCTGTATGTATAAATGTATTCTTCCAATGCTTTCAACGAACGAAGAAAAATTCCGTATCCGTACCCAAAGGAAAAAAAAACATATACATATATACCTACACGAAATAAAGAACGACGCGCAAACGCACCACACACCACACACCACAAACATTTTCAATTTTTTTATATTGCCATGCCATCGTATGCTTCTTTCAATGAGAAAGGAAGAAACGAAAAAAAAAACAAAGATACTTTCTCAACAACAGAAAGTATCTTTACAGACACAGTCGATATTACTTATACAGCCCTGAAGAAGATTCTAACCAGAATCGAAACGTCGGCAAATATTAAATAAACATCGACTAAAAAACAAAGACTGCATTTGGCTTTTATTATTATTAAACAATATCTAGCAGTCGGTAGCCTCCACCGAAAAAAAAAACAGTATCATCGAGAACGCGACGCGTTAAGTCTGTTTGTCTTGCAAGTAATAAAACTTATGTCGAACTGTTAAGACGTGTTTTTCATTTGGCCGGTTTTTCTACACATTACAGTAGGAAGGGGTGGACATTCTTCTCGTGTGCAAATGGGATTACAGGTAACATAATGATGGTTTGGAAGGGTGAGAGATGATAGTTTGTCTCTATCCTTGTGTGGTGAAGTTTTTCGATATGAAGATGTAGTGTTGTGATATAAGCAGTTCTTTTTCTAGGCTGTTTATCGTTTTAGGGGATCCTAAGCAGTATACTTTTGGTAGAGCTTTGTATCTACTTGGCATATAGGATCAATGGTGGAAGTTATCCGAGGTGGTTGGATACTTCCTCATGGGTGGGAATCAGATGCCAAAGGGGGTTATATTAACATCTTTAATCCCTCCCCTTTATATAAGAGTGTGAGTATGTGTTGACGTACCACACTAGTCGACTATATCAGTAATGTTTGCGTGCGATAAGTTGACTGAGCCAAGCTACGCTATATTCTCGCTCAGCTTAGAATATTTCTAAAGGCTCACTCTTCGTGTCATTCTCTGATGAAACATGCTTAATAGTTACATATTTGGTGACACTTATTTCTCAATCTTTCTTCAATCATATCAAGGCGTAGTTGATCAGGCCCCTAGCGAAAAATATTTAAGTTTTCTTTCAGAGTTTTTAACAGCTAAACTCTGCAGGTTCGCAGTGTTTAAAATAATGTAACAACGTTGACAGATCCCAGAGCAAGGACTTACGACCCAACTGAGCTAGTCTTGGGCGTTCGTCTGCGAACCGACTGCGATGGTCGATCTCAACCCAATCTTATCTCCCGCTCGACACACTAGTTGGACTTATAGTCATAGAGAGAGTTCTCCATGGGTAAGTTAAGTTAGTCTGAGCGGAGATACGTCCTTTCTTCTTTCGATTCCTTAGAGAGTTACATTAGGGCTAGTGTCCAAGGCGACCAAACTGGTATGCTTCTAAGAAGATCTGGTATGTTGTGATTTTTAGGTATAGTCTTGGGTTTTGTTGTGAGTGCATATTAGCAAAGTGGCAAACCATGACATCAAGGGTTTGTTGGTTAAATAGGAGAGAGATTACTTGACGGTTGATACTTGGTCTTCGGGGGCATTTCCTTCCTGAAGATACTGACGGTGAGGAGTGATAAAGGGGATCATGGTCATGAATCGAAGAGAGTAAGTATTGGAGGTTCTGTAAGTGGAAAGAAGGAATGAACGAACGATAGGTTGTCCCTTGGGTGACTTGGAGTGTCATAGGTCTCTGACGAACATCAGGGAGGTCCTCAACTGTTACTATGACAACTGTCAATCGAGTTAATCGTCTATTGTGTACATACGGTGAAGAATGACTGATTCTGGATATACATCACTGATGTGTGTAGGGGTTTGTTTCCTTCTTTCAGTATTTAATTTTTACGTTACAGATGGCGTACCATGAAGGGTAAGTTTATCGGTTTGCCTCTAGGAATCCTGTTCGTACACGACATTAATATCCTATTCGTTTTGTCCATTTTATTTCAAATTTTACGTTACAATGTGCCTGAAAATATCAATGTCGAAAATGTTCCAGAAGTACTTTTACCCATTGAGTATTTTCGAAAATATTTTAGTGAAGAACATTTTGAAAATGCTGCCTTTTACACCAACATGTACGCTCTGGCAAAGAAAGGAATGGAGCTCAATGCATCTATTACAGAGTTGAAAGTATTGTACGGAGCCCATTTATATTTCAGTTGTATACTCCTTCCGAGCGTTAGTTTGTATGGGCAAAGAAGATTCCGACAAGACATAATTGTTTTATTTATATAAGATAAAGATAAATACTGGATCTACTACTATGCTACGTGAATTGATTTCCCTATTAGTGAGGGGCGTTCGAGCAGCTGTGTACGGACATCCAGATTTTATTGCTAATTGGATCGTAAATCATCGCTCAATGAATGGTAACTTTAATTTAGTTTTGAGTTAATTAGAATAAGCGAGTTTCATTCCGTCCTTTTGAGACACTTTTTGGTTGGAAGTTCTCTGAATGCAGTACCCGAACCAATTATTGATGAAAAAACATTTCGATTTCGATGGCAGCTAATCCAAAAAATAACCCAAGACTTTTGGTAATTCTGGCCATCTAAATATTTGTCTCAATTACAAACACTTCCCAAGTGGAAGCAAAATCGAGAAAATATGAAAATTGGGGACATCGCTTCCACCAACAACCTGGATGACAATGGGGTTCGAACTGCAACAGTATTCAGCAACAACAAACCCATAGTTAAACTATGTAAATTATTCAAGGAAAATGACGAACAAGAAAAGGAAGTAAGACAAGTCAATACATCTACAAATCACTTGGTTTAATCGACATAGTGTTGTGCCCTAAATATCAGAGACCACACACAATTTCCCAGTTCCCTTGAATTGTTTCCAAGACACATGACATGGTATAACCAGTCATGTGTAAGGGTATACTGCACCCGATTCAAAATCAAATTCAATAAATACAGCTTAACAATGAAATCTAATTACTTGCAAACGAAGATTCAACATGAAGACACAAAAGATCACGTTTTGATTTCATTGGAACAAATACTTATGAATTATTCGGAGTTCTTGACCAAAGATTCGCTAAAAGTTACGAGCAAACAATTGAAGCTGTCAAAGAAAATGAAAATTATCTGTTACAACTAATAAAGCACCAAACAACCATAGTTGATTCTACTGTCAACATTTTCAAGAAAGAACAAATTCAAAATAGGAAACAAATACAAATACTTAGTTCCATAGTATCGAAACTAAGAGAACAAACCAGCAAATATGAGTACATCTTTCTTGATGCGGAAAATATTATTAGAGTCGGTGGACGTTTGGAAGCATCGGCATTAGCATACGACGCTAAGCACCCAGTACTCCTACCACATCTTCACCCGCTTACAAAAATGATACTCCATGACATTCATATTGAGAACAATCATGCTGGACCACAAACTATGCTTTCAATTCAAAGGCAGGCAATCTGGCCACTTAGAGGGAAGACCTTGGCACGATCTGTGACGCACAATTGCCTTAAATGCCTTCGTGCCAGTCCGAAGCTTTTGAATCAACAAACGGGGAATTTACCTGCTAATAGAATACAGGCCATTCTTAAATACAGGCATCGATTTTTGTGGCCCAGTTTTAACTCATTACAAGATAAGAGGCAAAGCAACCGCAGAAATCATACATCTCAATTTTTTGCTGTTTTTCCACAAGGTCTGCCATTTGGAACTCGTGACTGATCTTACAACTAAAGGATTTTTGGTTGCACTCAAACGATTCATGGCATGGCGAGGCCATTGCAGAAATATTTATTGTGATAATGCAACAAACTTCGTGGGAGCCAGGAACCAGCTAAAGGAGCTATTGTCATTTATTGATGTTGAAAGTGAAAGAAACAAAATTGCATCTACATGTTCTACAAAGAGCAGTAATTTTCACTTCATTCAGCCACGCTCCCTACATTTTGGAGGTCTATGGAAGGCTGCAGTTAAATCATCAAAGCTTTTACTACAGCACACCTTAGCAGCAGCTTCGCTCACTTATGAGGAGCTTGAAACAGCCGTTATTCAGGTCGAATCCATACTTAATTCAAAGCCGATATCTCCAATGTCTGAATCTCCAAATGACCTAAGAGCTCTCACTCCAAGGCATTTTCTCATCGGAGAGCCCCTCATCAGCAATGTCGATCCTGATGCTTCACCATCCACCTCAGGGCCAAATGCTCGCTGGAACCTCGTTAGTAGTCTAGTAGTTAACTACAGAAAATATTCTGCAGAGCTTAACAGATATGACAGTGAAATGATAACGAAAATGGTAGAGAAACAATCCAAAATATTGAAAAGAAAGAGTCTAACAACTCTGATAACATCGAAAGAGAACCAACAAAAGAAAAGGTTGAAAATAGATTTCGAACCTCCAATAACAAATAAACTCACAAAAGTATTTAATAAATGCATTCAACTTATGTTTTCATCAGACGAAAAACTTAAAACAAAACTGGGATCAACAGAGGACAGTACGGAAACACTCAAGAAACCAGGTATTTACGAAATTGCGTGCAACGATTGTGAACAAAAATACTATGGACAAACGAAAAGAAACATTGAAACGAGATACAAGGAACAACATAAAATTCAATAGACCAAACAAATCGGCGGTTGCATTACATATGCTGGAGAACGAGCACGGTGTTAAGGAAAGCCTAAAACTAATCAAACATGTGAATGATGATATGTATTTGGACGTGTATGAAAGCATTTATGTGTAAGTTAACACAAACATCCGCTAAGCTACAAACAACATAGGCATCAGCAGTGCAATGGCAATACCACATAATAAATACCTACACAAAAAAAGAATTTCTAAACAATTCCTCTTTAATCATACCTTCCTTCTTTTCTGGTCTCACTCTCAGGCAGTTGTGTTTTAACTCTGCGAGCGAGAGCGTGGTTTGGTCATCCGTGAATTAAATTTAATGAATCGGAATTAAAAACTTATTTTCTTTGTACCTAGTAATTAAGTATTTTTAAAATAGAATGAATAAAAAGTTTGTAATATCATAACATTTGCCACATGTAGATGCTTAGTTACTAATTCAATACTGGGCTGTCAGAATAAAGAAAACAAGAAATAGGCTATCAGCCAATGAGAGAGCTCGTTCTATCGTCCAATAGGAAAGCTCGTTCTGTGGCGAGAAATAGAGTCATTAAGAAATATTCTGTAAGACGAGACAGTTCGTGTTATCGAGTATAATTTGGAAATTATAAAAGAAAAGATACTTTGATCTGTACTAAATAATAAAGAATAATTAAATCAAAAAATGTGTCGCCTTTCAAGTTATTATTTTTATATAATCGTGTCGACCTTAAATAATAACTTTACCTCCACTGCAATGGCCTTCTCAATCAGCACATTGCAAAGCTAACGTCCGCCGTCCGCTAAACTACAAACAACATAGGCAGCATAGCAGCAGCAGTGGTGCAATGGCCTTCACTGCAATGGCTTTCAGCGACAAGCTTCATTTGTATGTAATTTAAGCATAGAAACAAGGAGTGTAAAAGATACATTACACGACACTGTTGGCAGTATTTATCAAAATCTTTATGTAAATAGCTTTGGTTTCAATAACTTGCTGAGTAACAGTAATAATTAATGATTCAAGACAAATAATTTCGTATCCAATTCATATTAAAGAATCGCCAACCAGTAAATCAGTAGTTTTGGAGACCATGAAAGCCATGAAATTTGTAAGGAAGTCAAAAAGTCTTCCATCCAAGTCACTAACGATCTCGCCATTGTAAAAGTAGATTTACAAATGCAAGCTTAAATCCAATCTGGATAATCTATTCATACATCTGGGAACTTTTCATATCAGGACATAATATATTATTTTTTTTTATTATTTATTTGTAGAACTAGGTATTAAATCATGGAACTCTCTCAATCTGCTTGGTCCTTAGATAAATCTAGAAAAATTAAATACGTGTCGTAAGTTAAAAGTATCCATAATTTTAATTCAACATTTAACTATTTAATTAGAAGCAAATCCGAATGCTCTGGCGAGGAGCGAAGCAACAGCATCAGTAAGGCTAAGGTTGAGGAACTTTTTGAGGAAGGATGGCTAAAGGACACTAGTGAATAGTGTTATCTTTGTGTTTGGAGTTTAAACAGGTATGTTTTATTTCTATTTTTTAATTAATTTAGTACAAGTTAATTAAAAACTTTTCAACTCAGAAGATTCACTTCCAACGCTTGAATGAAAAGCCACTTGATGCATGGGCCTCGGTTACATCCAATAGGAAAATAGAAGCAGCATTATTGTGTAGGGTAAACATTTCCAAAACACCCTATTTTACCACACAATAAATATTACCGCCACATAAAAAAGGGAAGAGCCCAACAGCGGAGTTACATCGACGACAGTATTTTATCTGAACAAACACTCCCATCTATGAACTTCCTGTTTGTCAGATACTCCATTAAGCAAAATATTCCTTCTTTATCGAAGATGTCATCTTCAAGAAATCCCCGAAGTATATAATCTGCAGCACATATTTACAACAGCAGCTCTGTTTTAGAAAGCCAACATATTCCATCTAGAAAGAACTGTAATCCTATTGTATTGCATAATATCAACGTACGTAAGTTCAGGTCATATTTTAAAATTAACTCGGTTAAGTTCGCGTATAAGATTGTGAATCGTTGTAGCGTTAGTAGGCTATTCGAGGATGGTGCATCGCGAGTTAATGGCCCTGTTGAAAAACACCCAAAACGCGAATGCATACTCTCATACATTAAATGAAGATAAAACCGTAAATATTGTTTTGAGAGGTCTTACCTCTGACTATTTCGAGGCCGAAATCCTTGAGGAAATCCAATCAAAAGTTCCTAAAGTGGACAAAGTATTAAAGTTCGAGACTCTGCGCTCAAAACAAGACAAAGTAAACTACAACCTCTTTCTGGTCCTTCTTCTTCCGGGCACCAGTCCCACAGAAATATCCAAAATTAGCTATCTCTTTAACACTAGAGTCTACTGGGAGAAACGCGAGGCAATGCTGGGTCCCTCCAGTGCAGACGCTGCCAAGAACTTGGCCACCTGGTCAAAAATTGTGCAAATGATTATAATTTACCAAAGCAGAGGGGAGCACCGTGACCTGCCTCAACTGCGGCGGTAACCACACCGTCGCGAGTTAATCGCCCTGTTGAGAAACACCCAAAACGCGACTGCATACTCTCATACATTAAATGAAGATAAAACCGTAAATATTGTTTTGAGAGGTCTTACCTCTGACTATTTCGAGGCCGAAATCCTTGAGGAAATCCAATCAAAAGTTCCTAACGTGGACAAAGTATTAAAGTTCGAGACTCTGCGCTCAAAACAAGACAAAGTAAACTACAACCTCTTTCTGGTCCTTCTTCTTCCGGGCACCAGTCCCACAGAAATATCCAAAATTAGCTATCTCTTTAACACTAGAGTCTACTGGGAGAAACGCGAGGCAATGCTGGGTCCCTCCAGTGCAGACGCTGCCAAGAACTTGGCCACCTGGTCAAAAATTGTGCAAATGATTATAATTTACCAAAGCAGAGGGGAGCACCGTGACCTGCCTCAACTGCGGCGGTAACCACACCGTCGCGAGTTAATGGCCCTGTTGAGAAACACCCAAAACGCGACTGCATACTCTCATACATTAAATGAAGATAAAACCGTAAATATTGTTTTGAGAGGTCTTACCTCTGACTATTTCGAGGCCGAAATCCTTGAGGAAATCCAATCAAAAGTTCCTAACGTGGACAAAGTATTAAAGTTCGAGACTGCGCTCAAAACAAGACAAAGTAAACTACAACCTCTTTCTGGTCCCTCTTCTTCCGGACACCAGTCCCACAGAAATATCCAAAATTAGCTATCCCTTTAACACTAGAGTCTACTGGGAGAAACGCAGAGGCAATGCTGGGTCCCTCCAGTGCAGACACTGCCAAGAACTTGGCCACCTGGTCAAAAATTGTGCAAATGATTATAATTTACCAAAGCAGAGGGGAGCACCGTGACCTGCCTCAACTGCGGCGGTAACCACATCGCCCATTTCAAGGGTTGCAAAGTGTTCAAAGAATACAAAGAAAGACACATGGAAAATATATGCCAAAAAGGGAAAACATTGGACGCATTGGAGAAATTTGCTACTTACAAAGCATGCAAAACAGACTAAGACAAAATACTCAACGACAAATTAACAATTAAAAACAACACACTATACGACACAGCAATCAATTACAATACAATCAACGGCAGATAGAAGGAGAAAACATGATCAAAAACTTCCAACAAAGAAAGCGAAAGACATACTTGACATGGCATTGTGAGTTGAAATTCGAGCCCGATGATGGACAAAGTCCGAAACGCGCGTCGCTCTTTTATTCTTAATAAATTAATGTTGTGATATTTTTAAGTTATTGAAAATAAAAGATAAATTATACATTTTAAATAGATTCATCCTAGTTTTATTATTTCATAATATAACACAAGAGCAGGCCATAGAGTACAGCCGGTTATATTTCTTAAGTATTATTGAAATGTATGTATTCTACCTTATTCTGTGAACGTCAGAGAAATTCTAAATAAAATACAATACAATACCAAATTATAAAAATGGATTTTTTACTATTCTTGCCATCATCCGATTCCTCGGAAGACGAATTATGCAAACGCCTTCGGCGAAGAGTCTTTAAGCCACAAAAGTAATCCTCTTACACTACGAAATTCCGCGTAAGTGTTTAAAAATAAAGTATATCTGCCCTTCCTCAGTTTCAGTTTTTTAAAGAGATCCAGGCTAAGTAAACGTTTTTGATGCATTAGAATGTCAAGGAAATTATGTCGACTGCTGTTCCTGCGACGTTATAATTAGCTGCAACATTATCATTGCTAGGAAGAGGGTGTTATCAATATTCCATAAGAACTAACTAGTCGTTTTTAATGATTCAATTTAGTTTAAGATTTTTCCAAATCAATTATTGTTTTGTTTAGAAATTGTCACAAAGTGGATTATCTAAGAAAACAGCCAGGGTACTGCATGAGATGGAAGAAAAGCTCTGTCCTTTGAAAATCAATTTTGATCGAAACAATGAAGAGACCATGAACTGGTTTTTTGATAAATTAAAAATACCAGGAGGTAAGTAAACTTCATTGAAAAATGTTTAAGGCAGTAAGTAATATTTAACTATTCTTGTCCTAGTTATAGGCTGTGTTGATGGCACTCATATTGGATTGCAAAGGCTAAAACAGAATGTGTTACGTATGGCAACAATGGCCATACGTATAGTTCTCTTTGTTCTTAAATATGTATTTACTATAAGATAAATAATATGAAAATAAGTGAGTAGTCGCTCTCACTCAGTAAAAACGAGAGGTCGTTCCGGCCATTATTTAGAGTACGAATAAATGTGGGTTTTTTTTATTATACAATTTTCCCACAGAAAAATTAGATTAAAGAAAAAAAAAAACGGAAATACACGGGAGTGAATAAGTAAAAAACTATGGAAATACACGAGAGTGATTTAAAAAAAAATCAAAGCGACCTATGGTTACGAAACCACAAGCGAGTTTAATGTACATGCGGTAGAAGGATCGGCCATGCGACGCAGGAGCCAAGGAGACTGGAGCCGTCCACATATGTGCACCACAGGAGTCCAGGAGGAAAAGGGATATACGGGCACAGGAGTGTACAGGAGAATATAAAGGTATCATGGTCGGCTGTACATCATACAAATGTACAGTTCGACCAATTTGGATTTACAAATATATTTGATTAAATAAATATATTTGATTAAATAAATATTTATTCAGATATTTCCATCTGTGCGCCTTACAACCGCATAAAACGATAGTTGGAGTAACAAATCTTTTATTTCTTACAAATTGCTTTTCGTCGCATCATATTTTTTGTAGACGGGCTGAGCACTTGTTTGGTCGCCTGGCTCTTCACCTCCGTTGTCTTTTTTTTCCTAAACAATTATTTCGCCAGCAATAGACAGGTTGAACGTCATAGACGGTCGCTTGGCTTTGCCTTTAATTTCGGAAGAATGATTTTCTGAGCCACTCACTGGACTTCTACCAAAAACAACAACAACAACTCAGTAAGCAGAACACCAAACGCTTAAGGCGCTAGCTGGGAAAGCTGGAGTGAGGGAGCAAGCTGAGGCCCAGATGAAAAGGAGAGGAGTAAGTTATGTTATGAATTGAAAGGAGCATTTCGTCGACAGCTACGACAGCTTAATCTGCCAGGAAACAATGAGCAAGCTCAGCGGCCAGCTAATACCCCGATAGAGGTACAAGTAGGGGTGCCAGCAAGAGATCGTCAATACCTGGCGGGAGTTTGACGGTTCCTTGACGAAATGGCAGGGATTCCACGATCGCTTCGTGGCAGCTATCCACGAAAACGATCGCGTGGCGCCGGCCTTTAAATTCTAGCACCTGAGCAGCTCGCTCACGGGAAAGATAGGCAAGGACACATCTTCCACATGATAGATATCAAGGTGCAGGTATTCCATTCGCTCCCAAGGCGCAGAAACCATATTCAGCTGTTTAATTTTATTTAGACTTCGCCGAGGACAACGAAGAAAGTCAGGATGGTCGAAATTATAACGAAAGGGAAGTCCCGACTTCCAATATATAGCGTCTATTCACGTTCGTAATTAGGTTTTCATTAGAGACGGTCGTATCTAATTGTATAATTTGTATCAAAGTGGTCCCCATCGATTCAATTTCGTGTGGGATCTGCAACTCCGTGCTGCATTTGACCTGTGCAAAAATTAAGAAGACTAAATATAACATCTTTAAATCAAAATCAAATTTTTGCTTTTAGTGTGAAAAGTTATGCTCAAATAACTTATCCACACTCATAAGTAATTTAGAAGCGCTCGTGTTTAATATTAACCAAAACTTCAATGTTCTCAAAGCTGAGTTTCCTCATCTTTTTCTTAAATAAACTATAAATAAACTAACAAAATTTACTACGCCAGAGTTGTGTAAAACTGTGTTTTTTCTAAATCGCAAAATAACTCAAACGCTGAATAACTCGCTCACTAACTCAAGATAACTCAAGTCGCGCTTAGAAACGATATTCGATGTGTTAAATTGAGGCAGTATTATCAGAGAAGCTGTCGTGTGCGGTAGTTAAGCTAAAAATCATTAATTAAGCTTAAAGTGTCCAAAAGATTCAGAGACATAAGTTGCAAATATCCGGGAATGAATGTTAGATTTAAGTATTTGAAAAGTTAATAAATGTTTAATCTTTAACCATTGATTTAAAGTAATTAACTCTTTGATTTTCTTACTCCGCACACGTGAACGTAATACTCCCACACAATCAAAAAATTAAACTCTCCTGCATTGCAAACCATAAGAAGAATATTGGCAAAAATTCTCCTTCTGTTCCGTATGGGAAACATACGTTGTAAGTTCCTACTAAGATATGAAGAAGACAGCGCTGAGAACCATGTAGCGTCCTGCACCAATACACAGTAATCAACATAATAATGTATATATTCATGCCAGCCTGCGAGCGGTGTACCATGTAATATTTTATTACCATTTTAGTCTACTTTGAGCAAGCGACCAGCAAGCGTTAAATAAATTGGGTTTTCTCCTTTAAAGGTTTCCCAAACAAAATTTATGGTTTTACTTTCTAACCCAGCAATACATACATCTAAAAAATTACTGCCTTTCCCGCCAATAAAACAACTTCTATTAGAACCTCCAAAGTACTTCTGAATAAGTACAGCCAGACGACAAAACAGTATTAATTATGTTCCATCCACCATTCCTATTAAGTGCAATATGAGCACTCACCCTAAATATGACATAATCAAATAATGTCACTTTGACATTCCAATTTTTCTTCCATTTTTGTTAGATTTCTTTGAAAGTTGTACACGAGTTTTGCTGATCTTATATTAGTGTAAATTGTAATTGTAATAATAATTTAAACTTAATTATTGTTCTTTTCTATTAGAATGCTGGCAACTCCTATCCTACTATATTATCTCGTCATTCATTACTTTTCATACTTTCAACCAAGTCGTTCCTTTTATTTCTTGTGCTCCGGATTAATAAGTATACTTTTCTACAGGTTATGGGCCCAGGCCACGTTTATTAATTAAGCACAAGAAAGATAGTTAAAGTCGGTTTATAATAGAATTAAAAATAAATTAAATTTTCTGCGGATGCACCAGATATTTCTGATTTTATAACTTGATTTTTTTTCTTTTGAGTAAAACGGCATGGCGTCTTCATCACCGTCGTCCATTTTGTCTATCGAGAAGCTTCGTGGTCGAGAAAACTACGACACCTGGAAGTTCGCAGTTCAGACGCTGCTCGAACACGAAGATCTGTGGGACTGCGTGACAGAGAAGAATAAGGATGCTAAATTACTGGTCAAGGCAAGGACAAAAATCATTCTTCTGATAGACCCAGTTAACTACGTCCACGGTAAAGAAGCTAAAACCCCCAAGGAGGTTTGGGATAACCTACAAAGTGCTTTTGAGGACAAGGGGTTGACCCGAAAAGTTGGTCTATTAAGAATTCTGATAACTACAAAGTTGGAAGAATGCGAATCCGAAGCCGAATATGTTAATAAAATTATTAACACAGCATATAAAATCAGAGGTATTGGTCTTCAGTTGAGTGAGGAGTGGATCGGGACTTTACTTCTAGCTGGACTTCCAGACTACTACCAGCCCATGATCATGGGTATTGAGAGTTCAGGATTGGAGCTGACAGCAGATGCGATCAAACTCAAATTGTTGCAGGATGTGACACCTATTGCAACCGAAAATTCTTCGGCATTTTTTACCAAAAAACAGAAGCGTATGAGATGTTTTTGGACTCGGGTGCGTCCAAGCATATGACGCTTCATCGAAACTGGTTGCACAATATTAAGAATACAACGAGCGATAAGGTTGTAATTGCGGATAAAGGTGTGATGTCTGTTGGTGGGAAAGGTGATGTGAAGTTGTTGCTGTCGACTGGTGAGAGCGCTGTTGCAAAAGATGTTCTTTTTGTACCAAATCTATGTGCGAACCTGCTCTCTGTGAGCCGTTTAACAGATAGTGGCAATTCTGTTGTGATCAAGGAAAATCGCTCCGAGATTTACAACTGTGAAGGTTCTTTAGTTGCAACTGCATCAAAGACGGAAGGCGTTTACAAGCTGGAACAAGCATCTGTTGAACATGCCAAATTATCGATTGCTGGTGAGCAAAAGAAGTCTCTGTGGCATCGTCGTATGGGACATCTTAGTTCAGATGGGCTAATTAAACTAAAAAAAATTGCTGATGGGGTGGTATTTACGGATAGTGATGTTGTGGACTCGTGTGTAGTCTGTTGTAAAGCGAAACAGACAAGACTTCCGTTTAAAAATACCGGGACAAGAGCTACAGATTTGCTTGGAGTTGTGCACTCTGATGTGTGTGGGCCTATGTCAGTCAATTCCATCGGAGGCTCAAGATATTTTTTGATTTTTGTGGACGACTTCAGTCGAAAATTTTTTCTCTACCTCATGAAGAACAAATCCGAGGTGAAAGATAAATTCGACCAGTTTAGAAGATTCGTAGAGAACCAAACTCAAAAAACTATTAAAGTTTTGCGTACCGACAACGGTTCAGAGTACTGCAACCTTCTTCTTTAGCCCCCGCAACGCAAAAATAATAATAATAATAAAAGATTATTTTGTCAACCATATATGATGTCTAATAATAACCTGCTTGATATTCTAATCAAATTCAAAAAATTCAAACAGGCAAATTCTTCCAGAAACAAGAGTTAACTGACAGGATCGTTGATAGCAAAAGTATTTAAAAATATTATATATGGGCGCTGCATTTTAGTATACTTGTCATTCTAGAGTCTCATTATACCATTGTTAACGTTGAAACAAGATACATTCAGATAATTAATTTTATGGAATGTGTACAAGAACAGAAAATAACGTAAACAGTAAATTCTATAACAATCTATCACTATACTACAACAATTTGTTGTTGTATTGTTGTGGTATTTTTAAGTTTTACGGTATCCATTTTCTTTGCAATTCCATTTTCAATTTACACGTATCAAAATATTTAGTTTCACATTTTAACCTATTTTCCCTTCGTTCTTGACTTAAATATAACTATTTTTTTTATCTTTGCTTATTACATATCTCCTTATAATATAATCTTACTTAAAACTAAGACATAAAGAGTAAAACTTACAAACAGGAAGCACTTTAGTTGTTGATTCGAATCTTGCTGGTAGATTTATTTTGTTTCTTTTTTTGTGTTTTGTTCTCAAGGATTGCTGGTCAAGAAGTTGCCTGAAAGAAGAGTAAATTGAAAAAAAAATATTAACGATATGATCTTTGATAGAGAGGAAACAGAAGCAACACTGCACAAGAAAAGTAATTTGTCAAGAAGGAGAACAAAACGTGGCAGTTGTACACCTAATCGTAGCGCTAACTTGATAACAGAAAGGTGAAACAACGACGAGAGCTGGATCAATCGGGTGTATGTGTCGGATAAACCTGAGATATCTTCTATGCTCTGTGTTTGGAACGTGTTTACATTTAACAGACACAGCTTAGCACAGCCAGGATGATGTTATCTCAACGATGTTGTTCAAACTTGCTATTAATGATGTTATGACTGCCACGGTGGTGGGTGGGTGAAAATGAGAGACTTGGTATTCAATTCATTAGTTATTTGGACTACGCTGGTGATATCTGTTTAATGTCGAACCACATTTTCGCCCCTAACCAAATGCGGAACTCCAACAAAATATAGAAGGGCAGCAGGTACTGTGAGACAGGAGTCAATAACCGGGTTACCTTATTTCAACTACTTGCGAATTTATTTGTTACTTGATGGTGGAACAGACCTGGACGTCAACACATTCTTCATTGTGGAACTAAAAACAAAATTTCGCTGAGTACCAAATTGAAACTCTTTGAATTCAACGCAAAATCTATGCCGCTGTATCCCTGCGAAACTACAGGATTTTGTAAAACGCTGCCTGCGTTATATCTTAAAAGATCCGGTGGCCACAAACCAAGTCCAACAACGAGCTACGACTTAGTACTGGACAAAGGGATGTAGAAATCACGCAGAGAAAGTGGCGCTGGATTGGCCATACACTGAGAAAGACCCAACAGCTAATAGCAATCTTTTTAATGGAATCCTCAGAGTGAAAACACACGTTGGAAGACCAAAGAAAACCTGGAGATCACCTGTCTTTAAGGAAGCGGACAATAAAATGAGACACCGATGAACATTGGTTTTGAATGTCTGTAAATCGCAATGAGAGGGACAAATTGAATCGAGCAGAGCGTTCCTCATTCGTGTCGTGCGGGCAAAAAATAAGTATCTACAGTTGACATTACGCACAAAACTGGGCTCGAGGTTAAACTAAAGAGCAGCATTAGCATAGCCAGTATTACATGAGAATTGTTTTATAGGAAGAACGCAACTGGCTATTTCTAGCTCTGTTTATAAAAGTAGCGATAAGACAAAAAACATCACGGCAGTGTTTGTTAAGTAGACAAATGTTACAGTATTCTCACATATAAGGCCCTTTTCTTCATTCTATCCAGGAGACGCAAATATGTTATATGAGCACCTGCCCCAATATGTGCTTTACACTCAGGCTTTGGGAAATGTATGCCTAGTAGAATATAGCCACATCTAAGGGGGAAACATACTTCTTGCAACAACTAAGGCATTTCTTGCAAATCTTGAATATGAATTCATTCCACAGAAGATGATTTGTAACACACATGCCAAAAAGCAAAGCTGACCGGTTTCCTTAATGCAAGCGCCACTCATGTTAGTGGCATGGGGAGTAAGTTATACTGTTATGATAGAAGAAAGCATTCAATTTTCTAGATCGCAACTAAGTTCGTTATCGTACGCTGTCGAAACGAATATACCAAACTGAGAGTTCTGTTTTGTTTTTGCAGAAAAGAGGTGCGAAACTTCAGAAGAGTAAAACAATCTACACCAGGTTTCACAAGCCGCCCTAGGACCTGCAAGGATCAGGATGGAAACACAATAGAGGAGTCGATGTTACTTTAACCAGTTGTTAAATGGCGATGACAGCCAAGATCCCGAACAAGATCAACTTGTACTAGTTTATCTAGACGACCAAAGTAGCCATCACTAGACTAAAGATCAACAAAGCAGCTGGATGCGATGGCTTACAAGCGGAACTTTTAAACACGCTGGAGATGACCTGGTAAGGAGCATACGCCAACTCATCTGCAAAAAAATATGGTTAGAGGAAAGCATGCCCAATGATGAGTGGAATCTCAATACCATCTGCCCGATCCATACAAAAAGGAGACCGCCTACTCTGCGCCAACTATAAGGACATAAGTCTTCTAAACATCGCTTAAAAGATCCTGTCCAGGGTTTTATGTAAACGTCTCAAGCCGTTTGCTGGTGACCTAATAGGTCCTTACCATTGCGGCTTCAGACCTGGAAAATCTACCACCGACCAAATATTCACATTACACCAGATGCTGGAGAAAACCCAAGAATATAACATCGACACCCACCACCTGTTGGTCGATTTTAAAGCCGACTACGACAGTGTTAATAGAGTTGAAGTGTATCGTGCTATGTCTAACTTAAAAATCCCTGCTAAGCTGATACGCCTTATCAGGATGACGTTGGAAAATGCTAGCTGTTCCGTCAAAGTTGGTAGGGACTCTACTAAAACCTTCGAAACCGCCAGAGGTCTAAGACAAGGTGACGCACTGTCATGCAGCTGTTTTAACATTGTGCTTGAAAATGTCATACGGAACACCCATGCCAGCACACCGGGCACCATCTTTGCGCGGTTTGCAGACGACATTGACGTGATAGGAAGAACAAAGCGAGCAGTAACCGGTGCCTTCACTACCATGAAAATAAACGAGGACAAGACGAAGTATATGCTTTCATCAACAAAAGTTCAATCCCACCACCAACTTGGTCAGAACGTGCCCATTGATGGGTATAATTTCGAGGTAGTTAGTGAATTTGCTTATCTGGGTACTGTTGTGAACACAGACTTATGCTAAAAACAGATGTGCAGTAAGGATGCACGCGTGACTGCATGCAACTCCGCACCTAAAACAGATGTGCATACTCTTCGAAAAATTTGATGCCTACTTCTGTCAAAAACATTTTATTCTTTGTCTATTCGTACGCACTAGTGTCACCAGTTTCAAAAAAGGTACACTAATATTGGCGAATAAACTTCTTTTTCGTAGTCAGTCCCCCTTATGCAATGCTGTTACTTCTCTAAAGTTGTCTAACTAGCACCCTACTTAACAGTTTTCAGTTCAAAAAAATTTAACCGTGTCGACTTTATCGAAACTGGTGTAATTTAAGATACTCGTACGTGCAAATACATGCTGCCTTTGTTTGAAGAAGGACAGGTGCTGTCAAAAGAAGTAAAGCCAGATAGCAATTATTTGCAGTTTTTTCGTTTGTTATTGTGGCTGCAATGAAACTAGGCATCCAATTTAGAAATAGAGACATCATGCAGTCACTGCAACCCATGCATATTTTGGGTGGGGATGTCCCATAAGAGCCTGTGTAAATTATTTTAACTACACAGAGAAAAATGCACATCTGTTATGACCATAACTCTTGTTAATCGCTGTTTCTTTGGGCTGAAAATAAGCAATTGAGGAATAAAGCCCTATCGAGAAGAACCAAGGAGACATGCCACAGTGCCAGTTTCATCACGAAAACATAAGCGTGGCAAATGGTAATCAGGTAACATCTGAAGGACGTATCAGTGGATTCCTCAAATTCCTTAACCAGAATAACGATGAATTTTCGCCAAAATTAACGAACGTGTTATTCGTTCCCGATTTTGGTGGATATTTGGTTCATACAGATGTGTGCGGATTAATGCAGACGACATCACCTAATTGCAAAAGATATATTGTCACTTTTATCGATGATTTCACGAGCTATACTGTCATTTACTTGCCAAAGCACAAGTCTGAAGTCTTAAGTAAGATGAAAGAATATATAGCAAAGGTGAAAACAATTTTTGACAGGAAGCCGAATGGTGATAAGATCAGATCGAGGAGCAGAGTATGATAGTAAGGAAGTGGTAGCATTGAAGGGATCCAGATCCAATATACTGCAACTTATTCACCTCAACAAAACGGAGTTGCAGAACGGAATAATCGAAATGGCTCGATATTATATGCTACTAGATGCCGGACTACAGAATATATTTTGGGCAGAAGCAGTTACATCAGCAAACTATATTCACAACAGGCTTCCGACTAGAGAAACACTGATGATTCCGTATGAAGGATGGCATGGTTCCAAACCAAATATCAAGCATTTTCGGATTTTTGGTTTGAAATGTTTCGTTTACTGAAAAAAGGAGAAAACTGGATCGTACTGCAACGCAAAGGATTTTTGTTGGATATGATGAGAACTCGAAAGCTTATAGGTGCTATGATCCATTTTCAAAGCGAGTTATAGTGAGTAGTGATGTTCAATTTGCAGATTATGATTGTGTGAAGACAACTGAAGTAAACCCTATGACAAACAAAAAGCAAGAGGAGATTTGCAATCAGACGATCAGAAAATAACCAATTTATAGAACAGCAAGCAGAAGGACAAGTAGATGCTATGGAGCAGAATCAAGAAAACAACATTGAATTTTCAGAAGAATCAGGCTCAGATTTTGTTGTATTAAGGCAATCGGAAAGAAATAACAAGGGAGTTCTACCAGTGAGGTTAGTCGAGGTCTTGAACGCAACGCAAGAAGAAATCGAGCCTAAGAACTTGATGGATGTGATGTCAAGGCAATTTAAATTTGAAAGGCTCTCTGCAATGAAAGAAGAGATGGACTCTTTGAAGGAAAATGGCACCTGGGAGTTATGTGAACTACCAAAAGAAAAAAATGCGGTCGGTAGTGAATGGATGTTCAAGATGAAGACTGGTTCAAATGAAAAATTAAGAAGACTTAGGGACCGTCTGGTCGCTCAAGGACAAAACTCTCAAAGTTGTTCATAAAAATAAGTTTCTTAAATAAATATTAGATTTCTCTTATTGATTCTTTTGATTTTACGTAGAACCACACTTTAATTATAACAAATTACAACAAGAAGCACAACGCTCTAGTGGAGCTAGCATAAGTAAGTAAGAGAGTTATGGTATGAGCAAAACAGTTAATCTTGCGGATGGAATGGTATAGTGGATGTACATCTTGGTTGCTTAACCTTAGAGTTGTGAGTTCAAACCTAGCTTGGGCAACAGTTTTTATTTCCCCAGTTTCAACTGGATGCCACCCGTGTGGGATTATGTGAGATAATTATCACCTAAAATCTCATTCCACTGTACCACTATTCCTTCTCTCATCATTATAAGGGTATTCACATCCCCTTGAGTGCGAGGGCATTACGAAAATTAGTGGATTCGTTGACAAGATGTCTTTAATAAAAGATGAGGAATTGAGTCAGAGACAAAACGTTGCCTTGTGGAACACTAGCATTTATTTTATGAATAGACTGGAAATCCTACAAAACGAATCGAATGGAACGGTCCGAAAGTATCCTGGCCAGCGGATTTGTATATTTCTAGATCTTTATGTATTAACTTTATATACCAAACTCGGTTGCGAGTAAATTAGCTTCCGCTTCAGAGATTATCATAGGAGGTCATTGTCAAAGAGCTACGAAATCGAAAACGTGGTAGTTTCAGTTTTTTTTTTTTACGAATTTTGTTTGTAGAGGAGCACACAACTCTTACGTCTTGCTATTTAGAAGAGCTAATGGCGGTCACCAAGCTAATGGAATTCACCTGTACTACGTTAAGCATTACGTTTAGTAACCTTGTCGAGGAAATTCAATGTTGGATGCCTTCAATTGGAATTGATCGCACAGCCTTTGTCGAATACTTCAATCTCTAGCTTCAAAGGTATCCCACGAGTATTGATGTAAACCCGAAAAACCAATAACAAGCCATAAGAATGGCAGCGTCAGATGTGGGCTTTTCAGAATTATCTCCAAAAAATCCTGGTTCGAAATCGAACGCGCTAATACACAAAAAAAAACTAAAACGGAGGCGTAAAAGTCTTTGCTTTTGTTGAGAACAGGGGCATTCCTTAAGCTTTACAGGCCACGAAAAATTGAACAACAACCCGAGGACCTCGGCACTATCAAAGCTGAACAGCTCGACCGTATTTAGTTGAGGAGACTACTTTAATCAGTTGATTATGATAGCCATTATTGAAAAACCCTTTTTTCAAAGACGATTTGTATTTGTAACAGTAATTTTTCAAATGACCTGCCTTGTTACAAAAATAGCATGTTCTTGATTCTTTCTTGTCTTTCTTCTAGAAGTTTTGAACCTCCGCGTTGACCACTAGTTGATACCATCGCAACTTCTTGTTCCCCAGAACCACCCTTAATTTCGATTCGTCTTTGGTATTCATCCAGCATCTTACCTGTTACATACTCGATTGTCAAATCAGCTTCATCTCTGCCTTCAAGAGCAGTAACAAGACCAGAGTACGATTCTGATTATCTGACAAGTAAAACTGCAACAACTTCTTCATCTTCTAGAGGTTTTCCTGAACCTCTGAGTAAACCAACAATTCACATTATTGAATCTATATGATCACACATCTTATCACCAGTATAATGAATGCTGTATAATTTTCTTCTCAAATAAAGTCTACTTCCAAAAGTTGACCTCTCATTTATTTCTTCGAGAAAACTTCCCAAATCTTGCATGCATCCTCCAGATGAACAATATGTATTAATTGAGCATCCTCGACGCTCAGTGTAATATACGCCTTTGCTTTATTGTTTTTCTTCTTCCATTCTTCGGTAATTTCTGTTGGTTTTTCTTTAGTAACCACATCCCAGAGTTCATCCCTAACTAGTTAGTTAAGCAACGACACATTCGTTGAACATTTTTATTTTAATAGAAATATAATTAAATAATTTATATCTGCCACAATGCTGGGCCCATAACCTATTGAAAACCCCTTTTTGCAAAGACGATTTGTATTTGTAACATTGAAAAAATATTATGTAACGTAAACAAATTAAGTGAACAAAAAGAGACAGTACTAAGTGAGGTAAGAAAAGTGTGTAACAGTGAACAAAAGATGTCATATGCAGAATCTGTAAGAAGAGATCAACCTGTAATGATAAAACCAAAAAAACCTCAAGAGAATAACAAAACAAAAGAAGATATAAAGGAAAAAATTGATCCGTCATCGCTCGCAGTAAGAGTAAATAAGGTTGTTAATAAAAAAGATGGGGCTATCCTCATCAACTGTGACGATGACAGTTCGCGAAAAATAATAGAAAAAGAAGTTAAAGAAAAACTAGGAAGTGAATACGAAGTTTCGGTACCGAGTTTGCAAAATCCATGTATAAGAATATGTGGAATAAATGAAAAGCTAAGTGAAGATGAACTTTTGTCGGCTATTAAAAATCAAAATAATATTAACTGTGACATTAAGTGTTTAAAAATGTACTGTGTTGAAAAAGAATCAAAACAAAGTTATAGTGCGATAATTGCAATCGAAACCGAAGGGTATAGAAATGTTATTGAAAGAAAACGCATTAACGTCGGTTGGGATAGATGTATGGTATACGATTGTATTTCGGTCAAACGATGTTATAAATGCTGGGGATATAACCACAAAGCAAAGGACTGTAGAAACGAAATAGTGTGTGCAAAATGTGGTGATAGCCATGATGCAAAGAGCTGTAACAGTATGTCCCTTAAATGTAATAATTGTGTTCTATCAAACTCGAGATTGGGATTAAGCCTAAACACAAACCATGATTGTAGAAGTTATGAATGCGAAGTGTATAAAAAGAAAATTGAAATTTTTTAAATAATCTTGCAGAATTACAGGTGATCATAAGTACAAATGATTTTGAAGCCTTAGTGTTAACTGAAACGCATGTGACTAAAGAAGTTCAGAATAGTGAATTAAATCTCGATGACTTTACTTTGGTTGACAGGTGTGACAGAATCAGCACATACAGGTGGTTTATTACTATATATTCGAAGTTATCTAAGAGCTTCAAATATTAAAAAAATTGTCAAAAACATTGAGCTGTGGTGGTCGGTAAGCACTTTTTATTTTTCAAACTATTCATGTGTTATTGTTGGTTTATATAGATCTCCAAGTTCAAGCATTAGAGATTTTTGTGATGAATTTACTAGACTGATGGATGAACTATATGATTTGAATAAAGATATTGTAGTAGTCGGTGATTTTAATATTGATTGGCTTTCGATTACTAATTACTATAAAAAAGATGTTGAAAAAATTATAGAAGACAATGCATGTATGCAAATCATAGATGAGCCAACAAGAATTACGCGGGATTCAAGCACGTTGATCGATTATGTTGTAACAAACAGTACGTTGGTGAAAGCAAAATGTGTTAAAGACCTAAAAATAAGCGATCATGAAACAATTGTTATTGATATAAATTGTGAAAAAATTAAAAAACTGAATAAAGTATTTCCCTATTTCAAATACAGGAAAATTTCGTTTGGACAAGTATTAGAAACTAATTTTATAAACTTAGGAAACACGTATGATATAAACTTATTAGCCGACAATTTTTTAACTAAAACAAATGAAAGTGTTTCTGTATTTGTTACAAATAAAATAGTACGATCTGGTGGAAATGAGTGGTTCAACAATTATTTAAATAATCTCAAGAATCAAAAAATTTTAAAATATTCAAGAGCAGTACTTAGTGGTACGGAAGAATATTGGAACACTTATACTACCATTCGAAATACCTATAAAAGAGAAATACTTAAACGGGAAAAATGAATACGTAATGTCAAAAGTATCTAATTCAATGGACCAAAAATCTATGTGGAGAAACTTAAAAAGTTATGTATTGAAAAAAGAAAAAAGTGAAATAAAAAATGTTTTGTTTGGTATGGAAATGTGTAAAGAAAATAAAAAAATAGCAAATAACTTCAACAGTTTTTTTGTTCGAAGGATATTCGAAATAATAAATACAATCCCGTTGACTCCTTTTGAGAACCATGTTCAAGAAGTCGAAAGTGTGTTCAAGTTTAATAATGTTTCGTTACATGATTTAAAACAATATATTAAAGACATACAAAACAAACGCGATTTTCAGTTTATGAGCCCTAGTATATACTTAATCAATTCGAAATTTTCGGTCCAATTTTATGTAAAATAATAAATTAGTTACTCCCATAGAAAAAATTGTTAATACGGTGAAATGTGGAGAGTTTAGACCCGTAAATGCTATGCCATTGTGTGAGAAGATTTTTGAAAAAGTTGTTTTTAAGCAACTTTATCACTATTTCGAAGACAACAACTTAATAATGGACCTACAATCGGGCTTTCGCAAGGGTTACTTACTCGTGTGAGACTGCAATCAATATTGTTGTTACATCGTGGAAAGAAGAACTAGCTAAAAAAAGAAGTGTTTATTGTGTTTTCTTAGACTTAAAACGAGCATTTGAGACTGTAAGTAGAGATATTTTGCTAATGAAAATGAAGAAATATGGCGTTAAAAACGGAGAACTGTTATGGTTTGAATCTTACTTTAGCAATCGAAAACAAAGAGTTAAAGTAAATGGAGAAGTGTCAGAAACAATTGAAGTCGAGTACGGTGTCCCTCAAGGGTCTGTTTTAGGGACTCTTTTGTTCACTTTATATATAAATGACATTAAAAGTGTTGTAAAATACAGTAAAATAGCTTTATTCGCGGATGATGCAGTTGTATATATCTCCAGTGATAATGATATGGACAGTAAAGTAAAATTACAAGAAGACCTAGACTCCTTAAATCAGTGGCTTATGCAGAATAAATTGAAGTTGAATATTGACAAAACGAAACTGATGGTGCTGAATGAGAAAAAAGATGACAACAACGAAATCAAGATTGGTGGGGCTTCCATTGAAAAAATAACCCAAATAAAGTATTTAGGCGTAGTTTTAGATCAAAAATTATCATTTAATAATCATGTTGAGTATATATGTAAAAAAATAGCTAAAAAAATAGGTTTTATGAAAAGAATAAGGAATCAAGTTTCAACAATAAGTGCAATAAATATATATAATGTCATTGTAAAACCCCATTTTGAGTATTGTTCCACCATTTTGTTTTTATGCAATGAGAGTATGATGTTAAGACTGCAAAGATTACAAAACAAAGCAATGCGATGTATTTTAAAGTGCAATAGATATATGTCAATTCGTTTTATGTTGAACTCATTGAAGTGGCTATCTGTCAAACAAAGAATCGTTATGAATGTTTTAGTGTTTGTATTCAAAATTGTAAACAATCTTATGCCAAATTACTTATTTGATTACATAAAATTTATAAGAGACTTGCAACCATATACTCTAAGAAACAGAAACGACCTTACCTTCCTAATTTTTTTAACGCAAATACGCAAAATTCGCTTATATATAAACGATTCAAATTGTTCAACAGCTTAAACACTCAAACTAAAAATGAAACTAACTTAAACACTTATAAAAAAAATGTTATCGAATTTGTTAAATCACAGTATTAGTATATTATCGTGTATTTATAATAATTATTACTTAACAAAAAATCAATTATATTAAATATAAATTATTGAAAATGTAAATAGTTTAAACTAAACTAAATAAATAAACTTAAACTTAAACAGTCATTGGTAGTCTGTATAAGTTGCAAACTGGCGAATCTTTTCAATCTATTTGCGTTGCTGGATATTCTTCAATATCACATTACCAATGACATCGTCAACTTGGACATGAGATCCAGTAGCTATCGAAAGACTTGTGAATAAAGGACTTGCAACGGGTATTAACGTTAAGAAGAACAGTGACAAAATAACTTGTGAACACGGTATTAAAGGCAAATTGACGCATTCGAAATTCCCAGAACGGCTGACAAGAGAAGAACCTTTGAGATTGATTCACTCTGATTTGTGTATGCCTATGCAGACAACTACTCCTTGGGTAATACCTAGGTATTTTTTAACTCTCATTGATGGTTTTTCTAGTTATACAGTAGTGTACTTACTAAAGTCTAAAACCGAAGTAACTCAAGCTATAAAAGACTATATTGCAGCTATGTCAAACAAGTATAAAAGAAAGCCAGTCATTTTGCGTTCAGATAATGGTAAAGAGTATGTTTGTAAGGAATTAGAGCAATATTTAAAAAGAGAGGGTATTCAACATCAGTATACAGTGCCTTACACACCACAACAAAACGGCGTAGCAGAAAGAAAGAACAGAAGTCTAATTGAAACAGCAAAGTGCATGCTACTGGATGCTAACTTATCAAATCGTTTCTGGGGCGATGCAGTTTTGACCGTAGCCTATTTACAAAATCGACTACCAAGCAGTAGTATTGAAAGAACTCCAATTGAATTGTTTACTGGCGAGATACCTGATCTAAAACATCTCAGGGTATTTGGATCAAAGGTTTTTACTTTTGTCCCAAAAGAGAAAAGAAATAAATGGGATGATAAAGCTGAAGAGGGGGTTCTTGTTGGATATGATCCAAATACAAAAGGATATCGAATACTAAATCGAAGAACCAATAAACTTTGGATATCAAGGTCGTTAAGAATAATTGAAAATGATTTGTATCAAGAAGTGAGGACTAACAAAGGAGAACTAAAAATTAAAGATATTCGCTAGATAGCTGAAAATGGTCTTTTACAAGATAGCCAAAATGTCTCTGTGGACGAAGATGAAGATACAGTTGAAGAGCAACAAGACATTGAGGACATTACTGTTGAAGATCAAGAAGATGAAGATACAGTTGAACAGCAACAAGACATTAAATACTTGAAGGGTTTTTCAATAGCCATGATGAGAATGAATGAGCGAGCGAGCGTTACTAGTCAATCTGAATGGAATGCAAAATCAAGAAAAAAAAAAAAAAAGCAGCCATCGCCAGACTTAAAACGAAAAAAGCAGCAGAAGCCTGTGGGCTACAAGCAGGTCCCTTTAAACATGGTGAAGATGGCGGAATCAGAATTAAAAGGGACTTTTAATTTTTTTGGATGCACCCAAACGACGCTATGTAAATTTTTTTGGGCGCCGACATTAGCGTCTTTGTTGTTTTTCTACCAGAACAGTTCACGCGTGAGCACGACATGCATATCATATATCACGAAGAACTTATTTTGGGGTCTAGACAGAGAAATTCAAAGCCGGATGGTTTTTAAAGCAAAAAATAAACACAAAACGATACAATGCACACTAAATAATTTATGTTTAATCTTACCGTCTGTTTCCTCGATTTCCACTTAGGTTTTTCATTTTGAAAAAACACGTTTCGTTTATATTGTTCATTTTTAATGTTTAAAATCTGAAGCATTTTTTACTAACCACACAAGAACACTTGTTACTTGTGGCGGTGGTACTTTTTATGCTTTCACTTTTTTAAAATATTAAGGTTGTTAAATTAAGATTTATAATCTCAATAAGCCCTTTTCAACACAATAAATGCAGCGTCTATGTAAAATGCCTTTTTTCTATAGAGAAAATTTATTATACTTTCATAAATCAAGAGGTATTCATATCGAGGAGACATTTTAGGTAGTCAGTGTAATTAAAACGATTTGGTTTTATTTCTTTTGTACACTCTTAGTTTGCTGCACGATTTAGAAACTTGAAAAGATATGAACGAAATGAAAATTTTTGCAAAGAATTCCAAAACGAACTTCAGATTCCATGAAATATGATATTTGAGATTCAGATAGCATATTCAGTATTCAGCGCTTTAATTTGAAACATAATTTTACTCACAGTTTACATGTGCATATCGTAGTACATTTTATTTCCGCATCATTCAGCCACAGACACATATTACAGACTGCCCACTCTTAATAATATTTTTTCTTGACGTAATCTGGAGCGACGAGCGACTTAAAAATAATGCACTTATTGGGCTATGGATGTCGCTGGTAATTATTACCTTTCTAACCTCTTTACCTTTATTTTTTCTGAAAAACGAAAAGCTTGGAGATATGGTATGGACAGTCTAGGTGTCGCCACAGGTGATTATTTCCTCCAGACTTCTATAGATTTTATATACATATGATCACGGACCAATAAGATACAGACCGCCAACTCACTGTATGGTTTCTCTTTTTGCCAACAAGCTAAAAATCAGCTGATATGCCATTTATTTTGAGAGTGTGACGCCCTCCCTTGCTTTTAAAACCCATTTAGCAAACACACCTACAAAATAAATGGCATACGCAGGTATAGTTGCCATTACAAAATGCACAGAGAGAGATGTACACGTATTCACAGACTGAAAAAAATATTTCGAGGGTGTTTCAGGCAAGAGGAGTACGAGTTGGCGGTCTGTATATGGTCTGTGCTCTTTACCTTTATTTTTTCTGCAAAACGAAAAGCTTGGAGTAATGGTATGGACAGTCTAGGTGTCGCCACAGCCGATTCGTTCCTCCATAGTCCATACTTCTATAGATTTTATATACATGTATGATGGACCTGTTATTAAATGGACAGAGGACAGCTAGTGGCCTACCCAAAATATTTCCACTTTATTTTCCTTCAATATTGCGATAACAGCCCTTAAAATGCCACTAGCGGCAAAAAATTCCTCTGGGATTGTTTAAAGCTAAATACCATAGACATCGCCCATCCCATTCTATGAATGAAATATAAAAATGTCCGGTTGTTATTTTAATGGTGGATAAGCTTCTATCTCAAAATTTTAAATTGTTAATTTTTCCTTGAAGTGGCATGTTGAGAGCTAGCATTGTAAAATCTCATTTCGGCGACATTCTTTGACAATTATTGCATGAACCCGTTGTATATAATAACCCATGATACAACTAATAAAGATATGACATTGCGCATGATGCCATACAAAACGCCAAACCATTGTCAAACTTCGTGTGTTCTTATGACGTAGAGCGCACAAAACGATTGACATACATGTATGCATAGACGTATTATTAAATGGACTGCTAGTTGCCAACTTCACGTTGTTTCCAACATATCTCACAGCGCCACTCAATTACAGCGGGGAATATACTTGAACATAATGAGAAATATAAATTTAAATATAAATAAAATAAAATAAATAAATTGATTTTTGCCATAGACAATAGACATACTATACAGTACCTAGTGATTGACATTTTTGCATTGAAAATGACATCGGCAACATGAAAAATATGATGGATATTATTATTCCTATTCGCCTCTGTAATTAAGTGGCGCGATACGAAGGTATCGATTTTGAGCAGGCATTTGTATGGAAACTAAATTCGACTAGCAGTCCATATATAATATGTCTGTGCATGTATATTATATCAATGTGTAGAATGTATAGAGGGTACAACGAAACAAAAGTCAAACGGGAAGGCGAAAACGAGAAGGCGCAAAACTTCGGGTGTTCTTATGACGAGTGCGCAGAACAAATCAAAAATGAAAATTGAAAGGCGTTATCTCTAGTAGTTTTATCATGATAATAACTCATAGTACTACCACTTGAAACCTTTGCTGGTTATCCGCGGATGGCATAATATAGCATTAACTTATTTCAGTTGATAGGTTAATATGGGAGAGATGGAAGGGAGTAAAGAACATTCTAAGGATTGTCATCATTGACAATAATAATGAAATAAGAGCTCTACATTATGCGATTTCAAAAACTGACAAGTATTGGAGTGAGTAACACAAAATATTTTTTCGTGTATGCATTGTATATGAAATCTTTAGTAATATGGGTAGCAGGATCGACTGTGGCGACACCGTAAGTCTCCAAACCTTTTTTTCAAAATTTCTCGTTTTGGAGAGAAAATGTAGGTGGGAAGGTTTAAATATATGATAATTATCAGCGACATCTATGTGTCTCCAAGCCCCGTTATCTCTTACTCGTTCCCCAGGCTACTATAGATTTCATATACAATGGTGTATGTGAATACGTGTTCATCTCAGTCTGTGCATTTTGTGACTGCAGCCATTCCTGCGTATACTATTTATTTTGTTGGTGTGTTTCCTGCTCCCTTTTAAAAACCAAGGGAGAGCACCGAACTCTTAAAATAAATGACATATCAGCTGATTTTCAGCTTGTGACAAAAAGAGAAACGCCTATTATATTTGCTCGTCGATTTTTACATTCGTTTGTCACTCTCAAGAGAACACTCATTCACTGCTTACCACACATACATTGTGTCATATCGCGCATTCCAAATTTTCTAATTTTTAAGGTATGGTGATCCGTCAAACGAAATGACGCGGAGGTCAAATAAGAAAATTCAGCTTCGTTTGCGCCTATCTTAATTCTTTAAGGAAGCGCCAAAATATAAAATATTTTATTGTGTAATAAATAAAAAGTATTCATTTATTAAATTAAATAGCTTAAGAGTGTTCTGAGTGTTGAAATTGCAGGCTAATTAGCTTTTATTTACCCTCCACGTTTGATAAAAGATATTCGAGATTTGGCAGCTGTCAAAAGGTATAGAGCCTCCATAGACATATTATATATGGACTGCTAGTCGAATTTAGTTTCCATACAAACGCTGCATAAAATCGACACCTTCGTATCGCGCCACTCAATTACAGTGGCGAAGAGCAATACTAATAGTCATCATATTTTTTCATGATGCCGATGTCATTTTCAATGCAAATGTAAATCACTAGGTACAGTATAGTATGTCTATTGTCTATGGCAAAAAAACAACTTATTTATTTTAATTTATTTATATTTCTATTTTTTATTATGTTCAAGTATATTCCCCGCTGTAATTGAGTGGCGCTGTGAGTTATGTTGGAACCAACGTGAAGTTGGCAACTAGCAGTCTATATGATATGTCTATGAGAGCCTCATATTGATACCATCGAATTTGTGATTCTAGGCGCTGCGACGCTGCTAAAATATTTATAAAACTAAGCTGAATATTTGTCATCAGCATTGTATATGAAATCATATACAATGTCATCAGCTATATTTATTCCTGAACCACAGTCATTATATACAAACCGCTAACTGGTACTCCTCTTGCTTGGTTCTGTGTAACGTGTACATCCCTACCATTTTGTGATGGCAGCCATCCCTGCGTGTTCCATTTTTTGTTCTTGTGGTGTGTTTACTGCTTGCTGCTCATATTTAATAAGCACGGGAGAGCGCATCGCTCTCAGAATAAATGGCACATCAGCTGATTTTCAGCTTGTAGGCAAAAAGACAGAAAATTACGTCAGTTGGCGGTCTGTATCTTATTGGTCCGTGGTTTTGGCGTTCTCTTGCGATTGCAGCATCGCAACATCAACCTTTCTAGGGTGGATGCGCGATCCTGCTGTCTGGTGGAAATCCGCATTCGCACTTTAGCCACTAATCTAAAAGCTAGTTTTCCGAGTCTTTGTTGGCCCCTCGGAAAGTGCGGATCCATAATATTGGAGGCATGCCAACTTTGCAAACTGGCCATCAAAAACGTTGCTACTGATATTTTGGGTGTCATTAGGCGACCACAACGAAACCGGGTTCGATGATAAGTGCAGATAGTTCTGCAGGACATAACCACAGCTGGCAAAAGCGCTTCCCGTGCGTTATACCAGCAAAAGAGGAAGGAGGAACATTGGCTTATACATTGGATACAAAATTCGTCCAAGGCTTACAGAGCCCGAGCATAAGCCTGTAGAGAAGAGGGTGGGAATGTCGTAGTAGATACGCAGTCGGTGTCTGTTAAATTGCAGACTGTCTGGCTGTAAACGAAGTATATGCTGTCCTCGGATGCAGAACATCGTCACCGTGGGCTCGGGCAAAACGTCACGATGTACAAATATAACTTTGAAGTTGTCAAGGGTCAAGGCTATTTGGGTTCCACTAAAACCTCTCAGTACAATATCAGTGAAGAGATCAGTCGAAGAATCACTCTTGCCATTCGCTGTTTCTTTGGGCTTAGAAGGCATCTTAGTAGCACAACCCTCTCTCTAAGGAGACACTATATAAGACCCTTATCATCCAAGTCCTGCTGTATGGGGCAAAAGCGTGGACACTGACACAATCGGATGAATACAGTCTGGGGTGCTTTGAGAAGAAAGATTCGGGTGATATTCGGTCCTGTATGTACAATTGTACATATCAATGGAGTATGGAAGAAAAGATTTAATGACCAACTCTACGGGCTAAACATCGACATTGGACTGGTTAAGAAGTTGAAAATACAGCGGCTGATGGCTGCGCCATGCACCAGTCCGACTTGTCTTCAATTCCAACTTGAAGGGTTAACTGTTTCAATTATGACTACTCTACTAGTTGCTTTTTCGGATTGTTTGTATAAAGCAACTAGAAACGAATTCTTAAGTAACTATATGGCAACAGTCAAAGCTCCAGAGTTCTATAGATGTTGTTATAAAAACAAAGTTTTGAGGCACTAGAGGGCAACACAGTTATGCCTGAATCACAAACACGCTTTGGCTTCGGCTTCGTCTACGTTACGATGCACCCGCTTTGAATTTGCTTTGTATAACATTTCTAATTTAAGACATTTCTAAAATGACATTTCATTAATGGCAGTATGCATTATCTGCGCATTGTGATTTTTGAGCATGAAAATTTTGCTCAGAAATAAATAAAATACTTTTTAAGATTCAATATTTATATTATTAAATAATCTTTATCGAATTACGCAAAACAACTATTATTAAATATTGCTCATTGACTTCATTACAATGACTTTCAAAAAAAATTAATTTTATTTGTTGACTTTTTTTTACAGCTGTTGAGCTGTCAGAAAAAGCAAATGTTCAGTACATTTGAACTAGAGCTTCCGTTTGGAGTCACATTACGTTACATTACGTTTTTCTCATTACGGTTGCCAAACGAAACTTGAGGTCGTAGCTTCTTTGTGATAGCATACATTGAATTCTTAAGCGAAGCCGAAGCGAAAGCGTGCTTGTGATTCAGGCATTAAGTTATAAATGTCAGTGGGCCCTCGTATGCAGCGCTTGCGGAAGTAATTTGTTCGTCTAGGGGAAGGTGGTCGATTCACGGTCAGTGGGTAATGACGGTCACTGCAGTTTCGGCCTAACTAACGTGAAGTTTGTTTCGGTTTTGATTGCATATGAGAGAGAACACCGAAAAAAAACATGTTGACGTGTGTCAAGTTCAAACACATGTCGAATTTCAAAGTAAATTGATAAAAACGAAAATTAGTGAGTGTGTTCTTATTTTGCAGCGGAACGAAAAACAGTGTAAGTATTGTATTTTTATTTGTTTAATTTTTAATTTTTCTATTTCAGGATGGCTAGAAGACAGAAGAATACGTCTTAAAGGGCCCTATGGACGGATACAGACTTAAAAAATGCCATCAGAGCCCATTCAAATGGTATAACGATAAGGACGAGGAGCGTTGCAAAAAAATACAAAACTCCTTTCTCCAGCTTGCAGCAACGCATACAAAATGGCATTTTAAAGCCACCTTCTATGGGAAGAAACCCAATTTTTACGGCAGAGCAGGAGAGAGAAATTGCTGATCAGGTCATTCTTCTAGGCAAGATGTTTTACGGCCTTAGTGCATTGGATCTGCGAAAACATGTTTACGAATACGCACAACACAACAGCATCCCAAACAGTTTTAGCAGAGAAAAAAAATTGGCTGGAATTGAATGGATGCGGAATTTTTTGCGGCGGAACCCAAGGGTAGCCACTCGTAAGGCCGAATCAAAAAGTCTGAATCGCGTTTCTGCATTCAACCAACGGTTGCCGATCCAGGGAAAATCTTAGCCCAAAAAGTTCAAAGAAGAGTGGGTGGTGTAAGGTGGGCACATAAATTGTGCTCAGAATGGGAGTCACCAAAAGGTTACACATGCGACATTTGTGCCTAGTATTTCTATTTATTTTATTTTATTTGAAAATGGAATTTTAACTTTTTTTTCTGATATTCAAATATCAAAAACATTATCAAATATCTGACTGTGATTACCCGTGTTCATGACCGTCATTACCCACTATGATGGGCAATGACGGTCAAGTTGGATGTTTTTTAAAAACTTTGTTGTTATTAAACTATATGTGATAGAAGATTTGTTTCTTCTACAAAATTTAAAGAACTGAATTATTTATGCTTTCCGTTTAACATAAAAAATATTAAAAATTATTTTAAGTGAGTTTTTATACTTTCCCCTTAAGTGACCGCCATTCGACCACCTTCCCTATACAATTCTATATTTTCGATGACAAAGTTTCGACACTAAAAAAATCACTTACTTCTAGTGTTTTTATTTAGCTTATTGCCTGTACATCGCTGTAAAATGTTCTTCAAAAAAAAATTAATAAAAGGTTAACATTTAGTTATTATTTTATTTAATTGTTGATAAATATGTAAAACTACAACGTAATACAGAATTCAGTCCAAATAATATAATTTATTTGCATAAAGAAAGCTTCTTACATAATACGAACTTAATAGAATTTAAGTCTGACTTATAAATATTGCTATTGTAAGTTAACAGTGGTCATTCAAGTTTCTGTTTTTATTTTCGAAAATAGTGGTTTGTATATTTGATTCTCCAAAATATGTTGTTGATATTTACAGACTTTATTTACTTTCATTTCCATTAATATTATTTTTTATATATTCAAAAAAAAAACTACAATAAATGATATTTAATAAATAAAATATACCGTATTGAAAAGTTAATGATCATGTTTTGTATTCAATGCGTTCTTACTTTTTATTATTTTAACCAAAAATTATTATTTCTAGGTACCGACAAAGTATGAAACTTAAATATAACAGTGCATATAACATAATGAGATGATAAATAAGATTTAACCAAAATAAAAACGAATGTTTTGAAACAGCAAAATTGAATTGAACATTCGAAATTTTGGTTCTGAAAATGATGTTGAAATGACAAAAAAAGTAAAAAAAAAATAGTATAAAAGAAGTTACATTTTTCGTTTGAAGACAGAGAAATTACGACATCAAACTTCTAAGGTCGTAGCCTATGCATAGCGACAGCAGGCTTAAGAGTTCAATAAAAGATTTAAAAAACATATAAAACTTAATTGTTGTTTTCATTTTGTTCAACAAATTTCTCTACACGAATTAATCTTCTCCTTAAATGCGAGGAAAGCACGGTAATTATTGGGTTATTTTATGGTGGCAGCGGTGCGATAACAATTAAAATCCCCTACCAACAAAAAACACTTCTAATTCTCACTCGACAACGAGAAACTTTAGAACTACTCCAAGCCCTACCCTCGACCTAATTCCTAATTGTGAAATAAAGAATTAATCTAAACATTTTAAAAACTTATTAAAAAATAGAATTAAATAATTAGAAGGAACATGTTTACGTTTGTTTTCACGCCATGTTGATACGCCATATTTGGAACCCACTCAACGTTGGTACCTCAAAAGTTGCAGTTATTATCCAATGAAATATTTTATATTCATCACTTGGGCCCCCAATGCTAAACCGACATGGCAATATTTATTCAATAAAATGCAAGATTAAATATTAATTAAAACACGTTCGCTGCCGCCCATATAACATTTGTTTTTTCACCCGGGTACAATAGTGTTTTACTGAATAGAAGTGTATGTTCAGTGTTTATAAATAATTCTGTGTTTTTTATTTTGCGTTTTGCCACTTTTTGTGATCGGACCGTCGTCGTGGCGTCGCGGAGCTAGTAATTTGATTCGCCTTTTTACAAGTCAAAACAAACCGATCTCTTTTCAAAGTCTTTTCCAATTCAAATAAAATAAATAAAATTATCGAAATCTTTTCCAAGTCTTTTCTAATTACATTTAAATAAATAAAATTGTCAAAATCTTTTTCTAACTAGTGACTAAGAATTTTAATAAAAACTAGAGACAAAGAATTGTAATAAAAATTAGAGACTGTAACCATATTACTTATCCATATTACATTTAATCCAATAAAGTAAAAAGTAAACGTATACTCATGTATTGTATCTATGTCCAAAGACTGTCGGTGTGCGGTGTCTGCTTTATTGTAAATATTCCATTATGTATCATAGTTATTATATAGGATTATTCCTAAGAATTAGTATTTGACGGAACTATTCCATTATGTATTAAGATAAAGCCAACGACTGCACCATAGCGAGTTCAGTTGTAAGAGAACGGTCAAGGCGATAAGTTGAGAAATAAATGTGATCGAGAGTGAAATAATAAAGAATTAATATTAAAAGAACTAAATTCTATTTGTTTTATTTAAAAAGTGGCCTGAGATACCCTTATAATTTTCAGAAGTGGGATAAAGATCCCTTAACTCGCGAAAAAAAAGATTGATTGAAAAAGAGTGAACCTATACAGATAAATGAGTGTGCAATCTAGAAAGAATTGTGAATATTAATATAACAGAACAAACAATAATAGTTCTAAAAAAAGAAAAAGAATAGTGTTCCTAATAATAAATAATAATAATAACGAGTGATACCCTTTTTAGTGTCGGTCTGAAAATACACAAATTACAACGTACAAGCGCAACACACAACGCACGAATACACGAACGCACGAACAGCTACGACGCACAACAACGCATCAATTCAAACATCCAGAATAACCGACAAAACTATGGACGCCGACAATGTAAATCGTTTCAAGTCCTATACTGCTGCGCAATTAAAAAAATGGCTGCAACGACTGGGGAGAAAAACGTCTGGCAGTAAAACTGAGTTGTTGCGATTGCTCCCCATACCCGAAGACGAACGCGGTGAATTCCAACCGAACCAGACAGCAGCAACAACCTCAACGGCAGATGTGGAAGAAGGCGACGAAACGATTTTCGTTCTCGACGACGAAAACATAGATGGAGATGCAGATGGGCACAACGTGAGCGTAGACGATATACACACACCGGAGAGACAACACGATGGAGAAATAAATAAAAACAACTCAACGAAGGAGAAAACCAATGATGAACAGATCGTAGATCGTAGAAGCAGATGAGAGTCATGATGGAAATGAAACGATGAACGAGACACATAATGAGAGAAATCCACCACCAACGAGCGATGATCAGAGAAACAGAACACAAACGAGAGATGGGGAAAAAGAGTTACTGATGATAAGATGGGAAAACAAAATATTAAAACGCGAGGTTGAGGTGCGGACTAAAGAGAACCAAATTCTGAAGAGAGAAAATGAAGAGCTGAAGAAAGAAAACAAAAAACTAGGTCAAGCGGCAAAACATAACGACTACCTCAACAATGGTGTGAAAGAGCTGCATGCAGATTTGATTGAAGCATACAACTTGGATGACAGGAATGCAAGAATTTTAATCTCATGTAGATTAAAAGGTAATGCATTTAAATGGTTCCATTCCCGATCAGACCTCGTCCAGATCACAGCAGATTAGTTGTTGGTGGAAATGAGGAAGATGTTCTCCATCAAAGAAAGCCGCTTGACGTTAAGGAAAACCTATGAAGAGAGAAGGTGGCAACCATCAGAGACGTTTTACCAGTATCTGGAAGAGAAGATTATACTTGCCAATAAATTATCTATGGATGATGAACAGTTGTAAGAGAACGGTCAAGGCGATAAGTTGAGAAATAAATGTGGTCGAGAGTGAAATAATAAAGAATTAATATTACAAGAACTAAATTCTATTTGTTTTATTTAAAAAGTGGCCTGAGATACCCTTACAATTTTCAGAAGTGGGATAAAGATCCCTTCCCTCGCGAAAAAAAAGATTGATTGAAAAAGAGTGAACCTATACGGAACACACACCACCGATAGATCGCTCACTTGCCCCTTGCTCAGAATTTTTAGGAACATATTTCCTTATCTAGCTTGCACTGTTTTAATAATAATATTTATTAATTTTCTTTTTCCTAGCTTGCACTCTTTTAATTAAATATCTTGCACATGATAGCTCGCAACGATTTAAATAATAATTTCCTTCCTAGCTTGCACAAATTTATATATTATTTTGCTTTTCGAATTTACACTTTTTAATCAATCTTGCACAACAAGCTTGCATATTTATTAATATTTTAGCTATCACTTAATTTTTATTGTTTATTATTGTTGCTTGTATGTTGTTTTTTTTTAAGTATTTTATCTTTTTACGCACACTCTGTTTACAACCTTCTCTTGTGAAAAAACACTTTCTAATGAATACTTTTCCACGCATTCCCCCCCTTTCTCGCATGATTCGCAGAGGCACAGACATGCTATACATAATGTGCTTGCGCAGCTTGCCGTTCTTTTGGCTGTCGCTCTTTTCAATTGTGTGTGTGTGCATTTATTTCGCACCAGATATACATGGTGGATGATTTTGAGTCTTGCTACAGCTACTCAAATTTGTACCTATATTATGAGTGAATAGGGAAAATAAATATATAAGCAATGTATACTCCCTTGTTCCTCGCACTGAATCTTTTTGATTTCTGCGTATGTGCCTTGCTGTCGCCTTCGTTAGCTTGCTTGTACATGAATATTTTTCACCGTTAACTGTTACGGGTTTCTTTTCGCTTGCCGTCTGCCGTATGCACACAGATTTTAATTTAGCTTGCTTTACAAATTTAACAATAACTATGGAAATGTGATGATTTTATGTTTGCTTTTAGCTTGCACTTTTTTACTTGGGCACAACACTTTGAAGCTTTCGTACCTAGCACATTTGCTCACATTTCCATATATTTTGCACAATTTTTAGCTCGCGGACCGACCGTAGGAACACTAGAAACATATCCGGCTCGACTCGGACCACAATGGATTAGGATTGTTTCCGTCCCATTGACGCAGGAATAGGTAACAGTAGCTAGGTTTAAGGATGCAGACTGAAGTGAAGTCGTCGGGGGTAATTTTTGTTCAGTATTAATATGGCATCTCGGTTCTAGATATGATTATGGGATTAGAGTAGGGTTCATGGTTTTTAGGTGTTAGCTATGTTACAAAATAGCTACAGGAAGAACATCGCGTACCTGTAGTGGATAGGCACGAGCGTGGCGACGGGTACCCTTAAGGCTGTTCCACGGAGTTTTGTGGTCAGTACCTATGGTAGGCCGTCGGACGACTCGTGCTTCTGTAATTGGGATGGATGTGAAATATAGAGAGTCGGAAGAGAGGTATGAAGAACAGGAGGCCGTGTTTGCTAGGTGTAAGTGTGTCTCTTTCAGAGATACTGATAGCACAGATATGCGGCAGTCTGACAATTTAGGCGTTGTGCCTTTGTATAGTTATCAATGATGATCGGGTTCTTCTCTCTCTCCTTCTCTTGTTGGTAGAAAGGAGTTTGGTTATTCTTTATGAATTTTCATTTTTTTCTTTCTTGCAAATTAATATTTCCATATAAGAATTTAGAAATTTAAATTAAATTAAATTTTTTTTTAACGTTACAATCATGCCAAGCAATGTATTGATTATTGATATATCCAATCAAACGGCTTGCTATTTCACACGATTGCACAAAACCATTAGATGGTACCACAAAATAGCGTTCGTCTTCCTGTTGTCAACATCAGTTGTAAACGCTTTGGTTCTCTACAAAGAAAACAAAAGTTGCTCTGAAAGTCATGCATCAACTTCAGCATCCAGAACAAAACATGTTTTGAAAGAAACTGATATCAAGGATGCTCGCAACAGAAAAATAAGGAAGCGGTGTGCAGATTGCTACAGCAACATCACTAAAAATTAAGGCTTCAGTAAAGTAGTCGAAGAAGGTAACAACCTTTTGTAGTACATGTGATGGAAATCCTTCATTATGCCTAGAATGCTTTAGCAAGCATCAAATGTAAATACATGAATTTCTACCAAAGTGAATTTCATTCAAAGTGTTATTTTTTTAACATTCTTTTCATTTTTTTTCATTAAAATCAACCCAAATTTTTTTAGCACTAAAATGGGTTTACATTTTTTTTTCTAATGATTATTATGCTTTTATTTAGGTGCCGATGAAGAAAAACAAGTATTTGTATAGCAGGCCACGTAGAAAAAAGTAATACAAAAATGTATAGCTTGTGACCGCCGGTGGTGCACTTGCCTCTCATCGATGAGATCAGCGAATGGCTTAAGCACAATCATAAAGAAGTGCATTTGATTTGTGTTTAACTGGCGCCCGAGCAGCAGCCTTACGAGTGTTTAAACTTATAAAAGGGTCCTTTACTTTGTTTGTAGTAAATCACGAGCAATTTTAAAATGCGTAAATATAAAAAAAAAAGGAAACCAACGTGTTAAACATTGAGGTTAATTAAGTCTATACAAAATAAATGCTAACGATATAAATAAAACAATAGATCAATCACGGAACTGATACCAAATTATCAAACAGATTTAATAGCATGCGATCACATGCGTTATCATTTAGTAAAAGACGGAGTTTAGTAATTCAATACATTATATATTTCTGTACATTTAAAAGTAGAAAAGAATTGGATTGCTATAAATTAATAATAAAGTTCGGAAATTAAAGTTATGAAAGTTAAAAGTGTATTAAAGACAACTTTTAGTTGTTGAATTTTTTTTTATTTTAACCTTACGTGATTAAAAGTGTAGCAAACTTTAATTCCTTAAACAGTATTTCAAACAATTTAGATATAAATATTTCACCTGACTAAAATCACATAATTCAAATCAATTAAAGTAGAATTTGAAAACAAAATTCTTAAATTTTCAGTTTATACACAAGATACAAGAAAGGAAACAGTATTGGAATTTTAGTTTTTAAATATTTTTGATAAATACAATTCAAGAGTAAAAAAGGTTTAGAATATAGTGTTATGAACCAATACGTACAACACCGTGATGCCTTAAGATTTCATTAGAAGTCTACATAAACGTATATTGTTACGTATGACAACACTGGCCATACGTATAGTTCTTGCTTATAGGAAAATAAGAGTAGTCCCTCTGGGTCTTTAAGACTGAGAGGCTGTTTCTTTACCAATTTATACAAAAGAGAAAATAAATGTAGGTTTTTTTATACAATTTTTCCTACATTAAAATTTGTTAGTTTTATTTTTAACAAACCATAAGGTGCGGAACATATATCATTGCATCTTTGTTACATGCAAAATTTATTCCTTTATTGCGTTCTATGCAATTATAAATTTTGCATTTTCCATCCACCCACATCCACCAGCCAAGAAATATTTTTATTTCTCTGTCATCAAATTATTCCTTTCTTGCATTTTTCATCCACCTAATAGTTTGCCATCAACCTACATCAGAGTCGCATTCAAATTACTAAAAGTGAACAGCGTTATAGTTAGAAATAAATAACAGCAAAGAAAAGTGAATCTATTATGTCTTATTCTATTGGAAAAAATGATGTGAAATTATTATTCAACAAACTTAACGATTTTGGAGAGCGTTATAATAGTGAATGAATTATTCACTGTTCGGAAATTAAAGTCATGAAAGTTCAAAGTATAGTGGAGGAGAAAATTTTAAAAAATATTTCATAAACATATAAAATAAATATTCAGCATCAAGTTTGAAACCTTGTTATTAAATAATTGATTTCGTTTTTGATTTCTGATGTGAACAGTTAAAAAAAGCAAATCCGTGCAAACGCTGCGAAAATCATTGTGGTTCACAACTTATGAATTCGCGAAGGCAAGACATTGTCAATTTATATTGGAAATTGCCGTATGTCGAGCGAACAGATTAGAGTTTTATCTGGTGTTGATTAAGTTCATATCAAAAGACGAAAAAAGACAGAAACAAGAAAATGTTTACTAAATTTTGTAGTTGCAGTTTTTACATAAAGTCCTAAATATTTCGAGCCGAGTTGTGTCGTATGCTCTTGAAAAAAACCTGACCTATCCAAAGGGCTCATTATTTTTTTTATCTTTAACCTTACTCGAGGTGGGGATTGAAAAATGGAACGGCGAACATAGTTCATAGTTCTAAGAAGATTTAAGTTTTAGTTCTCTTTAAGATCTCAACTTATAACGTTTTTGATAAGCTTCATCCTAGTCGTTTAAATAAAGTTATTAAAGAAACTTCATTCACGCACTATCTCGATTCGAACTATGTTTAGCCTCCTGATGATGTTCTAGTACCTAAGACGAAAAACATCGATTAAAATTAATGAAAACAATGATTTAAGTGAAAATCAAACATGTGTTTTACTTAACATAACGCCAAAAATAAATATATTATATACAATTGACCAGGCTCAGTGTCTCTGTTCCCAAGCACCCCTGAATTAAACTAGTAAGATCACAGAAGGTTATATTCAGCAAAGATTTTTTCATTTCTTTTTACATAATTTGCAACATTGATTTCGTCCAAATCAAACAAAAATTTTAGTTTAATTTCGTATGGGAATTGGAGTCAAAGTTGAAAGTTTCCTACGAAATCACCTATTTTGCCCTAATGAAAACGTAGTATAAATGACAGTGTTTTGGTTAGTATTTCGCGATTTCACTGTAATTTTTTTTTGTCCGAATCATTTCAAAATACTCAATTCGTTTTGTTTGTTTTATCATGCCATACACACATAAAGATTTGCCAGCCAGACGTCAGTAATAAAGAAACATTCAACCCAAGCAGATGTTTTTTTTTTCTATAATTTGCCGGTTCCTCAATCCTTTCATTTGCCACACGTATAATATCAAGAAACAATTTTGTATCGAACGGCATGGCTTTTATGACATTGTCTTTAATATTTTATTTTACAGTTATATTATTTTTGTATATTAAGTACCCCATACTGTATGTATAATGGGCCAAACTTGTAAGCATCACCTTACAACCCAGAACAGCACAGACATACTAAGACACACACATACGAGACATACACGAGACATAAACCATACAACAAAACAGAATACGCGCCCCAATACCATTCACATTTTTTTTTACTTAACTTACCACAGTTTTTTTTTACATTATCGAATCCATCAATACTTAGTTGCTCTCTAATCCATTCCCCTAATGATAACCTCCAATATGCAAATTACTGCTTACCAAACATTATGCCAATGACAGAATCTGCCATTAAGATAAATTCCTACCAGAATACGAAATATTTTCCTACAACAGTTTGCCACAGAATACACAAAAGGAGTTTTTGAGTTTCTTAATTGAACGCACTTGACTACTCGGAACGCGCATTTCGATGAACGACGCCAGAGAGTAATCGAAATGAGTTGTTGCCTTATATGGACGCAATTTTCGGCAAATAGGTTGGCGTTAGTTCCTATGAGTGTTTGCTCCTTCGATTTGAAGAAAACCTCCATACAAGCTGGGCCAAAGTGACGCGGCAGAAAAACTAAAAAGAGAATTTTGATAAAGTATTTTTATACGCAGCTGCTTCTAATACTACAAGTACAAAGTAATTAATCCATAAGCATCCTGCGGTCAAAACCTGGGACAAAGCCACTACTGTCGTTTATCGACAATTAGGTAAGATAAGAAATAGGAATTTGTCAATGGCAGAAAGTTTTTTTTGAGGAAGTCTATATAGGATGTCTTTATTAATCCATCATAGAAACTAATTAGGTTTATCTTAAATTTTAGGCCAGGAAGCCCGTCAGGACACCAGGATATTAATCCTGAGGCCCCAGCAGTGAGAAAACGGATTAGCTGAACACTTATTACACACCACTTATTTTTTTTTTTAATCATTATTAAATTTCGACGTGCATGGGAAATCAAACTTCGCATAATCCATTTTTTTTTTTGTGGAACATACCATTTTGCGACCCATTATGCAAAAAGCCAATGGAATTGGTGCATTTTTAGTGGGAAAATTGTCCTAGACAAAAGTGGGACCCAATATATAAAACGTATTGAAACGTAGTACCACCATCCACATACCACTACATTGTAACACGTTTCTGCCCGGATCACGTGGCCAATCTCGTGCGTCACCATAGTGGGTACATTCCAAACCACATGGCTGGTTGCAGAACATTTTTCGTTTTTTCTTTTGTTGCACCACCAAGTGGCCACTTTATTCGTGAATTTGTGTGAAGCGGAATATTGAAGAATTTCGTGAGGGAGCGCAGTGCAGATACTCTGTGTCCTGCACCCACGTGGGATTAGTGAAGACCCAGTCTTGAAAAGGCTGAAGATTCCGTGAGGAGATAGTGATTGTTCATCGTTCTCGCGGTGTATTAAAAAGCAAACGACTGTGCGGGTGGGGGATACCAACGATGCCGGTTTGTCCAGCACTGGAGTTTCTACTACAATTTAAGGAGCACCATGGGAAATCTATCCACTTCCATGGCCTCTGAGTATGTCAAGCCCAACGTTATATGTGAAGACAATTTAAGTAAAGCAACCTATACTAAGCTCTGTTAGAGACGATAAGGTAAAAGTTTTTTTTTGTTGTATTGATATTCATTTTATGTGGGAGGCATAGTAGCCCCCCGTCTACTTTATGTGAACGTGGCCAGTGGGCCTTATATCAACCATATCCACGGACGGTGGATATAGAGATTTTATGTCCAATTAGACATTTGCTGAGCAAATGTCAATGTGTTCCGAAGTGGAAAATTTGTCTCCATTCAGTGTGTTAGTGTCAGTGCGCTATTCACCAGGCCGACATGGTGGTGAATTTGACCTGTATAACACTTATCTTTCATGGTAAATAAAAAGTTCCGTGAGACAAGTCATTCGCATTGGTATTAAATTCTGTGGTGAAACTATCAATGGCGAGGTCAGATTCGGAGTAAGAGTAAACATAAATGTAGTAGGAACTAACCAATACAGTCATCTGCAATTGCACAAAGTGTCAGAGATGATATGTTATAAATAAATATCAGTACGTCAAGTATTACTATTTGCAGGATTTATCTTCCGTTGACGTATCTTCAACATCTTCTTACACTGTGGGAATGTGCCGTATAACGTGATGACATTTGGAAGTAACCATCCAATTCCTTTGTTGGTCTTCCAAATTTCCAGATGGTTTGTGTCATCCAGTGTGACCAAAAATATGCGAATTTGACTTTCTACGACATGTTTGACAGTCAAAATCCGTCCGTTTCAAAACGGTTAAGAGATGTTGCAAAAAATGAGCAGGACCATGATCCCTTGTTTTCATAGTTCAAACAAGCTTCCTCTGCCGTAGAGAAATTTCCCTACCACTATTGTGAACGTGCAAATTTCATTTGGTAGCCATAGAGATATGAACGAGACCATTACTCATTCCATTTCACATTCAGCCATCCTACCTACCCGACATCACACATTGTCCCATACAACGTACGATATATTCACATCGGAAACCACGTGCGGCAGACATCGTCCCGCACAAATCGGCATTTGTTCTCATCCGATATCCAGCAGCAAGCGAGGAAGTGGCGTGTTGAGGCTTTATAGCTCACCTGACCCTTCCGTAGTGTTCGATTCATATCGGCGCTGGAACCAAGTTTAGTTTGTGATTGCACCGTCCTGACGCCACGGTTGCAGTTAACATTCTTGACTTTCATCAGACTTCGTGTATGCTATTCCGAAGCACCACCTGCGGTGCCAGGAGAAGCCCACCTGCGGGCACATACATTTCACTTTTCAATCGACATACTGCAGGCAGGAGATTTGTTAGATCCATCCAAGAATCTATCACCTGGTTGGACACCACGCGCGGTGTATACACCAAGCACACCCCAGCTCTGTTGCGGATCAGCATTGGATCTGGAAACATATTGTTTCCGATTCTGCGATACGTATAAATCCCTACATCTGGAGTTTCGTTGTTGTTCATCATCAAGTCATCAAGCTTACAGTGGTTCGAGTTGATCCATAGGAAGTTACTAAACATCATCAAGGATATAAGGAGTTTTCTGAGTGTATCTACAATCAACCAAAAATCACTTAAGTATCACATTTTATTTTCATCGTATATTATCCTCTAGTAGTTGTATTAAGTGAATATATATATGTTATGCATTATTAATCCACGAAACAACGAAAAGTTAGAAACAGTTTTTTTTAAACATAAGAAAGAATCTAATCTTGAAATTTTTCTCTGGTTACATTAACGACAACATATAATCGAGTAAAAATATAGTACCTTATTACAATTCGGTTTAGTCTTAAAGAATATATAACGATTTGTCACGAGATTTTTACTTCGATTAAAGATTTCATCTTTGGCTATTTTTGATTACATTGCTGAAATTTGTGAATTCATAATACAAAACAGATAGTGTGGAAACTATCCAATAATCGTCTTCGTCCTTGAATGTAGTTATGTTATGTGAGTTAGTGTTTACTTTACTTTGGTTTGTCCATATTTTTAATTGGCAACCAACCATTGAATCGTTAAAATTCATTACGACAATTGTTGAAAATACTGTTAGGGATATAGATTCCCTATCCAGATGCATAGCAGGTAAATTACGTCCTGCCACCTCGTAAAAATATCAATTTGCAAGATACACAAATAAATTTAACATTTATATACAGACAATCATTTGATATTACAGTTATTAGATTGGAGCAGTGCACTTCTTCGTCTAGGGATTTTAAAATTTGATAATATTACTTATTTTACTTTAAAACATATTTAACTATATTGCATTTTGATAACATATACGAACTGTATAGTATTTGTGTCTAATTATTGGTACCAACAGTGAACTTTTTATCACGCCACCTATGGTTAGCCTTCTCGGTTACCATATACCTTTTGTAGTTTTACTACCTGAATTTGTGTTTTCGCCACCAGTCTTTCACTGGTTTTGGGTATTCGACTTTACGTTCAAAGGTGTTAATTGCCGCCTTTGTTTTGGCAGGATTTCATCTTTGGCTATTTTTGATTACATTGCTGAAATTTGTGAATTCATAATACAAAACAGATAGTGTGGAAACTATCCAATAATCGTCTTCGTCCTTGAATGTAGTTATGTTATGTGAGTTAGTGTTTACTTTACTTTGGTTTGTCCATATTTTTAATTGGCAACCAACCATTGAATCGTTAAAATTCATTACGACAATTGTTGAAAATACTGTTAGGGATATAGATTCCCTATCCAGATGCATAGCAGGTAAATTACGTCCTGCCACCTCGTAAAAATATCAATTTGCAAGATACACAAATAAATTTAAATAAATATATAAATTTAACATTTAAATAAATTTAACATTTATTTATACATACAATCATTTGATATTACAGTTATTAGATTGGAGCAGTGCACTTCTTCGTCTAGGGATTTTAAAATTTGATAATATTACTTATTTTACTTTAAAACATATTTAACTATATTGCATTTTGATAACATATACGAACTGTATATGCATTTATTTCCAACCTTTATTTTTCAGATACCCTCCCTGATATTGGCCTGAATATTTTTCGATCCTTTAGTCTCTCTACTATATCCCTTACAGTCATACCTACACATTTGTGTAGGTCGCAGAAAAAAATTCACTATTTCTAAAGCAATGCGAAAATATATGACAACTTTGATTCTATAACATCCCTGTCTTATTCTCCGTCAGTTCACATTAAAAAAAGGGGCATACATTCAGTTGTGTTTGATTCGTAAGTGGTTTTAGTTTGATATGTCGACAGAGCGCAATACAACTTCAAGTAAGTACCTTTATTTTACTACAAAAACTTAAAATTAAGTTAAAATTTTTCTTCAAACTTATTAATAAAACAATAAGGAACATGTTTATTTTGATTTCCGTCAAGAAATATAAATATTTACCCAGTTTTTCTGCAAAACAAAAGTAACTTACACGCTTGTGTAGGTTGGTGCAAATCTCGGGTACAATGCTACTAATGTCAAAAGTCATTGCCTACACATGTGTGTAGGTTGGGTTTCTATTCACGCCAGGAGTACTTTTCATTTTAAAAAAATAACGGCCATTTACTTTGAAAATTACATTGAATTTGGGATTTTCGTTATTAAGTTCAGCCCTAAAATTGATTATTATTTCTATATTTACTTTGTTATATTTGTTTCTATTTAAATTATTATTTCGTGATTTTCTTATTAACTTAATTTGAAAAGGGCCTACTCGAAACTGTTCCTCAAGACTTCGGGGGGAAGATTTGTTACAACGATTAAATGAATCTTCCGAGCTTGAGGACTTTAGCGACGATGACGATTTTGAAACAGAGCTTGAGCATAATTTGAATGATTTGCTTCAAGACGACGGCGAAGAAGAAGATGATATTTCGTCCGCTACAGAAGTACAATCAGAAGATGAAGCAAACGAGCCATCAACATCTAGGGCCAGCTTGGAAAGAAGGAGGAATCTTATTTGGAAGAATAAGCCTTTTACATCTGTTCTCGATTCGGACGAAAATATCAATGTCGAAAATGCTCCAGAGGTGCATTTACCCATTGAGTATTTTCGACAATATTTTGGTGAGGCACATTTTGAAAATGCTGCCTTTTACACCAACATGTACGCTCTGGCAAAAAAAGGAATTGAGCTCAATGCCTCTGTAACTGAGTTAAAGGTTTTGTATGGAGCCCATCTATATTTTGGTTGCATACCCCTCCCTAGGGTCAGCTTGTATTGGCAAAGGCGATTCCGACAGGACATGGTTGCTTCAAGAATAACCCGCAACAGGTTTTTCTTGCTACGGTCGTGTCTTCATTTCGTAGACACATTGTTAGACAATAGCGATACAAATGCTCTTTGGAAAGTACAACCTATTATCGATGATGTCCGAAATCGTTGTCTTGCTCTTCCACGCAATGCAAAAGACTTTTCGGTGGATGAGCAGATGATTCCATTTTTGGGGAAATGTCCTCGTCCTTTGAGGCAATATGTCAAAAACAAGCCTCGACCAGTTGGGCTCAAAAACTTTGTTATCACCACATCATCAGGTCTAGTTCTCGATTTCGAGATCTATCAAGGTAGAGTTACTTTTTTAATTTAATTAAATTTGGCAACGTATTTCCATAACTTTTAGGAAAACTAACACCTTTCACTGAACAAAATTTGGGGCTGGGACCGGCTGTTATTTTGCGACTTGTATCAACAATACCATCCGGGAGCTACCTTTTTTTCGATCGGTATTTCACGACGGTTCCTTTGCTTGATCGTCTGAAGGAAATGCAGATCTACGGAACGGGGACTATACAAGCTAACCGCATTCGGAACATAAAATTCAAAGCCGACAAGGACATGGCCCGTGGAGATGCCGATGAGCGTTGCCGTAGTGATGACCAAATCGCTGCAGTCAAATGGAAGGACAGCAATTGCGTGACAGCAGTTTCAACTGCGTTCGGAAAAGGTCCAGTGTCAAAAGTAAAGCGATGGAGTAAACAGGACAAGAAATATATCGAAATTCCTTGTCCAAAACTTATTGTGGAGTACAATAAAAAAATGGGAGGGGTGGACATTTGTGACCAGATGATGGAGTATTACCGCTGCTGGATCAAAACAAGGAAATGGACATTGAAAGTTGCTATTCATTTCATTGATTTGGCAGCTGTTAACTCCTGGATGGAATACAGGATTGATTGTGCTGCCAACGGAGTACCAAAAACGAAAATACTTTCGTTTTTTGACTTCAGGTTGGAAATTGCGGACTCTCTTCTGTCGTCAACAGCAAAACGTCCTCATAGTCCGAATGAAAGCAATGGAAACAATGGTACTGATACGGCTAGTATCCCTCCAGCAATTCCAAAAAACTATAGCCCACATCCATCTGCAGGTGTCCGCTTAGATGGTTTTGACCACTGGCCTACAATGGTAATCTAAAAACTGCAAGGAGTTGTAGGTTCGCTGGGTGTAATAAAAGGACTCGAGGAAGATGCGAGAAGTGCAATGTGCACCTGTGCCTAACCCAAGGATCATGCTTTAAAAACTACCACACACAAAAGTAACTAAAGTTCCTAGTCATAAAAAACAGTTCCTTTGTTTAGTTTTAGCGATAGTAACTTAAGATTTTTGTTTTGTTTTTTTGAATAACCGTTTATTTGTTTATGTTTTTGTTTTTAAATAATATATTAATAATTTAATTTTATTTATTTTTATTAATTTTAATAATTTTTAATTGAATTTTAAATCAAAAATAAAAATTCTTCAAAACCATCGTTTTCTGTTTTTTTTTTTGTATTTTTTTTTTTTTTTTTTTTTTTTTTACCGTTTGTATCCCAACCTACACAAATGTGTATGTCCTTTTTATCCTGACAGGATCATCGAAGACTTTTTTTAATTTTTCTTGTGGAATAAAATGGTCACAAGACTCTTTTTTGAAAATTTGAGCGAAATCGGTTGACTTTTTTTCCCTGGGTCTGAAAGGGATATAAGATTTATCCGTACCTTATTTCCTGGTACTTTAAGGAACTCTGAGGTTCCAGGTTCAGTTAAAATTGTTTATCTTTCCTTATAATTGTTTTCGAATTGCTTACAATTCTCACCACCCTCTGGGCACACTCCTGTAGGGAAAAGATTTTGAACCGAACACATAGCGCACGTGACGTCACAACTGTCATTGACAATTAACTACCTCAATGGCAACGCCACCTACTATCTATACATAAAATGAAAGAACAATCACCAAGCACCTTTGCCTATTCCACCAGCTTTCTACATTGTAGGAAATACAAAATTTCATCTTCTATTGATAAATTCCTACCATCAGATTATGCGACAATGCTGCCCCAGATTCGAGCAATCAAGAAGCGAAGCAAATAGATATCTGACCGAACTATTCGATTCATTATCGATCCATAACCTTACTATAACATAATAAACATCTAGATATCCAAATCGCTTCCATCCTAAGACTAAATGAATGAATATAAACCAAAGTTACATCAAAACATTTATATTCTACTTGAGGTTCCATCTAGGAGTAAGGCACAACAATAAACAAAATATTCCTGAGAATATACTCTAACATCTTGCTCAGATGGAGTGTGAGAAGTTCCGACGCTAAATTGCCGGAAAAGGGGAATTATTATACCCACAGACAGGAAATTGGGCAACATTGCTTTTGCCACAGATCATATTCGTTCATTCAATCTGTGTCGGCCCAAGAAATTGCATTCGCCTGGAAAATAAAAATTAAAATTAAACCGAATACGAGTGGTAAGACATAAATTTAAAGATATAAAATAGAAATTAAATAAGTATAGAAAAGAAATAAATAAAAAGTAATGTAACTGCGGGTCAGTGTGCGACAACTTTTGAAAATAAAGGACGAAAGAAATTGTACAGGAAAAAAAAAAGAAGGAAGAAAGAAAAACCTACCGAGTAAAAATCAGATCAAGTGAGTATACACATCTATATGCACAATCAAGGCAAAAGAGTGAATCTACGACGCACATAATGATATATCCAACTATTTCTGGAATTTAATGAAGGAATATACGTTCTTTCTTCCTGATTTCCAGAATAAAAGAATCTAGGGTGTGGATGGTTTTGTGTGAAGAAGCGAGCGTGTGCTTCCGTCCACGTGATCCGTTGCCAATAGGAATCTTGGACCAGTTGCATCATCACCGCAGAACGTACAGAAACAACAACGTGCATCATTTCCTGGTGAGCCTAGCAAAGACGGATGACCTAAAAGAAGAACTTACCTTATTTGTGAGTGACGGTGGAACACGAGACAAACACATGGACGACTCGAACGGCTTGTCTTCTCTCGGTCCACGTCACTCCATACGTTTTACTGTGTAACTTTTTTTCTTCGCATCGGCAAATTTAATAAGGATTTAAAAAAATAAAAAGAAAAGAGAAAAGGTATACGTCGTTCATCATCTACTGGACATCTTCTTGGTATTACGTCAACGGACGCGTGCGACAGAGCGTTACGTAGAAACCACATGCGGTTTGTAACACCGCATGCACACACATTGTTCGACGTGAGAATTCTTATGCACATACGTACGTGCAAAACCAACGTGCTTCCAACAGACACGTGCGACGAGGCGTTATTGAGAGACCACATGCGGTTTATAACCCCGCATGCGTCTTCTGCTATTTATAAAGGCATATTTATGCAAGAATACCTGCACAAACGAGTGGGTCTACCATCATCTACACAAGCATCAAGAATTAAACACAAAAGCGACACTTTATGCAGAGAGACCCTCTGTATATCGTGGTATCAACTCTAACCTTCATCGCATCGAATCTCCGACCAATCCTAAGGATTTGTGACCGCTGAAACCGCAAGTTTAGACATATAAGACAATTCAATTTTTACATTTACACACATAATTCATATTTATTCTATATATTATCTTTATTTTTGGACCTATATCTATAATTGCTTTAAGAGTAGAATAGCTTTTCATATAAGAAGAAAATCAAAAATGATAAGATTTAATAACAGATACATACCACCTTCCAGAACGATTTATCAGGTCACTGACCATAGACAATAATTTCCGATCACAAGAGATCGATCCGGACATTCCCTTTGGTAGAATCTCATCCCTGAGAATTTTTCATAAACATCAGAAAACATTTAAAACAGTAATTCAAGCAATCCCATTCAAAGAAAACACCAACCCAAGTAACAACAATCAATGTACTTAATCAGAATTCGTGTAAGATACAGCTTTAAATACCTGCAACGGCACTCCACGACACATTGTCGGAGGGAGTAAAGCAACAAAACAACACTAACGTAATCAACTATATAACATCAGCTATAGAAATTACCTACAGCAAGCGGAACAGTGCACTGGATCCAGAGTTTGTAGCGGTAAGTCAATTCAATTTCATAGTAGATAGTTGCATTTTAATGTGAATTCGAATTTAATTATATTGAAACTGTTGTGAATTTGACACTTGGTACCTTTATTTTTTTTAATCTTGACATCTACAAATTAATATATGAAAGCTCGTCTGGTCACACAGACAGACATCAAAGATAAATATATGTATGCAAATGTTTTCGAAAAAGAAGTAACTTAAATCCGGTTTCAATTAACACCTCCTTTACGATAATTGAATATATATGGTACTGCCTATGACAGATGGTAGTTTTAATACAAATTTGACCTTACAATTCGTCACAGTCATATACAATTTTTGATCTTTCCTTGTTTAGATACTCTCAATAAAGTGTGCTGAGAGAATCAACTCTCATTTCTCTTGAATAAATAACATAGCACAAATACAAGTTTGAAAAAAAGGGCATTAAATACATAACAGCGACACGTCAAAGAAAATTGAATTACCCAGTGTATAAAGTCATATACATTTTTACTGTTTTGTGTAATCGTCATTAAAGTTTTAACGTGTTAATATATAGAGCACAATTGAATACCATAATAGTAACTTTCTCGCGTTTGCAAATAGTTCACATTTACATACTCTTGCCTTCTGGTAAGGCACTCAGAAGTTGAACTATGATATATGAGCGAACAATTGCTTCGATACCTGAAAAGAAAAACAATTCTTTCCCAGTCTCTGAGAGAGCCCACTTGGGAATATATATACGCATGTTTGCAGCCTTATACATGTTCAGAAAAATCAGTCCAGCGTGTAAATTTTATAGATAAGCGAAATTCTGGAAGGATAATCCTTTAGCCAGGTATCTTTTCTCAGAATACAAAAATCGAAAAGAAATATTTTTAAGATTTAAGATTAAGTAGTAGATAGTTTGGAGCAAACTGATCTATTAAGTAACGTACATATAAGATTAAGATTATTGCATTATTTTTAGATTTAAGAATTTGCATATTTAACATTTTTTCTTGAATAAAAATATTATGGTTAATTGATTTTATAACGTAATTTCCAAGAGTTATTATTTCACAAATGATGTGTTCCACACATCTTATGGAATTTAGTTATAACTTACTCATATTATTAAATATGAGCGTTTAGATTTATATAGGTTCGAAGGGGGTTGGAAAGCATCCTTCTCTCAAGCATCGATGGAGTATTTTAGTTGAGTTTATGTGTGAATGAAATGTAGTTTGATAAGGAACAATACGTTGATGTGTAAATGAGTTTATTATATAAGAGGTAGTAGTGAGTTTTGGTTATCCCTTCCTAAACGGAGTGGGATTCATATTTAGGGGCTTCCCATAATTATTTTCAGTGCTGAGAGGAGCCAAGGAAAGCATAGGTTTTGTCCTATTGCTTCATGCTTCATGGGAGGGTTAAGAGCACGGGGTACCAATACCACCTTCAGGTATCCCCAGTCTACAAGTGAGTTTTTTTTTTTTTATAATGGTAGGAAATTTTTGTGTTGACTATAGCAACATTCGTGGGCTTAGGAAGAATTTTTATGCAGCATACGTCCATACTGCAAAAAACAGGCCAGCTGTTTTGGCATTAAGTGAAACCCAAATAGGTGAAAATTCTGATCCGTTGGAATTTAACCTACACGGGTACAACTTAGTGCCATTATTCTTCGCTTATCACGGCCTAGCTGTATACGTAAGAAATGATGTTGCTTACCAGCTTCTACCGCAATATGGTCAGTGTTCAAACACTGACTTTAATTTCATGTGGTTTAAATTCAACGTTCAAAAGCACATCATCCATATATGTTTTATTTATAGAAGCCCGGGTCTGGACAGTGACTCGACTTTTAACGAATTCGATGCGCTGTCGGACTCAATCCAAAGAATTGTTTCCCATTATCCTCGCACTGAAATCGTTGTTACGGGCGATTTCAATGTACACAATTCTACGTGGCTTCGATATTCTGGTCAGACAACACCCGAAGGAAGGTATGCCGAGATTTTCGCTGGGGTCAACAACTTAACTCAGCTAATTGACAAGCCAACAAGAATCCCTGACATTGCGGGTCACACGCCAAACACACTTGACTTGTTTCTAACATCTCATCCTGATAAATACACTATTGATGTATTATCGCCTCTAGGCACGTCGGACCATTGTATCATTTCAGCTTTTTTCTCGTACTCCAACAGTCCAGTTAAAGAAAAAATCCCAAGGAGAACCGTATGGCAATACGAGAAAGCCAACTGGGACGGTCTCAATAAATTCTTCGGAAACTTTAACTGGTCACTATGTTTCCTCGATAGTGACGTAGACTCCAGCGCTGAAATGATTACAAACATTATTCTCTGCGGAATGAGAAATTTTGTTCCGAATAGGACAAAAAGTATCAAACCAAAAGAGAATTCATGGTTCGACTTGAGCTGTAAAGAAGCTATCGAGGTGAGAGAAGTTAGTTTCCGTTGTTACAAAGCCAACCCTTCTGAGGAAAACCGGAATAAGTTCAAACAAGCAAGAAGGACCTGTAATGCCCATATTCAAAGAACCAAGTTTCTACATGAACAAAAATTAAGGCAAAAAATACTACAATGTCCCAAAGGTAGTAAAAATTTTTGGTCATTTGTAAAGAACGTAAGAAACTCCACTTCGTCCTCGGTTCCGACGCTAGTCAATGACGACACTCCTGTGGTAAGCTCTCAAGCAAAGGCTGATTTATTTGCAGCAAAGTTCGCTGCCAATTCGACACTACCACAGAGTGACATGACTCCTCCTGTTCTTGAGAGCGTAAATGGTTTTATGGGACAAATCTCCTTTCGCATTCGTTCAGTTGCAAGAGTTCTTAAAGATCTCGATATACACAAATCCGCTCGCCCGGATAGTATCTCCCCAATAGTTCTGAAGAGGTGTGCTTCCACGCTGGCAAAACCACTGCGTAAGCTTTTCCATCTGTCCTACTCTACAGGTCTCTTTCCGAGTGGATGGAAAACTGCATTTGTCCAGCCCGTTCCAAAAAAAGGCGTATCTTCATCTCCCTCAAACTACCGACCAATTGCACTTACGTCCCTTCTTTCCAAGGTCATGGAAACCCTGATAAATTTTCAGATCAAGAAATATCTTGAGAAGCGAAAACTTCTTAATGACCGGCAGTACGGTTTTCGCAGCAATAGGTTCACTGGTGATATGATGGTATATCTCACCGAACAGTGGAATCAATATTTACATCGTTTTGGAGAAAGTAAGATTATTGCGCTCGATATTTCAAAAGCATTTGATAGAGTCTGGCACCAGGCTCTCTTATCGAAAATGCGTGCATTTGGCATCGATGAACCCCTTCTTCGATGGATTAGAAATTACTTTTCGGACCGTTCAATTCGCGTTGTTTTGGATGGTTTTCAGTCTGCTACCCACAAAATAAATGCTGGTGTGCCCCAAGGCTCTGTTCTGTCTCCGACACTCTTTCTTATTTTTATTAATGATCTCTTGTCTAATACTTCTAATCCACTAAATTGTTTTGCGACAGTACTCTCAGCTTTTCATACTCGTTTCCAGATTCACGTCCATGTTCTTCGGATGTGGAACTGCAACGGCAGCGTATGATAAGCTCATTGAATTCCGATGTGGACAGCATTGTCCAATGGGGAATCGTCAACCGTGTGGAATTTAATGCTTCAAAAACTCAATGCTGTCTTTTGTCGTTAAAGCATAACCTACCCCCTATGCCACTATCCATGAGCGGCACTTGCATTGAGGAAACCGAACAGCTTTGCGTTCTAGGTATGTGTATTACGAACAACCTCTTGTGGAACGATCACATATTTGACGTCGCCAAAAATGCCGCAAAATGCTTAGGTTTCCTAAATCGATGTAAAAAATATTTTTCCCCTTCTGATCTGGCTACAATCTACAAGGCATACATTCGCCCGAAGCTCGAGTATAATTCTCATATCTGGGCAGGTGCTCCTGTCACTCACTTGCGTCTCCTGGATAGGATCCAAAAAAGAGCCTTAAAACTGATAGGAGTAAGAACCATTACCGAAACATTTGTTTCACTTGAACATCGCCGTAATGTTTCTTGTCTATCCTTGTTTTATCGCTACTTCCACAAACAGTGCTCCAGCGAAATAGCCAGATGCATTCCTCCCCTTAAACAATTTCCCCGTAACACTCGCATCGCTAGGAATGCCCATCAATTTACCCTCGAGCCTATCTTCGGACGTACTGTTAAGTATAGAGACTCTTTTTTTAGCCGCACAACAAGAATGTGGAATGCTTTACCCGGCTCGATTTTTCCCTCCCATTGTGATATACAGACGTTCAAAACCAATGTGCATCGATATCTCCTTTTATCTCCTATCCTACTTTCCTAACCGCTCGCACTGTGTTAATTCATGTTAAGGGTATTAATAACCCCTTGAGTGCGCGTAAATTATAAAAAAAAAAAAAAAAAAAAAAAGACACCGAAGATGATCATCATGACAATGAAGGAACATGTGATGATAGATTCTCAGTCGTTCCTAGTAGACGCCATCATCTACGTCTACACTATTTGAAAGCTACGAGGATTTCTTGGTTTGAGGATGAGATTTAGTTGATTTTGTTTTAGGTTCATACTAGCATCGGTGCATTATCTAGTACATTACTACAGGAGCTATGGGTTGTACCATCCTGTGGTGCAATCGACCGTCAGGTCGCCTAAGATGACTATCAGGTTCGGGCCCCCAAACATACGAACATTACGAGCAACAACATCAAGTCTCGAGGTCTGCAGAGAAGGAAAAATAAGAGGTAACACGGCTGCCGCAGGACTGCAAGGATTCCACCCCTATATGCTCCTGGGTGAACCAGGGCCACGAGCTGCAGACCGACACAGCACTGGCGAGCAATAACCTTAGAGCGTTTGCTACAACTCTGATCTTTGGTGGGGAGTTTAACTAGCAACTGAAGAGAGGGAATAGTAAATACTTTGAGGAATCGCACGGAAGAGGAAGAGACTGTCGAGGTATGGTAAACTATGTAGATGTATCTCTAGGGTAATGATATGCTGGAATAGCACACCGTAGAGGGAAGATAACCGAGTATAAAGAGGTGTATGAAGGGGGTTGTTTGCATAGTCTACCATTGTCACAGGTTCTGACACGAAGTGTAGTTTCTTGATCTAGGGGGTAGTCGAATGAAGAGTTTCTGTCTTATTGTTAATTCAGTAGTAGTATACAGTGAGATGTGAATGTTATAGGATTTGAATAGACTGTGTGTTGAAGATGACAGTAAGCTGACTGTAGAGGTTGTGAGTAGCAATGAAGAATGCGGAACGAGTCAGACTAACCTGAGATCAAGGAAGTGACGTGTTGAGTGACAGGCAGGTATTCTACCAACATCTGCCATCCCGTGATACAGGAGTATCAATTTAATTTCTGTGCGAGAGCGATATTTGACTTGTAAGATTGTCCATTCATTTAACAATGACTTACCTTACAGGTGGCGTGTGGGGCAAGAGTTTTTCAGAGCTTACGTCTCATTAGGGCCATGACTGTGTGCGGGGATAAATAGAATCGAATTGACAAAGCCAATATTTATAACTCTTTCTGGTTACAGATGGCGCAGTGATCGATGGATTTTATCGTTACAGATGGCAATTTTATGAAGGCAAATATTACAATAAAACAACACTTTTTGTTACACTCCCAGTGTGATATCTCCCATATAAGATTACAATTTGTGTCTTATTATTGTGCTATTTGCCATCTTAGCATGGATATACTAATACTTGTTTGGTTTACCAAATTGGTACCAACAGTCAACTTTTTATGACGCCACTTATGGTTTTGTGTTTTCGCCACCAGTCTTTCACTGGTTTTGGGTATTCGACTTTACGTTCAAAGGTGTTAATTGCCGCCTTTGTTTTGGCAGGATTTCATCTTTGGCTATTTTTGATTACATTGCTGAAATTTGTGAATTCATAATACAAAACAGATAGTGTGGAAACTATCCAATAATCGTCTTCGTCCTTGAATGTAGTTATGTTATGTGAGTTAGTGTTTACTTTACTTTGGTTTGTCCATATTTTTAATTGGCAACCAACCATTGAATCGTTAAGATTCATTACGCCAATCGTTGAAAATACTGTTAGGGATATAGATTATCTACCCAGATGCATAGCAGGTAAATAACGTCCTGGCGCCTCGTAAAAATATCAATTTGCAAGATACACAAATAAATTTAACATTTATATACAGACAATCATTTGATATTACAGTTATTAGATTGGAGCAGTGCACTTCTTCGTCTAGGGATTTTAAAATTTGATAATATTACTTATTTTACTTTAAAACATATTTAACTATATTACATTTTGATAACATATACGAACTGTATAGTATTTGTGTCTAATTATTGTGCTATTTGCCATCTTAGCATGGATATACTTGTTTGGTTTACCAAATTGGTACCAACAGTCAACTTTTTATGACGACACTTATGGTTAGCGTTCTCGGTTACCATATACCTTTTGTAGGTATTACTACCTGAATTTGTGTTTTCGCCACCAGTCTTTCACTGGTTTTGATATTTGATATTACAGTTATTAGATTGGAGCAGTGCACTTCTTCGTCTAGGGATTTTAAAATTTGATAATATTACTTATTTTACTTTAAAACATATTTAACTATATTGCATTTTGATAACATATACGAACTGTATAGTATTTGTGTCTAATTATTGTGCTATTTGCCATCTTAGCATGGATATACTTGTTTGGTTTACCAAATTGGTACCAACAGTCAACTTTTTATGACGACACTTATGGTTAGCGTTCTCGGTTACCATATACCTTTTGTAGGTATTACTACCTGAATTTGTGTTTTCGCCACCAGTCTTTCACTGGTTTTGATATTTGATATTACAGTTATTAGATTGGAGCAGTGCACTTCTTCGTCTAGGGATTTTAAAATTTGATAATATTACTTATTTTACTTTAAAACATATTTAACTATATTGCATTTTGATAACATATACGAACTGTATGGTATTTGTGTCTAATTATTGTGCTATTTGCCATCTTAGCATGGATATACTTGTTTGGTTTACCAAATTGGTACCAACAGTCAACTTTTTATGACGACACTTATGGTTAGCGTTCTCGGTTACCATATACCTTTTGTAGGTATTACTACCTGAATTTGTGTTTTCGCCACCAGTCTTTCACTGGTTTTGGGTATTCGACTTTACGTTCAAAGGTGTTAATTGCCTTTGTTTTGGCAGGTATCTCTATTACTTCTTGTATCTTTTGGAAAAGCTAACATAATTCGGTTGCATTTCGGTATACAATTTAAAGTATTGATTAGAACTCACTCTCAAACAACTTTTATTTGAGATTTAATTTATTATGAAAATCACTTCGTAACGGCTTTAAGCCGCCTTGGCATATATGTTCGTTCATTTTTCTTATCATCGTGATCCTTCTCTCGTTCGCGTTTATAATTAGTAGTAATAATTTTCAAGCCATTTTTAAGAATTTTGATAAATAATCCAAACATTCGATTCCTGGTCGGTTTGACTTAAAATACCGATACTTGATAATTTTTTTTTAAAGTTACAAAACATTTTGAAAATTTTTGTATCAAGGTACGCTTATGACAAGATTGATTCTTGCATATCGCCCGATTAAACAATAAATTTTGTGAACTTCACTTAGAAATCATTAAGAAATATTGGTTGCGTATGTAAATACCATATAATTAGGTTACAATATGGGTGGGCAGCCAAAAAGCTGGTGTGTGTGGTTATGTCTGTATATTAGAAAAAGGAGGATATGGATGGTGAGTTGATAGAATAAAAGGTAATATTTTTCTATAAATATATCATATATGCAACTACCTATTTGGTTTGGAAATCCGATTGTAGTGCAGAGTTGCCATATCGGGATCCTATATAGGTAGCTAATTTTACAGCACCATTGCCAGAGGACAATGCATTTGGTGCAAGGTTTCGGTAGAAGGGTGCTGATGTGAAACTGAATTTAGGTTCGTCTTTTACATGGGCCCTCTATCGGTGTGCAAGACCAATGCCAGATGTATTGCCTAATGGGTTATACTCACCTACACATTTTTCCTCTCCTATACATATATTTATTTAAATTATACTTTCTTATTATTGGTATTATGGTTATCATAGGTTACTTACTTTAGTACAAGTAATTGCTTATGCGAAGACATTTCGGCGGTATACTACTGCTTTTTGGAATCTGTAAGCATTTACAATTAGATGACTGAGTTATTTTCCGTATCCCATTGACGGAGGTACACTACCGCCTCATTGGTTTGATAATTTAATTGATTAGTATTTTTGTGACTTCGCCCATTCAGCGGGATAACGCGTTGTTTCGCATATTCTGCGGTATAGGGTGCCACAAATAGTTAGTAAAAACCTAAGCTTTTGATAAATTCGGCATACAGCAACAAACATACAAACAACAATTTAAAACAATAAACACCAAAGAAAATCCATAAGGAATAAACTGTGTTTTTATTTTTCTCCTGGGAAAAATCTGGAATTTGAAGTAATAACTCATGTTATAAGATTTAATAAATATACCCTGATTTTGTAATGATTAAGAAATTACATTCTTTCTTATTATTGGTATTATGGTTATTATAGGTTACTTTTTCAGTATGAGACAGTAATTAGCGACAGGGAGTGGTTAACTCCTCAATGGTAAACAAGGGTGTTGTTGAATTTCCAAAAAATACTTACCTACCATTCTTCACAAATGTCACTTTGACATTTGTAATTTAGATGCCTACAATCTGTAAAATATATTTGGCATAATTCATTATTAATTTTAATCCAATTCCGCTTGCATGACATGCAGTAACTTTACGTTACGGAAAATCAGCCTAATGCGCAAGCACCCTTAAATTTCAGGGATGCCAACAACGAAAAGGCAAAAGTTACCAAAAGCACGGTTTCAACTGCAGCACAACAAAAATTTATTTGTGCAAAATCCACACACACACTGAAAGGCTAGACAATCAGACATTCCAAATCATTCTGTCGCCAACCATATTAGTGTGAGGACAACTCCGCTAGTGGTCCCTTATAATTAAAAAGAAGTTTGGAGTGCGGGTTTCATTCGTAAAACAAACAATTATAATCTCGGATTTTCGGCGGCATCTTACAAGATTTTGAAGAGGAAATTGCATCAAGGTAAGAAGAATTATACATTCTTTCAGATAGGCTAGAACTTTTTATTAAATATTCGCTGGTTTAGCCAGAATTTGAACGTAAAGTCCGAAACCCATTTTTGGGCAAAAATCCTTTTCTTTTAGATTCGTTTTAACTTTTTCCATGTATTTTAGGTATTGGTGACATATCATTAAGAATTTTAAAGAATTCAGAAGGAGCAGAAAATCAGCGTAGCCTAGGATTATCTGAAAACAGGCAGGAATTATACAGAGAGGTTAGGAACAGCAAGCAGGAGATAACAGCATTCATCGGACGACATCAGCATCATCATCAACGCAGGAATTGGCAGTGTTAATTTTTTTTTGTGATATTAATAAAATGGATTAAAATTCACAATTGTGTAACAAAAAAAAAATTCTGGACTGGAATATTCAACGGAAATGGGCAGGTCGAGCTACGCCCCAACGAAATGTAATAAGTGATTTATAATACCAGGTAAATCTGTACCTTTTTATTTGTTATATTGTGTGTCAGAGCGTGTAGAAGCATTCATACGTCCAAGCGTTCGACGCACAGCGACAGCTTCAGACATATTCACAAAAGTTTGTGTAAATCTAAGGAGAATTAGTGATTCGGTTCGCACACCACGTGCGGTGAAGCACCAGCACAATATTTAAAAGTGTTCTACGATATTTCATTATATGAAATATACCCTTGTGGTAACGCACAATTTGACGACACATCGAAACGTGGGTGCACAGATTGCATTCACGGGTCCAAATTGTAGTTGCCATAAGAGAGCAGCGAACCATCATCGAATCACACATTGTTCTAGAACAAACTGTATTATGTATTTGGAATGGAAATGCACACCGCATATATAATAGGATAATACCATTGACTTTTTTTTAATGATGGCGTCAAATGTAAGATTAATAGTATGCACCATTATTTTTATAGGTACGGCCAAAAAATTGTACAACATGACTATTGAAACTAGCCGAAACTCCTATTAATATCTTGCATAAAAGAGTATTGTTGAAAAAATTGTAGAATTTTCTTTACCACAGCCACAGACCAACCACACGCATGTGAACACCTTACATTCCATGATAGTCATCCATCCATAGGTGAAATTCTTGCGACTGCAGCACAGCAACTCGTGTCGTTTGTTAATAATAAAATAATAATTTTGTTTTTATTCGTTCGTCGTTCGCGTTCGTTGCGTGGATTATTAAAAAATTATAGTATTGTGAAAAGGAAATTGTCATCACAGGTAAGTTTTCTTTTTTTCTTTTTCGAATAGCTATGCATAATATAATATGAAAGTGTTTTTTAGTTTAAACAAAATTACATTTTAGAGGCAAACTTTACAAAAAAGGATTTTTTCTAACGATTTCATCCCCGATTAATAATCAGATTTCACTTTATGAAATCGTAGAAATATTAATAGTTGATAAGGATGTAGTATAAATCCTTTGTAGTCAGTGGAAAGTCGAACAATTTAATGAGCATCTTCAATCCTACATTACAGCCAACAAAGGGACAACATTTTCATTCTTGAGTGTTTTAGATTTTGATGGAACTCCAATTCATTTGTACATTTTTAATTCAATAGGCTATCCTTTCAACTCAAGCAAGCTAAAAGTATGAATTCAATACCCCAACCTTATTCGAACAATAGTTTCAAAAATATTGTTTTGACATTTTCACTATTGAATCGAAATTTTAAATAGTATTATTTTTATTATTATCACTATACATTCCAATATAGCGTCTTTTTAATTCAATGAGGTAACCTTTTAGTTTTAAAAACAACAACTTAAGTTTCTATGTTTGTATCCTATAACGACAATGTAATACAATTATTGATTCAAACCGGTGCACTATTACTGAGAGTTGAGAGATACTATGAGTTCAATATTAGAAAACTATGGTTCTTCAGGTTTAACATCATTAAACTGCAATGGTAGTATCCTTAAACATTAATATGAGGTATTATAACTTCTTTATAGTACAGACTTTTATATTAAAAGGACAACTGAATTTTTTTTAACAATCAATCAACACATTGATAACTAATAGTTTACAGACTTAGATAGTGAAATGATAAATACTATTGACCAATTTTAATAGTGAAAAACTATTAAAAAGGTTCAAATTCCTATTATTATTACAGTATGTTTTTCTGAGTGTACTTATATAGTTACCTTTCACCAACATACACACCACACATAATTTTTTTACCTTTACCAACGCATTCCAAGGAAGGAGAACAAATTAAAAAAATATATATATATATAAAAACCGAAAAATCATACGATTGGTATATATAAAAGGAAGAGATGGGGTTAATAAGAAGGGTTCGCTAACTTGGGGTGAAGGGATTGCGTGTGCTGGTGATCTGCAACGGCAAAAACGTTCGATGGTGCTAACGGTGGTGCAGTAGCAGACACATAGGAGTTGCGTTTTTTTTGAGTACCTAAGGAGGAGATCGGCAACGGTTAGACAGTCGAATTTTTGGATTTCAAGAGCGTGGTCGGTCGTGCGGAACAGAAAAAACAGAAAAGTGGAAAACGAGATCCGAATTCCGACGCGGAAAGGAAAATATATCGATTTAAAAAGAAAAGAAACTGTGATCCCGGTATTTTTGTGTCAAATAATATTAAAGGCCCGAAAGTCCCTGATAACTCAAATAATAAAAGTGATCGAACCCGGAAAAAGGGAAAATTAATTTGAAAAGTGTAAAACGCAAACCGAATTTACTGGATACGCGTCGCCACTTAATACATACACAATACCCTATACTAAGATTAAAAGTGGACGACCATCTTATTGGCGAACGGGCGAAGGAAGAAAAGATTTTAAATCAACTTAAAACAAAGGAGGAAAAAAACTGGCATTTTGGTGGCAGAGATAGTCCCGGAGCAGGCCGGATACACGGGTGGGAAACACCTCCAAGGGTCATTTACATCTTAGACCCTACCCCTAAGGATCACACATACACACCCCTCTCTTGAACATTTTTTTGTTTTATCTTTGAGGGCCTACACTCAACTTTTGTACGCAAATGGCATGATTGTTCGTAACAACAAGTCCAGGGCTGCGGTTGCAAGAATCCACGACACCGACGAGCTGAGCCAATGCATACGCTAGCATGCCAGCAACCGTAGACTGGACACCCCTCACCTGCCTGCTGCCTGGACCGGCCTCATGGTCCTGTAGACATGGGGGTCGTAGAGGTGGTATAGGTTAGGTGAGGGTCAGGGTAAATTCGTTACCAAAAATATAAAATTCAAGTTGAGGAAAAATTCTTTAAGCAATACGAACAACAAAACGATCAACAAATTGCCTTTGTAGTGGAAGGAACTGATCAAGACCAAAACACTTAAACAAGTGTTGATTTACAAGCAGTGTTAAAAAAGGATTAAAATTGTTTGAATGTTTCTACAGTGATGACCAAGAAATGGAGACAGAAATAAATGATGAAGTTTTAGTCATCAATCATCAATAGTTAAAATTATTATTATTATTATTATTAATCCAAACACCGAAGCTGCTGATGGTATTCAAGTAATAGCCCTTGGACAGGGGAAAACACCCGTGCCATGGCATAGAAACTTCAAATGAAATTTCATACACAGACAGAGCTAGCTCGATAGCTAGACGTTTTGACCGTAGACGTTGCACTCCTACCAACATAATTTACATGGAAAAAAAAGAAAATGGAAAAAAATTGTCTGTCCAATATAAATATTTATCTGAGAAAAAGCAAAGAGTTTCAAATAAAGTCACAGCAGGATATATTATAAGCAAAACAGCAATGGATAATTTTGTTCACCATGGTGATGGCTTTTTCTTTTTCGGATTAATGATATAGTAAAATATCAACTGTGGTCCCAGAATCAACCGCTACGACAGGATTACGAATGTTATCCTTTGGTCGCGAGATGCCACCCCTTTTTGACTATTTAATAATTCTGTAGATGTAATCATGCGTCGAGGACGCAGAAATAATAAAAATAAAAGACGTAATAATAATGTTTCTGAGATTGTAGATGTACTCACGTACTTACAAAGTTGGAACAAGTAATAACATATTGAAGAAAGGCTTATCCATCTTCAATAATAGACCCTTTTTTTAGTTTTAATAAGTTGAATTTAATTGATAACATTTGTAGGGCTTTAAATTAAAAATGGGTCGCTTTCATACGACTGTTGTTTATTTTATTTTCTTTCGTACTTTCATACAGATTGGTTGTTTTCAATGGCAAGTATATCGACTTAAGTACTGTCCACAAAACGTCACACACATCTGGGATTATCGTTTGGACGGTTGATTTGCCTATGCGATAGGCATATGCCAATGATCCGTAGCTGTCTCCTGTTGCAAGAAACCTTTTGCATATGACATAAAATGAGTATGAGATTAATAAATGATTTTTAACAGTTACCTCAGTGTGACAAAACGCCGCAATGCCTCCGGTAGTCCTTGTCTATTGCTAAATTTTGTCAAATAGGGTTTAACTAAATTTAGCAAGTAATTGAACTGGGGAACTTCCATCCTCGTGTAGTGGCAGAATTTTTCCTCGTCGTACTCAAGGATTTCCTGCAACAGGTTTTTGTAGTCACTGTATCGAACTGAAAGCTGAATTGAGCTTCCTGTTCGATGTTTGAGTATTTCCCTTCCTACAAAAGGGAACTACTCTATGAGCTTGAGCTTTTTCCTTCCTACAAAAGGAAGATGCTCACTCAATTATTCAGTAAAAAATCGAACAGCGAAGTGATAGGATGTGAAAGGTTTTTCTATTGGTGAATAAAATGTGATAGATAGTGGGTTTTTGGCCTATGGCTTTTTCCCACTTTAAAATGTCGTGTTTTCTTTATTTCAATTTAACTTAGTCCATAGCTACTCCACTGGCCGTCGAAACATTGGTCATTCGAGCCCGTTGGTTTCAGTGCAGTATTTTGGAAAATATAAAACAATATCGATTTGTGAAAGGTTTGAAATGTACAAGTGTAAAATCAGTGATAGAAATAAGCATACAATTTGTGTGAAAGGCTATATTTAAAAAAAAAAGAAGAAGCAGCGTAATGAGAAAGGAACGGGATACAAGAAGGTCCCGTACACCACAACATAGGTACAAGCAAAACCCCTCTAGGTAAGTTGCCATATAATTGCACATTCATGTATGCACAGAAAGTGGCAAACATGAAGCCGGTCGACGACGCCGCCAAGAATATACGAGAAAGAAAATTATACAGATAGACATACACAAAATTATACAGAGATAGGCACACGCACGAGCGAGAAAATTCAAACAGAATAAATAAAACAACAAAAACGAGAAAGAATGTCGTCAGGCAGTTTGAAGCGCACGCAGCTGCCTGCCTCACAACGACAGCGATAGATAAATAACAGATACACACTGTGTGTGTAAGCGCTAGGCACATAATGTGTTATACACGAGCAAGCGGTGGTTGAAATTCCCCGCTTGCTTCATTCAATGTGTATACTTGGTGGCGTCGACATCGATGTGAGTTTAATCGGAACGAGTTCCTTTTTGCAAAAATAAATCAAAAAGTGAAAAGAAGGAAATTTTATTTGTTTCAAAAGTTTGTTCAAAGACAAAAGAAAATTTGACAAATAAGAGAAAGATAAGCGAGAGAAAGATAAAAAGTGAAAGGTAAAGAAAAAGAAAAAAAAACCCCTCAATAATTTATACAGTCCACTAGGATTAAAAAGTGCTGTTCAGTGTTGTTGGCTGAGAAAGGTGAGCAGCGTATAATTACACAATCTGAGATAGAGGTGACAATATATTCGAGATAAGCATTAAAATTCATTGTGAGATAGAAGTGAAAGTGCAAAATATATATTTTCTGTGTGTTAGCAACGGAAAGAATCCCAGTTTGTGTGAGGCGTGAATGAAAAAAGAAAAAAAAAATCAATCAAAAGAGCATGTGTGTGTGTGTGTGAAAGAATGCGTAATACAGTTTTGCCTGTTGAGCGCCATTGAGAACAGTCACTGTGGCTGACGAGCAAATTATGTGTGCTAGTTATGTTGAAGGGATAGAGTGTGATAGAGAGTGGCAAAACTCAAAGTACGAGTTTTTTTTTGTTGTATGTATCGTGATATTGTGACAGAATGGCAAAAACTCAGAGCAGTAATTTGCGAGTTATTTGCGACGGGATAGAGTGATAGGGCAAACTACTCAGAAGCATAGAATTTGCGAGTTTTTTGCGAGATAGGGCTTGCAAGCATGAGATAGGCAAAGCAACAAAAACAACAACACTGAACAAAAAGCACTACGAATTAATTTTCCGCATAGACTCTGACTCTCTCAGCAATGAGATTGAGTTGAATCGTTGTTATTTATTTATGTTTGATATTTTTCTTATATATGGATGAGCTCTGATTCTCTCGGCAATGAGATTGTGTCAGGGCAACAATTTCAGGTTAAAAGTTATGACTCAAACACAATCTGCACAAGCTACTCTGGTTAATGAGAGTGAGCGTTGGTGTTGGTCATGTCTGATTTTCTTCGCCAGGACATCTCTTGGTTATCAAAGATGAGTCCGGGAAGGGAACCGGGCAAGGAAAAGAGTCAGTTTCATTTGGATAAGCAATTTTTATTCTTTCAGCCATTCTTATTTTCAGCAGTCATTTATGATATCGAAAACTAATGCCTTTATTTGTTTTAGATAGAAAACCAGAGATAGAGCGAGAAAGGTACAAAGCGAAAGGAAAGCCAGAGATAGACTAAAGAGAAAGAGGTCATGATGGAAGGCAGCATAGAACTGGAGTACAGATTCCAGGCAGCGATCAATGCGATCCATAGGATGGTGACTTTTTGCAAATCGGAGCAAGCGAAAAGTTATCCGCTAGAGGGCATCATCGTAAGGATCGAGGCGCTACGGAACTCTTGGAGCTCCCTCAAGGAGGTAGAAACGCTGATGGCAGGCCAGAATGATCTAATCACTATGGCCGGAACCGAGAGACAGGTAGCTGGTGCCGAGGAAGAATATTTTTATGCTTCCACCGAGCTGAATCACCTGCGTGCTGAGAAGGAGAGAGGAAGACATCAAGAGAGAGAGGGACCCATTGCCGTCCAGGTGTCACTGCCGTTTTCTCAGCACGACATCAAGAACACTTGGGGCGAGTTTGACGGCAGTTTCACCAAATGGCAGGGGTTCAGAGATAGGTTTATCGCTGCCATCCATGAGAACGACAGGGTGGCTCCCGCCTACAAGTTTGCCCACCTAAAAGGATCGGTAACCGGGAGGGCAGCACGTGCCTTAGGAGAATGGCAGCTCACGGAGAGCAATTACAGTGAAGCTTGGCAGCGACTCAACGAACTCTACAACAGGCCATATGCCACATGCAGAGAGCTGCTGCGCCAGTTCTTCAAGCTCCCGGTGCTGCAGGGGCAAGTGAAAGGCAGCGACTTGGAGAGGATGTCTAACACGTCGCATGACGTACCAGTGGACGGTTGGGACATGATAATCGTCCACGTCCTACACGAAAAGCTGGATGCTGAAACTGCGTGCAAGTGGGAGGAGAACCGTACATCAGAGCTCTCCACTATTAAAGAGATGTGCACCTTTTTGGAAAAGCGAGCGATAGCTATAGGCGGTGTACAAGACATCCGTAGGAGAGAGATGGCCAGACCAACCAACTCAACAGTCGCCCTTGTGGAAGCCGGAAGGCCAGTGCGGCCGCAGAGAAGCGATAGAGAGAGGAGCAGCGGACAGAGACAGAGGACGTGCAGCGTTTGTGCTTCCACGGCCCATCCAGCCTGGGGATGCCCGGAGTTCATGGGGCTAAGCCTGCTGGGAAGGGGCAATTTTGTGAGAGAGAGGAAGTTGTGCCCAAACTGTCTGAAGGTTGGACACCAGGTGAAAGATTGCTTCCAGGGGCCATGCGTCAAGTGCCCCGGCCGACAATTCCACAATAGCGCACTGTGCCCCCTGGGAGACTTAAGAAAAATGGAGACGGTGTATCAAGCTCATGAGCAACCCCGCAGAAGAACCATGCACAAGCGAGGCAACGAGAAGAAAAAGGAGGATTGACTGGCGAAGCGAAGGAAGCTAGACAGTACCCAGGAGATCAGGAAGAGAAAGGACACAACAACATAGATAGATAGCATACACAACAAGAGAGAGGTGTTAAGAGATAGGGTAAACGAGAAAGGTTCAAATGAGATAGGGAGAAAGGAAATCGAAACGGACGACACAAGTCGCACATCTTACGAACACTTTGAAAGATTCAATAAAAAGAAAAATAAAAGTCATCAGACAGATTATCCAGAGAGTTTTATTGATAGGGCGAAAGAACGTTTTATTTTCCTACCCACAGCACAGGTCGTTGCCAGCGCAGGGGGAAGAGACAGTAGCTTGGTAAGGGCACTTATTGACACTGGCGCTCAACCAAATTTGGTCAGCCATCAACTTGCAGAGTTTGCAATTAAGAAAGATACAATCTACGAGAAAGGTTTTAGGGATCAATGGTGAGCCCTTCCAAATTAAATATTGGGCAATGATTAAGATAAGACCGTGGTTTGGATGAGATAAGTTCGCCAACGACAAAGACAAAAGAACAGGAATTAGTTGACAGAAACTTCATCAATACGTACAAACATGATGAAGAAGGCAGATTCGTCGTCACTATTCCGTTGAGAGAGGCGTTGAGCGAGATAGGAACTACTGAACTTACAGCCAAGAGGCGATTCTTTGCATTAGAGCGAAAGTTAGAGAGAGATCCAGCATTAAAAGAGAAGTACGTTGACTTTATGAGAGATTATGCGAGCAAGGGGCACATGACCCCAGTTATTGGAACAACAAGGGCAAGAATGGTGTACCACATACCTCATCATTGTGTCACCAAGAAATTCCGAGTAGTATTTGACGCAAGTTGCAAGACAACTATGGGGATATCACTTAACGAAGTGCAGATGGTTGGAGAAAAGTTGCAGAAAGATCTGCATGAGATTCTGATGCACTTCCGTAGGCACAGAATTGCAATTAGTGCGGACATAAAGATGATGTTTCGCATGGTGAGAGTGGCGAGAGAACAATGGGACCTCCAGAGAATATATTGGAGAGAAAACCCAAGAGATAGGCTGAGAGAGTATTGGCTGACTGTTGTCACCTACGGGATGGCATCATCGGCCCACAATGCGGTAAGAGCGCTTATTCAGTGCGCAAATGACGCGGAGACGGAGTTTCCCAGAGCAGCGAAAGTCATCAGAGAAGACTTTTATATGGACGACTGCACTACGGGTGCAGATTCAGAGACAAAAGCGATCAGGTTATCAAAAGAGATAGACTATATTCTTAAGGGTGCTGGTTTTGAGCTACGAAAATGGAATTCAAATTCCAAGGCATTAGTGAAAGATATGAGCTATGAAGAGAAAGATTCAGCAGTCTTCCAAGAGGACGAAGGCACATCAATATTAGGGCTGGAATGGCTGCTTGCGAGAGATCAGTTCACATTTGAGGTGAAGACACCTACGACAGAGAGCATGATGACGAAGAGAAAGATAGTGAGCTGTGTGGCACAGCTATATGACCCAAATGGATACATATCTCCTGTTACCATATTGGGAAAGATTCTCATCCAAGATGTCTGGCGATCCAAAATAGACTGGGATGAAGAACTTGCGAAAGATATCTTAGAGAAATGGAAAGAGCTTTGGAGAGAGATCATGTGCCTGGAACAATTCAGAATCAATAGATGGCTAGGTACATCATTTGACACAGATAGAGAGATACATGGGTTTTCAGATGCCTCTGAAAAAGCATTTGGAGCAGTGATCTATGTCAGAACAGAACATGCAAACGGAGGCATTTGGTCGACGCTGCTACAGGCGAAAACCAGAGTGGCACCGTTAAAAACAGTGACAATACCGAGACTAGAGCTAGCCGCAGCAGAGTTGCTAGGGAGAGTGCTTGAGAATGTGAAAGAGACCATGGAATGGAAAGACACTGAATACACGCTCTGGACGGATTCAGCAGTGGTACTGCACTGGATCAATAAACAACCGTGCGAGCTAAAGACGTTCGTGGCGAACAGAGTTGCGTCAATACAAACGAACACAGAGATAGATAGATGGAGACATGTTGGTACAAAGAAAAACCCTGCAGACTTGTTAAGCAGAGGTATGAAAGCGTCAGAATTGGTAACGAGCGAGTTATGGCTGCATGGACCGCATTGGTTAAGACAACCCCGATCACAATGGAAATCTGCGAAGTTTGTGCCAAACGTTTCAGATGGGGGGAGGGATGAGATGAAAGTTATGACTATCATCAGCTCCGAGGAAGCGTTGACAATTACAATGAGAGAGTCAAGAGAGAGAGTGCCAGTACATGAGTACGCAAGCACATTAGAGAAAGCGATAAACATAATAGGCTATGTATTTAGTTTCATAAAAGCAGTCAGAGATAGGAGAGAGAAAGCAAACGAAAAAAGAGAAAGGTATGTGAAGAGTAAGAGACGATCAGCCCGTCAAAGGAAAAAGAGTGAGAGAAGGGTCATTCAGTTGACATCAGAAGAGAAAGGAAAAGCGATAGAATACTTGTTACGAAAAGAGCAAGAGAAATATTTTGGAAAAGAAATTGCTTCGCTCAAAAGCGACAACCTTCTCTCAGAGAAGAGTCCCTGAAGCCAATAATGGATACCAGAGGAATCCTGAGAGTTGGTGGACGGCTAGGAAGATCAGAGCTAGAATATGAAAGGAAGCATCCATCCAGAGCCAAATGGCTCTCGGCTAGCATGGCTGATCATAGACAGTGCTCACAGAGCAACGAAGCATGGAGCCGTGCAAGTGATGATGCATCACGTACGTGAGAAGTTCTGGATCACAAGATTGAGAAGCGAAGCGAGAAGATATTTACACAAGTGCTTAGTCTGTGTGCGACATAATCATCGATTTGAGACACAGCTGATGGCCGATCTACCTAGAGAAAGAGTGACTCCCGGGAAAGCGTTTTTTCACTCAGGGGTAGATTACGCGGGACCGTTTGTGGTGAAGATGGTAGATCGAGCTGGAGACCAAGTGACGAGACAGAAATGTTGGATTGCTATTTTTGTGTGCCTTAAGACAAGAGCAGTGCATATTGATTTGGTGTCGAGCTTGTCATCGATTGCCTTCATTGCATGCTACGAGAGATTCATTGCACGTAGAGGCAGATGCGAGAGAATATACAGTGACAACGGCACAGCCTTTGTCGGAGCAGCCAAAGAGTTACAGAGAGCAAAAGAGATTTGGCACGGGAAAGAGTCCCTTGATTTCTTGGGAGCGAAAGGAACAGAATGGAGATTTATGACACCGGCTGCACCACATTAAGGTGGCATATATGAGGCCGCTGTCAAGTCGATGAAATTTCATCTGACGAGAGTGATAGGAGCAAAAATACTTACATACGAGCAACTTTTGACGCTGACTGCAGGAGTTGAAGCGGTGTTGAACTCACGACCGCTTCAAGCCATTAGTGATGATCCAAGAGACCTGCAGGCGTTAAAGCCGGGACACTTTCTGGTGGGGGAGCCTCTTGTGCTTCCGCTACCATTTGTGACAGGCGAGATATCAAATTCTCAGGGTGCTAGATTATGGAAGGAGAGAAAGGTAATGCTTATGCATTTTTGGGATAGGTGTAGAGAAGAGTACTTAGTGACTCTACTCGAGAGAAAGAAATGGAGAAGAGAGAAGCATGTGCTTCAGATTGGGCAGTTATGTATCATCAAGAGCGAGAACTTCCCACCGGCAGCATGGGCGCTGGGAAGAATTAAGAGACTGATCAAAGGAAAAGATGGACTGGTGAGAAGCGTGGAGGTGCAGACTGCGACCAATCAATTGACAAGACCGGTGCAGAAGATTTGTATCCTACCAAATGGAGAATGAATTTAAGAGATAGAGGAAAACCGTAGGTTTTCGCCGGGACTGTATCGAACTGAAAGCTGAATTGAGCTTCCTGTTCGATGTTTGAGTATTTCCCTTCCTACAAAAGGGAACTACTCTATGAGCTTGAGCTTTTTCCTTCCTACAAAAGGAAAATGCTCACTCAATTATTCAGTAAAAAATCGAACAGCGAAGTGATAGGATGTGAAAGGTTTTTCTATTGGTGAATAAAATGTGATAGATAGTGGGTTTTTGGCCTATGGCTTTTTCCCACTTTAAAATGTCGTGTTTTCTTTATTTCAATTTAACTTAGTCCATAGCTACTCCACTGGCCGTTAAACAGTCACCTTGAATGCGTCGGTTCTGGTTGATTGTAGTTCAGGCTTTACTCCTGAACAATGCTTGCAAATCGTGCAAATTTATTATCAAAATATTGGTTCGGTTCGCGCAACGCATCGAATATAGTTAAATATAGGATATTTTTTGTTTCAAGAAGAAATAAAATGCATTTAATTTAATGTTATGGCCAAGAATTTAGCTTTATTATAAAAATAAAGGTTTGCCATTATGTTTAAGAAATAATTTCGGGCAGTAGTCGGGGAGCCAATAAAATTATCTACAAGACTAATTTGAAAAAATTGCCCTAAACTTGACGGTTAAGGAGTTATTGCGCTTTTAAGAGGGCGGAAACTGAAAACCTTTCAAAATACGAAATTTTATCCTTTTTTGGAAGCTTCATAGGGCCGTTCGTACTGGTTGTACAAAAATACTTCTCGCATCATATTTATAAAAAAATTGTAAATTGTAAGCTACAAATATGCATATTTATTTTTTCGACAAAATACACTGAAAAAAAGTTATAGACAAAAAACTGACAGAAGTGCCGATTTTATGTGGTTTTCCAGGATTTTGAAGGGGGCGGAGGGGTCGTGGTTGTGGAAATTTGGAATTTGCATCTACCAGCCATACCATATAACATATCAAAAATTTAGAACTACCCGAACTTTTGTAGGGTAAAGTGTCATGCTGTGCCATATTAAGTGTACGAAAATAAAGTGGCATGTTCAAGCGTCCAGCTGACGTATAATCCACCACGTTACAGCCAGCTGACTTTGTGTTTTCTTTTAGATACCTGATAAGCTATACTTTGACAAAGTTTCAGTCGGGAGGAAATGACTGAAATTTTTTTTTTCTGTTTGGGCGGGTACCCCCGCTCAACCCACCCACGGAACCGCAGCTAACGTTCACGAGGCTTTATGATATTATTCCCTTATGCTGTTCACCAATTATCATTCGAGAGGAAATTATATACAAAATTTGTACCTGGCTCCCGGACTACAAGTGGCTACCGCGGCTGGCTCGAAAAAATTCCAGGGCGATAATTTTGAGCGAAAATTGGATGGAAAACCAAAGTGAGCATAAATCAAGTGACAGCTGTCAAAAAGACCGAGTCCGAAAAAAGTATTGCCAGGTTGAAAACCACACGTCTAACAAAAAACATTTACATACATAAACCATATATGGATTTGTATGCATGCCAATTCCTTATGAATATTAAGGAGCATATATGTATGTAAGTGATTTATGATGCATATATTACCCTTTTTACACACCAGAATCGACACATGAATCGACACAGTGAATCGATTCTATATGGGCATTCACACACCCCTGTGTCGACATTATTTTCATCTGTCAAAATTCAGTACACGTCAAAATATTTACAGAAAATGGGAGCTTCCTAGGCACAACAAAAGAAGTTTTGAAAAAATGTGGCTTATATACGAGAATAACCAATGGTATTCCTCGTTTCGGATGAAGAAGAAAACTTTTCTATATGTGTGTTCCTTGGCTGAAGATGAACTTGCTCCGACTGAGTTGGTCTGCTTGGCTCCAGTTATGGAGCAAGTAGCTCGACAATTTTCTTATCTCTTATTATTTCTAATAAAACAACAATTTCGGAATGCGCCCAAACGCATTTTTCAATTTCAGACTAAATTTTCATGTTTCAAAATATGTATAAACAAATTGACAACAACAAACCGAGACATTCAGAACGGTAAATCTGTGTCGATTCAACAGTTCGGTCCTTTTTACACACCATGTCGATGCACTTAACCGGCACGACGAGATCGATCTACTGTGTCGACACATCTCCTTTTCACACAGCCATAAAATCATGTCGATGCTATGCATCGACACGGTAGTTCGTGGTGTGTAAAAAGGGTATATGTAAATGGCATACATTTTTTTTCGTGTAATTAACTTGACGACCGAAAAAATGATTCGTGTAGTCAGGCCCCTTAAATTTGGTGAAACAAAACAGGAAAACGAAATGTTCCCACAAAGTTCTTCTTCCATATCATCTCAACAATCAGCATGTATGGGTTTAAATTCGAGCAGGTATGTGATATGTTGCTACTTATAATGTAAAACTATTTAAGCATTGCGGAAATTGTGGGTACGTTCCATGATACAACTAAACCAGATAGCGCCTTCCCGTTTTCATTTTTCTGTTTCGTTTGCGCATTTACGTCACGGACACACATTGCCTTTGCGTTTTTGTTTTGTTTTGCACTCTACTTTAAGGTGGCCTTAAATGGAGCTGCAACGGAGGTTAGCGCTAACGAATGGCGCTATATATGATGATATATGCGATATCTATATAGCTACAAGGTGCTATCCCGGAAAAAATTTCCACAGGAATGTTTCCCATTTATTACAATTAGAATGTGAATAATGCTCGAGAGATTTTTTTTGGTATCGGGAATGTTCTACGATAGTTGTTACTACATAGTACTTTGTGTTCGGAGGAAATTCTTTCCACAGAGAACCCGGCACCGCCGGGTACTTTTCGCTAGTTGAACATAATTTTAGTAAAAATTAATCCTTTATGTCTGTACCTCTGACAATTATAGATCTTGGCCTTTATTGTGTATCCATCAAGCGAACGGTTTGGAATTTTTTTTTTTTTGGAAAAATTCCTTCAGAGTGGAATTTGGGATTCTGAATTTCAGTGGGTCAGTGTAAGGATGACATTTCATGACATCTTAGGCAATTGTGTGACACATCAGATGTCACCTAAAAACAATTGAAATTCCCATCTAGTCTTCGCACATACAATCGAAAGAAAGCACTTCAATTACTTATGAAAAGACTGGATGTACATCAACCAAAGAGCACTTCACGTGCGAAATATACTGTTCTGCATAATTCACACTGAACGTGCCTACTAACATGCAGAAAAGGATTAACGAACTGAACGTTCCGCAAAACCCTATGCAAATTGCAGAACATCTTTCACGTTCACACGAGTTGACTGTGGCATTTTTCTTCACGAGAATACATTCGGACGTTCGTCCAAATAAAAAAGTGTCACAGTGATTTAATCTTCAAGGTAATTCGTCATAAAGTTCTTCACGAACAAAATTGTTGGCGAGGAATTGCTAATTGACCACTTTTTGCGAAAATAATGTCACCAATTATCAACCTCAACCAAACTGTTATACAACGAAGTTAAGTCAACTGCATCGAACGAACCTAAAAGTGAAAAGTAGATCATAGATGATAAACAGGGCGTATACGAAGAATTCGTGACAGATAGACAGGAAATCTCTCACGAGTTTCCTTCTTTTCTATCACGAACCACCACGCTGTGAGCATCGCCGAGGAATTCGTTCTGCCAAAAAAAGAGAAACAAGTTAGTGCGCTACGGAAAAATTAAAGGTCAAAGAAAAAGATTAATAAGTAGATTAAAAGATAAAATAAAGGTAAACTAAAGTGAATTAAGTGAATTTTAAGAAATTAACAAAAGAATTCGCTTGAATTTTTTTGTGTGGTGCGCAATCACAATCGACTGTCGCCGGCTGCTATTCGTGCCGCGCAGCAATTTGTACGCACCAAAAGAGAAATTACGGAAAAACGAAAATCCGTAGCAACAAAAAAGGAATCCCTGAAAAAAATATAATAAAAAGGTGCTACAATGTATGCACTAGCGTGGAAGTACTTTTTTTATTGCCTCCTCAGAAAACTAGTCCGAGCATATTTTCCAATAGGGAAATCTGTGCACGAGGAAGTATTTTCACGTACGCTACAAACAAATTTTTTGCGCACGTGGGGAAACGCAACCAACGCCGCCGAAATGTAAGCATCGAGAAGTTTCGACCAAGACAACTTACAAGAGAGAATGACGCCACCAAAAAAAAAGTACAGTCGCGTCCCATGAGCCTTGAGCTGTACCACCCAACGAGTTTTTCTTGTTTTTTTTTTTGTTAAATAAAACAAATCCCGACGAATAATCTTCTCCTAAATATCTACTGCTTCGAGTTTTTCTTGGATACATTGCTTTTTCTTGAAGAATTTTCGAGAATTTTTTGTTTGCAACACCACGTGCCCAAAAGATCCACGTGTTGGAAATTTAGGGTGCGGCCGAAACATTGCAAGAACAGCGATACCTATAAACACAAAAAAACGCATTTTTACTTCGTGTACAAAGGACACAGAACTCGAGGCCATCATCTAACTCCAAAGGACGTAGAGAGATCCGAATCCCAGTCCAACCTTATCCTTATCTTCTACTGAAAGAAATATGAAGAGAATGGATCAGCTGAAGAAAGATGAGGAAGAAGGAACTCTAGACCTTTATCCTCCTTCTAATCCAATTCTTGAACTACCGACCGATTTAGAGTTGTCAACCACTGTTGAAGCAGAATCATCAAAGACGATCCTAAATCAAGTGACAACGAAGAAAAAATCTGAAAAGAAAGAAAAAGCACCTAAGATCACAGTACAAGCTAAGCACTTTACTACACAGAAAGCTGACTTGTCTGTAGCCGCAACATCGTCAAAACATTACAACACGGAAAACACTCCCACCGAGCTTCTGAACGCTTGGAAAGCTTATTATCCAGACAGCACTTTCTATGATTATTATATCTCCCATAAGACCCTTATCCCCACCGCCACTCTTCCTATGCTTCACAATCATATGTGTTCTTATTTAAATTCTAAGAACGTTGAGATTGGGGATGTGTTTTTAACAGGTTACTTAAGTGGGGTCTTAGATTTGAATCAATCTGAATACCGACAATTGGTGGATTCAACCATTTCCCAGCTGTCTACATTGATTTCAGGCCATTCAGCAGCCCTAAAGATAAGTCAGGAATCTGTCAATACTTCAGCACAAAATGTAAACGTCATGCAACTGCAAGTAACTGGACTCATTCATCAAGTCACTCAGGCCAAAAAGGACATGGAGTCCATTCAGTCATCAGTGAAGACTGTCCCTCCAAGAAGTAGGTCCTCTATAAAACAGACAGCACTTTCTATGATTATTATATCTCCCATAAGACCCTTATCCCCACCGCCACTCTTCCTATGCTTCACAATCATAATATGTGTTCTTATTTAAACTCTAAGAACGTTGAGATTGGGAATGTGTTTTTAACAGGTTACTTAAGTGGGGTCTTAGATTTGAATCAATCTGAATACCGACAATTGGTGGATTCAACCATTTCCCAGCTGTCTACATTGATTTCAGGCCATTCAGCAGCCCTAAAGATAAGTCAGGAATCTGTCAATACTTCAGCACAAAATGTAAACGTCATGCAACTGCAAGTTACTGGACTCATTCATCAAGTCACTCAGGCCAAAAAGGACATGGAGTCCATTCAGTCATCAGTGAAGACTGTCCCTCCAAGAAGTAGGTCCTCTATGAAACAGACAGCACTTTCTATGATTATTATATCTCCCATAAGACCCTTATCCCCACCGCCACTCTTCCTATGCTTCACAATCATATGTGTTCTTATTTAAACTCTAAGAACGTTGAGATTGGGGATGTGTTTTTAACAGGTTACTTAAGTGGGGTCTTAGATTTGAGTCAATCTGAATACCGAAAATTGGTGTATTCAACCATTTTCCAGCTGTCTACATTGATTTCAGGACATTCAGCAGCCCTAAAGATAAGTCAGGAATCTGTCAATACTTCAGCACAAAATGTAAACGTCATGCAACTGCAAGTTACTGGACTCATTCATCAAGTCACTCAGGCCAAAAAGGACATGGAGTCCATTCAGTCATCAGTGAAGACTGTCCCTGTAAGAAGTAGGTCCTCTATAAAACAGACAGCACTTTCTATGATTATTATATCTCCCATAAGACCCTTATCCCCACCGCCACTCTTCCTATGCTTCACAATCATATGTGTTCTTATTTAAACTCTAAGAACGTTGAGATTGGGGATGTGTTTTTAACAGGTTACTTAAGTGGGGTCTTAGATTTGAATCAATCTGAATACCGACAATTGGTGGATTCAACCATTTCCCAGCTGTCTACATTGATTTCAGGCCATTCAGCAGCCCTAAAGATAAGTCAGGAATCTGTCAATACTTCAGCACAAAATGTAAACGTCATGCAACTGCAAGTTACTGGACTCATTCATCAAGTCACTCAGGCCAAAAAGGACATGGAGTCCATTCAGTCATCAGTGAAGACTCTCCCTCCAAGAAGTAGGTCCTCTATAAAACAGACAGCACTTTCTATGATTATTATATCTCCCATAAGACCCTTATCCCCACCGCCACTCTTCCTATGCTTCACAATCATATGTGTTCTTATTTAAACTCTAAGAACGTTGAGATTGGGAATGTGTTTTTAACAGGTTACTTAAGTGGGGTCTTAGATTTGAATCAATCTGAATACCGACAATTGGTGGATTCAACCATTTCCCAGCTGTCTACATTGATTTCAGGCCATTCAGCAGCCCTAAAGATAAGTCAGGAATCTGTCAATACTTCAGCACAAAATGTAAACGTCATGCAACTGCAAGTTACTGGACTCATTCATCAAGTCACTCAGGCCAAAAAGGACATGGAGTCCATTCAGTCATCAGTGAAGACTGTCCCTCCAAGAAGTAGGTCCTCTATGAAACAGACAGCACTTTCTATGATTATTATATCTCCCATAAGACCCTTATCCCCACCGCCACTCTTCCTATGCTTCACAATCATATGTGTTCTTATTTAAACTCTAAGAACGTTGAGATTGGGGATGTGTTTTTAACAGGTTACTTAAGTGGGGTCTTAGATTTGAGTCAATCTGAATACCGAAAATTGGTGTATTCAACCATTTTCCAGCTGTCTACATTGATTTCAGGACATTCAGCAGCCCTAAAGATAAGTCAGGAATCTGTCAATACTTCAGCACAAAATGTAAACGTCATGCAACTGCAAGTTACTGGACTCATTCATCAAGTCACTCAGGCCAAAAAGGACATGGAGTCCATTCAGTCATCAGTGAAGACTGTCCCTGTAAGAAGTAGGTCCTCTATAAAACAGACAGCACTTTCTATGATTATTATATCTCCCATAAGACCCTTATCCCCACCGCCACTCTTCCTATGCTTCACAATCATATGTGTTCTTATTTAAACTCTAAGAACGTTGAGATTGGAGATGTGTTTTTAACAGGTTACTTAAGTGGGGTCTTAGATTTGAATCAATCTGAATACCGACAATTGGTGGATTCAACCATTTCCCAGCTGTCTACATTGATTTCAGGCCATTCAGCAGCCCTAAAGATAAGTCAGGAATCTGTCAATACTTCAGCACAAAATGTAAACGTCATGCAACTGCAAGTTACTGGACTCATTCATCAAGTCACTCAGGCCAAAAAGGACATGGAGTCCATTCAGTCATAAGTGAAGACTCTCCCTCCAAGAAGTAGGTCCTCTATAAAACAGACAGCACTTTCTATGATTATTATATCTCCCATAAGACCCTTATCCCCACCGCCACTCTTCCTATGCTTCACAATCATATGTGTTCTTATTTAAACTCTAAGAACGTTGAGATTGGGGATGTGTTTTTAACAGGTTACTTAAGTGGGGTCTTCGATTTGAATCAATCTGAATACCGACAATTGGTGGATTCAACCATTTCCCAGCTGTCTACATTGATTTCAGGCCATTCAGCAGCCCTAAAGATAAGTCAGGAATCTGTCAATACTTCAGCACAAAATGTAAACGTCATGCAACTGCAAGTTACTGGACTCATTCATCAAGTCACTCAGGCCAAAAAGGACATGGAGTCCATTCAGTCATCAGTGAAGACTGTCCCTCCAAGAAGTAGGTCCTCTATAAAACAGACAGCACTTTCTATGATTATTATATCTCCCATAAGACCCTTATCCCCACCGCCACTCTTCCTATGCTTCACAATCATATGTGTTCTTATTTAAACTCTAAGAACGTTGAGATTGGGGATGTGTTTTTAACAGGTTACTTAAGTGGGGTCTTCGATTTGAATCAATCTGAATACCGACAATTGGTGGATTCAACCATTTCCCAGCTGTCTACATTGATTTCAGGCCATTCAGCAGCCCTAAAGATAAGTCAGGAATCTGTCAATACTTCAGCACAAAATGTAAACGTCATGCAACTGCAAGTTACTGGACTCATTCATCAAGTCACTCAGGCCAAAAAGGACATGGAGTCCATTCAGTCATCAGTGAAGACTGTCCCTCCAAGAAGTAGGTCCTCTATAAAACAGACAGCACTTTCTATGATTATTATATCTCCCATAAGACCCTTATCCCCACCGCCACTCTTCCTATGCTTCACAATCATATGTGTTCTTATTTAAACTCTAAGAACGTTGAGATTGGGGATGTGTTTTTAACAGGTTACTTAAGTGGGGTCTTAGATTTGAATCAATCTGAATACCGACAATTGGTGGATTCAACCATTTCCCAGCTGTCTACATTGATTTCAGGCCATTCAGCAGCCCTAAAGATAAGTCAGGAATCTGTCAATACTTCAGCACAAAATGTAAACGTCATGCAACTGCAAGTTACTGGACTCATTCATCAAGTCACTCAGGCCAAAAAGGACATGGAGTCCATTCAGTCATCAGTGAAGACTGTCCCTCCAAGAAGTAGGTCCTCTATAAAACTGACAGCACTTTCTATGATTATTATATCTCCCATAAGACCCTTATCCCCACCGCCACTCTTCCTATGCTTCACAATCATATGTGTTCTTATTTAAACTCTAAGAACGTTGAGATTGGGGATGTGTTTTTAACAGGTTACTTAAGTGGGGTCTTAGATTTGAATCAATCTGAATACCGACAATTGGTGGATTCAACCATTTCCCAGCTGTCTACATTGATTTCAGGCCATTCAGCAGCCCTAAAGATAAGTCAGGAATCTGTCAATACTTCAGCACAAAATGTAAACGTCATGCAACTGCATGTTACTGGACTCATTCATCAAGTCACTCAGGCCAAAAAGGACATGGAGTCCATTCAGTCATCAGTGAAGACTGTCCCTCCAAGAAGTAGGTCCTCTATAAAACGGACAGCACTTTCTATGATTATTATATCTCCCATAAGACCCTTATCCCCACCGCCACTCTTCCTATGCTTCACAATCATATGTGTTCTTATTTAAACTCTAAGAACGTTGAGATTGGGGATGTGTTTTTAACAGGTTACTTAAGTGGGGTCTTAGATTTGAATCAATCTGAATACCGACAATTGGTGGATTCAACCATTTCCCAGCTGTCTACATTGATTTCAGGCCATTCAGCAGCCCTGAAGATAAGTCAGGAATCTGTCAATACTTCAGCACAAAATGTAAACGTCATGCAACTGCAAGTTACTGGACTCATTCATCAAGTCACTCAGGCCAAAAAGGACATGGAGTCCATTCAGTCATCAGTGAAGACTGTCCCTCCAAGAAGTAGGTCCTCTATAAAACTTTCCTTGGCAGAGACACCTCTAGCAAAGACTCCTCCTTCTGTAGATGTCAAGTTAAATTCACATCTGATTAAGATTGTTTTTGGACTGGAAACAAATGCCCTTTATATGAGCCCAACTACTCTGACCACCGTAAAATCAATCAAAAGACTGCTTATGGCTTTAAAAGGCGCCAAATACAATGGCATGATTGATTACATTGGAAAAGACTTGTCCCCGTTAATAATCGCCTTACAAGTAAATGGACGGATCCCTCCCAATTGTTTTGTTCCTTCAGAATAATAACTGAAACAAGCAAATAAACCACGCAACGCCATAAAAATACATTTGTTGTTACGAATCACGACGAAAGTGCTCAATTTGAATGTCTTGGAGCATAGCCACCAGGGAAACATTCTAAGTAGATTGGAGCCAATCGGTTTTTGCCAAGTTACGTCCGATACTGTAACTAAACCGTTACACCTAACCCCTCCTAAACTTCCCTTTGCCTAACGGTACAATATCCCGCTACCCCAACCACTCCTCTTTCGCCTAACGGCACATAATTTTTACAATAACAGTTTCTCACATTATTCTGCATACACTGCAAAAATGATTGGCTACGCCAAAACTCCACCTGAAACCCATAACGGTTTCTCACACTATTTGTGCATACGTTGCATATACGATCTTCAACGGATACATTCCCGTTCCTTTTGAACATGCACTTAATGCGTGACAATTATGAAAATCGTGGGAAAGGTTGATAGCGTAAGTTTCATTAGAATTATAGAATACATTTTAAGACAGTTCTAAACCAACAATTAACCTGAGCAGTGCAGCGACGCTAAGGACGGCGGCTGCTCTTGTTAAATTTAATTAAGTTAAAATAACTAATATTGTAAAACAAAAAAAATAATATGTATAAAAATTGAGAAAAAAAAAAAATAATAAAAAAAAAAACAATTAAGTTTTTTTTTAATTTTATGATCGGACTTAAAACGTAAATGCCACGTGCGGCATAACATTGCATCGGAGATAGCACAAATCATCATCACCTATATCATGAAACGAAAACACATGAATCTAAGTATCATTATTGATTATAGTTTAGAGTTTAGAGTTTCTTAGTTGATCTTAAGTTTTTGTCTTTCTTAATAAAGCCATATATCCGGATCTGAGGTACCGAATATTACCGAAAATGAAATCGTAATGCAACCTACCTAAGAGATTCATCTTTTGTGGTTGAAAAGATAAAAATAAGAAAAGTCAAGTAAATTCATAGTGATATTTAAAAATTCAAGTAACGTAACTAATAATGAGTAGTTGGTGTTTGATCCACTACCGTTCTAGTCATCTAAAAAGTAAAAAGTTGTTGTTTTGGATATAAATAGTGTTCAAGTTTGGTACCATAAACAGCCAAACCAATCCAAAAGACATTGTGGTTGAAAACCTAAGAAGAAGAAGAAAAGTTTTTTTTATTAGAAAAGCCTCTATTGTCCCTTGCCCCGAAGACTATCAAACATTAGAAGTGAAAAAGTGAAACCCAGTGGGACACTGACTACAGGTCCCCCATATAAAAAGATTATTGTCATCAAAGTGAAATCAATTTTATTCAAAATAGTTGCTTACATGCAAACTTAAAAGTAGTTAAAATAAAAACGAAAACGAAAAAAAAACAACAATACATACCTATTGCAACGAAGCAGTGGCTGTTGCCAGTGCGGGGAGTGTGTTGAGAAATTTGTTTTATTCATTTATTTAGGTGCCGTCTGCTCGACTCGATCAACTCAATGTGTTGTTTTTTTTTTTATTCAAATTCAAACCGTTCTTTGGTTGTAGCCAGAAAGTGGCATGTTTCGTCGTAACGGGACATTTTTTTTATGAAGTTGTGTGCGTTTAAATATTTCTGTATTCCTTTCGAAGAAAGAATCACTCGATTTTCATTTTATTTTGCGTACTTAAAATCTAGCGTCACTCGCCTGGAGAGTCGTGTGCGTTTGAGTATTTCTCTATCTTTCTGAAAACATACCGGTTCAGTCATCATCTTACTTTGTATAATCTCGTGTCACCACTCAGTGAATTTGTGTGTGGGTAATAGTAATTTCTCTGTTCTTTTTGAGTTCTGCTCATTTGTTTGTTTGCGATTTGCCTTTTCCATCATCATCATCATCATCATCTGACTGTGTTCGTGTTGTTTTTTTTTTGTCGTCTTCATTACTCACGCAACAATTCAATAGAAAAAAAAAAAACATAAAAATGAGCAGAATAAAGCAGGAACTCGAGGAACTAAAGAGGAGAAATGCGGCACTAGAGGAAGAAATGGCTGTTATTCGTAGAAGTCACAGTGCACGTACGCGTCCGAAGAACCTTCGTCTAGTCATTCGGGTCCCGTGTCGTTGCGATTAGGAAGTGAGGAAATAAAAAAAATAATTCCCATTTTCAACCCTTCGTGCGGTGTGTTTCTGTGTGCAAGGGAGTGGGTTGAAACTCTAGACAATTTAAGTCACATTTATGACTGGGACGATCGGTCAACTTTGTTCTACGCATCTTTGCGATTAGAAGATGCGGCTGCGAATTGGTTCACTGCTCAGCGAGGACAGATCACCACTTTGACTCAATTTAAAACCAACATGGTGATTGATTTTCCATCGTTGACTGATGAATCCGATGTGCTCGTGTCTTTAATGGAACGGAGGAAGCAACCCGAGGAAAGCTTTGTGTATGCAATGCTTGCACTAGGAAGACGCGGTAAGTTTTCTACAAAAGCCATAATAAATTTTATTGTTTCGGGTTTGGGAGACCGAACCGAAAGATGTCGACCGAATAAGGTCGACTATGGATTTAATAAAGGAAAGAAGTGGTTTTTGTATGATTTTTCCACTATAAATCCTATGTGTTTTATTGAGTTGGTATTGCTCTCCTGTGAGTTATCGATACATTTGGTCAATCGAGCCATATTGTAACAGTGACCGCAATAGATAAACAAAACTGAAAATTTAACGAAAAGAACGGAAAGTGCAGGATTTTTCATTTTAAAGAGCCTAATTTGCCAATGTGAAAAAAGTGCGTTAATCAAATCACACGCAGAATATATGTAAATATAAATCAAAAAGTTAGAAATAATGTGCTGTGCAAAGAAGATACGCTGCGTGCAGAAAATCACGTAGTCACTTTACAAACCAAAGGAAAAGAGAGGAAATAAACCCGTTGTAGGTAAAACAAGGGGATCGGTAAATCAGTATACAAAATAACAATATTCATCTATGGCTCTGTTTTTTCTCCAAATGCAAAATCGGAGCGCACAGCCTGATACACGAGAAAGAGCTATGTATACATACATACAAAACCGGACAGACAAAACACAAAAGTATTCTTGTTTCAACACGAAACAATGAATAAAGCATGTACGCATACTCATACAAAACCGGACAGATAAAATACGAAAATATTCTTGTTTCTGCACGAAACAATAAATAAAGTATGTATACCTACATACAAAACTGGAAAGGAAAAATTGAAGAACGTTCTAGTTTCTACACGAAACAATAAAGAGGTATATACATATGTTATATCACAGATCGCTTGTGCGCCCACAGAAAAAGAATTAGACTTTAAATTCAATCGAAAATAATACGATCGAAGATAAGAAACACTGAAATCTATAAGCAGCTCTGCTGCATAAGCATTTAAGTATCTAACCATAAACAAGATAATCTTAAGCAGTCAAAAGAACTATTCTGCTGCATAAGCAACAATGTATTATAAAAGGGTTTGCTTGACAAAGCATACTCTCAGTTTTAAGACGATCACTTACAGCCAAAGATTTCCCCCGACCAACGGTAAGGGATCTGAGGCTTCAATAAAAAAATATATCAAAGAAATAAAAACGGATATTTTATTTTTGTTGCCCTGTTCTCACGAACAGGAAGAAATCATTTTTTTAGTGCGTTTTAATTACTCAATTAAAAATCATATATACATTCGCAAAGTAAGCGCAGAATTTATGAAAGAATTGTCGACTTATATGGCGACACCAAATAAATATGCATTACATGGAGCGACAGACAAGTTCTGTTTTTTCCCCTTCATCCCATAGCGGGATACAGAGCAATACATTCTCGATGTGTATGCAAAGGTTCAACGAAAGAAATGAGAAAAATACGTTAAGTAAATACTCATACCCATACACACGCAAAAAACCGGAAAGAAAAAACGAATATATGCGCCACAGCAACCACCAAGTCGTTTGCTATAGCATTTCTTTTTCCTCACTTCAATGTGATTGCTAGCGATACAAACACTGTTCGGTGCTCGGTCATAAAGTTATTCGTGTGTGAAATAAATAAAAAAAAAACTCGGAAAGAAAAAAGAAAAATTGAATAAAATTCGGAAAGAAAGGTTGAACAATTATTGAGATACTGAAAAAACAATATTTAAAAAATATTAACTAGAAATAAACATAAACGGTAAGGATATACATACAGTTCACTGTGCATGCTATTTGAAAAAAAAAGAAGGTTTTTTTAGGAAAGATTTTATGGTGAAGGAAAGTGTTGTAGTGCTACGGAAAGAGGGTAGTTTTGTTTTATGGCGTTGCGCGTACAATCAAGTGAATTTTATTTTATTTTTATTATTTTAACTTAGGTAGGTTATGACATTGTACGCGCGGCATGAAGCCGTTTTCTTGTTAGTTTTTTCTTTTTTTGTTTGTGTAATTTTTGGCTAGTTAAAGTGGAAAGTGATACGCAAAATAATAAGAATGGAAAAAAGTAAAGAGTGAAAGAAAAATGGTTGGAATAAATTATTTATATATATTAATTTTTTTTTTATTTTTATTTTTTGTAACATTATTTATCAAAATTCTCTTAATATAAATTGCAAGTGGGAAGGTCTTCCTATTGGAATTGAGAGTACCTAACGCAAATAGTATTAAAACATAAAAATATTCTTTTTTTTTTGTTTTTTGTTTGATTTCAGCTTACAACAAAACATAACTACAAAATGCTAATGATAATTTTTGTATATTATGTCATTTCAGGAAAGTGGAAAGATAAAAATGCAAACGAAAGATAGAAAGAAGGGAAAACTAATAGAAAAAATGGAAAGTAATTCAGCATATCTTTTTGATGCTGCAATACATGCCGTGGAAAGGGCCTTGGCTTTTACGAGGTCAGAAGGATTTAACGAATTTGTACTAGAGGAAGTTGACATAAGGTTGCAATACCTGCAACAGGCTTGGGCACTAGTCAAAATACAAGAAAGAAAATTATTCTGCTGAAAGACCGCACAACTGGTTCCACTGTACGTTCTGGCGTGGCGTTTTAACGCCAACCAGGACGACTGTCGTCGATAATTTTTGTGTGTGCTGTTCTAGGAGCTGTTGTTTTCTTCGATTTAAGCCGTTATACTCCTACAAACAGGAGAAAGAGGAAGGATACCACGAGGACTCTTACGTATCTTAAGTATAATAAAGTATCTGTAGATTATTTCTAGTATTGATATGTTAGTAGCTAGTTTAATTTATTTTAGGATATACTTACTCGTAACATAAACTAATTCACTCTCCAATCCATACAGCTAAACATAAGTCAGAATTAATGAGATGAAGATATTCCTCTTGATAAATCGCTCGGCGAGATAAAGTATAAGAAAGATCAGTACATATATTTAAATTTTTTTTAGTGTTTGCAAGTTAGATTCAGTGCGACAACTATTTAACCGCGTGTGAAAAAAAAGCCAAAGTATTTTTTTTTTGTCGACCAAAGTCAATCGACACACCAAACAAATTTCTGAGAACACATAGATGTGGGATGAGAAGCACTGACGACAGCGACAACGTACAACCGACACCAGACCCTTTATAGACAACAGTAACGAAACGCATACATTCACACACACACCGACAACGTACAAAACGAACGAACGACAGGGAATGGGAGACTGCGTCCCTTCCATCGACGAGCCAGTTTCGTTTTGCTTTGTTTTCCAAATTAAAGTTAGTCATTAAACTCATTTATATCAAAGCGGTCGTTTTGCTTAAAGTTTTATTATAAATCGATGAATAAATAATACATGTTAATTTTACCAAAATAATAATCGTTTTTTATTTTAAAATATATAAATTGTGTGGTCGGAGCCAAACCCCACATAGATATATATATTCCCGTCAACAGCAAGGCATATATGGGTGCATGAATTATCACCCCACCGAGTGTAACCAGAATGCGCATTCTTCGTACTACTCCGGTACGTCCTTTAGAAACTTTTCTTATGATTCGTATAGATATATATTTGTAGTTTTATGAAATTCTTTTGGTGATTTTTGAACTACATTTATTGGAACTAAATGATTAAAGCATTTTTAACTAGACCTCTTTGAAGGTGAAGAATAACTTAATTTTTCTCAGTCATAAGCGTAGAACGGGTTTATTTACATAATTTTTTTTTTTTTGAAAGATCCAAAACATTCAAAATACATACTTACACAAACACAAACACTAAATAAACCCGTAATAGAAAAAGAACTACTCGCAATCCATTGGGGTATACAATTTTTTCGATCATATCTATACGGACGAAAACTTACTGTTGTCACCGACCACAGACCTTTAGTATCTCTATTCTCACACAAAAATCCATCGTCAAAAATGATTAGAATACGAGTAGACTTAAGTGATTATGATTTTGACATTATATACAAAAAATAAAAAAATAAATACTAACGCAGATGCTCTATCTAGAATAAAAATCGACTCAGACTTATTAAAACAAATGATACCGACAGAAATCAATGAAACCGTCAAATGAACATAAGTCATCACAAGGGGGATGTTCAACAAAATGAATGTGGACAACAACAAGGAGAAATGCAGTTCTCAAGAGAAGCCTGTACAATTTCAAATCTGGGAATGCATATCCATTAATGACGTCAAAAATATGAAGAAATTAAAATTTAATATTGATAAAAATGGAATTCAAAAATAAATATTGATGAAAATTTTGAATGGTATTAGATTTTCACTCCACCTAAATTTTTTTTTTCAATTGAAATAGCGGATACACATACTGAGCGATATAGAGACGCAAATAAAGCGCTTCAGTAGGTATTGGGGCACTTGAGACTGGGCACTTTTTTTTGGTATAAGGGGTGCGTGCCAAAGTGGGTCTGAAGTACCCCATATATATTTTTTTGTGTGATAAGGGCGGCAGCGCGCGAGTTACATATGATATAGCGCCTACAAACGGACCCAGCAAGCTACCAAGTGAACTAGCACATTTACGAGGGCGGATTGATATTGAAGCTACCTAGCGCTAGATGGCAGCACAAACACAAAATTGCGATCTGTCAAACGTCAGCAGTTAAAATTTCACCCAAATTCATCGAAAGAGACAAAAGAAAAGCTCGATAAACATTAAGGTGAGTCTGCTCCGTCAGATTACATGGTAAAATATTGGATTGCTGAATTTAAACGTGGCCGAACCAGCACTGCAACAATACCATCAACAGGAAGGCCAAAAGAGGTGTGTTGTGTATATACATACATGCACTTAACGTGGATACACTGACCTACATTTGAACAAACTTGTGAATGGTCAGTTATCACACAATCAATTTTTGTTTTGAATAATCATTTTTCCATGATAAATCGTTGTGCACAAAATGATTCATTAATTCTAAATAGAACAATAAATTAATGCACCTACACCTGAATGTGTCGCGGTGGCTAAGGGCATCGAATTGCATTTGGGTGGATTGAACTGAACGTTCATTCTGTTCAAATGGAATTCGAATCTTTGTCGTCATTCGGGCCATCATTTGTGGGTCAATAATATAATAGCATATTGAGAACCAAAATCAAAATAAGAGTGGGGATGAATCCAACTATTTGAAAGATAGATTTAAGTATAAATAGCCTAGTCATTTGTAAATAAAAGTTAGTCTTAAACCAACAACTTTGGACTCTTATATTTTCGGGTGAAGACCTTAGAAATACTAATCGTGCATTTTGATGCTCGGATTAAAGCGGCTGAAGAGCTCAGAATTACACTAAACTATAGGGCAACGTTAAACACTACAGCTGGTTACTGAAGAAAATATCAAAAAAATCCTCGATATCGTTATGAATGATCGCCGAGTCAAGTTGCGTGAGATTGTTGAAATGGTAAACATATCATATGAACGTGTGTTCAAAATTTTGCATGAACATTTGCATATGAAAAAGCTATCGTCAAGATGGTTGCCGCGTTTGCTCAGTGTCGAACAAAAACGAGTTCGAGAAACCACTTCACAGCGGTGTTTGGACATGATAAAGCGTAATCCTGTTGATTTTTGGCGTCGATTAATAACTGTTGACGAAACCATCACAACACACCTGAAACCAAAAATCAATCGAAACAATGGGTGGAAGCTGGTGGAAAAGCTCCGAAGAAGGCCAAGGCAGTGAAATCGGCTGGCAAGGTTATGGCCACTGTATTTTGGGATGCACATGGAATATTGCTTATCGATTATCTTGAAAAAGGATCCACAATCACAGGAAAGTATTATCGTGCATTATTGGATCAATTGATTGATGCAATCAAGGAAAAACGACCACATTTAAAGAAGAAAAAAGTGCTCTTTCTTCAAGACAACGCACCGGTTCACACAGCAATAGATACGATGCTAAAATTACGTGAAATACACTTCGAATTGGTTGATCATCCACCTTATAGTCCAGATTTAGCTCCTAGTGACTTTTTTCTATTTCCAAACTTGAAAAAATGGCTCGCAGAAAAAAAAATCATCTCAAACGAAGAAGTGATTACCGAAATTAACGCATATTTTGAGGGGTTCCCGAAATCGTATTATTCAGATGGTATACAAAAGTTGGAATATCGTCTTACTAAGTGTGTCGAAGTAAAGGGAGACTATGTTGAAAAATAAATGGTTTTTGAAAAAAAAAAAAAAATTCCTACTTAGGTAGCTTCAATATCAATCCGCCCTCGTAGGTCAACAACTTATGCAAACAATAAATACAACATCAACAATAAAGGGTTGATAACCAATAAATGCAGCGTTAACAATAAATGCAACACCAGCACAATTGGGTCAACAGCTTGTTCGACCAATAAATGCAAGATCAACAATAAAGGGTCAATAACCAATAAATGCAGCATTAACAACTTATAACTACAGTTACTCACAAAATTATTGGGTCAAACGCATTTATTTAGTTAAATGTCAATTTAAGAAAGATAAACAAAAAAATCAATAAAACAAAATTAACAATATATTCATAAAACAAAAATGAATAACAAGAAACTTAACAAAAACCATTTCCTTCGGTATTTGAAATTAACAAAAAACTAAATCCATCTAAAGTGCAGTTTTTTAATCACAAAATTATTGGGCCAAAATATGAAGTGACTACTTTTGCGTTGTAATTATAGTGCAGTTTTGGGTTTTTTGTTCGTTTTCAGTACTTAGTTGGATATCCCTTCTGTTCGATAACCCCTTTCATACGCCTTCCCATAGATTCGACTAACTTTTGGGTGGTTGAAGTACTGATTTTTTCCCATTCTTCCAAAAGCACTTTCTTGAGCTCGGTTTTGCTTGTTATGGTGTGCTTCCTGACTCCACGATCCAAAATTTCCCATAAATTTTCAATGGGGTTTAAGTCGGGGCTCTGGGGTGGTGTTTGGATGACTTTAGGGCAATTATAAAGCAACCATTCCTGTACGACGCGTGATTTATGTTTTGGGTCATTATCTTGATAGAACTGAAAAGTTCTTGGAATACCCATTTTTTCAGCGCTTTGTAGTAAGTTTTGCTTAAGAAGGTCTAAATACACCATTCGATCCATTATCCCCTCAATAAATACCAAATTACCAACCCCCGCATGTGACATACAGCCCCATACCATCACCGAACCTCCACCATGTTTTACGGTTGGTAAAAGGTTTTCTTTGTTTAGCTCGGTATTTACCTTGCGCCATACTTTACCTCGGCCGTCTGATCCGAATACGTTGTATTTACTCTCATCAGCAAATAAGACTGTTTTCCAGAAATCCAGTGGCTTATCTTTAGTGGTTTTTGGGAATTATAACCTTTTTTTTCTATACCGTTATAGCCATTTTCTCTAAAAACGCGGCGTATGGTTTCTGGATCAACAGTTTTTCCGCAATAGTTCTCCAATTCAGTAGCCATTTTTGGGGCGCTAATATGGGGATTTCTCCTGAGGTTTTGCAGAATCCACCTTTGGTCATGTTCATTTAACATTCTTGGACGTCCGGGATTGGGCTTAAATTCTATCCTTGTTTCGTTTTTTGACCTCCGGATGATATTTCCAACGGTGCTCTTTGGAATATTCAACAAATCTGCTATTTTTCGTTGCGTCTTCCCTTTGGCATCATGAGAAATAACAAGTTGCCTCTTGTCGAAGGAAGTATTTTTGCCTTTTCGTCCCATACTGCAAAAAATGCGTGTTAAAAAACGCAAACAAATCAATTCCATCCACCAATATAACGGACCTGAACTACTATACAACTGTTTTTTTCCTGCGCTCAATTTGATATCCTCACTTGATGCTGGCAAATAAACGAATGCATACTTGACCCAATAATTGTGTGATGTTGTTTTTCTTATAGTGAAGTTCATTGAGTAAGGTAACGGTAAATTAAGGAAAGAGAAGAATTATCTTCAGCACTATTAGAATCACAATAGTGCAAGCAACGAAATGAAATGCAAACCGGTTGCACTAAATTCTGAGTGTATATTTTTTATGGACTATTGCTTTAAAATATAAGGTTTGACCCAATAATTTTGTGAGTAACTGTATATAAGCAAAGGCATTACAAACTGAAAGGGTCTAACGTGTACATTGTACAACCTGAATAGTCGCAGCGACGTTTGAACGGCGGGCTATTCTGGTTCTTTAGTTAATATTTTATTTTGTTAATATTTTCTATCAATAAAGCGTAAGAGGCCTGTGGCCCAATTGAAATAAAAATAAAAAAGTTTTTTTTATTTCATTCGGAAACATAAAAACATAAATGGCGCAGTCGGTCGTCCTCTTATATTAATTCTAGAGGATAGTGATACGAATAAACGAAAAATCAAAAATTAATAAAGAAGTGTTTTGTTTTAGAATGAAGCTAATAATCGAAATAATCGGGATTATAATAAAGTGACTTTTCAATAAAAAACAAAATTACTAATAATCGAAGTACAAATCGATATACATAATTGTGATTAAAATAAAGTGACTTTTTTTAAAAAGCCCCTAATAACCTCAGGCAAAATCCAAAATCCCAAGAAAAAATTAGTATAAACAAGTGAATAAATCGTGACTTTAAAGCAAAAATGGAACAACCCCCTATAGAATAGTGTTTGTTAACCCTAACACAAATTCTGGAAAGACAAAATGCAGCTCAAAGTCCAAGAGTGATAATAGAAAAACGAATAAAGTATCTCGAAAACTTTACAGGAAAACCGGGCACATTACCCTCCTTTATCGCTACTGTGGAGCAAATTATAGAAGAATTCGGCGTAATTAACCAAGATCTAGTGTTTTCTGTCACATACAACGACAAAATTGGAGGAGCAGCAAAAAACTAAATATTTGGCGATTGAGAACCCAACTTCATGGGAGGAATGCAAACAGAAATTAAAAATACACTTCCGGCCAGCAAAGGACCAAGGGACAATTCTGAATACATCAATAATATAAAGTGTAAGAGGCCTGTGGTCCAATTGATATAAGAATAAAAAAAAATTTTTTATTTCATTCGGACACATAAAAACATAAATCGCGTGTCAAAGAGGTCAGCAGTGTTTGTGATTTTTGGTGGTGATGCGGTTGTTGTATGTCTTATCAGTATGATGTTTTTGTATTTGTTGTTGGATGAAATTAGAATAGTGAATTCTATAGGAAAGTGTTTCGTGGCCATATTAGCGATAAGGTTTGATTTTTGGAGGTGAGTTGAATGTTTTTTTCTTGTGTGATAAGGGCGGCAGCGTGTCAAAGAGGTCAGCAGTGTTTGTGATTTTTGATGGTGAGGCGAATGTACTATGGCTGGCTTATCATCATGTATTTGTTGTTGGGTTATTATTTGAATAGCGAATTAAATTAGAAATGTTTGTCATGGTGAGGTTAATCATAAATATTTAATTCTTATCACAATTATTACTGTCTAAAATACTTAGAAGCCAGGTCAATATACCACATTTAGAGATCAATTTAAATTTCCTGATAAAGAACATTCATTGTAATTTAGAAAAAAAAGAACACTATGTGAATATTGGAGTGAAATGTTAAGGGAAGAAATACAGTAGAATCTCCAAACATACATCATGAACAATTTGGAAAGATGAATGTGTTTCATGTATTAAGTTTTTTTTATAAAATTATTGGTAAATTTCGTATATGCTTTATTGTTATGTAAAGCTATATGTTTGGAAAGATGCAAAATATTAAAATTTAAACAGTGAATCTAAATGGTTGGAGTAGAACCTGAGGAAAAAAAACGATGAAAAAATATTAGAAAAATAAATTCTTATTAGAATTGTTTCTGTTTTGAATACAATTTTTTTTAATTTTTTAGAGGGTATACAAAGCAAAACTGACAACAAAATGAATCCTTATCAGAACTATTACTCTTTGAAGTACTTAAAAGGTTAGAGTAACACCCGATCAAAGTAGGACACATTAAAAGATTAATGCAAATGTCTGTAACTTTTTTTTTTTTTTTGCGAGTATAAAACTGGAACTGGCAACAAAATTAATTCTTATCAGAACTATCACTATTTTAAGTACTTAAAAGGTTAGAGTAACATCCATTCAAAGTAACACATTTAGAGATTAATTTAAATTTCTATACTTTTTCGCTTATATAAAACCAGGTCGTTAAAAAATTCTTAATTCAGTTGTCTTTCAAGTGCAAATAGAATTTTTTGAATTTTTTAAATCAAAATGTCTTCATCTTCAATATTGAATAAAATAAAATAAATAAAATGTGAGGTGTTGTGTTGGTTATCTGTCGAATGTTCTGATAATGAATAGGTCGATATAATGATGTAGTGTAGTGGTATAGGCAAGTCTTTTTCTTGTCGTTTATCACATCTACTAGGTCCAATGGATCGATGGTGGAAGACGTTCCGAGTTGATGGAATGTTTCCTCATGGGTGGGTATAGAGGCCTAAGGGGGTAATATTAACATCTTCTCCCCCTTCCTCAATTATAAGAGTGTGAGTGGGTGCTGACCTACTCCCCTCGTCAGCAGTATCGTTATTCATCTGCGCTTGATAAGCTGACTGAGCCTATAGCGCCTTATTCTCTGACATCTAAGAATATCTTTCTTATAGAGGCTCACTATTCGTGCGGTTCTCTCATGTGTCTTGTATAATATTCATTAATTGTGTAGGCCTTCCAACACAATTTATCTTTCAAGCCATATTCTCGGCGTTTGTTGATCAGGCCCCCAGCAATAAATATTTTTATTAGATTTTCTGAGTTTTTAACAGCTAACCTTCAGTAGGTTCGCACTGGTTAAAAGAGGTAACAACGTTGTCGATCCCAAAGCAAGAACACACGACCCATTTGAGCTAGTCATGGGCGTGCGTGCGAACCGGCTGCGATGGTCGATCGCAACCCAAATGTTTCTCCTGTATCGACTTGAGTGGGCCCGTGGTCTTAGAGAGAGTTCTCTATGGACGAGTCCAGTAGTCAGAACGGAGTTGCAGCCTTTCCACTTTGAATTCCTTTAAGGAGTCACATTGGAGCTAGTGTCGAAGGCGACCGAACCAGTGTACTCCCAGAAGAGTTTTAGTATGTATTGAGGTAGTAGTTTTTATTTTGGGTTTTGTTGTGTGGTTTAAGAGATGAATTGACAAGCCAGCCCATTTAAGGTTTGTTGATTGAGAGGTTTACGTGACGGTTGAAGCTGAAGTATACACCATATGATATACAATATGGCAAATGTGACAAAACAAAGATCTACCATTTGATACACAATAGCAAAGAAAAAACTATATCAAAGCTTAACGAAAAACGCGAAAGCTTTCTTGAAAACAGAAGTCATGGGTTCATTCGAAATCCAAGAGCTGACAGGAATAAACTTGAATCAGTCTTTAGATACGGTCCAACCGAGTTACAACACAGTAATAATATTCAGCGCGAAAGAAAAACTCGAACAGAATTTAAAAATAAAAATAATCTTGTTTATACAAATAAATCCCGTAGTGAGTTTGCAAAAATAAGAGATCAAAATTCCCCGAGAGTAGAAACTGATTCCCCTCTATAATTTAATTATCCTAACTAACAAAATGAACATTCATTTAATTCTAGTAATGCTAACACTTTACGCGATTACCAAAGCTGCAAAATTAAATATTGAAAATATAAACAGTGAAAACGGGTACACAATAATAAAATACGGATACAAAAATATAGTTAACAATTATCATAACATAGTGCACATTATAAAAATATCTGACATTGAATTACTAATCGATACATTTGAAAATAAAGTGAATAACACAAACAAATCAAAATTCATCCCCATTGATATTTTTAATAAAAGAAGAAATTATCTTAGAACCAACAAAACTTTTAGTTAATAATAAAATATATTTTGACGAAGAAAAAACTGAACTTAAACATTTAAGAGAATATAAATGGTGTAATCCTTGTAAGAAAATAATAAATTTAAATGAAAATATTATATATGAAATAAAAGATGGAATAATTGCAATTAAAAATTCTAATCTAACAATATTAAGTAATTGTGACGAAAGAAAAGAAATAAAAGTTCAAAACAACATTATTATCAAATTTGAGAATTGTGAAGTTAAAATCTTAAATACGACCTTTAAAAATTACGTAAATTTTATATATGAACCTATAAGTATAGATGTAACTATATCTAATGTAACTGTCTTAAATGTAGATTTAGAATTAGATCATATCGATACTATAAAGAACAAATTACATACTAATTCAAAAATTAATTATTTTAACATTATATTTACATTTGTCATTGTAATATGTTTACTTGGTATACTCTGTCATCAAACATATATTTTCATCGGGAGACGAAAAACTAAGGGGAGAGGAGTTATGTTAAAATATAAGAGATTGTCGGTCCCAATCTCAACATAAACACACAGCAATATGCTGATTCAAATTTAAATGATTGTGAAGTGGTATCATACTAAATCAACAAACGATAAATTATAAAGTAATGATACCAGCTGCACATTTTTCTATGACAGAGTTTGCTAAGTGGGCATAAAAATAAAAACCAAAAGATCATCATGAGTATGCTCTTGATGATCAGTTCTTTGTAATCAGTTAAAGAAGAATGTACATCTTCTGATTTTGAATTCAATATAATAATAAAATTGCTTCATTATTTTTTTTAAAAACCCAACAGTGAAAAAATATTGTTAATTGGCGAGACATTTCGAAAGTTCAAACAGAAAGAACAATAAAACTCATAAATGATGCACAGATTACCGTACCCACTGAAGGTTGTGGAATCCCGGAATTAAGATTATTCCAAAACCATATAAAGGAGTACAAAGTGACTGTTGATGAGTATGGGTCCAAGGGCCAGAAGGTGAATTTTGAAGGATTTCCCACTGAAGGTGGTGAAGAAAAAAAGAGCATTAATTTGCTGTACCATCAAAATCACTATAATGTAATAACCTCATTGACCGCAGCATTTTGTTGCAGCTATTATTGCGAAGATTGCCATGTTCCGTATAATACTAAAACTCAGCACAAATGTCAACGATCTTGCCCGCAATGTCAAAATACACCAAGTTGCTCCAGAAATAGGAATGAAATGGAAATTTGTTGTGAAGATTGCAATCGAAATTGTAGAGGAAAAAACTGTTTGAAACAATATTTGCGAACAAATTAAAAGATGCAAACTATGTTTAAAAACATATAGTGGAAACCGAATGCATATCTGTGGCGAATACTACTGTAAATTATGTAGTAAACACGTAGAAGAAGATCATTTGTGCTATATACGTCCCGATAGTAGATTACCTAAATGCAAAGACACTCTTTACATTTTTTACGATTTAGAGAGTCGCCAAGAAAGAATAATTGGAGAAAAATTTAAAAATACTAAAGTGTTACCGGCGAAGACGACAAACCGACGACGAACACAAAACGACGAACGGACATTATATTATTGAATTGATTTTTTTATTTATTTAAACAAAACAAAAAAATAAATTCAATAAAACGATGACGCAGACGACGACCACGAGCACGACAATGAAAACAAGACAATAAACTGACAGACAATTGAGTGTTAATTGTTGAATTGACAGTTCATGTCAACTAAGATCGTAAAAGGCAAGGTTAAGTAACATCGTATGTGAGTAGTGCTTATTAGTACTTAGGTAGATGAGTTGGAATATGAACTTTTAAGAATTGGTTGGAGGATTCGATATTCGAATTTAAAATGCGAAAACTTTCACTCAAATAGGTCAATGATCGTTAAAATATATAGCAGGGTAAGCTTTATGCAGGACTTCCAGTGGCGACCAAAGAAAGGCCCAAGAACAATGCTTTTTAAAAAATAGAATTTTAAAGTTGTTCAAAGTCCCGAATAGAACACAGAGTTGCGTTCGGTAGGTTGCCGCTATAGTTTCTAACGTTAAAGTGATTTGTTTTACTAACTGTTTTCACCTTTGGAATGAAATCAAAGGCACTGTGGTAAAAAAAATTAATTTTGACACTAGAACTACTGAAATTATAGTGAATTTTCCTTTTAGTTTAACATTTACAATACAAATAAAAGTGTAATTTCATCGTGTCAGTAAATTAATTACTAAGAGACGAAATTTTGGTATTCCCAACCGGAATAATCATTTGAGAAAAAGTCTGAAGCAAAACTACCAGGTCATCTATAAAGCTGATAAATTTCGGGAACTGAAATAAAATCATCATTAGGTCTTGTGACCAAAGAAGCCTCCTAAATCAACAAGCCTGATTAGCCTCGATTGTCCAGGCACCAACTTTGAACCGGGAGATCGAGAGTTCGATACCGGCATCAAAAATCCAATCCCAATTTTAATTTTTGTTTGCAAAAAAAAAGTTGCAGCCCAAATTAATTTAAAGAAAAATAGTTGAATTGAAACGGTTTAGAATAAGTTGAGGTTCATCGAAAATTAGCATTTAATTGATTTGAATTGCGAACCGAGAAAAAAAAGAGAATATTTTTTGCGCGGTAATAGTTTCAGTCCAAATATATTATATATAGCTAATCATATACAATTTTGGGCGCAGCAAAGTGCTACGTAAAGTACTATATATATAGAATAAGAGAGTGGCCATTTCATCTGGATTTTAAAGGTGAGTGATTTTTGATAATTGATTACCATTTTTTTTATATAAATATATGTGTAACAGTCATCCTTATAAAAATCATCATAAACAACATAAATAATATAAAAAAAAAAAAACATTTAAATGTTAAGAAAAACACTGATGGCAGCGCCCCTAAATTTATATACAAAAAGATGCAAGATGTAGCAACAAAAGAAGAAATGTAGTATCCAACAGATAGACGAAACACGAAAGATACAATTTGTTGGAGAACATTCTATTCGATAAGTAGACGCCGGAAAATAAAGACAATTTTTCGAGTTTTTCTTTTTTGCTACCAAAAATATATCTATGTTTTTTAATATTAATTAATAATAACAATTTATGTTCACTTTTAATAAAAAGAAATTAAAGAAAGCAATTAAAAAATACAACAAAAATATATTGTTATTGAAGTTGAAGTTTTTTTAACATTTAAACATGCATACATTTTTATTTTATTTACTTAATTTCTTTAATTAATTTTTGTTTATATTAATTCATTAATTTTAACAAACACATTTTTGACAAACAATTTAAATTTAAAAGTGCTAACAAAAAAAAAAACATAAACACAAAGAACAACACATTTTATAAAACTTAACCATTGTAATGTGCTGCCACCTTCTACAGTATAAAAGGCCGCATCAAATCAGTAGCAGTTGCATCTTGCATTCTGTCGAATAAAGCCATACAGTAAACGTACAACTTATCGTTGGAGAACTATAATTGTTTTTATTTTGACTGAATTGGTTATTTTAGCTTTCGCTAATCATCGTTGCTGCGTAAGTAGACAGGCTGAACAATTCTTTGGTCGCCTGGCTCTTCATCTCCGAATATAATCCTCGTCACATAAGACTGTAGACAGGCTGATTGTCTCTGACGGTTGCCTGGCTCTGTTATCGTCGCCAATACAAAACAGGTTTTGACTTTTTTGGATTCACTCAAACACATCCACGCACGCACATTCACGCATTCACGCATTTGCATTCACACACCCTCCTAAGCATAACATTAACGCTTCATATGTAAATATATGTGTATGTATTAAATAACAAAGAATATATTATCACGCCAAATTTGGGGGGAATTCAACGGGGAACCAAAGTGTTAAAGTGAATTCAAAGACAAAGACAAAAGAGGATATACAAGAAATAGAAACCCAAATTAACGAACAATTCGAAGACGATTGAACGCGATTAAAAACGATTTTTCCGTAACTTAAGCTAAGTTTCCAACCGTTGTTTTTTTTTAATACCATGTAAAACTAATTAAAATTATCTTTGTATAAGAATTATCAATTTTAATAATTTTCAAATCAATCATTATAAAAACAAATCCAATTAATTAAATTAAATATGAATTTCAAAGATTTTTATTGAAGAATTAAAATAAAAAAAATTAACATGGAATAAGGAATTTTAACTAAAGGGATGCGAAGGGGGAAGAGATAGGGATGACGAGTTGAAGAAGAATCCATTTTAAGGGGTTGTTTTTAGCGAGGGGAACAACCACGGAAGGGAGGGTAACAGAAAAAAAATATCTCGCGCATCACAAAACCAGATGCAAAGACTGGCAATATCTAATAAAATTTTTTTTGTAGTGAGCCTGAGTCAAGGACCACTCCCAACGCTGAGCTAAGGGTTCAATATTTGCCAGCACTGACCCACAGGCCATACGGCTCGTTACAAAAGATGATGCATATATTACTCCCATTAAAATACATGAGCCTAATTTGTGTGTTTTTGAACAAAAGTGTTATCAATGTTTTGATATTACAAATTTGGCCTTTTGTAATAAGTGCGGACATTCATTGAACATCATAAAGGAATTTGAAGAAGAAGAAGAACAAAAAATGTTATCCCCAAATTCCTAAAACATATTCTGAATGTGCGCCAAAAATTTAAAAATGTCATTGTATTAGCACATAACGGACAATCGTATAATCATCAATTCATATTAAATTATATACTGAAAGAAACAACTTTAAGTCCAGAATTGATCATGCGGGGCAGTAAGATAATATTAATGATAATAGGAAATATTAATTTTATAGTTTCCTTAAACTATTTCCCAATGGCGCTCTCCAAACTTCCGAAAACATTCCAACTATCGTCTGAATTGAAAAAAAGGTCATTTTCCTCATTTCTTCAATAACAAAGGAAATAAAAACTATATCGGGAAGTTACCAGTCTTAGAATTCTACAGTCCATATACTAAGTTAAGAGCACGTAAAACCATTGGATCGTAACGGCATAGTCGCCAAAAAGGCACGATCCCAATCACCATAAAAATGCAGCCGGATTGCAGACGCCGACTAAAACACAGAACATGCACCGAGATGCATGAGAACAACATGACTCATCGTACTCCAGCTTCAACAAAGAAGATGCCAATACGATGACATCATCTTCCCCCAGCATTCCACCATGAGTATTGTAAGGTAATATTAAGACATAGATTTTAATAATTAGTCAGTCTTAAATCTGAACTGAGCATTATAAGTCAGAAGTAAGCTGCCCTTAAGGCCATAGTTTTAAAGAATAATTAAATAAAGTTTTTTAAAACAAACTCCATGTGAGTCTAAATATAATTTACTATGAAATCAGAAGAACGTGAAGTGTTTCTAAAATGGTATGGAGAACATCAAAACGATGTTTTTAACCTCCGTGACGTGAACTCCTTGATTATTGCATCAGTGATGTCAAAATTCTGACTGAGGCATGTCTGAAGTTTAGACATTTCTTTCCTACTGAAAGCAATATTGAGCCGTTCTTAGAAGCTACGACTATAGCATCTACATGCAATCTGGTGTACCGAAGAAATTTTCTACAGTCTAACACTATTGGGTTCATACCTAAAAATGGATACAGGTAAATTTATGTTTAAATGAATACATAAATATAATATCTAAAATAAGTAATAAAACAAATGTTATTTCTTAATATCAGATGCATCGATAATCAATGCATAGAAGCAATTAAGTGGTTGATTTTGGAAGAGAAAAATCGGAAGATCAACATAAAGCATGCTGCTAAAGGACGCGAAGCCGTTATTAATGGGGTTAAAATCGACGGTTTCTGCGAGGAAAGTAAACAAGTTTTTGAGTTTCATGGCTGCTACTACCACGGTCATCATGCTGGTCTAAAACATAAACGAGATGATCCTCTGTCCGATAAAGAGCAACACGATACGTTGAATTCGTTTGAGATCGTGTAACTATGAAGTGATCGAAAAGTGAAGTTGTGAATTTGAAACTTAACTAAGTTATTTAAAAGATGAAGAGTTAAATTTCTTAAACAATCACCCATTTTTACAAAGTGCAACGTATAAATAATAATAATAATTGAATGTTAAACGATGGGTCAATAATAAACTTCATGTTCAAAGTATAAGTTCGTTTTTTTTTCGCTCCGTCCGAATCCCAATACTTGAATGAACTGGGAACACATTTAATTACTACAAGTGTAAGGAAGGTGAGCAGGTAAAATACATTGATGTATGTTCACTATACCCCTGGGTATGTAAAAATGGGAAGTATCCCTTTGGGCATCCAAAGGTTCACACAAGTAATGATGATATTTGCTCTAATATGAAACTTGATAACATCAACGGCCTCATTAAATGTAAAATTCTGCCACAAGAAAACTTATTTCACCCTGTCTTACCCCAACAACAAAACAATAAACTAATGTTCTCATTGTGTAGAACTTGCAGCATTATCATCGGATTTAACGAAGGCCGAGACAGATAACCTGCGAAATCCACTCTCGACACATCACCGATGCTTTGCGAAAAATATCTCTGAACTGGACAAATGCACCGTAGCAAAAAGAAGCATCACCCTTAAAACCAATGAGACGTTTGAAGTCGTACCGCATTGCCTTTGTCAAAAGCCAATAGTAGCAAATATAATCTCTGAGCTTCTGCAGCACGATATTATTCGCCCTTCAAATTCACCATACGCCTTCCCAGTCGTTCTCGTAGAAAAAAAGAATGGTGAACATCGACTTTGTGTCGACTACCGAGTTCTTAACCGCAACACCGTTAAGGCACCATTTCCTATGCCCATAATTGAGGAACAATTTGCCCAGCTAGCTGGTAACCATCAAATCGAAATCGATGAATGCTCCAAACAATTCACAGCATTTGTCACCACCGATGGCCATTACGAATATAACCGTATCCCATTCGGGTTGGTCAACGCTCCTGCCGTGTTTCAAAACATCATGAATCAACTCGTTGCGGAAATGGGGCACGGTGAAGTTTTGGCATATTTGGATGACGTCATCATTCCCAGTAAGACCGTTGTCAGAGGCTGCGCCCGCCTTGACCGGTTCTTAACGCTTCTGGACAAATATGGTCTTACCCTTCGGCTGGACAAATCCAAGTTTCTGTCCACAAAACTAATACATCTGGGCCATATTATTGACGCTAACGGAGTAACGCCAGAAAATGAAAAGGTGAGCGCCATCTCAAATTTCCAAACACCAACTAACATCTAGGAGATATGACGTTTCCAAGCCACTGACAAAACTGCTTCACAAAAACGAAAAATTTGAATGGGGTATTGAACAAGAGAATGCTTTTCGAAAACTCATTGGAATCCTTAGCAGTGCTCCGTCACTTGCAGTGTACGACTCATCAGCTCAGCACGAAGAACATACGGACACTAGCAGTGTTGCCGAAGTTATATTGCAGTCCACCGACAGCAAGACATTGCAACCAGTTTTCTATTACAGCCGCCACTGTACCGATAGCGAAAGCAAATTCCACAGCTATGAGCTCGAAGTTCTCGCCGTAGTTGAGTCGTTGGAGCGTTTCCAAATGTACCTTCTAGGTAAAAACTTCCGTCTCATTACGGACTGCTTTTGCCAAGGTCAAAGAGAATAAGGAACTAAAACCGACAATTGCGCGTTGTTGGATGAAACTATTAGAGTTCGATTTCGAAGCTGTTCACCGACAGGAGTCCCACCATGCAACTGCAAGATGAAAAGCTCTGCGAAATTGTAGCTGTTCTTAAAGGAGAGAGGAAATCGCCGCAAGAGACACAGCTAAGGAACGACTATCGACTACAAAACCATCGACTCTATCGAAAGGAAGGAGATTCGTGGTGCCAAAAACTATCCGATGGAGAATTGTCCAGTACTGTCACGACAACATGGGACATTTTGGTCTCGAGAAAACGCTGAAACGTATCCAGTAGACATTCTGGTTTCCTAAAATGCGGAAGTACGTCAAGGAATATATACATATGTAGGTTAAGCATGCTTAAATTCACGACCTTTATGTACACTACGAAATGACATTGACGATCTTGCGGTTCTCACTCCAGGTCATTTCCTCATCGGTCAAGCTATAAATGCAATCCCTGAGCCTAGTCTCATAGCATCAACTTCGACACCTAACCAAAGACGGAAACATGTGCAGCAAATGCACCAACATTTTTGGAAGAAGTGGTCAAATGAATATTTAAATCGTCTTCAACAACGACCTAAATGGCTAACTAATGAACAAGGTATTAAGGTTGGAGATATTGTTCTCATCAAAGATGAAAATACCCCACCAACGGCGTGGCCTTTAGGAATCGTCGAAATTATCCATCCTGGAAAAGATGGACTAACACGAGTAGTAACGGTACGAACAAGATTTAATACTTGTCAACGACCAATCGTTAAAATATGCCCATTACCAATCGAAAACAATGAAACTACCATAACAACGTGTAATTGACCTGTTCAGTAGAACTCTGTCCATGTGTTGTCAGTAGTAGAATTGTATATGTTTAGTGTATATGTCAGCATAACTCATAAGTAATAGCATTTTTCAGAAATAATGGACGCACAATGGCCAATTGGACTGTGGGAGGATTACCTCAACATTTTGGAGGAAATCAGGTTTTCTCCACCTCACCTACTGACACCTACACCATTGCAAACTCTTATTGAGGAAAACATAGAAAGGGAGAAAGAAGATCCAAGCGGCATAGTCGGGAACTTAATCCCAGTAACCATCAACGGTTCAACGGTCGATTCGTTAAGTATGTTGAAGCCGTCGACAACCGTTGAAGAAATTAAAATGCGAATCGACAACGACGTTCAAAGGTTTGTCACCAGGGAGGGAGAAGACCTCTTCATCTTTAAGAAAACCTTGCAGAGAATCGACTTCGAACGTATCCAGCATAGCAAAAGGAAACAGTTTACCATTAACCTGCCAGACAGATACCGGGTAAATGTTAACAGAGCGGGAAAGGTCGTTTTCCACAATCGCCACCGCAAGGGACTGAAAAAAATAAACCAGCGAATTATTGAACGTGGTCGTCCAAGGTGGGGAGGATGTTGAGTCAACGAAATTAAAATTGAATTAAGAAAAAAAAAAGTAATATTAAGACGACCAAGTAATAATTATTATTGATTTCAGCAAAAATAAGGTTATTTCTTAATATTAATGAAAAATTTTCTATCATTTCATGTGGTGAATTCAACAAAATTTTTATTCTACCCAATTGGCAATGCCAAAACTGCCCGAAAAGGGGTATAAAAGGCCGACAAATTTTACAATCGTCCTCTCTGAGTTTCCAACCGCACCAAGTCAACATCCAGACAACAGCCGCAATTTTTATCAAAAAACATTTTTTTTACATACACGAAAAACCAACAAGGTAAAATCAGTGGAAATTGTTTGACGATTTATACGTCAAACATATATCTCTGATATCTTTAATCATTTAAAAAAAACGAACACATTTTGTAGTAAATAAAGTCAAATTGAACTTGTGGGACAATTTATACGTCTCACACATATGGTTTGACAGTTGCCAAAAAAAAATTATTTGATATATGCGTATAAGTTTTGTCAATTGTATATACTTAGATAATAAGAAATGTCAGAAATTGAATAAAAAACTTGAATTATTAATGAAAGTACGCCTCGTTTTTTTTTGCGTTTTTATTTTAAAAGGAATAAAATCTTTTTTGAGTCATTTCACTTTGCAAAAAATACACTCTATTTATTTTCTTACGAGCAGCCCACAAATGGCACTGACAAATGTACTGTGCAATATAGATTCTCTGGCCAGTTCTTTCTATCGCGCCATCATTCGGGGAGACCTTAACGCCAGAAGTCCCAACTGGGGGGATGCCTGGCACAATGTAAATGGGAAAACCTTCGAATCTTGGTTACATAACCACTTTCCCTCAATTACTAACATCACATCCCCGACTCCAACATTCCCCAGGAGCTCTTCATTTCTCGATCACTTTCTGATCTCCAAGCACCTTATTAATTCAATAAATCCCAACTTTAACATAAAAACCCTCCATACCTTTACCGAACACTGTTCGGTCCTCCTTGAAATTCACCTTGAAGATACAGGTATCTGTACCCATGAACTTTCACAACACAGATTCCCTAAGATCTCGGATTGGAATCCCATTAAATCTTACTTGGAGGGCTCCCTCTTGCAGAACCCCCCCCCCCCCCCCACTCTCGAAACCTCTCAAACCAAGAAATAGATCTCTCACTGATACGATCCACTTCTCCATTGACCCACTCCTCCTTCAAAAAATATAAAAACCTACCCAGGGAAATTGAGCTCCTTTTTAAGATGAAACACCAATGGCAAAAACAACTCAAGAAAATCTTCCATAAAGCCCTTAACAGGATCAACCCTCTTTACCGAGAACTCTCCTCCAGGATACAACTCCTAAATAAAATAGTTCAAGACAAGGTCAGAATCTTTTGGTCAGCGACAGGCTCTCAAAAATCAAACCGGGGCCACATGCTTTTAAAGAAGCCTTTAAAATGATTGGCAAAAACAAAAAATTTCACTGCGGCAAAGTCATTGTCGGCAATGACATAATAACTAATGAAAAAAACATTGTCACTGCTTTCGAAAATCACTTCCAAAATATATATTCAGAAAAAACCCCGGACTACAACCCCTCCATTACAGTCGAAGCCAGGTCCTCAGTCCGGTCAGTCCAAAACAATAAACCCGAACATATATTTATCTTTGACAACGAGAAAAACGCCTTGAGCCCTATTGTCGACCATATATTTACCAACGCAGGCAAAGTATCCTGCCTAATAAGTAACCTGCAACCTAAACAATCCTCGGGCCCAGACGGGATATCTAATTTTATTATCAAAAAACTTCCATCCATGGTTATAAGATTCCTGACCATAATCTTTAACAATTGCATTAACAACGGGTATTTCCCTAACAGTTGGAAGTCCGCCAGGATAATCCCAATAATTAAAAAGCCTAACGAATTCAACATAAACAACTTTAGGCCTATTTCGTTGCTTTCAAATCTTGGTAAGCTACTAGAAAGAATTATATTAAATCTAATGAATTCGCCGTCAGAAAACCCAATTGACCCTATATCCGATTACCAATTCGGCTTCCGCAAAGGCCATTCCAACCTCACACGCATTGTTAAAAATGCACAACGATATATCCCTGAATCTTAGAGAAAACCGATGCACGGTTGCCTGTTTTCTAGACATAGAGACAGTGTGCGGAGGGTAGGCCTTATGCACAAAATCTCACAAATCAATTTCCCCCCGTACGTCACCCACTTGCTGGACAGCTTTCTCCAGGACAGAAAATTCTAAATCCAGATCGAAGATCGAAATCGAACACTTGCGCTTGTGACTGCGGCGTCCCCCAAGGTTCGATACTGGGCCCCCAACTCTACAACATCTTTATGTATGATTTTCCCCATCACTTCTCGAACAACAACTTAGTCTCTTGCGGGCTACTATATGCAGACGATACCATAGCCTACTCAAGCCATGCCCACCCAAAAACTGCGTTGTGTCATCTTGAAAACCACATTGATACCATCAATATCTTTTATAAGACCTGGGGGATAAAAATCAATACTCCGAAATCAGAATTAATCTGTTTCCGCAACCCCAGCGGAAAAGGCCCATCCAGGACAATAAAAGAAAGCAGGAACCTCTCCCTCAGAGTAAACGACATTGTCATCCCAGTTAAAAATAACCTAGTGTACTAGTGGTGTAAGATTTAACAGCCTCTTGGAGTTCAACAGACACGCAAGACTCACCCTCATGAAAGCACAGAGAATATCGAATATGCTTCTGCCACTGCTGAGGCATAAAATGCTAAAAAAGAAACCCAAACTGCTCTTTTATAAAATCCTCGTTAGACCCATAATGACATACGCCTTCCCAATATGGTTTTTGATTTCTCCTACCGTAACATTGGAAATCGAAATTTTTGAGCGGGAAATACTTCGACTCTGCATCGGGAAAAACTTTGAAACTAGACCAAACAAATTTTCATATGATCACATATATAAAGAATCTCCATTCATACAATACACGGTAATAATGATGGAGTAATCAATGTCAAATCTCAACAATGTCGGTAATGTCCTGATCAACAGTATATTAACCTCGCAAAGGGGCTCTTCTTGGGACTCTGAGATATACCCATCACTCGCCGGCGTTCTCTTCTTGGAGTTGGACTCGGTTCGCGCTGGGCAGTACCCGCCTTTCTTCCTCAAAGCCCCTCAAGGCCAAAATCGTGGCTAATAGCCGAATCCCACTATGATATCGACCTGTTCACTATTCTAGTAGGGAATAACAAGAGGGGAAAAAAAATAAAAAAAAATAAAGAGAAAATATAAAAACCAAAAAATAAAAGACCTACACTGGAAAAGATTAAAATATAAGTGTCACCACCACCAATAAAGAACCCTCTATCACGACCACCACACATACCCTTCCACACATACAAGCCTAAGCAGAAGTTCGCCGCACATCAGTTGACGTCGGACCTCTATCGCAAACGGTTGCTTTTTCTTATAATCATGCGAACCATTCTATTATTTGACTTTTGTACTTAATTTTTTTTAATAAGTATTTTTCTTCCTTTTGTGTTCAATAAAAAAATTATTTTTAAAGGCTTTGTCTTCACACGTCGCCTTTGATTTCTTTCGGAAAAAAACCATCTTGACATAAGTTAAATAAATTTCCAAGATAAAAATAACTAGCTTGACAAATAAATATAAACCATAACAAGCTATTCAATTCTGTAGTAGTGGGCAGTACTTACCCCACTTCCATTTACCAACGATCTCTATTGTAACTAGTATCATAAGTAATAATTATTGTTCAATATTCTACTTGCTCAACTAATGTAAAGGAGACTAAATGAAATTTATACTAATTACACTCAAACATCGATTTCATTAAAATTAAAGAAAACCGTCGATGCTAACATGACTATCATATAGGAACTCAGTATTCCTATTATATATACATATATAAATCCTCATTTATGTAATCTAATTATATTGCTAATAATTATATTCTATCACAGGAGCTCTCGCTCCCTTAAAAGAACTGATTTTAATAATTGGAATTGATATATAATCCTAATTGTAACCAATCATAACTTAATATACAATACTGTTCACTCCACTTAACCCTTCCCGTTGATGTTAATGTTAAATGTCCTAACTCTAAAATTTTTTTTAGTAGTGCAATGGGTTTCTTGTATTCGTCTCTTTAAATTCAGCGTTACAATTTTTATATGCACCATCGTAGTTTCTTTGAACAAATTTTATATAAAAATGTTGTGTAAACTATAAAAAAAAATTGGAATGTCGGTACCTAGGGTTGATTTCTTAATACTCTTTTCGTTTTAATTTAAAAAAAATTAGTGCCGTAAGAACTATTTGCACATGATCACCCACACTTTTCAATACGAATACAATTTTTTGCAATTTTTTAACAAATGTCAGGCATTTCTTCCTTATTATAATTACCTTAGTATCTAGATTTCAGCTAAATGCACTGATAGCCAACGCATATAATTTGAAATTTTCAATATAACAAAAATTATTACAATAACAAAAATAAGAATAGTATCAAGCTTGAAAATGGTAACATTTAGTTTTGTTGGAAACGGCAGCCTGATAAGAGATGATTTCGTATACAACCTCAAAACGTATTATTCTCCTTGATTTAGTGTGTTTCCTCTTTGTAATGAGAAATTAAATTAAGTTTACTACTTACTACTTGATGTCAGTTAACAGTATAATGAGTTTGGTTGTTTTAGCTGTTAGTACTTTTCGTTGTGTTTCTGGATTATTGACGAGTACTGGCCGGCCATGTAGGATTGCTTCCATGTTGATATGGTTTGAGTACAACTAAAATTAAAAGAAAAATGTATTTATTAGTTAAATGGACATAATGAAAGAGTTCTTAGCAAATACAGATAAGGGATTCGGTCTCAATGTATGCATTTAATCTATCATACTAATATTATAAATGTGAAATTAAGTTTGTTTGTTTGCTGGGCTTTCACGCCTTAATCACTAAAGCGATTTTAAAAATTCTTTTATTAATAGAAAGCCACATTTTCTGTGAGTTACATAGGCTATACATTTCTTTAGTCTCAACTCTCAACTCTCAACTAGAGATCCTTACGAAAATTAAAATAATGAAACCCAAGGTATCAAAAATATTCCTTTAAAAGTCAATAATTGAAATGAGCTGGAATTTTTACATGCAAATGTACATATACTGCAAGTTATGCATTCGTCGGAAAAAAAAAGTTTGAACGATGATGGCGAGGACCAAAACAATTGGTAAAAAAAAACTGTCCTTCCGTCTGTATTTTTTGTTTGCCGTCTGACTATATGTATGTAGTATATTTACCTACAGACACCTACAAAAGCCCAAACGCGTGTCTAATTCTTTCAAACTAGGTATATCGAGTTTTTTAGGTATTGTACAGAAGGGAAATTGAATTTTGTTTGCAGCTCAAAAACTAACGGTACCTGCCATATAATAGTTATGTTGAAGCTCATTTTTCTCGAAAATGACTCAAACGATTTTGATTCAATTAAGCTCTTTAGGTATGACCGTATGACCTATCAAATGGCTGGAATCAAAGTTACCAATTATTGCTAAGAACGAAACCTTCAAGAGAATGGTTTTTTTTTACTTTCGGCTTTTTCGAAGGCGGTTTAACCGATTCTGTTGAAAATTTACACAATTTAAAGTAGCTCAATTAATACCTAACCTACTGCATTCCTATATTTTTAATAAATATTTTTTTGTTTTTTTAAAAACATTTCTCTTAATAATTTAATATTTTGAAAACAGCTCATTGACTTTTGATAAATGCAGCATACCTACAGTGAGATTCAAAAAAAAGTTTCCACTTTGAAGTTTTAAATTGTATCTTTATTTTCAATGGTCTTAGAACTAATATCTTAAGAAAAATTTAACAGTATTAAAGGAAAAACAAGTATTAAACAATTTCCAAAAAAAAGAACAAAAAAAAAAACAAAATTGAAAAAGAAAAAAAAGAAAAATTGCAAATACTTCACAAATTACGAGTCAAAAATAAGTTTACAACATGAGAGACAGACTGTTATATTATGAAAAGAACCGTTAGGTTGTGCATCAATGTTCGATTGTTTGTTGCTTTCATTCCATTTTTGTTATTAAACGGTGCTTTTTCTTCATTGAGTTTAAGATAATAGCAAAATGTAGTCTTATTCTAACTTTTGTTCTAGTTTTTATGTAATTTTATAAAAATGGTGCAACAAACAAGTATTGAAATTCGAAGACTGGCTCTTAAATTCAAAGGAGAGGGAAAATCGCTCAGGGAAATAGGAAAAATAATTGGAAGAAGTCATACAGCTGTGAAAAAAATTATTTATAAGTTTGAAAACTTCAATAAAATTAAAGACCTACCGCGATCTGGGCGACCAAAGCGTCTTTCGGGAGCCGAAAGCAGGGCAATTGTAAGGGAGGTACGCAAAAACCGAGCTGCAAGTGCCGTTAAAATTGCTGAGACTATCCAAGCAAGATCTGGAGTGCCGGTAAGTGCAAGTACGATTCGCAGAACACTACGTGATAATGGTTGGTTTGGAAGAGTACCGCGAAAGAAACCACTCATTTCACAAAAAAATCAAAAACTTCGTATTTGCTACGCCAAAAAGTATAAAAATAAGGATTTTTCGTTTTGGAAAAATGTTCTTTTTACTGACGAGAGCAAGTTTGAAATTTTCAAATCAAAACGTCCACCTAAGATCTGGAGAAGAAGAAACGAAGAATTCAATGAAAAGAACATCATTCGCACTATTAAACATGGTGGCGGGTCGGTTATGGTCTGGGGATGTATGGCTGCTGCTGGCACCGGAAATTTAGTGTTTATTGAAAATACAATGAATAAAATGGATTATTTAAATATTTTACGCGAAAATTTGCCGTCGAGCGTCGAAAAATTGGGTTTAAATCAATCTTGGGTGTTTCAGCAAGATAACGACCCCAAGCACACGGCTAAAATTGTTAAGGAATGGTTGTTGTATCGAACACCTAAGCAACTGGATCACCCTCCACAATCACCAGACTTAAACCCAATAGAACATTTGTGGGAATATTTGGACAAACAAGTTCGTAAACGAGTCATAACATCCAAAGAATCTTTAAAACTTGCCTTAATTGAAGAATGGAACAAAATTCCAACTGATTTTACTAAAAAATTAGTAGAATCAATGTCGAGGCGGCTGAAGGCAGTTCAAAAAGCAAAAGGAAAGCAAACTAAATATTAAAATAGCTATTTTTCAAAATATAACATCACTTTTTCAAAATCTGTAAACTTATTTTTGACTCGTAATTTGTGAAGTATTTGCAATTTTCCTTTTTTTTCTTTTTCAATTTTGTTTTTTTTTTTGTTCTTTTTTTTTTAAATTGTTTAATACTTGTTTTTCCTTTAATACTGTTAATTTTTTTTTAAGATATTAGTTCTAAGACCATTGAAAATAAAGATACAAGTTAAAACTTCAAAGTGGAAACTTTTTTTTGAATCTCACTGTATGTATTGGGGGAATTTAATTTTTGTTTGATAAATGTTCTCCAAAAAAATACTTTTATTTTAAGAAACCAATCGACAGATTTTGATAATTTTACTACCATACATTGAAATTCATCCAAATAAGAGTTTCGAAAAAAAAAATTTGTTTCAAAATCTCAAGCCACGACCAATGTCTTATTAAAGCAAGTTGGTGCGATCCAGTAGTGGACTTAATTTTTAAAAATTAAGATTACTGGCGATCCCTTAGATACTGTATTTGACGCGAGCGAAGCCGCGAGTAAAAGCTAGTACATAATAAAATTGTAACAGGTCGTTGTCTGTACATTGAAAATACATATAGATGAAAAACTAATATGGGGAGCCTATATATAAACCCACATAAGCCAAAGCAACAGTTTTAAGAATTTAAGTCTGTCTATCTGTCTGTATGTATGTACGCGCATCATATTGGAATCGAACCGAACAAATTCTGCCACTTATTACGTAGATTTTCTTTACGCTATTTCTCCACGCGCGTGTATCGTTTTGAAAGAGGGCATTCCGATTAGGTATATTGCTTCGGAACTTAACCCTCCAACTATGCAATGGAATCCGTCTTAAAGTTATGTTTCTTCTTCTCTTCTTAGTTTCCGGAAGCTACTGTTAGCAGCAACACTTTAACTCCTACTGGAGCATAGGGCGGCAACTAGATCCTTCCATCTCTCTCTATTCCTAGCACGATACCTCAGCTGTGCAAACGACTGCAAATTTTGGGACCGAGCTTCCTTCACGACAGTTGACCTCCATGTTCCCTTTGGTCTTCCGCCTCGTACCTGGATTCCATTCAAAGCACTGCTTTGCTATGTTGTCATGAGGTTTCCTCAGTGTATGGCCAATCCAGCGCCATTTTCTTTGCTTGATGTCATCATCCACTTTTGTTTGTCCAGTCCTAAGCCACAGATCTTTGTTGGATATTGTTTGTGGCCATCGGATCTTTAGGATGTAACGCAGACAACGGTTGACAAAGCCTTGCAACCTACTCGAGATGTTAGTAGAGCATTTGCACGTTTCATAGGCATAAAGCAGCACAGACTTAACATTGGATTCAGAGTCTCAGCTTAGTACGAAGTGATATTTTTGAAGAGCTCCACACAGGAGAAAGCATTATGAATGCACTACGAGCTTTATTTATTCTATTGCCGACGTTTAAGTCTGTTCCACCGTCGGATGATAGATAACTACACAGATAGTTAAACTGACTGACTTCTTTGTCTCCTGCCTCACAATAACCTGCTGTTGTTGGTTCCTGCTGGTGTGCATTATTTTTGTCTTCTTGGCTTTAATCCATAAGCCATTTGCCTCACCATTCTGTTGAAGGGAGTGACACAATTGGTTAAGGGCTCCAGCTCCGTTTGTCATTAAGCAGATGTCGTCAGCATAGTCCAAATGACTTCAAACTTGTGAAAGAGGCCCAATGGGGCCACCTTCACCTTCAGCCACCGTGGCAGTCATAACATCATCGATTGCAAGTAAGAATAAAATCGGTGACAAAACATCACCCTGTCTCACTCCTTGTTGAACTTCAAATGCGTCGGAAAGCAGTCCACTGTGCAAAACGAAACACCTTGCGTTGTTGTACGATTCTTTTATAAGAGCAACAATTTTATCCGGGATACCTCTAGCACCAAGCGATCTCCAGATAGCATCGCGACTAACGCGATCGAAGGCCTTTTCGAAATCAACGAACTTGAGGTAAAGCGGCGATTGATACTCCGATGATTGTTCAAGGATAATTCGCAAGGTGTTAATGTGATCGACCACTGCGAAATCCCGCTTGATGCCTCTTGAGAGAAGACTCGATCTTAGCTTTTATTTTCTCGAGAACAATAGTTGCCACTTCGGAAATACGGACAAAATGGTGATAACACGCTAGTTATTACAATTCTTTAGATCACCTTTCTTTGGCAGCTTGACGAAAACTATGTCTTTCCATTCCCTGGGAAAGGTTTCGTTTACCCAAACAGCCTCAACAAGTGGCAAAGTTATGTTTCTTACGGGGTGTGGAGCTGGTAAAGTACCTATGTATTTTTCATACCACGCAATTTATCGTTTTGAGGGTATGTTTCACTATGACCATCTCAAGAAGAAGTGTTTCTCACACAGACGCAACTATAAGTTGGTTGCTGTAGTATCACAAGCTCAGTTAATTTATTTACAATGGTTGCTATGAGTAGAACATAAGAGCTTGATGCTTCTTTCTCGCACTGCGTAATACGCATGATAACATTCCTAGATGCATTTAAATTTGAAACGTCTAGACTGTGCGGAGAGTCAAAATGGATACACAACATTATTTTCATCAAGGAACATCAATTAAAGAAGTGTTGCCGGTTTTAAAGAACATTGGGGAAAACTTAAACAAAATTGCCGATTATAAAACTCCTGATGAAGTTTGCTGCTGTTTTCCGTGCAAATACGGTACCGAAGACTATTGAGTGGATAAATTCAGTATTAAATGGCGACTTGGATTCAAAACTTTCAGAAAACTTTGAGGTTTATAGTGTTGAAAGCTTAAAATGGGCTCCAGTGTTTTCAGCTGAAGAAGACGAATAATAATTTAGCTCCTTCAAAACACAATCGGAGAAAATTTTAAAAAGCACTTGGTAGGTAGTCCAATGCAACTATACTTAAATGGGCATTTATGATTCTTTTTCTTGTTTTTTTTTTATTAGATAAATTTTTTTACTTTTTTAGATCAACAAAATCCTAACCCTGGTGATGACCCATTTCGGTGATCGTGAACACTTCCTTTGACCTCCAAAAGCACTAAAGAGATCTAAGAAACGCCACCTCGCGTGATCCACTGGTCAAAGAATCTAACGTTTCTATATATAGCAACATAGCGTTGAATTGAGCGGGCAGCGCACAAGAGAAATGAAGAGCTATCGATATAAGCAAGCAAAACCACTATTTGTTGCTCAGGGCTCGGTTTTGCCCTTGGGTTAAAAAAAAATTCCACTTAATGGCGGATAAACTTCAGGTTGTTGTCAACGGCGAGAGTAAACCGCACATTGAATCAAAAACTTTAACACAAAACACGAACGAACATAGAATGTGTGTGTGCAAGTTGAACATGCTATTGGAAAGTTAAATAAAGACTTAGCCGCCATCGCTGTATGGTTTCTTGAAAATAAACTTCTCATCAATCCATCAAAATCAAAAGTAATCCCTATTTTCAAACAATATCTGGATTTTGATATTCATCCCCCATCATACTCAACAACTCTTTTATAGAAATAGTTCAAAAACTTAAAAACCTCGGCATCGTTTTCTACAGCAACCTGTCCTGGACTGACCATATAAACCATGTTGTTGCAAACATATACCGTTCTTTGCGAAGCCTGTCCATCAGTAGAAACTATTTACCAACACAAACCACTGCCAAGTATTTCTTATGGATGTGAAATATTTGCCATTTCGGGAGTCTCAGCGCAAACTTAAAGTAGCCTTTAATGCTGCAACGCGATATGTTTTCAACTTACGCAGGTATGACCACGTTTCAGCATTTTATAGCCGTATACTTGGTTGCTTGTTTGAAGTATTTTTGAAGTTCCGAACGTTAACATTTCTCATTAAGCTCGTCGTAACGAAGAACCCGGAGTATTTGTATGATTATTTATCCTTTTCGCTATTCTACCACCTAGGTCCACATGTCTGTCTTCGTCCAGACAGTTTTTCGTTCATGCTATATCCATCTTTAATAATATTCCTCTCTATTAGGCGACAATTTGAAGATAGAGACTTTTTAAAATCGGTCCTTACCTACCTTAAAAAACAATAATTGAAAATTCCTCTTAAATTATTATTTATTTCCCTTACTTTGTAGTGCTGTTAAAAACTAGTTATATTATATGAACTGCACTATGCCTGTACTATATTTAAGAGTGATCTTCCATGTACAGTTGATATATAGGTACTTTGTATAAATTGATATTGAAAAGTTGGTGTTTAGGATATGATAGATGTCTATTTGAGCGTTGCAAGTAGGACATATAGGTGGAGTTTCTTTGCGGAGGAGGTGTTGAAATAAAGTGATTCTATGGCCCAACAGCATTCTTATGTAACATGAGTCCATTGGTTTAGATGGGTTTTGATTTATCCCGGTTGATGTTGGCGTAATAATGTTGATAGTTGCTCCATTCTGCTCTGGTTTTGTACTTGAGTTTTTGGTTGATGAATCGGAGGAGATGAAGACGAGTGTTAGCTTGAAAAGTGTAGGTAGGTGTACGATAAATCAAGATCTCGGTGGCCAAGTGTGATCACCTCTTGGAGAGATATTTATTCAACGCTTAGTACAAGCAGAACTTAAAAACTAGTTAATAATAAATACAAGTTTAATATGATATACCAGAAAAAGATTAACAATTTTTAAAATTTAAAGTAAAAATACAAAAAAAAATATAGAAGAAAATTGAAAATGAATGATTTTAAGCACATTACTGGGGTACCTATATTTGAGAGGAGGGTATTACGAAGGACTGATTTAGATGTATGGAAATCAAACCCATTTGAAAAGTTGTTAACGTTACGAAGCATTCGAGACATGGGATTAAAAAGATATAGTTTGTGCGGTGATAAGGGATGCGGAAGAGGGGAACAGTTCTAACATTACGGGGGTTGGTATTAAAGGAAATAGTATTTACTAATGCTGGGCAGTCAATGGTACCAGTAAGTAAATCGTGAATAAAAGCGATATCTGCAGCATTACGTCGTTTTTCAAGGGAGTGCAGATTAATTAGTTGTAATCGATCAACATAGGGAGGAAGATGATAATTATCATCCCACCGAAGGCTGCGCAGAGCAAATCGAAGAAATCTACGCTGAACAGCTTCAATTCGTTTTATTTGGTGACCAAACTTGTGAAGCATATTCAAGAATAGGTCTGACAAAGGTAATATAAAGTGATTTGGAGACATATGGGTCTGGAAATTCTTTGGACCAACGTTTGATGAACCCAAGCATAGAATTAGCCTTATTGATGATATTGTCAATATGGGAGTGAAAATTAAGCTCTCTATCACATAGGACACCCAAGTCTTGAGAGGAAGTAACATATGTCACAGACTCTTCCTCAATAAAATAGGGTATATGTGGCCCAGGTTGGCGTTTTCTGGAAAAAGTCATAGTATTACACTTGCTTACATTTAATTCGAGAAGGTTTTTTAGGCACCAAAGGGAAAATCTATCAAGATTGTCTTGCAGATATCGGAAATCAGTGGTTGTTGATATGCTTTTAAATATTTTCATATCATCCGCATAAATTAAAAGATCACACTTCAGAATGTTTGCAACATCATTTATTGCTAAAATGAAAAGCATTGGGCCTAGATGACTGCCTTGTGGAACACCGGAGGATGCGCTGAAAGGAGAGGAAAGGGAGGATCTAAGACGGACAATGTAATTTCTATTAGATAAATAGGAGTCAAGGTATTTTAATTTGTAGAAAATAATTTTATGAGATATTTTGTCGAACGCCTTGCTAAAGTCAGTGGATATGACATCTACTTCATCCCCATTTTCCGTGGTGCACAGCGTCTGAGACACAAAATGCATAAGGTTTGTTGTAGTTGACCTTCCGGCTAAGAAACCATGTTGAGCGGGGACAAAATAGGCTTACAATAAAAGGCGAGAACATCATAGAGAATACTTTCAAACATTTTAGGTATGCAAGAAAGCTTGGCTATTGGGCGATAGTTAGACACATTATTCTTTGGTCCTTTTTTATGGATAGGAACTATGAATGATACTTTCCAAGATTGTGGAAAAACACATTGAGAAATAGATAGTTTAAACAGAGAGGTCAGTGGATGAATGAAAGCACTTGAGCATTTTTTGAGGACCACTGCCGGAATGCCATCAGGTCCTGTAGGGTAGTCCTCTTTCAGTTTATCAATTTTATCATCAACCATGCTTGGGAAAATATTAAGAGATGAGAAAGAAGTTTGTGAAGAATGTTTTAGATACTCGAAATATTGTGCATCAGGCTCAGTTACACAATCCGAAAAAGATTGTTTGAAATAATTTGCAAAGAAATTTGCTATAGTTGCAGGGTCCGATGAAGAGACATTCAAGTAGATGAATAAAGGAGGGTAACCATCAGATTTTTTTTTTACATTTATAAATTCATAGAAACGTTTAGGATTGGAAGTTATAGAGGATTGCATACATAAAATGTATTCATTATAGAGTTGTTCGGAGAGAACGGAGAATTGTCTAAAAGCATTTGAGAAGATTAGGTAATCGTAATCAGATTTAGATTTCAAGTATTTTTTCCATAAATTGTTCCTTACATTGCGAAGATACCGAAGTTCTCTATTATACCATGGTGGGGAAGAAGAATAGTTTCTACGAGGCTGAAAAGGGACAAATTGAGAGAAACAATAGAAGATTTTAGAATAAAAGGTTGAAAGCTCATGTTCGATCGATCTATGAGAAATATTTAAGTCGATTTTACTAAGAAGCGTATTAAGATTCTGAAAATCGGCCTTACGAAAGTTAAAACTATATTCTGGATCTATATTATAAAAGGAGGCGTCATAAGAGAAAGAAGTTAACAAGGGTGGATGAAACTGATCGAGGGTAGATAATAATTGATCACTCACAGTCACCACGGAGTTGGCAGGGTCAGATGTGAAAATGAGGTCAAGTTGCCTATTCAGATAGTTTGTGACCCCACTCACTTGAAAAAGACAGGAGTTTTGAACGCAGTCCGTGAACAAGGTTTCTTTTTCAGAATTGACATTTACTGGCGAAAAGTAAGTTGCATCATCAGATTGGCACCATTGAATGTTAGGAAGGTTGAAATCTCCCAAACACAAAATATCATCATTCATATCAGCGGCTTCAAAAAGCAGATCAATTGCATCAACGGCGAGTTGGTAAGAACTAGTTGGTTGTGCGGGGCGAATGTAGCAACACATTATGCATATATTTCGATTATCTAACTTTATTTTGATAGAGATAAACTCGAAAAGGGTTGTATTTGAAGACTTAAAAACTGCAATTAAAACTCCACGTCCGGAGAAATCGCTATCCTTATGTGACCCATCGCAACGAAAAGTAACGTAGTCAGAGGTAAATAATTCACTGCTAAGCAAATCGGGAGTAAGATTTGTTTCTGTCAATGCAAAAATGCCGTAGGGAAGTTTTTGAGGCTACAGTAGCAGCTTTATCAGCTTCTGCGTTTCCACTAATACCCTTGTGACCCACATTAGTGTCATGGTGGGTGTTGTGGTTTTTGATCCTACAAAAATAGTCATAGTTTCAGACAGCTTATCAGTAATTGAAGAGACTTCCTAATCAAAAACCACAACTTTTAGGTTAGTAAATCACATTTTCAGTAAAAATCTATGAATAGGGCCCAATGTCTTCTTTTTTTGTTTTTGGTTCCCATGGCATCCTATATACAATATACAATGTCAATGCCAATAACTAAGAAAAAAGGTAATTATGCAAATAGCTACCTATTCAGTTCACATAAAATATTATATTGATGCAAAATAAAATAGGTACTTACCAAGTGCCCTTGTCCTTAATGGTGCCGCAGAAATCAATGAGCACAGCGTTATTTTTTAATGATTATGGTTGATTTAATAAACCTTTGAACAGACAAACGGACTATTTTTTGTTTTCTGAAAGAGAATATATTTTTTCTAGTTATAAATATTTTGAAGGTAGGCAGGTCTTTCGATAGGTTATACATACTTCATCCGATTCCATTTCGGGTCCCAGAATCCAACAATTCTGCCTTCATGTTAATGCAATTGAAATAGCATTTACTTTTGAACAAAGATTGAGCATAGTGACACATGGTCTGGTCCACAAAACAATTGGCGTTCAATTATATTACGAAATTAATTGCACTTTTGCTTGAAGTTTATATTCCTGTTAATTTTATAACAGTCGGACACGAGAATAATGAAACAAGCTCCTTTATATTATTTATATTTGATTGCAATTACTCTTTTTAGCTGAATTGCATTCTAATTGTTTGAAAGCAGGATGTTTATGGATTGATTTTTTTTTATTTTCTTAGCTTCTGAGTTGTTGGTAAGTTCACATTTTTTACATCACTCTTCAATATTTCGAACGAGAATAACTTAGCTATTTTAAGATTTATATTTAGGTTTTAAGAAACACAGAAGGAGGCCCATCCAAAGACGATAAATATGTATGTATATTTATATATTTACAATTTCAAAATATCATTTAAATTAAATTCAACACTGCAGAAGACCCGGCCACCCACAACCCGATAGACACCAGAAACCAGAACAAAATGGCATACAAATATATATATATGGGAAATGGGAACTATCATATTCAGCGCTTCAGAAAATGCCTTTTTTATATAAATGATGACAGAACATCTACATGAGCACAAAGTAAAAAGAAGTATAGGCGAAGCATACACTTAGACCATACAGTTCAAATTCTAGCCACTGTAGCGCAGCACAAATGTTTGAAAAGATCAAGCATTCGTGGTTCAAACTGTTGTTACTGAAGACTCATAAATGTTATAATAATTAAGATCAACAATTGAGTAGTCTATCGTAGAAAAGAAAACATTTACGTTACATAATATTAACCACTGTATATAGAACCTATAGTACTATAAATGGAAGTTAACCGCTATTTATCGGACTTCCAATCCGGGTTTCGCGAAAAACACAGCTGTGAATCACTTCTAAATTAAGTCGTTACGCAATGGAAAACAGAAGTTCACGATAAAAAAGTTGTAGTTGCAGTTTTTTTGGACCTTCAAAGAGCATTCGAAACCATAGATCGGGACATACTGGTTCAGAAGTTGTATAAATATGGCGTGGATGGAGTAGAACTGGAATGGTTTAAAAGTTATTTATCAAACCGATCCCAACGAACCAAAGTGGCTGATAAATTATCTGAAAATATGGCGGTAAGACTGGGTTTTCCACAGGGAGCAGTTTTGGGAACACTCCTGTTCATAATTTACATCAACGATTTGGAGAACGTCCTTCATCATGCACAGGCTAGACTGTTCGCTGATGATACTCTTATATTTGTTTCTGGAAGTTCTGCAGAGGAGTGCATCTATCGATTGAATGAGGATTTAAAGAACTTAGAGTACTATTTTAAAATGAATAAATTAAAACTTAATATAGGCAAAACAAAAGCAATAATAATTAATGGAAACTCTACTGAAAATATTGTAATTAATGGAAATGTTATAGAAAAAGTAAACGAAATAAAGTATCTAGGCGTTATCATAGATAAGAAACTAAGTTTCGAGAATCACATTACCTATATATGTAATAAAAAAGCAAAAAAAAATTGGGTTTTTCCATAGAATACGGCGTAGGGTATCATTAAATTGTGCAATAAAAATATTTAATGTGATGATTAAACCTCATTTCGAATATTGTTGAACAATTCTATTTTTGGGAACTAACCAAATGACTGAGCGGTTACAGAAACTGCAAAATAGAGGCATGAGGTGCATTTTAATGTGTAATATGCTAACACCTATACAATTAATGCTAAACACTTTACAATGGCTTACCATTAACCAAAGAACTATTATGAATGTACTTGTATTTATATTTAAAATAAAAAATAAATTGTTGCCTAATTACCTATATAATCAAATAGTTTATGTATCAGATGTACAACCATATAATTTAAGAAATGCAAATGATTTTAGACTACCTTTCTTAAGCACAAATAAAGCTCAGAATATTTTATTCCATAAAGGCTTTCGATTATTTAATAACTTGCCAATTCACTTAAAGTCTGAAAATAATGTTATGGTATTTAAGAAAAATCTGATATTGTATGTAAAGTCTAATTATGTATAATAAATTGATCAACCAAAGTTTTTTTCTTTGTACTAGTTTTAAGATAAACATTGTAATTTGAATAGCTAAAGCTAAATAAAGAATCAAATCAAAATCAAATAACTTAAGAGTTTTTCAGGTTATCCTCGGACGGCAAAGCAAGGCATTAACTCTCGTTTCAGATTATTGGTGCAGAAGGAAGAGGTGGAAGGTAGCAAAAAACATGCTGAGCATTGTCATCATTGAAAATAATAATGAACCGAAAGCTCTGTACTATGTGTTTTCAAAAAGTAACAAGTATTGGAGGACAAAAATGAAATGAGTTTTGATTTTACACAAACTTTGCATCAGCAGCGTTCTTATGCGACAAAACAAGACAATACTAAAAACTCCAAAGAGATATTACTAACTCATAATAACGTCATCAGACCTTAAGAATTTGCTACATATTATCACAGACATACCATACAGACCGCCAAATCTTGCCAGAAACACCCATTCATTATTTACATTCTTATAGTAATTTCATGGAACATTTTATATTAGTTCTAAACTTAGTTAATGGCGGCGCTAGTTGTCTTATATACTTTACATCAAATGTCTGCTTTTGTTGTTTTTGCTTCCCATGGCAGTTTAGACAAAAACTACTCAAATAACTCTCAAATAAGTGTTTGTGAACTTCATCGTTCATCCATAGACGACTGACACACTAACCGCTCCCCTGATTGGGAATACTATAAATTTTAAATACAATGGAAACACCCTTAAAATATTTGTTTTTGTCTGTGCATACGTGTACATCTCTGTTTATGCATTTTGTGATAGCAGACCTCCCTATGCGTGCACTTTATTTTTTTCTAGTGGCGTTAACTGCTTCCATTTAAAGTGCACGGGAGCGTTCTATTTTTCTATCTAAATGAAATGCACATCAGCTGATTTGCAGCTCGTTGGCAAAAAGAGGAACCATTAGTAAGCTGGCGGTCTGTATATCTGCGTCTGTGATACGGACCCACCCTCCCGGCACAAAGATGAAATCCACCTAAGGCGTACAGTTTACGGGATGAAAAAGTACTTTTGTGCGCAATGTTATTTGCTTAAATTATCTTCCACTAGATGTCACCGCACGCTACTAAATGAATTAAAATTTTATGTTCTTCGAAGAAGTTTTTTTCATGGTCAGTCGTCATCAGTCATTGAAAGGGGAAGGATGTTGCTTTTCTAATATTGCAGAAAAAAACGCAAACCAATTGTTAGTAAGTATTTCATTGTTCTTTCCAATAATCTCATTATAATATTTATATTAAATTATTTTTGTTTATTTCTAGATGATGATACCATCTAAGGCCCTTAGTGTTTTGTGATATTGGTGATTTGTGTTAAAATAAAACAACATGGCTGCGTTTTTATTGATTTTTTAGGTCCACCTACCGCTTTCACTACGTCGAATCGTTTCGTAAACGAAACGTTTTAAGCGAATACTATGCGGCAAGCCACATCAGTGTTTTTTAAACCTCTTCGTCTAAAAGTATCCATTCTCCTACGCGTCTGGAACGTTTTTTTATCGCTTGCGTTACGTTTTGTCATAACGTTTTCGACATCTTTCATTATAAAAACTGCCGCTATCTGTACGTTAACGAATCGTGTGGCCGGGAGGGCACTCCATTTACATTCACTGCCACAGACATACAGATACAGACCGCACTCTTAATATTTTCTGTCTTTGCTAACAAGCTTGGCATGCATTTTTTGTGTTATTTTTCTTAAGCACTCCGTCTCCTGTGCATTTTAAATGGGAAAATAATACACTATATTTTGATTGAATTTGTGGCAAGAAAATACGAGTTGGCGGTCTGTATCCGTATGTGTGTTGTGGTTGTGGCGCTTGACTCCTCGTTTTTATAAATACCATATATAAAGATAGCAACGACCTTCCAGGCCACACGATTCGTTAACGTACAGTTAGCGGCAAATTTTATAATGAAAGTTGTAGAAAATGTTGCGACAAAACGTAACGCAAGCGATAAAACGTTCCAGACGCGGAGAATGGATACTTTTTGACGAAGAGGATTTAGAACTACTGATGTAGCTTGCCGCATAGTATTCGCTTAAAACGTTTCGTTTACGAAACGATTCAACGTAGTGAAAGGTGGAATTTAAAAAATAAATAAAAACGCAGCCATTTTGTTTTATTTTTGAAATGATTGATAAAGAATGATATAATAATGATCGAAAGAATGATTGACTGAAATGATTGCATCTTTAAAATGAATGAATGTTGAACGTTTGTAGCTCTAAACCGAAACATTTCATTTTTGATTGAATGAATGATTGATTAAAATTGCCGAATCTTTCAAATGACCCATATTTTATTGATTCGATCTTTAGAAATGAACGATTGACCCAGGTCTAGACTGACAATGAAAAAAACTTCTTCGAAGAACATCAAGCTTTAATTCCTCTAGTAGCGTGCGCTGACATCTAGTGCGAGATACCTTAAGCAACTTACTTTGCGTACAAAAGTACATTTTCATCCCGTAAACTGTACGCCTTAGGTGGATTTCGTCTTTGTGCCGGAAGGGATGAATTGATAGTAATTAAGGACTATCCACATATATACACATTATAAAGGCCAACGATCGGTACCTACACCTCTTAACTAAATGGCGCTTAAAATATTTTATTCACCATGGTATATGTACAGTACATCCTTGCTTGTGCTTTATTTAACGCGTATAGTAAGTCCCCATACAAATACTAAGAATTAAAAGCACGTCAACTTATTTTAAGCTTGTATGCTGGCCTTTTGTATGTCTGTCGCCAAAAGTGGGACAGTAAATATTATATAGTCAAGAAATTTTTAATGTAGGTTCCATATTCGTGTACTCACCATTGATTTGGGATCTTCTATGTAAACTTATTGAAAACAAAAATTGACAATTTTATTTTAATGTTTTGTATTTTTAATAAATATATTAAGTATTTCTAACACAAAATATATTTGTGTAATAGATTATAATTTTAGTTTTAAGTATATACTACTAACAAAAGGCATAAAACTTTTGTTTTTGTGTCTTAAAAGATATTAAATACTCTTTTTTATATTGTTTTGTCCTATATTCTTATAAATAAAATTACTTGTTTAAAAAACACTTATCTTGTTCAAATAAATTTTCTCTCTTATTGCTCAATTAATTTAAAAACACACATTATATAAAGACATTTATTGAGAATAAACTTCACAACCAAAAATGAAATAAAAAATTTCATATTTTACTTAATTTATACATTAAGCTGACATATATAAATAGTTTTTTTTTACTTTAAATATTATTTTGAAACAGTTTTCTTAAGCAAATACTATTGTAATAAATTTTTAAATATTTATTTTGTAGAAGTTTAATAAAAAAAATACTAATTTTAATAAAAAATTGAATTTCCTCCATAAAAATTATTGCAAAATGGTTATATAATTTCAATTAATATATGGTGCATTTTAAGCATAATGTCATTGCTATAAAACAATCGCTTGATTTAGATAGTCATATTTATCTTAAGTTTTTCAAACAACAAGTAGTAACAAAAGATAACCTGGCAATACTGTCTTCTGAGAGAAAAAAACACAACGAGAGAAACAGAAAGATAAATAGGTAAGATGGCGTAACCCTGGGACTCCACTTGAAACAAGCGGTTGCAAGAAATATGTCATGTAGTTCATATTTCATTTATTGTTTTCAGGCATATATTTCTGCATTTATTTCTTGTCTCCCAAGAAGAAATAATTTTTGACGTTTCAATATATTATATTCCAGACTAAAAATTGCATTTATTTTTGTTTTTGTTTTACTTTTTTATGTTTTTCAATTATTTTTATTTGGAATTAACTTTTCGCCGTGCGTTGAACTCGCGACACAAGTCAGCAGAAATACAAACCGATTGCTTATTTCATGACATCTAGCATAACAATATGTCCATTCATCAAATAATCGGCCCTATCGAGGTAACCGTCGGAGCGAAAAATGCCACCGTTTTGTACGATTCCGAAAATTTTTGCTTCGAGGTATTCTTGCGTCCAGCTGTTTTGAATGTGTCTCCGCACTTTTTAAACGCACACCGTTCAATTGCGTTGCAGTGCGATCAAGCGCATTTTTTAGTGTGGTTTTTGACAGCTGAACACAGTTTTGTTTTCGTTTTACTCCGACACACAATTCTTGCCGGATTTGTTTACGCATCAAACAAAATTGTTGAAAAATGTAAGAAATTAATAAAACTATGCTTTTAAATAGCTTTCTATAGTTTTTTATTGAATTTTAATTTTGTGTTTTCAGGTCTAACCAAAAAGAAAAAACCACACACCAACAGTACGAGCTCTTGGTGAACGTAATGCAAGAAAAACCTGATATAGCCCGAAACTTCACCAAGAGGTCACCAGAAGCTGTTGCTGCATTTTGGAACGAGTTAACTGACCAACTTAACCAGCTAGGATCACGAAAGAGAGATGTTAGTGGTTGGAAAAAGGTATAATTACCATTTCTTCAAAATTTAATTATATATATGTGTGTAATGTGTGTAAACTTCCTTAAGGTTTGGAGTGATTACAAAAGCTACATTAAAAAAAAACTGGCAGCAAATAAAAAAGAAATCACGGGCACAGGTGGTGGCCCATGCAAACAAAAGTCGTTTACATCCTTAGAAGAGGCTGTTATAGCCTTGGTTAACACCAATCACGGAGTTGATGGCATTGGGGCATTGAGTTTTGGCAGTGAAGAAGCAGGTCAAGAAAACAACGAAGAGCCAGCAATGACAAATACACCAAGCACTTCTTGGAGACGCCCACGAAATGCCTTGACGTCCATTCAACTTCTAAGGAAGCAGGTTGATGAGCAAAGACAATTTCACGACGAAATTAAAAACGCTTTGCAGGGCACAACGAATGCCTTAAAGGACACAACGACTTGCCTGAAAAGATTGTATCGTTCGGAGGAGGGCATATTGGAAGTGGAAAAAAAAAATTAAAAGAAATGAGAGAGCATAATAAGGAAATGCAAAGAATTGCATGTAAAAAGTTGGAAATTAAAGCAAGAATTCTTGAACTCGAAATTTCAAAAACTAATTTGTTGCTGGAATGATCCAACTTCCTATATAAATGTAAGAACAAAATGTGAAAGAGGCTGTGGAATTTTTAAGTAATTTATTTTATTTTTTGTTTTTTTTTTAATTAATGAATTCATTTTGTTATGTTTGTAATAAAGATTTTTTAAGTTTATTGAAAATATTGGAGTATTTCATTTCTTATTGCGTTTGCCTGGTTACGATATAAGTTTGATGCACCTTCTTCGGGTTCCTGATTGTCATCCTCAGTCTCTTCTACGTTGTCTATGTCTTCCATAATTTGGTAATCGCTATCAAAACAGACATATGTTGTGTAAGGCACAACAAACATTCACTATTTGTGCCGCTTTCAATGGGTCATAATGACGACGAGCGGTGAAGGTGTCTCCAGCAGCAGATTACCACACGTAGTGCTCATCATCCTTAGGCGGCGGAGTAGATAAAATAGAAACCCACACCAAACTGTCCGATCATAAACTTCTTCCTTTTCATGCTATTTACTAAGGTTTTTAGTTGAACAATTTAGGAAAAGTAAAACTTGAGTATTATTTTTATCTGACTTTTGTAATTTTTTTCCAACCTTTGACAAATCGGTAAAACAGCTGTTTGAATTTAGAGATGGCGTTCTTGAAAATATATCGATATTCACCAATTCGATACATATCGAATGGAAAGAAATATGTTTAAATGTTTGTTCTATTTTACGCCAGCGTATAAAATTATTGAAATCTTATCATTCTTACTAGCTATTAACAATTATTTTCAACTTTTTTTTGATATAACATAATTTTAATCTGGTTTGGTATATATATTTATACAAATATCGAAAGATGTATCGAATCATCGATATATAAATATATTTTGCGCATCTCTCTTTGAATTAAAAATCTGTCGCATGTCAAATCAATGCATCGACACATTTGTGATATTTCTGTTCCGATGAGAGATACCTCGAACGCAATTTGAGCCTCCGCAAACGTATGCGTTGCAGACAACTGTTCGCTCCGACGGTTACCTCGATAGGGCTGAATGTCTTGAATTAGATCAATCGAAGTGAAGCAATGCAATTGTGCTGAGTACTAAAATGTGTCAACGAACATCCGCTGGTAGGTTTGTGGTTCGCGGTTGTTGGATTGATACAACTAAGGTGTCTAATATTATTTCTGGACGAAGGCGGTAGTTTGATTATATATAACATTGGCCGGTATTTCGAACCTCAAACTTAAATGAAATGAAAAATATTACAACATGTATCTAGTATCGACAATGAAATGAAGATATATAAGAACGCACCCATTGTGGGATGTGAATAAAATGTGTGGGATTTCGTCCACCATTTTACTCTTCTTTGTCAATCAACCGCTTATATGTTAAAAGACTAGTCGAATTACACAACAGTTGTTTTATTTTGATTAAATATTTGGAAAAAATTAAATTTTTTGGAACAGTGAAACCAAAATTGTGCATAAAATCCAATCTCAAAAAGTGTGCTGAGACGCTTCAACAAGCGGCACAAGAAGCTGACCTGGAAATAGAACAACTGACAAGTGAGTTAAACCAAAGCTTGTCAGCAAAGAAAGAGCTAAGAGAAACAAGTAAAAGGTCAGAAATATCAGATTTTTCTAAGAACATACTGCCGTTGTTCTGAGCGTCTTCACCAAGCCAAGCTTTTACACTTGTTTCTAAGACTTTCGTTAGTAAGGGAGTGCAAACACCAATTACTGTAGAATCTAACTCAAACTTAGATCAAGAACTTAAGCAGGTACTTCAAGTACCAAAAAGAACAGAAATATCACCCCCTCTATTAAGATAAAGCAAAACATGACGTACGAGGGTATCTCAGCATAGCAACAACGCATTTATGATACTGAGAAACAGCATAGCAACAAGCAATGATTACACAGCGAATGACAGAACCGTTCAACTGTGTACCTATTGTTTTGCTTTAGAATAGAGTATGTCAAATTTGGGTACAGTATGTAAGTTAGTTAGAACTGGAGAAGAGAATAAAAAGGTTGTGTAACAATAAATTGATGTTCATTATATTCTCGCTGACGAAATTTAGTAAGCCTTACCCTGCCGAATCTAAGTAAGCAATACAACTCATGCAAAAGTAAGTTTTTTAGTTTTATATTATTCGATTTTGTTTTATACGGTTTATTACAATAGGAAATATAAAAATAGTGGAAGAGTGCAGAATCTCACGTTATGAAGTTCTAAGCCTCATAAGGATATTTAGAGACTTGGATATTTGTTGGACTATTAAAGTTTATTGTAAAAAAGAAACGATTTGAATAAAAAGTGTTGGGCTGATCTGGCAAGAGATTTTAACAAAAGTGTGTAAATCGCACTACATATACCCCGTTATGTCGATCACATATCAAACTCAATCGTATGCAACATCATTCCCAGCACTTTCTTGCATACTATTTCCAAGATCATCAGTTTATAAACACAAATATACCAGCAGTAGGTGTAATGTGAACGCACTTTAAGTAGAATGTGAACTTACCATCAACATGAAATCATTGTTATTGTTAACTCATCCTATATTTACTACAGTCCGAGTACGTTCGTCAGCACCAGGATCGGTTGTCGCGATACCGATTCCGCATTATTTTGGGAGCAGGGCCAACCCAACTATGAATTGGTTGATGAAAGGCCAGGAACTCACACATGCCTTAAACCCGGTCATTGGCACCAACAACCATCAGCATTTTCCCACATTCAATTATTAAAATATTTATAAAGATCTAATTACAGTTACAATTCCAATTTCATATTTTCATTGCTTATTATAAAATAACCGGACAATGCTTATTTCTCTTTGACCATCATAAAATAACCTTAATCATCAATTTAAGCATATAAAAATTGTAATTCAATAGAATAAGTTTGGGTTTGATAATAAACACAGCACTGAGCTGTTCGAAGTAATAAAAGTTGATTTTTTTTGTTGTTCGCGAAGCTTCCAACCATAACTGGCGCAGTCGAGACGAAACAAAAGTTCGAAGGTTTATCGAATATCTTGTTAAAAAACGAACCGGTGTGAAAATCGCGAAAAATAATTTCGAATGATAATCGAATAAAATTACTCTCGTAAAATAAACATTAATTTAAATTTAAGTGTTAAGCAAACCGTCACAAATAAGTTTCGAAGGTTTATGGAACAAATAATTTTGTGCGACAATACGAAAATATCCACCAAAAAAGAACATCAGTGTGTGAACAAAAATCAATATTAAATAAAAAAAAGGGCTTCGAATTTGCGACCAAACAAGAACATCAGTGTGTGATCAAAAAATACATCAGGGTGCGGACAAAAACAGGATTAATTTCGTTCCCCTTCTCGAAGGATCATCGAAGTAAACAAAAGGAAAAAAAAATAACATCCCAGTGTGAATTATCTACCTCCAGTTGCCAAAACAGGAAAAACTTAATGAAGATATTTGTGCTCAAGCGGCAAGCGGCAGCCGGCCGGACTATCCGCTAACCCGTGCGTTAGACAACAAACGCGCCCTAGTAAGGTGTGCGCTCCACCGAGAGATCCAGCTGCGTTATGTATGCGTGTGCCGACCAAATCTCATCAACGCCCCGAAAAGTCGCATATCATCTCTGTTGAGGAAATTATTCCCATTCCTCCTAGACCGACGCAAACCCCTGATAGAGAGGGCTAGGGCTCAAAAGCTAAGGGCTATGCAGACTTGGTTGACCCGCCATCAGCCTAACAAATTGCCAACCGAGTTATTTCCACCGTCCAGCTACGAACCACCGATCCTGCCACCACCGACCAGTTCCGAGCAGCTGGTACGCCAGAGTCAGCGTGAATCAACAAGCACGACCGAGCCTTAGACACAACCACCAGAGGAAGCAGCAGCCGCTATGGACCGTTCCCAGCCGTCCGCCGAGCACTAAGCCACCACGCTCTAGCCAAGCCAATTACTCTGGCCAACCAGGTTCGAGTCTAGCCTCGGCGACGATTCGTCCCGCAGCGGTCGCCATAGCCGAAGCCACGCTAGTTATGTTAAAATATAAAGTACCCTCTTTAGTTGAGATTGTCGGTCCCAATCTCAACATAAACACACAGCAATATGCTGATTCAAATTTAAATGATTGTGAAGTGGTGTCATACTAAATCAACAAACGATAAATAAAAATAATAAAGTAATGATACCAGCTGCACATTTTTCTATGACAGAGTTTGCCAAGTGGGCATAAAAATAAAAACCAAAAGATCATCATGAGTATGCTCTTGATGATCAGTTCTATGTAAACAGTTAAAGAAGAATGTATATCTTCTGATTTTGAATTCAATATAATAATAAAATTGCTTCATTATTTTTTTAAAAACCCAACAGTGTAAAATCATTGTTAATTCGCTAGTGAAGGAAGTCCCTTTCACTTCCAGCGCTGCAAATGTAAACACCCCTTTCGACCCCTTTAAGGATATCGTTTTGCGCAGGCGACAACGCCACCGCACGTTTTTGACCAAACGTGATTGGGGAAATATTTCGGTCCACATGAACAAGCGGGGCACCCAGGCGTCCTTAAGGTACCGCCATTACCATAAGATAATCAACCTGGAGAACCAAGCTTAGCCAACCAGACCGTCCGCCACACCATACATTTTCATTAAAACTATTTATTTTGTTGCTCCACCGATTATTTTTAATCAATTTTTGTTAAGTTAAAAATGAAATTACATCGATTTTTTTTGGAGAAATAAGAAAGTAAAAATATGGGGAAAAAAAACACAAGAAAAAAAACACAAAACAAAAAAAGAACACAAAAATATATATATAAAAAAAAATTAAAAGAAAAATTAATAAACAAAAAAAAAGAGAAGAAAACCAACCGTCGAAAGACCGATCGTTTTTGAAGCCTTGCTTCATTGTTCTAATAATAGTTTTGTTTATATTTTTTTTAGACAAAAACCTACTAGTAGGTTCCCGTATGCGATGCACTTCCCTACCCACCTACCAGTGCTGTGACCACAGGATTGACATACATATACGCCCGAAGAAAGGGGGGAATGTGACGAAGTGCCCCGTCACAAGTTCACATATTACAAATAACCCTCCACCAACCGACGCTCCAGATACCAGAAGCCTACGCACAACCAGTCACCACTCTATACCACACCGCCAACCAGCCGCCCAACTCACCAAATATATTCTATACACCCCACGAAGAGGACGTTCTTTATATATCGACGCTACTGTACTTATCAACCCAACTACACACCACACGCCACCGTTGTATAGAAAAACATTTTGTACCCACCAGCACTGCACTCATCAGCCCAATATTCGACCGCAAACCACACACCACCGCTACGAAGAGGAAACAAAACATATCATCTACCAGCCACACATAACATGCAGTAGAGCCAGCCTGGCCACTCACCGATCCCACCATGCCTACGACAACAGGTGTGTGTGCGCAGAATATACACACCGTACGTTAAAAATGTTGGTCGACTCGCACCACACTTCTTGCCGATCCCGCAGCACCCATGACACATGAGACACTGGAGCGCAACAACAAATTCCACACACCACATAATTATTAGATGTGTTCCAATGAAGTAAAGTAATTTTGTCACTAGAGTTTTTAAGAAACAGTTTTGCATGGCATATATTATTAAGTAGGCATAAGAAATGATACTAAAGTGTCTTTTGTTTTACTCCCAAGTATTAAATTGTCAAATAAGGTACTGGGAAAATAAAAGATCGGCAGCTGCACTCCGAGATTAATAACATATATAGTGTGTTTTATTTTTTGAAGTGCTTCACAACTTTTTTTTCAAAGTTTATTCCGCCTTCCACAGCCTTCAGCGTGCAGGACGGAGAGAGGTTTCCTCACTACTTTAGTTAGGCGTTAGGAGGCCCGCGAGCCTTTTGTTTATCCTTTGACCACTTAGGCAAAGGCAGGCGTCTACGCCACCAAGGTTTATCTCTTGGGAATTAGAATTCCGAAAGCAGGCGTCTACGCCCCCAGTGTTTATCTCTTGGAATCAGCATTTCAAGAGCAGGCGTCTACGCCAACCAAGTTTATCTTTTGGAATTTTAGTAGTCCAAAAGCAGGCGTCTACACCAACTGTTTATCTTTTGGAATTAAGGTTTCAAAAGCAGGCGTCTACGCCACCCCGTTTATCTCTTGAGATCAGTATTTCAAGAGCAGGCGTCTACGCCACCAGTGCTTATCTTTTGAAATCAGGATTTCAAAAGCAGGCGTCTTCGCCACCAGTTTATCCTTCGAAGATTTTCGAAGGCAGGCGCCGTGCCAGATCGTTTGTCCCGAGCAAACTCTTCTAGTTGCTCGGGCAGAGTTGTACTCACTTTTTTTAGCTAGGCTTTCTATTGGTAAATACAAAAGAATCTTTGATTCCGCGACGTCCGCTTCTACCTAAGAGGGACTGTACTGGAAAATTGGAAAGAAAAAAATAAAACAAATTTATTTTGAGGAAGAACCCTCTTAAAACGAAGTTTTGTGCTTTTCTTCGATCGACCCTGGACACAGCTGACGCTACCTCAGCTAGAAACCAAAAAAGCATCAGAACTTTAGACGTAGAAGATGAACACCAGATCTATAAACCGGAACCAAACTACATTTTGGTTATTAACAGCCCAGGGACAGAAGTCAAGTCAACATGTGGCCCCGAAAAACAGTACCTAAAGGGTACATTTGTCATCAATTTCCTTAATTGTCATATCGACAGTGGTAAGGAGTAGTGACATGACCTGTCAAAAACAGATGAAGTAAACACTCTGAGATGACACATACTTCATTCTGAAGAGCATTCACATAATTCAGCTAAACAGACAAAAATGTATGTCCTAATCGTAAATAAAGATTCATAATGACAGAAAGAATCCTGACGGAAATAATCAGTTGACAACATTTTATTTGCTAAACAAAACAGTCATGGTAGGAAATATCTTTTAACCAGCAGTGTGAACGTTCACTCTATTGTTAACAAAAAGAACGCTCCACCGGAAATCTCATCTGAAGTGTTTCATTACTTTCGGCAAGGAAACAAGACAAGAGTGATGGCACTTGAGAATTGATATTGTCTGTCTCGGCCATTCTTTTTGTGACTTCTTACTCGACAACTTCTCTTAATAAAAAGTTGTCGATAAAAGTTTATTTCAAAGCAGCAGCTAATATAAGTTAAATTAACTTTAGAATTTATTGAAACGCGAGTGATTTAATAACTTCATACAAGAAGAAAAATATTGCAAGAGGCAATAATATCAGCGAATTTATGGATTTTCCCTAAAATAGGTAAGGGGTTGAAACTTTTTTTTTGTCGGCCATACTTTTTTGGTAGGCATGGCACAATTCTTTTTCTTTGGTGCACATTTCTTCAATTTCGAAGAATGCACGTTTGGTTAACTAGTTTTAACAAAATTTCTTTCGCTTACTAGGGTTTTAGTGCTAGACGGCAGTTTGGCCCGAATACAAGCACCAACTTAGTGCAGGGCAGAAGTTTGGCCCAAATCCAAGCACGTTTTTCCGTCCTGAGGTGAGGATTTATTTTGCTGTATTTCCAATTGGAAACTATGCAGGCGTCTAGAAACGCAAAGAATCAAGATTCTACTCAACTTTACATGCGGTTATACAGGCCCAGCGGCTGCCGCCAACGCAACTTTATTTTTCCTCCAAAAATTTATTGGAGCCACGAGGGATTCCCCACATTCCTGAACATTTGGACCACATGGTTCCTCTCACTCCAAAAAGAAAATTATCGAAACAAATTATTAAAGTTCGAAACAACAATAAAAAATTAACCAAAGAAGCCATCCATGAAAATGTGTTGCAAGAACACGTCAAGAAATATGTAAATGGGAAAATAATAGTACTGTACCGCAAGTACTTATTACTCAAATGAAAAGAAACACACCCTGTAAGCAAATTCGCAAACTCAGAGAGTTTATCTTAGTACTGTACTAAAATTCTCCAGAATTGAATACGTGTCACTCTCCACCTATATTCAGCCAACTTTTTTCTTGTTAGAGTGGAGAAAACGAGCTTTCCACTAATTTCCTCCATAGCGAGAAGATCATCGAGGAACAGTTTGCTTAAAATTAACTTAAATTTTTGTAACCAAGTAAAGAAATAGAAACAAGTCTAAAGTACGAGCAAATAGGAATAATCTGGTAAGGAAAACACTCAATAAGTAAGACAAATTGGAGAGATAATTGGTATTTGAAAACATACCAATGATTTTAGTGTATTAGTCGAGGTAACTAAATATTTTTTTCTTTTAACCTAGCGACCGTAACCATACGCCCAGCAAATTCTACCACAGACAAGAAGTATAAACAGCAAGCAAACATCTAGAAATAACCAATCTCATCGCAACCACGTTTCTTCGTCGTCTTCTGTCAATTTTTCTTGTACGGATTTAACCAGATTTCTGGTAGTATCGAGACACGTGATCATCGTACGCAACCGCTCGAGTCTCGATACATCCACCATAAATCCCAGTGCACAGCCATTCATTCACCACGCGTAGACACACATAGATACAAAATACATTCAAGAGATTTCTGAAAACAACCACGCTGATAAAAGCACGATCCTTTTTGTATGCCCGAGGAGCATATACCATTCATTGAAGTCACCTTAGACATTCTTCAAGGCCAACCAGAAAGCAAGCCTTCAATCAACAATTTTTAAGTGCCAAGAAACAAATCAGAAATCAACACATAGACAGTGCTCGAATTCAGGGAAAACCATGGTCAACGTCCTAATAACGAACAATCTCCAATCAAAACTATAAGTCTTTCACATCACTTACTACAGCAAGCATTTCAACAAGCAACCACCATTCATACTTACCAAATGGTGCATTTTGTCGGTGTATGGACAGTTTCCTTTGGATTAAATAAAATTAAATATCTAACCAGTATGGGAAGCTGGTATCATCAATTTATTGTCTGGAGTATATTTATTTTTGAGGGATCTTATTCTGCTGAAAGACCGCACAACTGGTTCTACTGTACGTTCTGACGTGGCGTTTTAACGCCAACCAGGACGACTGTCGTCGATCATTTTTTTTTGTGCTGCGACAACCTTCTAGGAGCTGTTGTGTTCTTCGATTTGAGCCGTTATACTCATCGATCTACAAACAGGAGAAAGAGGAAGGATACCACGAGGACTCTTACGTATCTTAAGTATAATAAAGTATCAGGAGATTATTTCTAGTATTGATATATTAGTAGCCTAATGCAAATAGTATAAACACATAAAATATTTTTTTTAATGATTTCAGCTCACACCAAAATATGACTACAAAATGCTAATGATAAATTTTGTATATTATGTCATTTCAGGAAAGTGGAAAGATAAAAATGCAAACGAAAGATCGCAAGAAGGAAAAACTAATACAAAAAATGGAAAGTAATTCAGCATATCTTTTTGATGCTGCAATACATGCAGTGGAAAGGGCCTTGGCTTTTACGAGGTCAGAAGGATTTAACGAATTTGTACTAGAGGAAGTTGACATAAGGTTGCAATCATTGCAACAGGCTTCGGCACAAGTCAAAATACAAGAAAGAAAATTATTCTGCTGAAAGACCGTACAACTGGTTCTACTGTACGTTCTGACGTGGCGTTTTAACGCCAACCAGGACGACTGTCGTCGATAATTTTTTTTTGTGCTGCGACAACCTTCTAGGAGCTGTTGTGTTCTTCGATTTGAGCCGTTATGCTCATCGATCTACAAACAGGAGAAAGAGGAAGGATACCACGAGGACTCTTACGTATTTTAAGTATAATACGAGTAAAGTATCTGTAGATTATTTCTAGTATTGATATGTTAGTAGTCTAATGCAAATAGTGTAAACACATAAAATATTTTTTTTAATGATTTCAGCTCGCACCAAAATATGACTACAAAATGCTAATGATAGATTTTGTATTTTATGTCATTTCAGGAAAGTGGAAAGATAAAAATGCAAAGGAAAGATCGAAAGAAGGAAAGACTAATAGAAAAAATGGAAAGTAATTCAGCATATCTTTTTGATGCTGCAATACATGCAGTGGAAAGGGCCTTGGCTTTTACGAGGTCAGAAGGATTTAACGAATGTGCACTAGAGGAAGTTGGCATAAGGTTGCAATCCCTGCAACAGGCTTGGGCACAAGTCAAAATACAAGAAAGAAAATTATTCTGCTGAAAGACCGCACAACTGGGTCTACTGTACGTTCTGACGTGGCGTTTTAACGCCAACCAGGACGACTGTCGTCGATAATTTTTGTGTGTGCTGCGACAACCTTCTAGGAGCTGTTGTGTTCTTCGATTTGAGCCGTTATAGTCATCGATCTACAAACAGGAGAAAGAGAAAGGATACCACGAGGACTCTTACGTATAATAAAGTATCTGTAGATTATTTCTAGTATTGGTATATTAGTAGCTAGTTATCATTTATTTTGGGATATACTTACTCGTAACACAAACTAATTCACTCTCCAATCCATACAGCTAAACATAAGTCAGAATTGATAAGATGAAGATAAACCCCTTGATAAATCACTCGACGAGATAAAGTATAAGAAAGATCAGTAAATATATTTACATTTTTTTTTAGTGTGCAAGTAAGAATCAGTGCGATAAATATTTAAGCGCGTGTGAAAAAAAAATCAAAGTATTTCTTTTTGTGTCGACCAAAGTCAATCGACACATCAAACAAATATCTGAGAACACATAGATATATATATTCCCGTCAACAGCAAGGTATATATGGGGCATGAATTATCACCTCACCGAGTGTAACCAGAATGCGCGTCCTTCGTACTACTCCGGTTAGTCCTTTAGAAACTTTTCTTATGATTCGTATAGTTATATATTTGTAGTTTTATGAAATTCTTTTGGTGATTTTTGAACTACATTTGTTGGAAATAAATGATTAAAGCATTTTTAACTAGACCTCTTTGAAGGTTGAAGAATAGCTTAATTTTTCTCAGGCATAAGCGTAGAACGGGTTTATTTACATAATTTTTTTTTAAAGATCCAAAACATTCAAAACACATACTTACGAGTTTTAAATTTGCGGGATTGTATCGATAACGGAAAAGCCGCTTTTTGTATCGGCAATCGTTTTTTTTTTCTTTTTTTTTAGAAAATTCTTTTTGTTGAAGCTAATAAACATATGCACACTGAAGGTGCGATCAATACAAGAAGGGTCTATGGACCTCATCCAGTGTTTTTATCGATACGGCTCCTACATGTTTTGAGAATACGAAATTTCCTAAAAATTTGTTTACGAGGAAAAGCTAGTTTGTGTGGGACAGTACAACCTCTAAATTAAGTTTCATTTCACTATATTTTTTTTATGTGATAAAATTATATACTTTTATGATTTTAATTTGATTTAGCTAGGAGTTAAAGAAAGTATTTATCTTTTTATTTATTCATCTTGATTTATTGAGATAATTTTTTTTTAGCTCTAAGCTAGTTTCTTTAAGACTCAGATGTTAGTTTTAAGCTTTATCTTTGAAGATTATATGGGTCATGGCAAAACGATATAAGAATATTTCCGTTGTTTCAATTGACCTAATTAGTTGATTTTCTCTTCTGGGAAGTAAGTTTCATTTCCTTTTCAGAAAACATATGTAGATTATTTCCATCATCAAGATGGTAAGGATTCATTAGAGTAAGTTTTGGCGAGAGAGAGCGTTCGAGGCGAATTTCATCCCGAAGTGAGGATGAAGAATGTGGAGATAGTATAAAGTAGGAAGTCGGATGGACTTCCGTCTTCATAGTGGGGACTTACTAAAATTTTTGGATCTGTGTAACTCAATCGGACTTCGAATTCTAAATGGTACTAGTGAAGGTGATAAATTGGGAGAGTTTACATTTGTTGGCAAACAAGGTAGTTCCGTCATCGATTACTGCCTTATAGGAGGCAATTGGAGTTCCTTAATCATGGATTTCAAAGTTCAACATCTACCTTATTCAGATCACATGCCAGTTGTTGTTTCCTTCACGTATGGAGAAAAAGTTAATGAGGAAAATGTGAACCTGAAACTTATGCCTAAATTGCATTGGAAAGATTCCAAGGTTTCTGTGTATCAAAGCCGATTAGATATATGTCTGATGAGGCACCAAAGTGACAGTTTAAAAAGTATTGATGATTGCATTAAGGAAGCGTACCCGGGACCAAAGAATTTCAGACGAAGTGAGCAGTTTAGAGAACCATGGTTTGATAGAGAGTGCATGACGGCAAGAAATTTTTCTTATGATTCTTTAAATCAGTTTAGACGTTATAATGATGACTCAACCAAGCGCACTTATATGGAGCATAATCGAAGGTTTAAAGCAATCTGCAAGGAAAAAAAGAGAACATTTTATGAGAGGGAAGCCAATAGCCTAGCTAATTGTAGGAATTCATCAGAGTTTTGGAAATCAATACAAAGGCTTAATGGCAAAAGATATGTCATAAACTGCAATTTGAATTGTGAAACATTAATGCCACATTTCAGTCAGCTATTGAACCACACTCTTTTGAGCTCTCATATGTTTCAATATGCGCAACCGGGCTATTATGTAGAACTTCTGGATCAGCCAATATCTAAGGAACAGGTAGCTGCTTCGTTAACAAAATTGAAGGACGGAAAGGCGGCCGGAGTAAATAGAATAGCACTGGAATTTTATCGATATGGCACAGATGAGCTCCATACAAAACTTACAGAAGCATTTGTCACGACCACCAATAAAAAACCCTCTATCACGACCACCACACATACCCTTCCACAAATACAAGCCTAAGCAGAAGTTCGCCGCACATCAGTTGACGTCGGACCTCTATCGCAAACGGTTGCTTTTTCTTATAATCATGCGAACCATTCTATTATTTGGCTTTTGTACTTAATTTTTTTTAATAAGTATTTTTCTTCCTTTTGTGTTCAATAAAAAATCATTTTTAAAGACTTTGTCTTCACACGTCGCCTTTCATTTCTTTCGGAAAAAAACCATCTTGACAATTTCAGAAGTGCGATCGCGACATATAATCGTGATATAATAATGGACAATTTAAGAAGCTTAAAAATAAATGTGCTGCGAAAAAAGTGCTCCGAAGCCGGACTTCTTACAACGGGCACCAAAGCAGCGCTTATTGAGCGACTCGAAGGTAACGGGAGTGAGGACGAGTACGTTAGTTTCAGTTCGTCGCGAAATGTAATAAATCGTCTCGGTATTCTAGAAAAATCTATGGCGCAGCTCGTATCGTGCAACATAGAACCATCGAAAATACAAACACCATTCGAACCAAATATGATGTCGTCGTCATCGCCATCATCGAAACTCGTGCGCACCGACGAAAAAAATGTTCGCTATTCGTCCATACAACCACCGTCATCGTCTCAACTCGCCTCGCCTCCGCCGCCAACGGGTGTGCCTTCGCAGCTCACTTCGTCTTCGCCTCCGCAGCAACCGTACGTGTCCGTGTCATCACAATTCGTTTCATCGTCATCGTCATCTACCTATCAGCCACCGTATGGTTATGCACAGTTGCCTCCGTCGTCCCTGCCAGTGTGTGTGTCTTCACCCCCACCGTTCTTCCCGTTCCATCACGCGACAAAGCCATCGTCGGTTGTACATAAAGACTACAACACTCCATCGTTCATACCGTCATCGTCTATGTTTGGAGTAAATACGCTTCCCACACAGATGCATAGTATACATGCTCCGAAGTCGTCATTTAATGTGAACTCGCAACCGGTATCTCAATATTCGAATGGTAATCCGTATATGTGTGCTTCGTTCAATACACACACGAACAATAACCTCGCTTATATGAATCCGCAAACTGTTCCACGGAATAGCGATGCGCAACCAAAAATCGATAACATTATGATCAATAGTGATGTGCAATCGAAACAAAACGATAATATTTTTTCAAATATGCGCGACATAGTTAATTTCCTCCCCGAATTCGATCCTTCATCGGGTAAATCGTTAAATGCAAATGCATTATTAAAACGCGTCAACCTCTTAAAATCGGCATATAAATGGGACGACCAATCCGTCCGAACAATTTTCGAATAAATTTCAATCTGATTTTCCCTGTAGTGAAAATGTGGCGGACGTGCACATTAAAATGGCAAATATGAAACGTAGCCACAGTGAAACACCACAAGAATATTTCTACAAAATGGTGTCAATCGGTAAAAATGGTGCACTGCCCGACGTAGCCATTGTGCGTCACATTATTAATGGCATAAACGAACCCGATCTAAAGAAAAAAATTTCAAACGGTTACACGACATGTAATCAACTTTTAATGGACATACACAATTATTGCAGCTACAACGAAATAAAAAGTGCCGGGTCGAGTAATAAATACCTTACTGTAAATAAAAGTCCCGAAGATAACAAAACCGTGAGTGCTAGAAAACCAGAATCGTCCAATTTAAAAAACATTTCGAGACCGCGAAAGATCGTAATACGGTGAAGTGCTACAACTGTTTCCAGTATGGACACTATTCGAAAAACTGTCCCGAACCACAAAGAAAAGAACGTTGTATTCATTGTGAACGCACTTCACATAAAAGTAGTTCCTGTCCGGAAAAAAATAAATCGAACATTCATAAAATCGAAAATCCGCTTAATTGTAATCGAAAACAAGAAAACGAAGAAATAACTAAACTAATTAAAATAAACGGGTTGGATACGATCGCATTCATCGATCCAGGATGCCAATATACGATTATACGTAAGTCTTTTGCAAATAAATTTAATAAAATTACAAGTTGTTTGAAATCGCTCGTCGGTTTTGCCGGGGGCAAATACATTTGCACAAGCAAAGTTACGGCAGATCTCGAAATCGATGAAAATAGCTACAAAACCGATCTCCTTATTAGACGATTATATTTGCGAAGAAATTTTATTGGGACGAGACTCATCATTGAGGGTGATGACTGCCGAATAGAATCGGTTGGCAAATTAAAAATTTCTTCGGATCTAACGCAAACCGAAACAGACAACTTGCGAAATCTGCTTTCATCCCATCGCCGTAGCTTTGCCAAAAACATCGCTGAACTGGGTCGATGCACCGTCGCAAAAATGAACATCACACTCAAAAGCAATGAACCTGTTAATATGAAACCATACCGCATAGCTTTCGCCAAACGAACTATAGTAGCGGATATAATCGCCGAACTTTTGCAAAAAAACATCATCCGTCCTTCAAACTCGTCGTCGTCCTTCAAACTCGTCGTATGCTTCTCTCGTAGTCGTCGTGGAAAAAAAGAATTCCGAACACCGACTCTGCGTCGACTATCGAGCCCTCAACCGCATCACAGTTAAAACACCGTATCCTATGCCGATAATGGAAGAACAGTTTGCTCAGCTGGCCGGAAACCGATATTTTTCGACTCTCGACCTGCGTATGGGCTACCATCAAATCGAAATAGAAAAGACTTCCAAACATTTAACTGCGTTTGTCACCACCGATGGCCATTTCGAGTACAACCGTATGCCTTTTGGATGAGCTAACGCGCCCGCAGTTTATAAGTAAACCACTGACGAAACTGCTTCACCAAAACGAAAAATACAACTGGGGTGTTGAGCAAGAAAATGCGTTTAAAAAGCTCATTGGAATTTTAACCAGTACACCGTTACTTGAACTGTATGACTCTTCCGCACATCATGAAGTTCATACGGATGCGAGCAGTATCGGACTGGCCGGAGTTTTGCTACAATCCACCGACAACAAAACTTGGAAACCTGTCTTTTACTATAGCCGTCACTATACCGACAACGAAAGTAAGTTCCACAGTTACGAACTCGAAGTCCTTGCCGTCGTTGAATCGTTAGAACGTTTCCGTATTTATCTTCTGGGAAAAGTTTTTCGCCTCATAACGGACTGTTCTGCTATCGCCAAAGTAAAGGAAAATAAGAAACTTAAATCAAAAATCGCACGCTGGTGGCTTAAGCTCTTAGAGTTTGATTTTGAAGCTATTCACCGCCAAGGCAGCCGTCTGGCTCACGTAGATACTCTTAGCCGATGAACCACCAACTGATGTCGAGCCCGCTGGTCTTGTTTTGAATGTGAAGATTGACGTCAACGATTGAGTACTCTCAATGCAACTGCAAGACGAGAAACTTCGTGATGTCATAGCTGTATTGAAAGGAGAGCGAAAATCACCACAAGAAAAGCAATTGAAGCAGGAGTATCAAATACAAAATCACCGGCTGTATCGTAAGGAAGATAAAACCCTAAAATCTGTCGTCCCCAAAGCCATTCGATGGAGAATCGTTCAGCATTGCCATGACAACATGGGCCACTTTGGTGTCGATAAGACTCTTCAACGAATTCAACAGACATTCTGGTTTCCCAAAATGCGTAAGTACGAGTTACGTCCGATACTGTAACTAAACCGTTAGACCTAACCCCTCCTAAACTTCTCTTTGCCTAACGGTACAATATCCCGCTACCCCAACCACTCCTCTTTCGCCTAACGGCACATAATTTTTACAATAACAGTTTCTCACATTATTCTGCATACACTGCAAAAATGATTGGCTGCGCCAAAACTCCACCTGAAACCCATAACGGTTTCTCACACTATTTGTGCATACGTTGCATATACGATCTTCAACGGATACATTCCCGTTCCTTTTGAACATGCACTTAATGCGTGACAATTATGAAAATCGTGGGAAAGGTTGATAGCGTAAGTTTCATTAGAATTATAGAATACATTTTAAGACAGTTCTAAACCAACAATTAACCTGAGCAGTGCAGCGACGCTAAGGACGGCGGCTGCTCTTGTGAAAAAAAAAAATAATAAAAAAAAAAACAATTAAGTTTTTTTTTTTATTTTATGATCGGACTTAAAACGTAAATGGCGCAGTCGGTAATCTCCACGTACACGGTTATTTTACTAAAAAAAATATACATGCGGTGAATTTCTATTCTTTGACGTGGATAAAGTGAATCTTATTTCCAATAAAGAAATCCGTTTAAGGATATATTCGATAAAGAACGTTTCGATCAAGAAACTACAAAAAAATATACATTCGATAAACACAAGAAAAAGTGCGTGTTTTGTGAACGTTTCGATCAAGAAACTACAAAAAAATATATATTCGATAAACACAAGAAAAAGTGCGTGTTTTGTGAACGTTTCGACCAAGAAACTACAAAAAAAAAAAAAAAAAACAATTAAACTAGAAGACATAAACCAACTATTTAACAACCTAAAAATCAACAACACCAAGATGACACCACCACCACCACCACTAGAACCAACAGCACAAGCACAAGCAGCAGCGGCAGTAAGTTTAACCATAAATTTAGATCCGGTTAAATATTTAAATAGCCTCCCCACATACAATGGGAATATAGAAAATTTAAATAGCTTTATAGAATTACTTGATAGAGTGCAACCTATTTTAGGAAAATATAATAATAATAGTCAACTTATATTTCTCGACATAATAAAAAGTAAACTGGTAGGTAGAGCTCGAGAAGCCCTCGAAATAAATAACACTGTCCAAAATTGGGACGACGTGAAAAATGTATTTTATCAATATTTTGGCGATACAAAATCTGTTGAGCAATTATACGACGATCTAAGAGGTCTACAATTCCTAGATAATTGTCAATCTTTTTATGACAAAATAAAAATTTCCCTTCGTAGGCTTAACAATAAAACGAAGATTGATAAAAGCCTCGTCATAGCATCAATAGAAATAAAAAAAATTGCGATATGGCTTTACGCCTATTCATGAATAAAATACCGGAACCCATGAAAGGTGTTTTAGCTTGTAGACAACCGAAAAATTTAGAAGAAGCCATGACCATATTACATGAATCAGGCTATGCGTACACAAGAGTCAACTCAAATTATAGTTTTCATAGTCCAAATTCAAATCCTAGAATAAACTCTCTGAACAATATAGGACAAAATAGAAATTATCAAATTAATAACTCAGGGCAAAATTTCCAAAATAATAATTCAAGACAATATAGGAACTTCCAAAATAATAATTCAGGACAATCTAGAAACTTTCAAAATAATTCAGGACAGTATAGAAATTTTCAAGGTAATTCGGGAAACTATAAAAACGTTCATAACCAATCCTCGCAAATCCGTCCGTCCAGTAGTGGACAATATCATAATCAAAGGTTTAACAATAGTTACCCCCATAACAACGCCGAACCAATGGACACCTTGTCCGCGTCTTACCAGAGACAAATAAATGTTCAAAATACGTTTTTTCGGGAACCAAGCCCATCGGCCGACTTCCCTATACAGTCGACTCCCTCTAAGTCGAAATCCCTCTAAGTCGAATTTTCCTCTAACTCGAATTTTTTCGCTATATTTTTGCATTCCCCTCAATTTTCCATACAAAAACTATCCTCTTAGTCGAAATCCCTCTTAGTCGAAATTCCCTCTAACTCGAATAAATTCTTTAGATTCTTGGACTTTTTCCAATCTCTTTAAGTCGAATGTCTCTTGCACAAAAAAAAAATCACCCTCGCGCAACTTGTATTTTTTTTTGTATTCATATGTTATTATAGGTATAAACATGAAGCACACACACGCATGTCGCATACTCTGCTTCTTTATTTAAAATTATAACACAAAATTTAACTTTTGAAGGACTCCATTGTTAGGTTTGTAGGTAATGCATTCTTCATGAAGGAGTTTCTTATTTCTTACAAATGATAACAAACTTTTCAGATAAATTATTGCCAAAAGAAAATTGCATACAATAAATCTTGCCACGAAGATTCGCTTGATTGAAGAAATTGAGAAGGGACATAAAAAGAAAAAGAAAATTGCTGAAGATTTTGGCATTCCCAACAGTACACTATCATCGATATGGAGACCAGATTTAAAAAAAGACATAGTATCCTTGGGAAAGTTTTGTCTGGTGAAGGTGCTTCTGTTGATAAGACTAAGGCCGATGAATGGAAACAACAGATCCCAGAGGTTGCCAGAAGATTCAAACCGGATGACATTTTTAATGTTGATGAAACGGGATTGTTTTTTAAATGTTTGCCGACACGTACCTTGGCTTTTAAATGAGAAAAATGTTTTGTAGGGAAGCACAGTAAAGAAAGAGTGACATACCTTGTGGGATCCAACTTGACTGGCTCGGAAAAGCTAAAGCTTTTAATAATCGGAAAGAGCAAAAATCCTCGCTGTTTTACTAAAATTAAATCTTTGCAGGTTGAATATGTAGCCAACCAACGTTCTTGGATGACGGCAGATCTTTTTACGAATTGGCTTTTGAAGCTAGATGCAAAGTTTGGAAGATCAAACCGCAATGTATTGTTTATCATCGATAAATGCCCGGCTCACCCAAAACAAGTTAAGGATAAATTAACATTTATAAAGCTTAAGTGTTTTCCACCTTACATGACCTCAATAGTGCAACCGATGGACATGGGTATAATCCAAAATTTAAAAGTTCACTATAAACGCCGTATTTTAACCACCATCTTAAAGGCTTGGGAAACTAAAAAAGAGGACTATAAAATAACTCTGCTCGATTGTGTACGCGAAGTTTCGAGGGCGTGGATACAGGATGTAACTCCGTTGACAATAGAGAATTGTTTGAAAAAAGCCGGCTTCAAGGACGATACATGGGATGATGAAGATGATGTTCCACTTAACCAACTCATATGTGTAACTGATTACAATATTGTTGAATTGGAGGGATTATGTGGAAGTCGATGACGGTGTTGTGGCCACAGAAATACCTGAAGGCGAATCAATTTTGGAATCAATAATCAGAAGGCATGCTGCTGATGCTAACGATGATGATAGTGGATCTGAAGATGAAGAAGTCGAAGTCGAAACAATAAATAGTGAAGTGCCAGAAAAGAATGAATTCGAAAATGCAATTGGAATATTGCAATCTGCAATTGAAATGACAGAAAATGTACCGGATGAGGTTCAACGCTGCCTTTTCAAAATAGAGTCATTTTTTAAACTCCAGCCACTTTGATGCATCAATCAAAAATTACAAATTTTTTAAACTAATTTTGTTGAAACAGTAATTTGACAAGGTATAAGAATGAATTAATGTGCTATAAAAGCTAGAAGCTTCTGTTTATTTAATAATTTAGCTTTTTATTTTTTGTTATCTTTTTTTATATTCAATAAATGCTTTTAAGCAAAAAAATATTAATCTCTCTAACTCGAACTTTTCAAAAACTCCCTCTAACTCGAACTAATTTTGACAGCACGTGAAAATTCGACTTAGAGGGAGTCGATTGTATAAAAGTAAAAACAAAAGAAAATAAATATACATTGTCTCGACCCCTTCATTAAATAAAACACGGTACGAATTTTATTGTGGGAAAAATATAATTAAAAAACCCACATTTATTATCTCCGGTTTTAAAAGGTTGAAAAACATGACTTGTTCGCCTGATGGATGAAACAAGACTAAAAGTCATATAAATTACATGTCAAAAGAAAAGCCAAAAACGCTGATGTGCTGAATTCTCTGGTTTCAGTGCTGACATGAATGGCCAGTGTTGCCATTCGTAACATACATTGAGGATACTAATAGACACCGGGTCAGAAACTAGTATCCTTAACCCAGGGTTATGCCACCCAAAATGGCAGTCCAAACTGGACAAATCGGTCACAATTAAAACCGCAAGCTCAGCATTTCACGTAAATACTAAAGTTAAAATACCATTATTCAAAGAATTCGGCATGTTGAACAAAACAGCTGAGTTCCTTGAACATAAATTCCACGAGGCATATGATGGTCTGATCGGAAATAACATTCTGATCCCAATTAAAGCTATTATTGATTTTGATAAAAAAATCGTATTAGTACAGGGAACGAAAATCCCAATCTACTTCAACGAAGATGAAGAAAAAGAAGAAAAAACAAACATAGAATCAAAAGAAATAACAATCAAAGATTACGAAAAAATAATACCACAGCTTGAAATGTATCATGCAGAAACAAGTAAAAAACCTATAACTGAACAAATTAGAACTAGCCACTTAAATGAAGAAGAACGAAACGGAATCAATCTATTAATTTCACAATACTCTTCGGTCTTCTACCAAGAGGGGACTGACCTCACTTTTACAAATGCGATAAAGCATGAAATAAAAACAAAAAACGACGTCCCAATATATACGAAAAGCTACCGATATCCTGAAGTGCATAGGAATGAGGTTAAAACTCAAATTAATGAGATGCTGCGTCAAGGCATTATACGGCCGAGCAGTTCACCTTATTCCGCACCAATATGGATAGTTCCGAAAAAGGACGATGCTTCACAAATAAAGAAATGGAGAATCGTTATCGATTACAGGAAACTTAACGATGTTTCCATCGATGACAAATTTCCTATTCCAAATATTGAAGATATATTTGACAAATTAGGAAGATCTCTATATTTCACAACCCTCGATCTGGCCAAAGGGTTTCATCAGATCGAAATCGCAGAAAACGATATCAAAAAAACGGCCTTTTCAACCGACAATGGACATTATGAATTCGTTCGTATGCCATTTGGATTGAAAAATGCTCTGGGACGTTCCAACGCTTGATGAATTCGGTCCTTCGCGAGTTCATAGGGAGAATATGTCTTGTCTACTTAGACGACATTATCATATTTTCGACAAGCCTTGAAGAACACCTAGTTTCAATTAAAAAAATCTTTCAAAGACTCAAAGAAGTAAACTTAAAGATCCAATTAGACAAAAGTGAATTTCTAAAACGAGAAACTGAATTTTTAGGCCACATTGTAACCACTAGTGGAATTAAACCTAATCCTAATAAAATAGCAGCCATTCAAAATTATAAACTGCCTAAGACCTTAAAACAAATTAGAGCCTTCTTAGGAATCACAGGTTACTACCGTAAGTTCGTAAAAGATTATGGAAAAGTAGCTAAGCCCATGACATCATTCCTTAAGAAAGATGCAAAAATCGAAATTAAAGACAAAGATTATATTGAAAGCTTTGAAACCCTAAAAACACTCATTACTTCCGCACCCATCCTTATATATCCAGACTTTTCAAAAAAATTTACTGTGACAACAGATGCATCAAACTATGCTATAGGTGGTGTTCTTAGCCAGGAAAACCATCCAATCTGTTACTTTAGCCGTACACTTAACCAACATGAAACAAAGTATTCTACCATAGAGAAAGAACTTCTCGCAATAGTTGATTCCACAAAATACTTTAGACCATACCTTTTTGGCAGAAAATTTACGGTGCGAACCGACCATAGACCCCTTGTTTGGCTTAGTTCACTTAAAGAACCGAACGTCAAACTACAAAGGTGGAAAATTAAACTAGAGGAATATAACTTCGACATAGAGTATGTCAAAGGAAAAGACAACCAAGTTGCTGATGGTTTGTCAAGGATAGAAGTCTATCATAATCAAAATGTAGTAACACACCCTTCTGAAAACGATGAATTACAACTCGATGAACAATCAATGATAGCTACCATTCACAGCGCAAATGAGGATAGTAGCAATCATATTCCGATCATAGAGTCACCCGTCAACATTTACAAAACTCAAATTATTTTAAATACCACCGAAAAAACAACTAATCATAAGATTTATCATGCCTTTGGAAAGAAAAGAATAGTCATAGAAATTAAAAAAATTAATGAAAAGTTGATTATAGATATTATGAAGAAATTCATTCCTCCCAAAGGAATAGTTGGTGTATTCTCCAGAAATGACCATTTATTTGCGAAATTTCAACACGTATATGTGAAATATTTCAGTAAGAATAAACTTTTAAGAATAGTCAAATGTAGTAAATTTTTAGGAGATTTAGAAGACGAAGAAAAACTATTAGGAGTAATTATCAAAACACACGAAAGTCTGAATCATAGAGGTATAAACGAAACATATGAAGAAATAAAAAACGTTTTTTATGCCCCCAAATTAAAAGATAAAATTCAAAAATATATAAACAATTGCGAAATTTGCAATAAATCCAAGTATGAAAGACAACCATACAAAATTCAGTTAAAAATTACAGAAACCCCTGAAAAACCCAATGAGGTCATTCATATCGATATCTGGTATGCGAACATTAACCTTATGTACGTAACTATGATCGATAAATTTACAAAACATGTAACGGTAGAAGAGATAAAACATAGAACTTGGATAAGTTTACTAAATACACTTAAGCATAGATTTACGAATTTTGGTACTCCAGCCAAAATTATAACCGATGGAGAAACAGGTTTCTCTTCAATAGTAATTAAGGAATTTCTTAAAGAAAAAAATGTCCACCTCCACATCACAACACCCTATAATAAGACAGGTAACTCCGACATAGAAAGGTTTCACTCTACTTTGAATGAACACATTCGCACTTTCTCTGCTGACAAAAACAACAGAGATACTTTACGTAACAAAGTGTTGAACGCAGTTGCAATCTACAACAATACCATTCATACAACAACAAAAAGGAGACCTCTAGATTTTCTAAATGGGAAAATTTCAAATGAAGAATACCCCAAAATTTTAGAGCTAGTAAATAGAAATAAGGAAAAATATATAAATAGGTTAAATAACAACAGAGAAAATATAGATTTTACAAAAGAAAAGCATTCGTATTTGAAAAATAGAGTTACTAATAAACTTAAACCAATCCATGAAAAATCAAACCCAGAAATAATAGATAAGGACTATGTCAAAAATGAGAAAGGTAGCAAATTTTACAAAAATCAAGTTAAAAGAAGATATAAATATGAGAATTAAATTTATTACAGGTTTTTATTTACACCATAATAACTATTTTCACATTGACTCACGGACAAAAGCTCGACACACAAACTTTAAACACCGGACAAGGATTCATTTTAATCAAAGACCAAGAAATTAATGTTGTCGAAAATTATACAAAAATATTACACGTTGTTGATATCAACTTATGGACAGCAAAATATTAACGGACTAGACCACAAAAACGAATTACAGAATTTCAATCTACTCATTCAAGAAGTGAATAGTTTAACTCACAACAACAGACAAAAAAGAGCCTTGGTAAACATTCTAGGCAAAGGTTTAAAATACCTTGCTGGATCTATGGATTACGACGATGAAAAAGAAGTCAGAGGACGACTTGAAACTAACGAACAAAACACACGTAACGCGATAATAGGACTTAATGATCAGGTGAAAATAAACACAAAATTTAGTGAAACAATTAATTCTATTACAAAACATATCAATTCCCAACAACTTGAAATAAAAGACAAGATAACAGAAATAAGTAACTCAGTTAATAAAGAATTTGTAGAAGTAGCCAAAATGCAACACGCATTTCAGATTCAGTATGACATTCAACTACTTAAAGACCAGGTTAGAAAGATTAAAGAAAGTTTACTTCTCAGCAGACTAGAACTCTTAGGTAAAGATATCTTATCTCTAGAAGAAATAAAGAAATATAATATCTCATTAGAAAAACTCCCAAACATAAAAAGTTCAGTTATTTTTCACGAAAATCAAATAATTTTTATTCTTTTAATTCCAAACTATTCTAAATCAAAATTCTATCGGATATTTGTTGAGCCAATTCCAAACAGAGACAATCTCGAGCTTTCCACCGAATACAAAACCTTTATTACAAATAATGAAATTAACTTTGATGACAATACAAGTAATAATGTTAAGAGAAGTGATCTAAAAGAAATTAAAAACGATTGTATATCAAACATTTTTAAGAAAAATCCATTATGTAATTTTAAATTAAATAAGAATATTGAAATTAAACAATCAACAAACAACATTGTAATAACAAAAAATCTTCCTGGAATGGATATGGAACATAATTGTAACAATTTTAATAAGATAAGACTAACTGGAAACAATTTAATACGATTTGAAAATTGTCAAATAAGAATAAACGATGTTAAATACGAAAATTTTTTAAGTTATGACAACTTTGTAATTCCAAATTTAAATAATATTACTATTAAGAAAATAGATGTAAATTTTTCAACCTCAGAAATACATACTAAAGAAATAAATAATAGAAAACTAATTGAAGAAAAAAAATTAAGAACAATTACAAATGAATATATGAATTATGGAACAAACTTTATCATAGTTATATTCTTAATTCTAATATTTTGCATTTTTATCTTACGAAATAAAAATTATAAAGTCAAAATACAAAATAATGATTCTACGGAGCAGAATCTTAAGGGGGGAGGAGTTACGTCCGATACTGTAACTAAACCGTTACACCTAACCCCTCCTAAACTTCCCTTTGCCTAACGGTACAATATCCCGCTACCCCAACCACTCCTCTTTCGCCTAACGGCACATAATTTTTACAATAACAGTTTCTCACATTATTCTGCATACACTGCAAAAATGATTGGCTACGCCAAAACTCCACCTGAAACCCATAACGGTTTCTCACACTATTTGTGCATACGTTGCATATACGATCTTCAACGGATACATTCCCGTTCCTTTTGAACATGCACTTAATGCGTGACAATTATGAAAATCGTGGGAAAGGTTGATAGCGTAAGTTTCATTAGAATTATAGAATACATTTTAAGACAGTTCTAAACCAACAATTAACCTGAGCAGTGCAGCGACGCTAAGGACGGCGGCTGCTCTTGTTAAATTTAATTAAGTTAAAATAACTAATATTGTAAAACAAAAAAAATAATATGAATAAAAAAAAATAATAAAAAAAAAACAATTAAGTTTTTTTTTTTAATTTTATGATCGGACTTAAAACGTAAATTACGTTACCGAGTATATTGCTGCATGCATCCAATGTTGCTACAATAAAACACGTGCTGGTAAACCTGAAGGTCGACTGTACTACGACGATGCTGAACCCATCCCTTTTCGGTTAATTCATCTTGATCATCTCGGGCCTTTCATCCGATCGCGAAAGGGAAATACTCATGTGCTGGCTATATCTGATGCCTTTAGCAAATTTCTCATCGTTAAAGCCGTAAAAAGTACGAAAACCGCCCCTGTTATTGATGTTTTGAATGAGATTACATCCTATTTTGGCCTACCATCGCGCATTGTCACCGATAGAGGTACGGCGTTTACCTCTAAGACTTTCGAATCCTATTGTAGTGACAACAACATCCAGCATACGAAAAATTCTGTCCGTACACCGAGAGCTAACGGACAAGTCGAAAGAGCCAATGGAATAATCTTGTCCTACGTTCGAACCACATCCGATGATCCAAAGAACTGGGATCGCACAATGAGGGATCTCCAATGGACTGTTAATTCGCAAATAAATTCAACGACCGGTTTTACACCGAATGAACTCGTATTCGATTTTCGACTCAAAGACATCATACAAAACCGACTCGTTGCTGCTCTTCACTACGATGACACCGATGACTCAGAAGCACCTACTACTAAAGAGAAACGACAACAAGCTGTTACAAATATTCATAGTGAGCGAGAGAAATGGAAAGCTAGATTCGACCGTAAACATGCTACCCCAATACGCTATCATGAAAACGATTTGGTAGTGGTACACAACGAGCCAACCGCAACGGGTGAGTCTCGAAAGCTGGAACCAACATTTCGAGGCCCGTATGTTGTTTCCCGCGATTTCGGAAACGACCGTTACCTTATTGAAGATCCACCCGGTATGCAGTTAACTTCTCGGAAATTCTGTTCAGTCTACTCTTCCGATAAAATGAAGCCATGGTGTCGTAATGTCATCGAACTCGCCGAAGATAATACTGATGATGTTTCCAACCTAGCTCCAGATACACAAACTCCCGAAATCGAGGACGATTTAACGTCAGAATTGGCCGAATGTCACGACCACCAATAAAGAACCCTCTATCACGACCACCACACATAGCCTTCCACACATACAAGCCTAAGCAGAAGTTCGCCGCACATCAGTTGACGTCGGACCTCTATCGCAAACGGTTGCTTTTTCTTATAATCATGCGAACCATTCTATTATTTGGCTTTTGTACTTAATTTTTTTTAATAAGTATTTTTCTTCCTTTTGTGTTCAATAAAAAATCATTTTTAAAGACTTTGTCTTCACACGTCGCCTTTCATTTCATTCGGAAAAAAACCATCTTGACACACCCACACATTTTAGAGTGTGAGAAAGAGAATCCATAAATGAAGATAAGTGCTAAGTTTGGTCTTAAACGAAAACAGATTACAAACGGTTGAAGAAATAAAACTGCGGTATAAAATTTTAAAGAACAGAAAAAGGTGAATCTTCTTATTTTTCAAAAGAGAAGAAAGTTCTTAAAGCATTAAAAGAATAACATACGCTGTGAGCACGATTGAACTTCTTGTCATACATTATATTTATTATCCTAAGATTATTTCTATGTTTAAAAATGAATTGCTTTTATTTTTAGTTAACATTCTTCAGATACTCAATATGTCATCGAGATACTTACATGCGGTTCCGTCCAATGCGAAAGTACAATCCAATCGCGATTCGGTGTTCTTTATACTACCTGAGGTTCGATGTTACTTATGTTAAATTCACATTGTGCAGCAATAATACGAAGAATAGGAGAACATTTTTAAAAGACAAAGGTTGATGAAGTTATGTTGAAGTGCAGACTGATTCAAGGAAGGAAAATTGTCTGAGAATAAATTGATAACTGATTCAGAAGATTAGTTCAAGGATTAGTAACCAAAGTTAAGAAAGTTTATGCAAGTTAAGAAAGTTTATGCAAGCCAAGAGACACAATGAAAGGTAAAAGAGTTCCGTGGAATAGATAGTTGAGAATTTCTGAGTCATTACAGCCATGTAATAGTTTAAAGGACTTGAATTAGAAATAGGTTTAAGTAATGATTAAAACAATATAACAAGCGTATTAATACGCCATAGAATGGCGTTTGTTTATGACTGTGTCATTTACGATTAAGTACATTTTATTAAAGTTAAAATTCATGCAGTAATAAAACATTTTTTTTATAAATAAATAAATCTCCTGCTCATTTTAACTGAATGGATTTGTTTTCACCGCATCAATTACATGAACACTATGCAATTGAGTGTGGCTTCTTTTATGTCCGCAATATGATGAACAGTATCATGTTCACTGTTTAAATTCATAGGTAAAGGGGGATGCAGTGTGGTAACACCAATCAGTGGTAAGGTGGTGTTTGAGTTTTGGTAAAGGTGAGTTGAATTAAACTAACGTTTTGTTTTGGGATGGCTCACTTGTCATAAATCAGAATCCAAGTGGAAGCCATCATTGGGACACTTTTGTCAAAGAGGCAGTTGCCAGCTTCTGTCTACAGAGTTTATGAATGTAGAGTTGAGTTTGAGTCCGTCCGTTGTCCCCAAATTCAAATCTCGACATGAAACTAATTGTCAGGCCACCCACCATGACATGGACAAGAACCTCGCCCGGCCGACGTCCTAGTCGCTCAATCAACGCAAGCATGTCGAGTCCGTCCATTAGTCATGGCACCAGCTTGAAGAAGGGGGAATTTGCCCCCTTTGTGACGCATGTCATTGAGCCACACACTTTCACGTGACTGCTTATGTTACTCATCAGCCGTTTGAGTGACACTTGAGACAGTGTCCTTGATCGGAGAGATATGTTCCTATGGAGCTTCGATTCTCCGAAAGGGTGCAGGTTTTTATACACTTCCATTCGCCACTGACAACAACAGCCCTCCCGGCAAAAAGACGAAATCCACCTAAGGCTTACAGTTTACGGGATAATGTTACGTCCCAGACTTCACCTACTCCTACAAATTCATTTTCCCCCACACTCCCCTTCGCCTAACGGCACATTCACAAAATCCAAAAATTCCCACCAATTTTGCCTACTTGCAAAACGTGTCCACAACGGATACACCCCCTTTTCCCCTGCACCCGATTAAAAAATTGATATTCATATTTCATTTAACTAAATGAAATATGAATATTTTGTCAACAAGTGCATTCTTTTCCCACAAGAATTGAATCAATCCAGAACTTAGTTTAGAAACATTTTTATGATTGTAAAGTTAGTCTTAATTCAACAAACTAACTGAAAGGTGCAGCGACGCTGAGGACGGCGGCCTTTCTTTTAGTATTTAATAAATCAATCTTTGTTAAAATATAAATGTGTAAAATTCTGAAATAAATAAAATTAAAAGAAAAAAAAAGAAGAAAAAGAACAGTTATGTTTTTTTTCAATCAAACTCGGAATCCACGATATAAGGATTTGTGTACGCAATGTAAGTTGCAGTATCTCACACTAGATGTCACCGCACGCTACTAGAAGAATTCAAGTTTGATGTTCTTCGAAGAAGTTTTTTTTATGGTCAGTCGTGATCACTCATTCAAAGAGGCAGGATGTTGCTCTTCCAGTATTGTAGAAAAAAAAACTAAAACCAATTTGTAAGTAAGTATTTCATTGATCTTTCCAATAATCTCATTATAATATTTATATTAAAATTTGTTTGTTTATTTCTAGATGGTGCTACCACTAAGACCCTTAGAAAGATGTCTTATATTAAAATAATAATGTTTTGTGTTATTTGTGTTCCAAGTAAATAAAAAATAAAACAAAATGGCTGCGTTTTTATTTATTTTTTTAGCTCCGCCTACCGCTTTCACTACGCGAATACTATACGGCAAGCCACATCAGTGGTTCTAAAACCTCTTCGTCAAAAAGTATAGATTCTCCTACACGTCTGGAACGTTTTATTATCGCTTGCGATACGTTTTGTCGCAACGTTTCAGGCAACTTTCATTAGCCGTACGTTAACGAATCGTGTGGTCGGGAGCGAGGGTATTGGTTTTCTGTAAAGCGTGCATCACACTTGCCACTTATTGAGGATGTCGAAAAATAGCACGTATCAAGTTTCTACTGTTATGCATAACAGAATTATAGATACTATAATTTTTATATTCAATCTTTTAACTATCCAATTCTTAACTGTCAGCTAAATCTTTGTATACATTTCTTCATATACTCGTACATAATGATTTTTTTGTTGCAACCCATCATCAGCATTTATACTCTTGGTATCGTAATTAAACCCTCTCCGTGTATTGATGCTTACGTTTTGTTTTTCTTTTGAAATGGCTACTTAATTGCCTCACCTTAACTTCTTTTGAATTTAATACCCTATGTGGGTTTTGTTTATGCGTGGCATTCCATTAGTTGATAAGAAAATATATCCTACACTTTGAAGATCTCTTCAAGAAAATAATGTTAGTCTTAAGTAAAACTCGATTCAATAAAGTCTTGATTCACTCAAACGGAACTCTTAAAACATATTTTTATTTTTTTGCGTCATAACACTTCGGCCATAGGGGCCTTCACTGAATAAGCGGAATTATTTGGAGGATTTGAACCACTACGACAACTGAAAAAAAAGAGACCACGTTTCATTGGCGCCCAACTTAGTGTCAACAAAAAGGAACGCTGTTATACAGAATCTAAGCTACACTTCAGCACCTAAACAACAATTCAAGGATTTCCCTTGTTTTTGGAAGAAGGTGCAAGCAACTGGTGGCAGGGAGCAAAAGAAGAGGCAATAACCTTTGTGGATATAGTCTCACTTTTGCGTAACGCATACGCCCCAGCTCAACAAAACTCTCGGATCTACATGGAAATATTCGATCAAAAGCAGCAGATAACAATTACGAAAGACGATTATATCTGGGAAATACGAGCACTGTTTTCAAATTTCCAGGGATCAAAGCCAACTGAAAGAATGATGCTAGACATGGTCTATGGGCTTATAAATGTCCGAATACAGGGTGGTGTCCCACGCGAAAGCTTTAAGAATTTCCAAGAATTACTCACCAGAGCTCGAGCAGAAGAAACATCATTAAAGAGAAAAGTAATCAAAAAGAAGTAAAAGTAGATTCGGGTCTTTTTAAAAATAGATGGAACTTTTGCAGACACGCTGGCCACACACTAAATGAGTGAAGGACAAAAGAAATATTGGAAGCAAAAATTAACGTCGCCATATAAACAATGGAACCTAAAATTCATTGCTGCAGATGCAAATTACCGGGTGTGGTTGGACAGTTGGACTGTCCTAATTACAAGGAACTTCCAAAAGGTCCATCGTCAGTTTCATTCAACTGAATGAAAATAACTCTGGGTAATGACCTACCGACAATTCCCATCCAATCACACGGTAAAGACGGAATCGGATATAAAGACACTGCTGCAGGGACAAGCGACGCCGGAGGACAACTATTCTTGCACCTTTTAAAACAAGGTACGGTTTTCCGAAAAATCAACGTCGATGTGACATTTGCTGATGGACAAGCACGTCAAGAAGTATGTATAATAGAGGCCAGCATCTCTTCAATAACAGGTTGCGGCCGATTGCATTTATCGCCCTTCCGAAAGCCAACGACAACTGCACTATAATTGGAATAGACATCCTCGAGGAAAATAGTGCAAATAAAGCAAGAATAAAGAATTTATTCTCTATGATAAGTTAGTTTTGAGTCGTGAGCTAAGTGAACAACATCTTGTGACGAAGTGCCCCCGTCACAAACTCACAAAATGCCGACCGAAGTCAAAACAAATAATCATGCCTACCACAAACCTACAACTACAATCTACGCAACACCCATCATCGCCCTGCCGACCGACCATCCGATGCTTAGCCAATATGAGAAATTTCTGAAATGCCATCAACCGACACCACTGTGCTTACCAGCCAGACACACAATGTGATGTCAATTGCTATCCAGACACCCAACCGCACACCACACACCACCGCTATAATGATGTTTCGCCACCTAAACCAGTTACCTATAGCAGAAGTAATATTCATCATCACGTGACCATGCAAAACCAGTCCCATAGGCACACACAGCCTCTATGCTGATGTCAACGCTGATGACAACGTCGAATGAAGAATACTCCACAGTGCCGCAGCCGAATTATTATTTTAGAAAATTATGATTATTATTATATGTATTAAAAGTGTGTATTATTTTACCACTGCATGATAAAATTCACATTCTCTTGCCATTGTAATATATCATAAGTAGGAGTAAGAAATTATAGCAAATCGTTCAACACACTACCAAGGAACAGAATTCAAATATCCCATTTGTAGGGAATGCTTTGGTACCACTAACGACAAATGTCACCCTAGCGGCATATGCAGGCATTTCTACCTTCTCACTATACCGAAATGACATCAATTTTGGGAAATAATGTTGAGGAAATAAAGTTTGTAATTGCCTAATCTCGAAACTAGAGGGATTGACGTTGTAGGAAATTATTTCGATTTGATATAAATCCACTAGAGGTGCTGTACTCGTCCTACAAATGAAATATCCTAATCGATATGACATTTAGGTGAGTTCAGACACACTCATTTCCTACATACCTACCATCTTCCTCGCTATGTGACTGTCAACCAAAGAATAATGGCGTACAGACACTTCCGGCATTTTCGTTTGCTCTTTGTTCACGATATTCGCTAAACCGACGCCTCGCCGATTCTCTTTTCCATTTTTCTTTCCCAGTACTTTTCGAAGCGTCCAGAAAATACATGAGCGTGTAAACCCACGATCTAGACAAAATGATTCGTTCACGCCAAATTACCGAAAGTATGACACTTTCTGACTCAGAATCTGTTTTCCAACAGATGTGACATGAAGTAATTAATTTCCAAGTGATATGACCTGCAAACGCCAAACGTCAGTCTGACAGCACTTAACAGTAAAGTCATGACATTTGTATAAAATGACTGACGTACCTAAAACTCAGGATATTTATTAATAAAAGTAATAAAACAGTCGTCATATGGTTGCATTTTATTTATTTCGGAAAATAAATGTCATATCTGAAAGAAAACAATTCAAACGTCATTATTTACTTTTGGTAGGAAAAAGAGTGTAGGAAAAGAAAGAGTATAAAAGTTATATCAGATCAACGGAGTGAGCGTATAATGTTAACAAAGAACGCGCCACCATCATACTATCAGAAAGCAATATGTTACTTTCCGAACGTATCCAGACATAGACGTTGGCTTTGCTGATGTCTATTGTCTCGGTCATTCTATTTTCAACCACCATTCTATTAACTTCGCTCGATTAATAAAAAGTTGTAAGAAAATTCTGTAAGTGTCAGAATTTAACTAGAAACATCCTAAAATTATTAATTAACGCGTGTGAATAATATTTGTATTGATTTATTATATGCAGTATATTGCTAGAAGCAATATTTTAAGGAAGAATCTACGCAACCACCCTTTTTATAGGTAAGATGAGTTTTTTTTTGTCGGCCATACGTATATGTACGACGGCATGGAATTTTCTTTATTCCATACACAATTCCTGAGAGTTTTCTTGTAAGGATGTGTACATATTATAAGACTGGTGAAATACAATAGGATTTCTTATTTTTTTACCAGGGTCCAAGTGCAGAGTGCACATTTCCAGGTGCAGAGTGCACATTTTCATGTGCGGAGCACAATTTACGTGCCATTTCAAGGGCAAAGTGCAAAATCCGATACACCATTCCACGTGCGGAGTGTAAAACATAGCAACTCAAGCACAATTCAAGGAGGGAAGTAGACTCCGTAGAACTAAATGGGTTCTAGTCAACGATATACATATAATTCTACAAGAGCCGGTGTGCTACCGACGACTTTATCTCCTAAAATTGGAGCCACGAGAGACGTATAATCCAAGTCGCTGTACGGAAATACGAGGACACGGTGAAACCACATGGTACTCCGTTTGTTCGGCGTCATTCATCAGATTTCTACGAATTATACAACGATCTATACTTTATAATAAAATCTATAAGAAAAAGCACACTTATTTTTGCCAATATATAAGTATGGCCAACAGGTAACACTTTATATATATATAAAGTTGATAAAAAAAAAAATTATTAATTTTGGGTCACCGGGATCAAATCGTTTTTTTTCTGAACTATAGTATAAACAGAGAAAGGACAAAAAAAAAGAGACAAAGAGAAAAAAGGACAAATAGTGAAAAGTGATTGAGAAAATTAATCGCAATCAAACTAAAATTGTTATCTGTTTCAAATCACTAACTAGAAAAACAGTCTTAAAAAAATGAACGCAGAAGAACAAGCAGAGGCACAAACTCAAGCTCAGGCTCAAGCCCAACAAAACAAAGTTCCTCCTCATGCTCCAAATCCTATTACAATTAATCTATCGGAGTTAATGAAGGAGTCCTCAAGGATTCGAGAATATTCGGGTACGTCCGAATATGCATTGACGTCATTTATAAGGGAAGTAGAAATTTTCCTACCGTTTTTTGTTGGAACACCATTGGAGCAATACATACGCAACGTAATTAACCAAATACAAGGACCAGCTCAACAAGCAGTTAAGACGTTAGGAACATATGCAACATGGGACAATATGAAAGGAGAACTCGTCAGAAACTTCGGAGTTCGTGAAACCTACTACAACCTACACCACCAGGCCATCAGCGCAAAAAATTATAATAATGTTAGTGAGTATTTTGATAAACTAAAAGAAAATGGCCTAGATGCAAACCTTGCTAGTGTTGTGATAAGTAATAAGACATGTTAAGAATTTAAGAGATGCTTATTATATATTGCAAGAAACAGGGATGATCCAAACAAATAGACAGAAAGTTGTTACACAGGTCCCAACCCAAAGAATATTACCACAAAAAAAAGTATTGAACGACAAGCTCATAATAAAAAACAATGCACTATACAACACAGCCATTAATCACCAAATAAATGGAGGTTGAAGAGTAAGAGAGACATACATCAACTGATAAACATCAAACAACACTAAACCCACACATCACACTCAGTAATCAAAAATCGCGATGATAGAGGAACGTCCGAAACGCGTCGCGTAATAATAAATACAAAAACAATTTTAATTTTTTTAATTTTTAATGTTGTAATTAAAGTTTTTCCTTTCAATAAATATAAAAATTCTAAAAATTTCTTTGTTGTTTTATATTTATACCTAATTTTGTAATAAGTATAAAAGTTAGGATTATATTATTTAAGGAAGATACCATCGAAAAATAAAACAGACTGAATTTATTATTCGAAATAGCAGCAATACTTAGATTGTTTTGTTTTACATACCTTACGGCGAGACATCACAACCAATACAGAGAGTACGCTCTTATATAAAAGGTATCATTCTTTTAACATCTTCAAACACTACATGGCGCTCCTGCCAAATCTTCATTAAAATAGATCTTGGTTACTACAAATTTATCGGTTCAAAAGTTACCAAGCTCCATGTCAAGAGACGAATCTATTGACAAGATAAAAGAAAAGTAGGACAAAAACCCACTCGAACTAAAAAAAAGGGAAGTCCGAATAGTACACTGTTGTGCCCGGCATATAGGTCACCAAGCATAACCGGAGTTGAACTCACTCCAGCCATCGCACTGTGTAGAAACATTATTGCTCAGAATGCATAAGCACACTATCAATTATGTTTTACCTTTGCAATTGGCACAAGAGGGAAACAACCCGGAAATGCTTCATGAGCTTATGGACAGCGATGAAGCGGCTTTCTTTTCTTTTAATATATGTATACTCGTACAACATTTAGCGCAGCCGGTTCGAGAACTAATAAAAAAAATTGTTGAGAATTATTGTGTAAGTTAACACGATCGCTTAAGCGCTTAAACATCCGCCAAGCCACACATCGTCGTCGTCGTCAACAATAAATCATGCTGACACGGCTGCTTCTATAAACGAAGCAGATAAGTGTCAAGAACCGACGACGGGAAGGAAGAAATGCGATATCTTGCACAAGCTGCAAGTTATCCAATGCATTGAGGGTTAATAGTTTTAAGTTGATGTTTTCTTTCTTTAGTCTTTTAACGAGTCTCAATAAAATAAAGTTAATATCTGAATTCTAACGAATCCTATTACTGGCGCCCAACGTGGAAGAATCTTTTGAAAATTTAAACAATATCAACCGGAATCAAACAACTGAACAAAAATAATCTGTATTCATCAATCACGATCATTAAGAATTATTTTCTTTTACGTAAGAATGTAAGAATTTGTTTGTACTTTGAATATTTTTACTTGTAAAGCTTGCAAGTGTTGTTTTTTTAAATTTTTTTTGAGTGCTTCTATTGATTTTTTTTTTTTAATAATATTGAAATTAGTTAAACTGCATATGAATATTCTTAACAGTTAATGAGTGAACCTGAACATATTGAAACGCTATTAGAAAAGTTAAATTACTTACGAATAGGAGAAACAATAGAAAAAAAAATTAATGCTACAGATTTAAAAGTATTAGTAGAATCCGCAGTCAGTGATGCCCTTCAAGCCCAAAGAGTAGATTTTGAACAAAAGCTTAGTGATGCAGTGAAAAATTTAACAGTAACACAAAACAAATCTGAAGCTGAAATTTTTAAGGAAATTGAAATTGTGGAAGGTAAAAAGTGTGAAGAGTGTCTTGACATAGTTAAATCTCTCCCAGAGTTTGAGGGCAAACAGGGCACTTATGTCTCTTGGCGTCCAGCGGTTCACTCCGCTAACAAAGTTTTCGCAAAATACGATGGTAGTTCTAGACATTACCAGGCTGTTGGAATAATAAGAAATAAAATAAGAGGCCCAGCCGATGCTGTTCTGGCTTCATTTAATACAGTTTTAAATTTTAAAGCTATTATAGCTAGGTTAGATTTTACGTACGCTGATATACGTCCGATTTATTTAATTGAGCAAGAGCTCATTACATTACCGTTCTAGAATATTATGACGAAATTGAAAAGAAACTTACCCTCCTAACAAACAAAACCAATATGTCATATGACAGTGCATTAGCCATTGCTTTTAACGAAAAGTACAGAAGAGACGCCCTTAGGGTTTTCATATCTGGGTTAAAAAAACCCTTGAGTGATGTTCTGTTTTCGGCCCGTCCGTCTGATATGCCTACTGCTTTGGCTTTGGCTCAAGAAGTTGAAGCAAACAATGAAAGGTATTTGTTTGCGGCGAGCTGTTATGCCCACAACACCATAATGCACCATTGAGTCATGGCAAGCTGTCAACATATAATACTTCCGTATCACACCTGTGACCCAATGGCTCAGTGGGGCCAGGTTGTCTTCCGGAATGCACTTCAGCAGTAGCTGAGTAATGTATTCTGGAGGTCAGCCAAGTAGAAGTTCTGGCTTGGTCTCTTGGACTAAGTTGAGTCTTTTCAAGTTAACCAAATGTGACGGTTGTTCTATATTATACCGACCCAACTTTTTGGCGCAGCCGGTTTTCGAACCTCGATTTTTTAAACATTTTTTGTAAAAATTAAATCCATAGAATAGTGAATTTAGTTAAGAAGAGAGAAATTCGTGAAATAAAAAAAAAGAAACCAAATTTTTGTATTGCTAAATCATTCATGTGAACGTTTGCATAAAATAAAGCGAATTTGTGAAACAATTTCAAGGAAAGAGGAATTAAAAACATTCTGAAGTGTTCCATCAAATAGTGAAAAAAAGAAATAAAAAGTTCAAGTGCAAGTAAATATTGAAAAGACAAATTTCCAATAAATATAAAAAAAAATTTCAACAACAGACAGCAGGTAGCAGCATAACGACGAACGTCAAAGAAGAATTAAAAAAAAAATATAAAAATCGCAAGTATTACAATAACTTTTTACGAGTATTACATAAATTTTTTTTAATTTTGCCAGAGTTTGATTGTTGTGTACATTTTCTTTCTTGTTGTTTTTGCGTGTTGTGACCTTCAAATTTTTTTTTTTAATTATCGTAGGTCAAGTTCTAGTTCTAGTTCTTGTTATACATCGTTTGGTTTTGGCTCCACAATTTGTTTTTGTTGTTTTTATTTATCGTAAAAATAAAAACCTTGTTTTTAGTTTATGGACAATATAGTAGGTTCTGAAGCTCAATTAATAGAAAAAAATAAATCAATTGAAAAAAGAGCTAAGAGACCAAGGTCAAGAAATTAAAAATCTCAACCATACTTTGTTGTCCGAACTAAAAGCAGTAACAAAAAGGGAAGTGTATGCGCTTATATAAATGCACAGTTAAGTTCTCAGTGGGGTAAGTTTACCAGGCTCGAGGCAACTGATCTTATACTCACAGAGTATTTAGAAGCAGTTAACAGGCTTACGGGTAATCACCAAGGTGAAATCCAGGCGCTAAGGGCTGAGCTTAACAATATCAATAAGGTAAGATTTAGCTTAGACCGCAGCCAGCTTGAGGCCGAGCGGGTGAACACTGAAGCCGAAGAAACAATATCAAAATTGAATTTAGAGATTGTTGGGCTTCAGTTAAATAACACCCAATTAAAAAGAGAGTTAAACTCTTCCCTGTCGGTACAAAAGAGGAACGGAGAGGAAGCACAAAAACTTCTTAGCTCAAAACAGGAGTACAGTGCAAAAGAAGAAGAATTTCGGAAAATAAAAATACGTCTTAAGGAAAAAATTGCATCTTTGCAGTCGATTTTAACCAAAGAGACCGCAGAAAAATCAACAGTCGCAATTATGTCTAACGAGAAGATCGCAAAGATAATTGCGCAGATCGTGCCACAGTTCTCCGGGGCAAGAACACCCAACCTATCAGGGCAGGTGTATGAATTCCTTAACGCGTGCTCTTTAGGTCTCAAATGTATTGACGAGGGTAGCGAATCAGTTTACGTGACAATGCTGTCAACCAGATTAATTGGGGATGCCTTTGAGTTGGTTAGAGGCAACCAACCAGATACTCTTAAGAAGTTTGAGGATTTAATAAAAAATACATATCTGGACCGTAAGAACGTTGGTTAGCTTGACTGCAGAAATAAAACAGTCCCACCAACTTGCGACGGAAGATGTTCATGCATTTGCCAGGCGTCTGACTACCCTCCAAACTAAGGCGATAGACAGAATTAGTGGCATTAAAGCGAGAACTCAAAAATTCAGTTATAGGCAGTTTTAAAATAGGTCTCATAGATTCTGCATTGCGTCAGTCAGTGGGGATGAACTGCAGACACTTGCCGACACGGCACTTAAATCCTCTCAGCTCTTACATCCCCGATTCTTTTGGTAATTATTTGCAGAATTCATCTTTTGTTAACCTTTCTGTCCCGCAAAATTTCCAGCCTCGTCAATCATTTGAGTATAACCCCCTGCTACCACACTCTGTACCACAAGAACTACAAAACAGGCCTTTTTCAAACAACCCTTTTTCAAATAATCCTTTTTCGAATAGCACTCCTGCCAATCACCAAGATTGGCCTACACCTAGTTTCCCTCGAAGTAAAGGACATTTAGGTGGACACAATGCAGATGTTATCAAGTGTGGTTTCTGCAGTAAGCCAAGCCACACATATGCTGAATGCAGAGTAAGAAAAAACACACCATACTGCGAGTCCTGCAAGGCATATGGCCATGCCCAGGGAACATGTCCCAAAGCCGAAGTTTATATAACAGAGTTAAAACCACAAAAACCGAGACTAAAATGTGAATGGTGTTCGCGGGTAGGCCACTCCGAAGACAATTGCTATAGTAAAGGAAACTACATGGCAAAGAAAGTGGCGGGAAACGGGCAGGGGGGCAACCTGAACAACTGAGTTGCACCCCAAAAACAACCGCAGACCCCACCACCATAAAATCTAAACCCTTAACTCATAGTCCCAAAAAACTTATTTTTAATAACAATTTTTCACACAATCGCACACTATATACCACTGCTGTGATGTCAATTGCTATCCAGACACCCAACCGCACACCACACACCACCGCTATAATGATGTTTCGCCACCCAAACCAGTTACCTATAGCAGAAGTAATATTCATCATCACGTGACCATGCAAAACCAGTCCCATAGGCACACACAGCCTCTATGCTGATGTCAACGCTGATGACAACGTCGAATGAAGAATACTCCACAGTGCCACAGCCGAATTATTATTTTAGAAAATTATGATTATTATTATACGTATTAAAAGTGTGTATTATTTTACCACTGCATGATAAAATTCACATTCTCTTGCCATTGTAATATATCATAAGTAGGAGTAAGAAATTATAGCAAATCGTTCAACACACTACCAAGGAACAGAGTTCAAATATCGCTTTGGATATCGGCTGTGTGGGAAACCAAATAATAACTTTGCCTTTATTCACAGTTTGTGCTAAGGCAGGCGTCTACGCCACTCGTACACTTTTTGCTTATTTGAAGGCAGGCGTCTACGCCAACCGCAAAAATTTCAAATTCGTTCAAAAAGCAGGCGTCTACGCCAATCATTGACCTTCCCATTTGGAAGCACATTTTTAAGAACATTAAAAAGATTGAATTGTAATTTTGAGTTATATAAAGTTTAAGAGTATACATTTTGAAATTGTAATTATAATTCCCCCTATATCGGAGCCAGCTGACGCTACCTCAGCTGGAAAATTAAAAGCATCACAATCTTTGTTAAATATTTTAAGTTGTATTGAAAAATAAAGTTGATTAAAAAAAAAAAAAAATTATTAATTTTGGGTCACCGGGATCAAATCGTGAAACCCGTTTTTTTTCTGAACTATTGTATAAACAGAGAAAGGCCAAAAAAAAAGATACTAACAAATAGTGAAAAGCGATTGAGAAAATTAATCGCAATCAAACTAAAATTGTTATCTGTTTCAAATCACTAACTAGAAAAACAGTCTTAAGAAAATGAACGCAGAAGAACAAGCAGAGGCACAAGCTCAAGCTCAGGCTCAAGCCCAACAAAACCAAGTTCCTCCTCATGCTCTTAATCCTATTACAATTACTCTATCGGAGTTAATGAAGGAATCCTCAAGGATTCGAGAATATTCGGGTACGTCCGAATATGCATTGACGTCATTTATAAGGGAAGTAGAAATTTTCCTACCGTTTTTTGTTGGAACACCATTGGAGCAATACATACGCAACGTAATTAACAAAATACAAGGACCAGCTGAACAAGCAGTTAGGACGTTAGGAACATATGCAACATGGGACAATATGAAAGGAGAACTCAGAGTCAGAAACTTCGGAGTTCGTGAAACCTACTACAACCTACACCACAAGGCCATCAGCGCAAAAAATCATAATAATGTTAGTGAGTATTTTGAAAAACTAAAAAAAATACTAGATAAATTAAATACAAAATATGAATTCGATATTGCGAAACCTTTAGAATTTTCGCCTATAGCAAACGAAAACATGATCCTTAAAACGTTTATTAATGGTCTAGATGCAAACCTTGCTTGTGTTGTGATCCTGTCCAACATCCAAATCCAAAAACCGATACCACCAGTGCCCAACGTCGTACACATGGCCGCCATCACGGAGCAGAAAAACAAAGCAGAGGAGAAATTTCAAGCCTCTCGAACGGTCACTCGTCATCCGACCAACCTGACAATTACTTACGACAACCCCAAAAGAAGTACGACCCCACCGCCGCCAGAAAGACCAGCGACTCCTGGAAAAAACCTAGTAGCCGAGGCCAGCGACTCAACCAACACGCAACCCCATACATCAACAGCGACGGACCCATTCGACGGAATCAACGTACGTCGGCATCTACTGTTTTGTGGAACAACCAGGAGGCAGAGGTTTAAAATAAACGGACCCCAAGGACCCGTCTTCGTAAACAAAACAGGTAATAAGGTCGTCCTAACCTACAAGGATCAAATCAAGACAATCCAACTGTAAGACGGGAACGGTCGACAAAACAAAAGCCAACAATAACTTTGTCTCTATATTAAGGAAATCTGATAATTAAATTTGTTTCTTTCTCTCTCTTGTTATAATTAAGATAAAAATAAAAAAAAAAAAACCTGGAAAAAAAACCAACCTGAAAAAAAAACCTGAAATTAAAAATATATATTAAGTGCCAAAGATGAACTACCGCGCCATCTTGCGGGTAGCACCGATGAACACCGTGGGAAGGGTCGTTCCCTTCAATTAACGAGTATCACCAACAGACAGACGAAGCCAAACTACAGCGCCATTTTTTGCTGGTAGCACCGAGGGACAACGAGGGAAGGGTCGTTCCCTTACAAAAACGAACAAAACCATACAACCACAACAAAAACCAGTTTTAGACGGAAAGGTTTCCGTCTCCGAAAGAAGGAGGGGAATGTAATGAAACGCCCCTACCTACACACATTCATCAATTAATACTTACCGCAGCATCTAATAATAAATACCTACCGCCGCTACAATAAGCAACTCTGTCCGACCTACCAAAACCTACTCCGACCAGGCACAATCATAATGATCATTGCAATTGCCCCGCATCCCCATATTGGCCCGCACAAGCCAGCACACAAGCCAAACCAGTTATACCACCATAACCCACCGCCATCCACATTAAATAAAATAAAAAACAAATGCCTACCAAACCAACAACAACAACAGCCACACCATTTCAAGAGCAAGCTAGCCATCCACACTAAATGGAAGTCCCACACAAAACAACAGCGATGGCAAGATATTGTCATACAATATTGGCATTAAAATTTATATAATTAACACCGTATTGCAGTCGCAAATATGCATAAGAGAGGCAGTTTGGCCCAGTGCAAATCGAGTCGGTTGCCGCCAGTGACCGTGTACCAATCTTGAGTACAGTGCCGCACTCCAATTTTAACAAGCTTAGAACCCAGAGTTGACGTGGGCTTCCAGGTTTAAAAATAGTGTCCGCTGCTACCTCAGTTGAGAATTAAAGTGTCCGCTGCTACCTCAGTTGAGAATTATAGTGTCCGCTGCTACCTCAGTTGAGAATTATAGTGTCCGCTGCTACCTCAGTTGAGAATTATAGTGTCCGCTGCTACCTCAGTTGAGAATTATAGTGTCCGCTGCTACCTCAGTTGAGAATTATAGTGGACTCTACTAACTCAGAGTCAAACGTAGTTAAGATTGTATTAAAGTAATATAGTGCCAGAATTTGTAATTAAAATTGTATTAAAACTAGTACTAAAGTAATAATACCAGAAATTGTAAAGTAAAGAATACTTAATTCAAATAATACTACCAGGGCTGTAAAGTAAAACTTGAATTTATATAAAATATTTATATAAAATACTTTTAAGTACTTAATCTTGAATATTTAAAGAATATCAGAATAATAATACTGGAATTTGTAAATGTTTATGAAAGAATACTTTATTGAAATTGTTATAGAATAGTATTAAGAATAAAATAAATAAAACACAACCTTAAAAATTAAAGTTTGTTGCTCTTTAATTAACCCTGGACCCGACGAGCATACCTCAGCCTTTGACAAAAGCAACCTCACAAAGTAGATAAGTTAAGAATTTAAGAGATGCTTATTATACTTTGGAAGAAACAGGGATAATCCAAACAAATAGACAGAAAGTTGTTACACAGGTCCCAACCCAAAAGAATATTACCACAAATAATAATTTTAATCAAAATAGGAACAACTCAGGACAGTACAGAAATAATTTTAATAAAAATAGGAGCACTCATTCAGGACAGTATAGAAATAATTTTAATCACAATAGGAACAATTATTCAGGACAGTACAGAAATAATTTTAATCAAAATAGGAACACTCAATCAGGACAGTATAGAAATAATTTTAATCAGAAAAATAATTTAAATCAAAGGATTGTAGGGCATAATTATCATACGCCGATGGAATGTGATCATGTCCAACAAAATGTAGAGGAAGTAAATTTTCAATCACAGCCTCCAAATCGGATCTACCGATAGTAGAATTAACCATAGAGATTGTAGCGCATAATAATCATACGCCGATGGAATGTGATCATGTCCAACAAAATGTAGAGGAAGTAAATTTTCAATCACAGCCTCCAAATCGGATCTACCGATAGTAGAGTTAACCATAGAGATTGTAGGGCATAATAATCATACGCCGATGGAATGTGATCATGTCCAACAAAATGTAGAGGAAGTAAATTTTCAATCACAGCCTCCAAATCGGATCTACCGATAGTAGAGTTAACCATAGAGATTGTAGGGCATAATAATCATACGCCGATGGAATGTGATCATGTCCAACAAAATGTAGAGGAAGTTAATTTTCAATCACAGCCTCCAAATCGGATCTACCGATAGTAGAGTTAAACATAGGAAATACAAAAATTAATTGTTTAATTGATACAGGTTCCACCACTACATTGCTCGATAAGTCAAAATTACAAACGAATTCCTTCAAAATAAAGAATAACTTTTAATACCCTGAACGGGAATACGAAAATAGATTCAGAAATAATTACAGAACTTCCAAATGAATTTAGTGAAGAAGCTCATATATGTGTTGGAAGCTTACAATTTTTAGAGATACAAATTTTGATTGTCTCATAGGTCAAAACCTTCTAAAACCTTAACAAGCAAAAATTAATTTAGAAGAAGAATATGTAGAAATACATGGGAATAGAATAAAATTCATTAATTCATGTCCACATAGTTATGATGAGATATATACTTTAGAGGGAAATAAAAACGATGAAGATATTCCAAATTGTCTCCTTGGTAGCCATCTGAATAAAGAAGAAAATGAAACATTAAAAGATCTTCTGAGAAAAAATAGAGATTTGTTCTTTCATGAAGGACAGCACTTAAGTTGAACTCATGAAATTCAACACGAAATAGTTTCTACTACAAATAGGTCAATTTACGCAAAAATGTATAGATATCCCCAAATTCATGAAATAAACAAATTAAAGAGATGCTCATGTAGGGAATAATACAAGAAAGCAATTCGCCTTACAATAGTCCTCTGTGTGTTGTACCAAAAAAGTTAGATCATTCTGGGCAGAAGAAATGGAGAATTGTGGTCGACTACCGGAAGAAACTCTCCGACTCCTCTTGGGCACTATGAGTTCACTGAATATGTTAAATGTAGATACTTGGCACTTGCCAACACGAAGTATGTGAATAAATTTAATCTATTTAGAACCCAGTTGTGATTCACAATATTTCCCAGAAAAATACCCTGAGTACAAACGTACTACATTTCACAGCGCACTACGACTACCAGCGACTCATGTCACGACGATAAATATTTGCAAGATAAGTCATATCCAAGGGTCTATTATTTTTGTCAACGTCTGTCCGCGTCTAGAATCAGTGTTTTTACAATGCAGAACACTTTACGTGTACATAAATATTTATTTTTGACAGCCAAATACTTTACATGCGTCAACACCACCTAGCACCTAGATAAATTAAAATGACAAGTCAGAATCATCATTCTGAATAATTCATGTGGGAAAGGGAATTCTTCTCATCAATACGCACGACTAAATCGCAATCAACTCATCGTTCATGCCTATGGCGAATCAGCCATTTAAACGCAGACAATAAAAAAGTGATGACATTTGAAAGTGAAGGGCAAGCAACAGTGCAAGGGTTACCATGGGTAATAGCCAGCAATCAGTTTACCTTCTAGTCCAAGATGAGTTGGATGTGGAAGCAACTAAGAGAAAAGTGTGAAGTGTACCCACATTTGCGCCGCCACTGCTCTCAAACCATAAACAAAACGAGTGACAAAATATGTTAAGTAACAACCGATGGTGTTAGGTTATTCATCGCATAACATTAATAATTTGGGATGTCACTACTCTCGATTGGACTGAATGGAACTCAACAGTAATAAGATCCTATTTTGTACATTGTAGCCAATAGGAACTTTGAATTATTTTGTAGAAAGTTGCGGATAAGTAGAAGTAAGATAGAAGAAAAGTAATTACTTACAACACTTAATCAACGAAAACCACAATTACATTGATTTCAAAACAAATTGCAAACCAATGCACATTTGCAGAAAAGGGAAAACTTTGGACGCATTAAAAGAGTTTACAATCTATAAAGCCTGCAAGACAGAACAAAAAAAAGTATTGAACGACAAGCTCATAATAAAAAACAATGAACTATACAACTGTATATTTTTCAAAGTGAAATGACTTGAAACAAAGTTTTATTCCTCTCTGAAGAATATTTTTTAAAATGAAAGAAAAAACGAAGCGTACAATTAACAATTCAAAAATTTCTTTATTTAAATTCTGATATTTCTTATTGCCTAAGTTCTAAGTATATACATTTAACAAAACTGATACGCATATATCAAATAAATTGGCAACTGTCAAACCATATGCGTGAGACGTGTAAATCGTCCCACAAGTTCAATTTGACTTTTATTTACTACAAATGTATTAGTTTTTTTTTTTTAAAAGCTTAATGATATCAGAGATATATGTTTGACGTTGTAGTATAAAATTATTATGTAGTATGTAGTATAATAAATAGTGTGTTACTGCCTTAATGCTTCGGTTGCAGGGTATCGCGACTAGGTGTCGATCACCTAGTGCGCGGTACACTGGGACTGAGACATTGAAGCAAGATAGAACATGTTTTATCAGACAAAGAATAATCTCTCTCTGAAACTTGACAAAGAAACAGCAGCCACATTGTTCTCGGCAAAATAAAATAAAAATTGTTTAAATTGTACAAGGCAACTGGATTTTTAATTAGAGATTATACCACAACGTCAGATGTGGGGTAACACACAAAAAAACATATAATTTGTAGTATAAAATTATTATGTAGTATAACAAATAGTGTGTTACTGCCTTAGTGCTTGAGTTGCAGGGTATCGCGACTAGGAGTCGCTCACCTAGTGCGCGGTACATTGAAACTCAAACATTGAAGTAAGATAGAACATGTTTTGTCTAAGAAAAATCAATCTCTCTTGTACTTGGAAAAGCGGCAGCCACATTGTTCTCGGCAAATAAATAAAAATTGTTTAGTTAAGAAAAGTTAACCGACTTTTAATTAAAATTTGTAACCACAACGTCAGATGTGGGGTAACACACAAACAACATATAATTATTGTGTGGATTACCCAGTTTTACCGAGATATTGACGGATTTAAAATTTGCCATGAGCAAATTCACAAAAACTCAACTCATTGAAGCATTGGGGAGTGCTGGGATAAGCGCACCGAACACAGCTTCTCTGGCCCAACTGCGGGCATTATATGAAAGTACAATGTCCAATGAGAATGCTGGTTCAACATCCCAACAACCTTCTGCTACAATGGATGAGTCAACTCCACCTTCCGGACTTCCTACTGAGGAGGACGCTTCTGCGGTACTGGCCACTTCCGATATTGGGCCTGTTGCCATAACTTCTGATGACCCGGACGTGGAAGAGGAGAAAGAGCTGGCCAGACTCGAGCGTCGTAAAAGAATCCTTGAATTAAGAAGGGAAGTGGACCAAATGGAGGCATCCATAACACCATCAGTTACACCAGGACGCGCAGTAGACTTCTCCGACATTTGCGCCGCCACTGCTCTCAAACCATAAACAAAACGAGTGACAAAATATCTTAAGTAACAACCGATGGTGTTAGGTTATTCATCGCATAACATTAATAATTTGGGATGTCACTACACTCGATTGGACTGAATGGAACTCAACAGTAATAAGATCCTATTTTGTACATTGTAGCCAATAGGAACTTTGAATAATATTGTAGAAAGTTACGGATAAGTAGAAGTAAGATACAGGGTGGAGCACGAATCATGCTACAAAAATAAAACATTACAACTTTGTTCCTGTGTGAGTAATCGGCTTATTTGTTCTTTTATTTTGCAGGTTACTATTTTGATTTTTAAATATGAATGCTTGGTATACAGAAAAGAGAATTTGAATTGAATCAGTCTATTAAGACTATTGAGGCGATCCTAACTTCAACCCTTCAAGCCGCTATGAACAATTTTCTTATCAGGTGCCGCATATGCGTGGGTGGGCGTGTAGGTCATTTACGGTTAATTATCTTTAAAATTAATTAGTTTTTTAAAATAAAATTTAATTTTCTATGCAATAATAAAAAAAATGAAATACATCGAATACAAAAAAATTATTTGATTTTCTTATTGTAGCACAATTGGTGCGCCACCCTGTAGAAGATAAGTATAACAGTTAAGATTATATTATTTAAGGAAGATATCATCGAAAAATAAAACAGACTGAATTTATTATTCGAAATAGCAGCAATACTTAGATTGTTTTGTTTTACATACCTTACGGCAAGACATCGCCTTTTCAATACAGCGGGTACGCTTCTATAAAAAAGGTAGCATTCTTTTAACATCTTCAAACACAACACGGCGATCCTGCCAAATCTTAATTAAAATAGATCTTGGTTACTACAAATTTATCGGTTCAAAAGTTACCAAGCTCCATGTCAAGAGACGAATCTATTGACAAGATAAAAGAAAAGTAGGACAAAAACCCACTCGAACTAAAAAAAGGGAAGTCCGAATAGTAGACTGTTGTGCCCGGCATATAGGTCACCAAGCATAACCGGAGTTGAACTCACTCCAGCCATCGCACTGTGTAGAAACATTATTGCTCAGAATGCATAAGCACACTATCAATAATGTTTTACCTTTGCAATTGGCACAAGAGGGAAACAACCCGGAAATGCTTCGTGAGATAATGGACAGCGATGAAGCGGCGGGCGGCCAAAGTTTCGATCCAAAACACAGCCGAGTTTTAATTGAACGGTACAAGTAGAAGGTCTTTCTTTTCTTTTGATATATACTCGTACAACATTTGGCGCAGCCGGTTCGAGAACTAATAAAGAAAATTGTTTAAAATTATAAGTGTAATCTTCTAACAACTAGGTTTCTATTAGAGTTAAAAAAAAAACCTGTGCATTTGAATAATTTTAATAAAAAAAATAACAAGTACGTGTTGCGAATAATAAATCATCTGTGTGCTACGTGGTTTTTTTCTGTCGGCTGGACGAAAAACTGGCTGTCCCATAGTGGAAAATAAATAGCAACAAACAACGCAGCTGCAGAGAATACAAAAAAAAAAAAAAACCATCGTCGTCGCGTCGTCGTCGTCGGGTAATTTTTTTGTGTGTGCGTGCGCCGAATCGTATCGTAATAGAGGTATCACATCCTCCCCGTCTGTTTGTCTTGCTGTGAACTGAGAAGGGTTGTTTCGTCTCAAAGCAAACCGGTTGAACAGAGCGAGGTTGTGTCGGTTGCCTTGTGCTTTGATTGTGCGGTACGAACGGGGTTTACTAGACTTATACGATTGCGCAGCTTGTATGTGTGCGTGGTGGTTGGAATTTACAAGAAAACGAAAAGAGAAAAGCGAATATTTCTTGTGCCGACTGGAAAACATTTTCTCAAGTCGCTTGAACAGTGAGTCGTAGTTTTATCGTGTGTTGGCAAAAGGAAAAAAAACATTTTTTTTGTATTGGTGTTCACGATGAGTAGTACCGAAAAAGACTATTCTACCTACACGGTGGAAGAACTAAAAGCGCTACTAAAAGAAAAAGGACTAAAGCAATCGGGCTTAAAAGACAAACTGATTGTGCGGTTGCGCGATAAAGAATCCGAGACACATGATTTGGACCAAACGGTTATTGAAAAACGGAACGAGATGGATGAATTACGGGAAGAGCTTCGTTGTTTAAGAAACGAGCTTATTGCTGCGCGTCAACCGGATAACATCGGCGGGAAAAAATCTGATAACGTTCGCAAGGAATTGAAACGCGATAATGAGTTAGAAAATGACAGTGCGCGTTCGTCTCGAAACTGCTTTACGGTGCGTGACGTGGTAGACATGATTCCCGAATTCAACCCCAAAAATATCGGGGGCCTTTCATCGCAGACATGGGTGGTGCGGGTAAAAGAGCTTCGCCAAATTTACCAACTGCATGAAAAACTGGTGTTGATGGCAGCAACGCTGAAACTTTCTGGGGCTGCGAAATTGTAGAGTGCTAGCACATCGTACTCATCACTGTCCCAATTTTTCAAAGGGTTGGAAAGTAGCTTCCCTGCTACAGAAGATGACGCTGATATCCACAATATCCTCCGAGAAAGAAAACAAAAGCCAAAAGAAGAACTGGATGAGTTCGTCTTTGGAATGAAAACCATAGCGTCAAGAGGAAGTATCTCCGAGAGGACTCTGGTCAAGTACATTGTACAAGGCATAACGGACGGAGAATGCCAAGAAGCGTTTAGAGCTGTCAGGCCGAAATCAGTAGACGACATATTGGACAGTGTGGTGGAATGTGGGGATAAGGACCAAATGTGGCACCTCGGACAAGGCTAAGCGGAGTGAACATACTGTTTCCGTGGCAAGTTCAGAACAACAAGAAATTAAATGCTTTAATTGCCAACAAACAGGACACTTCCGGAGAAATTGTCCAGCACCCCGCACAAACAAGGACAACAGACCAGGCCCGTTAAAACAAACAGCTAAGTTCGTCCGAATAATCCAAAATCAAAGAAGCGAATACGAAAAGAAGGCGCTTGTCAACAGGAAGGAGGTAGACGCGTTCATTGACCTCGGCAGTGACTGTGTTACGTTAACGCACTCCACTGCATTGGACCAGGGTTTAAAATATTCACCAAGTCAGAAGCTGTTGAAGGTATTCGGTGGAGGAAGCTGTAGGACTATCGGAAAACTCTATGCGGAAATAAAAGTAGATGAACTTGTATCCTGGTGCGAGGTTTTGATTGTGCCGACTGAAAGTCAACCTTATGATATCATAATTGGCCGCAGCCTATTGGATCAACCGCAGGTTACTGTTGCCAAATCATACAAGAAACTAAGCATCTCAGATAACTACAGCCAAAGTCCACAACGAATGCTAATGATCCAAAAACCCAAAATAGAACTCGCAGAGCTTGACGTAGGCGATATTGGAAACAAAGATAAGACGAAATTGCAATCGCTGGTGAACGCGTTTCGAGAGTGTTTCGTACCAAGGAAGAAAGTATTTATCATAGCTATGAGTTGGAAGCTTTACCAGTTGTGGAGGGCACCCATATATTCCGTCAGTTTCTGCTGGGTAAGCATTTTGTGGTTGTCACAGATTGTGGTGCACTTAAAACAGCGATGGAAAAGAAAGAGCTAGTTCCCCGAATTGCTCGTTGGTGGCTAAAAATACTGGAGTAGGACTATGAATTTAAACACAGAGCAGGTAAGGCAATGGCTCATGCTGATGCTCTCTCGAGGATTCCCTATGAATCTGCAGTTGAACCTGATGTAGTCAATACGGAACTTTTAAGCGTGACTAGTGAAGGATGGCTTTACACACTACAACTACAAGATCCCGTTGTTGAAGAAATAACCAAGGCTCTAAAGAAGACTCCAATAACCAAAATGGAACAGCAATATCACAAAGATTACAAACTGGTGCAAGGCAGAGTGTACAGAGCCATAGACGGAGAAAATAAACTCTACGTTTCTAAAGGTGTGATTGGGCATTTCTCAGAAAACTGTACGAAAATATTTAAAAAATTGTGTTCAATGCTCTAACAATAAACAAGAAAACCAACCTAAAGGTGAATTGCATTCAATCTACAAGTGTTGTACATGCATAGGTATGCATGTACTTGTACATACTTACTACCCGGCCACTGACTAGAGGAAGTCGTCGTGCGGGTTATATCAAGGTCAGGGAACCAAACCACAACGGATGTTCCCACCGTTGCAACCAACAATAATGGCACGTCAGCGTCTACGAACATGACGAAATCCAACACTCACATTGGATTGCCAATCGATTGGACTCGTTAAGGGTTCCAGGAAAACGTTAACTTGATGACCCAGCATTATTATGCATAGGCATAATGCTTCAACATAGAATAGATACAAATGAAAAGTCAGTCTAAAAGTCTGAGATCGCGAGCTAAGTTCATCCATAAAATATATTGTAAATTAATTTAAGTTGTGAAATTTTAAATAAAGTTTTTTTTAACAAAAATCCTTTCATACGAACTTTAATGGCGCAGTCGGTAGGATTTTAATCCGAAGATTAGAATTGCAATACACATAGATACATAAATATTAAAAAGTGCATAGTGACATACAAAACTAAACTTAAATTAATTTTGTGTCGCCGGAATCAAATTGTGAAATCCGTAATCACTTGAATATAGTATCATAAAAGAAAGGAAAAGAACATTATTAGTGAAAAGTGAAAATAAAAAGACTCAAGTCTGCGGAATAAAATTAAAATTGTTTATCCGTTTTAAATTCACCACAAAAAAAAAATATATAAAAAAATGGACGCAGTAGAACAAGCGCTAGCTCAAGCTCAGGCTCTAGCTCAACAGCAGCAGCAACAACAACAGCAGCAACAACAACAACAACAACAACAACAACAGCAACAACAACAAGCTCCTCCTCAGGTTCCTATAACAATTACTCTGACTGAGTTAATGAAAGAGTCCTCTAAAATACGAGAATATTGGGGTACATCAGAATATGCGTTGACATCCTTCATAAGAGAAGTAGAGATCTTTCTACCTTTTTTCAATGGAACACCGTTGGAACAATACGTTTTACAACGAAACATAATCAATAAAATACAAGGACCAGCACTTCAGGCGATCAGGACATTGGGAAATTACACAACGTGGGATACAATTAAAGCTGAACTCATCAGGAATTTCGGAGTCCGAGAAACATACTATAACTTGCACCACCAGGCCATCAGCACCAGAAATAATAATGATATCAAATGGATATGGATAGTGTTAGTCCTTCTACTCAGAACAGCTAATACAACATTGACGATAGAAAAAATAGATACAAACAGTGGATTCATAGAAGTAAAACTTGGAAACGTTGAAATAGTAAGAACTTATGATATTATACTACATATTATTAACCCAGCAGAAATTTTGAAGATAATTGCATGCCTAGAAGAAAATATTTCAAAATTACAAATCGAAAAAGAAGGAAGAGACATTTTATTTCATGAGTTAGATTCACTTAAATATAAAATACATACTATTATTCCACACAGGCAAAAAAGAGGGCTTATTAACATAGTAGGTACAGGTATGAAATGGTTATATGGAACAATGGATGAAGATGATAGACAAAACATTGAAGAACACTTGAAAATCATCGACGAAAATAACCATAATATAATAACTCAAAATAATAAACAAGTATTTATTAATAATAGCTTTAATCAAACCTTTTTGACTTTAAAAGAAACAATTGAAAAAGATAGAACTAAAATATCCTATCAACTCGTTAATAGTAAAAAAGATATTGTTAGAATAAATAATAAATTTTTGTACCTAGAATCATTGTTAAAAATCGGAATTATAAAAGACAATGTCGAACACATTCAAAATAACATTGCTTCAAGTAGAACAGGAATAATGGGAAACAATATTTTAAGTAAAGAAGAAATAATAAAATATGACGTAAGTTTTGAAAAATTAAAAAATATAAAAATTGGAACAGCCCTATATGAAAATGAAAAAATTGTTTTTGTAATTAAAATACCGAGTGAACTTATAGAGACAAGAAAATATTTAGTTACCTCTTTAACAAATATGAATTCTGAAGAATTAATAATAGATGATGAAGAAATTGTAAAAATAAATGAAACTGTATATAAATATGAATTAAATATAGACTTCAAAAATTTAAGGAAATCCAATTTATGTTTATATAATAGCGTTTGTATGAAAACAAAGAATTCCCAAATGAAAATTCATGAAATTGAAAATGGTTTGTTATTGTTAAAGAATGTTAAGAATATAAATTTATCAAGTACTTGTGATGAAAGAACCACACATTTAAATGGAAACTTTTTATTAAATTTTAATAGCTGTGAGTTAAAAATCCAAAATGAAACCTTTGTGAACAGAAAAAATATATTTGAAGAAAGATTTATTATACCTTACGAAATAAATTTAAATACAACTCAAGAACAACTCAGCTTCAATGATATTGTAATAAAACAAATAGAAAATATTGAAAATATTAACGAATTAAAGTTTAATCATAAAAATCATGTAATGTTTAATATATGTATTGGAATTATAATTCTACTGTTAATTATTAATTTAATAATTTACGTTTATATAAAATCAAAAAAGCTCAGACGTACATTCTATATAACTCAGGAGAGTTTTCATCCTAAGGAGGGAGAGGTTATATCAAGGTCAGGGAACCAAACCACAACGGATGTTCCCACCGTTGCAACCAACAATAATGGCACGTCAGCGTCTACGAACATGACGAAATCCAACACTCACATTGGATTGCCAATCGATTGGACTCGTTAAGGGTTCCAGGAAAACGTTAACTTGATGACCCAGCATTATTATGCATAGGCATAATGCTTCAACATAGAATAGATACAAATGAAAAGTCAGTCTAAAAGTCTGAGATCGCGAGCTAAGTTCATCCATAAAATATATTGTAAATTAATTTAAGTTGTGAAATTTTAAATAAAGTTTTTTTTAACAAAAATCCTTTCATACGAACTTTAATCGTGCGCCGAATCGTATCGTAATAGAGGTATCACATCCTCCCCGTCTGTTTGTCTTGCTGTGAACTGAGAAGGGTTGTTTCGTCTCAAAGCAAACCGGTTGAACAGAGCGAGGTTGTGTCGGTTGCCTTGTGCTTTGATTGTGCGGTACGTACGGTGGTTGATAGACTTATACGATTGCGCAGCTTGTGTGTGTGCGTGGTGGTTGGAATTTAAAAGAAAACGAAAAGAGAAAAGCGAATATTGCTTGTGCCGACTGGAAAACATTTTCTCAAGTCGCTTGAACAGTGAGTCGCAGTTTTATCGTGTGTTGGCAAAAGGAAAAAAAACATTTTTTTTGTGTTGGTGTTCACGATGAATAGTACCGAAAAAGACTATTCTACCTACACGGTGGAAGAACTAAAAGCGCTACTAAAAGAAAAAGGACTTAAGCAATCGGGCTTAAAAGACAAACTGATTGTGCGGTTGCGCGATAAAGAATCCGAGACACATGATTTGGACCAAACGGTTATTGAAAAACGGAACGAGATGGATGAATTACGGGAAGAGTTTCGTTGTTTAAGAAACGAGTTTATTGCGGCGCGTCAACCGGATAACATCGGCGGGAAAAAATCTGATAAAGTTCGCAAGGAATTGAAACGCGATAATGAGTTAGAAAATGACAGTGCGCGTTCGTCTCGAAACTGCTTTACGGTGCGTGACGTGGTAGAAAAACTGGTGTTGATGGCAGCAACGCTGAAACTTTCTGGGGCTGCGAAATTGTGGAGTGCTAGCACATCGTACTCATCACTGTCCCAATTTTCAAAGGGTTGGAAAGTAGCTTCCCTGCTACAGAAGATGACGCTGATATCCACAATATCCTCCGAGAAAGAAAACAAAAGCCAAAAGAAGAACTGGAAGAGTTCGTCTTTGGAATGAAAACCATAGCGTCAAGAGGAAGTATCTCCGAGAGGACTCTGGTCAAGTACATTGTACAAGGCATAACGGACGGAGAATGCCAAGAAGCGTTTAGAGCTGTCAGGCCGAAATCAGTAGACGACATATTGGACAGTGTGGTGGAATGTGGGGATAAGGACCAAATGTGGCACCTCGGACAAGGCTAAGCGGAGTGAACATACTGTTTCCGTGGCAAGTTCAGAACAAGAAATTAAATGCTTTAATTGCCAACAAACAGGACACTTCCGGAGAAATTGTCCAGCACCCCGCACAAACAAGGACAACAGACCAGGCCCGTTAAAACAAACAGCTAAGTTCGTCCGAATAATCCAAAATCAAAGAAGTGAATACGAAAAGAAGGCGCTTGTCAACAGGAAGGAGGTAGACGCGTTCATTGACCTCGGCAGTGACTGTGTTACGTTAACGCACTCCACTGCATTGGACCAGGGTTTAAAATATTCACCAAGTCAGAAGCTGTTGAAGGGATTCGGTGGAGGAAGCTGTAGGACTATCGGAAAACTCTATGCGAAAATAAAAGTAGATGAACTTGTATCCTGGTGCGAGGTTTTGATTGTGCCGACTGAAAGTCAACCTTATGATACCATAATTGGCCGCAGCCTATTGGATCAACCGCAGGTTACTGTTGCCAAATCATACAAGAAACTAAGCATCTCAGATAACTACAGCCAAAGTCCACAACGAATGCTAATGATCCAAAAACCCAAAATAGAACTCGCAGAGCTTGACGTAGGCGATATTGTAAACAAAGATAAGACGAAATTGCAATCGCTGGTGAACGCGTTTCGAGAGTGTTTTGTACCAAGGAAGAAAGTATTTATCATAGCTATGACTTGGAAGCTTTACCAGTTGTGGAGGGCACCCATAGATTCCGTCAGTTTCTGCTGGGTAAGCATTTTGTGGTTGTCACAGATTGTGGTGCACTTAAAACAGCGATGGAAAAGAAAGAGCTAGTTCCCCGAATTGCTCGTTGGTGGCTTAAAATACTGGAGTAGGACTATGAATTTAAACACAGAGCAGGTAAGGCAATGGCTCATGCTGATGCTCTCTCGAGGATTCCCTATGAATCTGCAGTTGAACCTGATGTAGTCAATACGGAACTTTTAAGCGTGACTAGTGAAGGATGGCTTTACACACTACAACTACAAGATCCCGTTGTTGAAGAAATAACCAAGGCTCTAAAGAAGACTCCAATAACCAAAATGGAACAGCAATATCACAAAGATTACAAACTGGTGCAAGGCAGAGTGTACAGAGCCATAGACGGAGAAAATAAACTCTACGTTTCTAAAGGTGTGATTGGGCATTTCTCAGAAAACTGTACGAAAATATTTAAAAAATTGTGTTCAATGCTCTAACAACAAACAAGAAAACCAACCTAAAGGTGAATTGCATTCAATCTACAAGTGTTTTACATGCATAGGTATGCATGTACATACTTACTACCCGGCCACTGACTAGAGGAAGTCGTCGTGCGTTGAACTCAGCGCATTTCAAATTGCCTTGTTCACTTTGATTGACCAGACGGTATCACCTTACCGACGTTTTGGGTCAATCAAAGTGCAAACAAATATATTGTTGAATTGTGCTGAGTATTCAAACGTGTCGGCGGCTTCCCATAGCTGAACTTGAGGTCCGCGATCGGCCGAATGACAAGACATCAGACGAGTCTTATTATACTAGTGAAAAGAAGCGGTCGTTTTTATGATTATAACATTGGCGCAGCCGGTTCGCGAACCTTTTTAAAAAAGAAAATTAATTAAAAAAAAAATAATAAAAATAATAAACCGAGGATATATTATTAACATTAATTAAAGTTTCCTTTAAAACGATAGGTTTATAATTTTTGTATAGTTTGTGATTTTAATTTAATTGATCTTAAAGAAAAAATAGTAATAATATAAAAAAAAAAAAAATTGTTCTGTTCTCTTTAAAAAAAAATAAAATACAAATTGTGCGAATACAAGTGAAAATCAAGCTTTGCAAGTTTGAATCAATATAGATACAAATAAGTGGAAGTGGAATACAAAAACAAGAAAAAAAAGGGGTGAGTATTTAAGTATCGAAATTACCTTTCTCTAACCAACTACTATAGAAAATTCATACCACAATTTTCCAAAATAGCTGCCCCAATAACAAAGCTTTTGAGAAAAGAAAATAGTTTCGATTGGTCCCCAGATTGTGAGAAATCATTTAAGTTTCTCAAGAAAGCGATTTCCACACCACCTGTTCTTATCTATCCAGACTTCACGCAACCATTTGTTTTGACTACCGATGCCAGCAACGAAGCATTGGGAGCTGTTTTGTCCCAGGGTAAAGTAGGTGAGGATAAGCCTATTGCTTATGCAAGCCGGCAACTGAATAAATCGGAAAAAAATTATTCGACGATAGAAAAGGAACTTTTGGCAATAGTATGGGCATGCAAACATTTTCGCACATACCTTCTTGGACGCCGTTTTACAGTATATACGGATCACCGACCTCTGATTGGAGTCTTCAATGTTAAGGATCCGACTACGAGGCTTATCAGATTTCATCACAAGTTGTCGGAATATGATTATAAGATAATTTTCAAACCTGGTAAAACCAATTGTAATGCGGACGCGTTAAGCAGGATTCAGAAGGGAGAAAATGAAATAAAAATTGTCCAAACAAGGAGCAAAACGAAAATTGATGAGCAGAGCAAAAATGTGCCAACTAGCAGTAACTTACCAAGCAACAATAAGTTAACTGCTTCAGCCAATACAAATGCTCTTAAGTTTGTCATCTTAACAGATCCTTCTGAGATACAAACAGTTCTTCGTGATTTCCATGATTCCCCACTTGGAGGGCATCAGGGAATGTCGAAGACCTATGCACGAATTCGTCGTCAGTTTAGATGGAAAAATATGCAGAAGGACATTGCAAATTATATTCGGAACTGCGAAAAATGTCAAAAGAACAAGTCCGGAAAATTGACACAAGAAGGACATTCCTTTCGACACCATATACACTTCGACCATCTGAGAACGTTCATGATATCAACTAGGGGCAACATGTTCTTGATTGTTATGGTGGATTCATTCACGAATTTTCTCAAAGCCAAGGCCTTACCAAGTACTCAAGCTAAGCCTGTGTGGAATTGTTCTTGATTGTTATGGTGGATTCATTCACGAATTTTCTCAAAGCCAAGGCCTTACCAAGTACTCAAGCTAAGCCTGTGTGGAATTTTTTCAATGAAGTTGCATATATATACGGAACTCCAAGACGTATAATAACCGACAGAGGAACCGCATTCACTTCAAAGTTATTCCACGACCATGTTCACAGTCATGGTATTCAGCATGTATTGAATGCAACAAAGACACCAAGAGCCAATGGACAAGTTGAGCCCTACAATCGGACAATACTACAAGCTCTCCTAGCCATGGTGGATGACGATTCTGTAGTGACCGAGTAGTGGTCATCAGCGAAGTCACGGTAGTCAACGAAGTGTTTCGGGTATGAGGTGTAAGAGTTACAATAATTATAGTACTAACAATAATTATAGTTGTTTTAAAAATAAATGTAATTACTGTGGCAGTAGACCACACAATAGAAATGATTGTCCAGCTAAAGATAAAAACTGTAATTTTTGTAATGTTCGAGGACATTTCTCAAATGTGTGCACAAAGAAAAATGAAAACAAAAATACAAATAAAAATAAGATAAATTCTGTTCAAGTTGAGACTGGCGATTCTGTGAATCATAAGAATGAAGGGTATACTATTGTAACGTTCACTTTATTGCATGATTCAATCATAGCAATCATCGAAGCTAAAATAAGCAAAAGACCCCACATCCGTATCGCGATAACATAAACAAAAGACCCCATGTCCGATTCAAGAATGCTAACATAAGCAAAGCATCCCTTCGGACAATAAAATCAATTCCCACGAAATCTGCGACAAACTCTATTTCGTCGTTAGATCCCATTTGCAGAAAATGACGATGAAGCATTATCTCGTCATCAGGAAATGCACACCATCTCTTATTGGCTGCCGATCACATCATCATACTATGATAAATGTATCTGATGAATGATCAATAAGAATCCGAGATGAAGTTGGATTCATTCTTTCTTCGCAGCTCGACCGTATTCGTTCGTTTCGTAACTCGACCGAGAATTGGATCACTCTTGGACCGCAGTTTTAAAAAAAATACCTACCTACTAACTTTATAATTAAGTGAATGGAAAAATTAAATAAAATTTTTTTAAAACGTAAACCGGTAATAGCCTATTCACACCGCACTCGTTTTGGCTATTTGTTTACCAAAACGAGTAGAGCGTTCACACCGAACATTTATTAGTTTTTGTTTGACATTTCAATTGCTGGAAATTGAAAATAAAAAAAAAAAATAAAAAAATCTGTGAAATGGGCAAATGAGCTAATGATTGAATATCAATCAATTTATTAAAACAATAATTCTGCATTGGAAGAAGTGAAGATTGGACAGTAGCTTGGTGTTGGTTTCTATTTTGCCTACTATTCTACTAAAAAAGTGACTGAGCCCGAAGCGGAAGCATAACGATGATGAGCAGTTCGAGTTGCAATCTTCTACTGAAGGCTCGTTCAATGTTCAGCAGGACAATACCTGGCTCTGGGACGTTGTACAAGGATAGTTTTGTTCATCAAGGAGGACTTGCACTTTTACAATACATTGGCTACCCAATCAAGTTGCTCGTCAAGGAAGAACGTGACCAAGAAGTTATTGACGAAGAAGATGAAAAGGAAGAAAAAGACAACAAGGAAATAAAGAATCAAGATCCTAAAATTGAGGATGTTGATACCAAACAAGGACGCCGCGCCAACAAGAAAAAAGATGTCCAAATAAAGTTATATTTGCATTTATTTATATCAAATGATTTTGGAACTTTGCTTTGTCTTTGCACTTCTTTTTCTTTCCCTCGTCTTCAGGCGATTTCAATCATTGCTTGCCTTTATATTATATTCCGTGAGGTGCTGGATGGCTGACATAACATTTCTAATCTCCATGTCCTTGTTCAGTTCCATACACTTTTTGACCAAGTTCTTTGAATGACTGAGACCTTTCTTCTGTTGCTCATGGCAGGCCTTCGGAATCAGCAACACCCACGCACGTACCTTGATGATGTTAAGGCGCGTCCATATTATGCCGAATGATGCCGATCGGCCGTGCCGACCGAGTATCCATTTGATTCGGTTTGAGTTCGGTACGGTTCGGGATGGCTTTTGGCACGTCCATACTTATTCGGCTTGGACGGTCGGCATAAGCCGATCGGCATCATTCGGCATAATATGGACGAGGCTTTAAGGAGCGTCCATATCATGCCGAATGATGCCGATCGGCCTATGCCGGTCGGCCAAGCCGAACGAGTATCCATTTGATTCGGTTCGGTTCGGGACGGCTTTCGGCACGTCCATACTTATTCGGCTTGGCCTATCGGCGTCATTCGCTTCCTCTGATTCTCAAAGAGAAGAGAGATCTATAGGTACTTCATTGTGGTATAAAGAGCATGGCACGGAATGCCAGATGACCCTCCACAGAAAAGTGCTTCACAACTAAATAGTCCTTCCATTCGTTGGTTCCTAGTTATAAATAAAAACAGTGATATATAAACATTTTCTAAAAAAAATATTACTTATCAAATTTCAAATCGTAGAAATATTGAATTTATTTTGACATAAAGCCGTCAGCTGTTTTTTGTTTTTTTAGTGTTTATTCACAATAACTTCAAAAAAAGATCTGTTCGTGTAGTTCATCTTGAAATCGCAACTCGTTTTCAAGTCGTTTTAGCAAAAACGAGTCGTTTTGCAAAACGAGTTGGGTATCAAAAATGTATGGGAAAACGAGTCGTTTTGGGTAGTCGTTTTGCGGAAAACGAGTAAATGCTCGTTTATCGTTTGGTGTGAATAGGCTATAACCAAGTTTATTAATTTACTATTGGAGAAATAAAAAAGTTATTTACAGGTAATATTAAAAAACTAGGGGTAGAATCTTGGTACGTACAGTGTACGATTGCCGAATTAAAAACAAAATTAAATTTTCTTATTGATACGGGAGCAGACTGTATCTGTATTCCAAAAAATTCTGTAGAAATAGATAAGTTATCTATTTGTCAATCGAAAGCTAGTTTAATGGGACCAGATGGTAGTCCACTGAAAGTTTTAGGTTTTGCTCAAGTAACTTTAATTTGTAATGACAGGGAATATAAAGATGACGTTTACTTAGTACAAGGACTTAATACTCCTTTTTTAAGTCGTAATGCTATAGTTAGTTTAAATATCCTACAGCCTCCAGTATTGGAAAATTTTTTCCTTTCGGAAAATAAAAGTGAAAATAAAACTTTGAAAATAATTGAAAATTTCCCCAGACTTTTTCGGGACATCGGAGAGTTTAAAGGGGAAATAAATATAAAATTAAAAAGTGATGTTTTTCCCTTTGTACAAACGGTACCCAGAAGAGTACCTATTTCGTTATTGTCAAAATTGAAGTTGGAAATTGAAAGATTAAAAGACATGGACATAATTGAACGAATGGAGGACGTGACTGAGTGGGCCAGTCCCATAGTAGTTGTTCCAAAGCCAAATAATGAAATAAGACTTTGTGTTAACTACACTCAACTCAAAAGCTGTAAAAAAGCCTTATTTTCCAATGCCAAAAATAGAACTATCACAAGCCAAAATTGAAGAAGCAAATTTTTTAAAAAAAAATTGATGCAAATAAAGGATTTTACCAGATTAAACTTAGCCGTGAAAGTCAGTTCCTCACTTGTTTTATGTCCATTCGGACGTTTTTTTTTAAGATTACCTTTTGGTGTTTCTTGTGCGCCTGAATATTTTGTTTCAAAATTCTATAAAGTTCTAGATGGAATTAATAATTGTATCTCACATGTTGACGATATTTTATCATTCGGAAAAGATCGCACAGAACATGACGCGGTTCTCGAAAAAGTTTTAAAGCGTCTTGATGAAGAAGGAATTACTATCAACAAAGATAAATCATGTTTCGGTGTAGATCAAGTAACATTATTTAGGTTATAGTTACGTCTGAGACTCCACCTTAACCTACATATACACCGTTACCCCGACCACTCCCTTTTGCCTAACGGCACATTATTTCTCAACTGTCATACACCATTTTATGCTGACATTGTAAAACGTGTCGCATATGACCACCCCCTCTTCCCCCCTTCTCCAAACAATGCACACAAAAGTATTCATATTTCATTAAAATCAAATGAAATATGAATATTTCATAAACAAGTGCATTCTGTTCTCACGAAGCACATAATTTTATGTATATTTTAAAGTTACCTGTAAGACTAATTGTTAAACATAAGTTTAGTTCTTATTCGACAAGCAAACTGAAAAGGTGCAGAGACGCTTAGGACGGCGGCCTTTCAATTTGCAATTAATAAATCTGTATTAAAATAATTGTTATCGAATACTCACCTCGATACGTAACTGGCGCAGTCGGTAAAAGTAATAACGTTTTTCGATAAAGAAAACAGTGTACATAACGATATACATAACGGTTTCGATAAAGAAAACAGCGTGTAAACATAACGATTTCGATCAAGAAAACAGTGAATAAACATAACGGTTTCGATTAAGAAAACAGTGTTGTCTTAGAACTCCTTTTTTTCCTAAAAAGAAAGCTGACAAAAAATTAAGTGACAACGTTTTCGACAAAGAGAACAGTTTCGATACAATTTTTTTTTTAACATATATATTTTTTTTAAAAATATATATATATGTATATAGTACAAAAGTGAAAAAAAAAATAGTACAAAAAGCAAAGCAGTAAAACAGTGGACCAGTAAATCAGTGCACTAGAAGAAGATATCAGAAATTTGTCAAAAGAATCAAAGATGGCAACAGCAGCAGCAGCAGCAGCAAAAGTGACCCATCAATAGTATTAAGCTTAGACCCTGTTAAATATTTAAACTCTCTTCCAACGTATTATGGAAGTTCAGAAACCTTACATAATTTTATTGATTTGTTGGACAGGATCCAACCCTGTCTATCAAAATATGATGCTAACAGTCAGTTACTTTTCCTAGACATCATAAGAAGTAAGTTACTGGGGAGAGCTCAGGAAGCAATGGAAAAAAATAATTCGGTTTTTTGCAATATTTTGGGGATAAAAAGACAATAGAGCAATTTGTTACCTTTATCTTTTTGTTTTGGAAATATAATTTCAACGATTAAGATTACAATCTTTAATCCAGACATAAGTTATGCCCTGTGGAAACACGGTTCAAGTTTTGTTTATCATCATTTTACCTTTGACTTATGACGCAGATATACAACTCAAAGAATAACTGTTAATTTTTGTGTCAGTCTAAAGAACAAACAATTAAAAATTGAAAAAGAAAAAAGCATCCAAATTGAGGTAATTATAAAATCATATAAGGTACATAATGGAAATTTTGTTCAAATAAAATATTAAATTTATGTTCATTTATTAAAGAACTCCAAAATGGAAGAGCATTCTGAAAATTTTATAATTGTCCAAACGATTGAGGCCGGAGAACTCAAACTTTCAGCAGTGCCTTCAACTTGGGAGAAAAACGGAAGACTTATGTGGCCACCAGAGAAGTTGCAAGGAAGGTGCCTTAAGAACTTTAAAGACCCACCTGGGAATTCGGCAGAAGGATGGAAGGAGTATCAGTGCCTTGTAAAAAGACGAAATGTCAAGACGTACTTCGAAGAATTGAGTTATCACCAGACGTTTTTGCCCACACAAGCTCACACAGCACAATATAATTTACTACCTAAACATCCGATAGCTCACACAGCACAATATAATTTACTACCTAAACATCCAAATCTGATGCAGATTGGATTTCATCATCCCATCTTTCGCCATATTGCCATACAATATGCAGACTGAGCATATATTGTCAATGACACAAACATCGATCGTCTCTTAAGAAAGATTGAATGTTCCGATATATTTTTTAGGCAGTCTGATTCAAACCACCAACGCGTCTGCTATAATTTCGGGTTAGTAGTAATAAGTTAGTTTAAGATTTATCAAATAAAAGAATATATATTTTTTTTATCAAAAACGTGAACCGTTTTTATTATTGGCGCCCGAGCAGGGACGGTGAAAAATGTCAGTGTTATAAAATTAATTGTGTGTGGAGATAATAAACCTCCAAAATAAAAATACAAATTAATTTTGTGTGGAGTATCATAAGAAATCTCCAAAATATAAATATATACCAGTGACATTGATAAGTGCATCCAAAGAGGAGAACAAACAAGTATCCTCTAGCCGCCGCCGTACCCAAATAAAGCTTAAATAAAGCCAACGTGGGGAAGATTTAAAAAAAAAATCCAACGTTACACTAAGTCGGGAGACATAAACCACCTACCGCAGCCGAGCCAGCTAATGACTAAAATTATAAAGGGAAGTAGGAACATAAGTGCCCAAAAACCTCATAAAATATCAACATACAAAGTGAGAATTTTAAGTTATTTATTATAAATAGAAAAAAACCTAGATAAGAACAAATATATTCTTAAAAATACATTATCTTTAAGAGTGAAAATTAGAATTAAGGAAAATACCATCTTTGAATTATATGAATTTAAATTTAGAAAGAATGAATCAACAAATTTCCGATTTTGTGGCGAATGCCATAGCACAAGCTACAGCAGATTTGTCAACACAAATAACAAATCTGGAAAGAACATTGTGTCTCGCTCTTTCTTTTTTCTTGCTAAAAGTTAATTTTATGCAGCGGCTTTTG